>JAUPFT010000008.1:51361344-51991344 GCA_036936625.1 Parnassius smintheus behrii | reverse complement strand
AATTTGAATCGTGTAGAAATAAATACGAGAAAATTAGAACAGCAATCGCTACCTATCAGGTTAGAGATGACAGGCCGGCAACTCCAGTGTTGAAACCCGCTACACCGCTAGGGACGCCTGGACCATCTTGGCAGCCGTCGCTGCAGGTTACTCTGTCCCAGTCCCAGGGGAATAATAGCAAGACGGACGAAATGTTACGCAAGCAAACTAATAATTTTAAGGCATTCGAACACACAGTATCCAATATCAACTTAGATTCGATATCAGAAAAATGGGAATTCGATCATTTATTACGTGCTATACAATCGCGTTGGTCTTTAATTGATAATATGCATTGGGAGTGAGCTTGGGGGTAGGAACCCAGATTATGAGTTATCATTTTTCACATACGAAAGAAAATACAACAAGATTATCAAAGCCATCAACCGTAAACTGTGGTCTGTATCATATCGAGAGCAATCGACCCCTCACGTAGAGATACCTACATTTAGTGGTAGCTACCATCAGTGGAGTTCCTTCAAAGACCTATTCACGGAAACTATTCACGGCAACCCGTCATTATCTAACGCACAAAGGATGCAATTCCTTAAAACTAAAGTTAGAGGTGAAGCGGAGAGACTAATTCGCAAACAATCACACCTACATCACCACCAATATCACATCACAACATCTACCAATATCATCTGATAATTATCCAATCTGTTGGGACATACTTAACAACAGATATAATAATAAACGCTTAATTTTCCGCTTGCATATCGATATCTTACTAAATATCCCCATAATGCAACATACGTCTTTAAATCATATTATAAAGCGTATTCACGACACAACCCTAGAAACATTAAACGCTATCAAAAATTTAGGCGTTAACGTTGATTCATGGGATTCATTGATTGTGCATCTCCTTTCGCAAAAACTCGATGCTGACACGCATAATGAATACATGGCGTCAGTCAAGGAGCCCCGCGAGTTACCTAATTTGCATGAATTTCTGTCATTTTTAGAAGGCAAGTTTACAAGCTTAGAATCTTCTCGAAAGAAGTCTGAGACCTCTGCAAAAAATGTACATAGCAACAACAATTATTCGCCGCGACCTTTCAATAATAGGTATCAAAGAAACTTGAATAAACAAGCCTTTCCGTTGCACGGTAAATTCACTTTACAACAATCAAACGCTAATAACAATACTTCTTGGAAATTTTATAAGTGTGAACTTTGCAAAACCAATGAACATTGTCTTTATTACTGTCGACAGTTTTTAAACATGACACCTTACCTAAAGCTTAAAACTGTATCAAGAATGAATGTATGCGAAAATTGCCTTTATTCACATAATGGTAAGCCATGTATTTCCGACAAAAGATGTACAGAGTGCAATGAAGCGCATAATTCTATTTTGCATAAATCATTTCAACATAATTATAATAATTCGCCGAAGGCAGCAACCCGCGTAAGCAACCAGAAACCTGAAACTTCGGGTCAAGTACGAAGCAACTTACACGTGTCGATGCAATGTGACGTGCCTGAAATTCTTTTAGCTACAGCTATACTTAAGGTACAAAAATATGATGGGAGTTTCGTCAGCATGCGTGCTTTAATAGATCAAGGGTCCCAAGCTTCTCTCATCAGTGAACATGCGGCTCAGTTGCTCGGCCAACCTCGACTTCGATGTAGGGGAGTGATATCTGGAGTAGGTACTAAGGAGAGCAATTGTAAAGGCGTCATGACTATCAAATGCAAAGCTATAAATAACGATTTTGAATTTGAACCGGAAGTATACATAATGAAAAGCCTTATCAAAATTTTACCTAACTTTAGCTTTTCAAAACCGTCCTGGACATATTTAAATAACATCACGCTAGCAGATCCCGAATTTAATATCAGTCGCCCGGTCGACCTTCTGTTAGGAGCAGATGTTTACTCTTTGATTTTATTAGAGGGAATTTGTAGGTTGAATGATAATATACCGATAGCTCAGAATACTCGTTTAGGCTGGATTTTAACCGGTAACGTAAAAACTTTACAATGTAACGTGATCATTAACGACTTAAAGGAGATTCAAAAATTCTGGGAGATGGAGGATATCAGTGAAGAATCTACCCTATCATTTGAGGATCAACTATGCATCGACTATTACAAGTCTACTACTATCAGGCGCGAAGACGGTCGATACGAAGTACGTTTGCCCCTCACCCCAGACTTCCTGGATAAGCTGGGAGAATCAAAATCAAAAGCTATCGCTCAATTTAAATCGTTAGAAAACACATTCAAAAAACACGAAAACATTAAAAATCAATATCAATCATTTATAAAGGAATACCGCGCCCTCGGACACATGATTCCAGCTACCAATAAACCGACTCAGAGACGTCAGCATTGTGTATTAACTCATCATTGTGTGCGTGCTGACGACACTATCATTAATTCCAAATTTAGAGTGGTATTTATCGCTTCGTGTAAAACATCATCAGGTAATAGCTTGAATGACGTCATGAGATGTGGTCCTAATCTCCAACTGGATCTGCAGTCTCTCATAATCAAGTGGAGACAATATCAGTTTGCGTTCACAGCCGATATTGAAAAAATGTTCTGGCAGATTTGGATCCACCCCGATGATCAACAGTTATTAAGGATCGTTTGGCGTGACTCTCCCTCAGAACCTATCAAAGACTATCAACTAACCACAGTCACATACGGAACGAAAGCAGCGCCGTTCCTAGCGATGATGACTCTCAAGCAACTTGCATGTGATGAACAACCTAACTATCAAAACAGTCAGGCGATCGACGTATTAAACAACTGCTTTTACATGGATGACCTGGTCCATGGGTGTCACGATATAAAAACCGCACGTCAATTACAGCAAGAGCTTATCAATTTATTAAAATCAGCTGGATTTCATTTGAGTAAATGGAGATCGAACTGCGATGACTTGATCAGAGAGGAAGAGTCAGCTCTATCAAAGGATGATAACTTTGATTTCAAGCAATCAGCGCAAACGAAAACCCTTGGGTTAAGATGGAATCCACAAGAGGTTGTTTTCATGTTTCAATCAAATTTAGAACCGACGGAAGTCTCCAACAAGGTCACAAAGAGAAACCTTTTATCAGACATATCAAAACTTTTTGACCCGCTCGGTTGGCTATCACCACTATCAACTAAGTTAAAAATTATTTTTCAACAAGTGTGGACTGATGATAACATTAACTGGGATGATCCTATACCGAATGAAGTATATGTCGAGTGGAAGAAGGTCAGAGAGGATATGCACAATATTCAAGACCTTCAGTTACCCCGATGGCTGCAGATCCATGAGTGCGACAATATCGAGCTACATGGGTTCAGTGACTCGTCTGTCAGAGCTTATGCATGTGTGATCTATTGTCGTATCAACCAAGGCAATAAATCGTCTGTAGTGTTGGTGGCCGGCAGAGCCAGGCTTGTGCCAACCAGCAAGACAGTCTCGCTACAGCGGTTGGAACTGAGCGGAGCACTACTCCTATCAAAGCTAATGGGTAAAGTCGCAGAGTGCCTTAGTGGGTACAATATCAAAATATATGGTTGGACTGACTCCATGGTAGTACTGGGGTGGATCAACGGAGAACCATCCAGATGGAAAACGTTTGTGGCAAATAAAGTTCGTACAATAACCAAAAATATGCCACCTGACTGCTGGAGGTACGTTAAGTCGGAAGAAAACCCAGCCGACTGTGCCAGTCGTGGTCTAACTGCATCACAACTCAAAGCCCAGACCTTGTGGTGGCTAGGCCCGACTTGGCTATCAACATATAATGATCAAGGGCATAAGATCGGCTTATACCACAAACGAAGAATTAAAATTATCAAAAACAATTTTAGTAGCACAACATCAACCTGATTTTATCATTCAAGAAATCCTATTAAAATATGTATAGTACAATTAACAAAGCGGTAAGAATAGTTGCATGGATTCGGAGATTTCTAACTATCAAAAAAGGACAAAATATAAAATATTTAACAGTACGAGAGTTGAAAGAAGCTAAGTTATTAATTATCAAAAATATACAACAAACGGGATTTGCAAGAGAGTTATCAGATTTAAAACAACGAAATAAAATAAGTCGAAAAAGCAACATTTGTGAACTAAATCCGTATATTGATCAAGATGAAGTATTGAGAGTCGGTGGGAGGTTGCGAAATGCCAATCTGGACCCAGACATGAAAAATCCTATCATTATACCCGGCAACAGTCGTCTTGCGGAGCTTCTTATAGACCAAGCGCATGAAATGACATATCATGGTGGTGCTCGGCTAACGTCAGCCAACCTGAGACAAAAGTACTGGATCGTCGGTGGCAACAGAGCTACAAAGAAGAGATTACGTCATTGTATCAAATGTAGAAGGCACGAACCAACCAAACACTATCAAATTATGGGTGACCTTCCAGCAGCTAGATCAAACCCTTCACGCCCCTTCCATCATGTCGCTGTAGACTACACGGGCCACGTGTTCATCAAAGCTAACTCAGGCCGTGGGATCGAAACTACGAAAGGTTATATCGCTGTGTTCACGTGTATGGCAACAAAAGCTGTACATTTGGAGTTGGTGTCTGACCTGACGAGTACTGCATTCTTAGCAGCGTTACGGAGAATGACAGCTCGCCGTGGCAAACCTAATCACATTTATAGCGATAATGGCACGAACTTCATAGGAGCCAACAAGGTCTTACAGCAGGAATACGAAGAGCTCCTCAAAACATTTAGTGATGAGTTCCTCTCAGAAGTGTCCGAGATATATAAATTGGCACTTGAATGCACCTTCGTGGCCGTCAGCCAATGGTCTTTGTGAAGGAGCCGTGAAAAGCCTCAAGTATCATCTAAGGAGGGTGGTTGGTGATCAAAAACTCACCTACGAAGAGTACAGCACGCTGCTAGCACAATTAGAAGCTTGCTTAAATTCGAGACCACTATGTCCATTGACGGTTTAACCCCTTCACATTTTCTATCAAGCGGTCCGATTCTATCAATTTATGAGACGGAACGAGATCTTAGGACTAGGTGGCATTTAACACAAAAAATATTCCAAGACATTTGGAAAAGGTGGCAACAAGAATATTTAACAAATCTATCAACCCGGAGCAAGTGGCGCCAATCTCAAGAAAATATAAAATTAAATGACATCGTACTCATCAATGATGGCAACCTTCCTCCAGGCAGATGGGCCCTCGGTAGGGTGGTCGAATTGCACCCTGGTAATGACGGCTACGTGCGTGTTGTGACGTTAAAAACAAAAAACGGTTATATGAAAAGACCTGTTATCAAACTATCAATACTCCCTATCATCTCCGAAGAAACACAAGATCAGGAATTAAAGCAAGAGAAACCAATAAAGCGTAAATTAAAACAAAGGAATAGAGGATACAGTTTCATTACAGTTGCAACTTCTATCTTATTATTTTTTATGACCCTTATAACTAATACTAGAGGACTATATACTATAAATAAACTGCAAAATAATACTAGCCTATTTTTCGACAAGATTGTAAACATGCATTTGATAGCTGAAGATTGGAAACTCGTTGTCTATTATGATCTCTACCCATATTGGGAAGGCACCGCCGCGTCCTCGAAGTACATGGAATACCTAGAAAACATCTGTTCGAAGATAAGAGGGCATTCACACTGCGAGAGTGTCATGTATCAATTGAATCACAAGCGGTCGGAACTACGGCGCTACAATATCGTGTTGCAAGATAAGGATGACCTACTCACACGTAAGCGCAGGGGACTCATCAATGGTGTAGGTAATATCGCAAACGCGTTGTTTGGGGTGCTTGACATCAACTTCGCTGAAAAATATGAAAAAGATATCGACTTAATCAGAAAAAACCAAGGACACCTAGCCCAGCTGTGGAAGAATCAAACTTCAGTCGTAGAAGCAGAGTTCAATGTCATCAAGAGAGTAGAGTCGATCATGGAACAGCATTATAAAACAGTCAACAAAAAGATGATCGAACTTGAACAATCAATGAATGCACTAAAGTCACAAGTCTCAAATAACTCATATATAAACGAATTTACCTTGGCCGCTATAGTTACAAACAACATTTTGAACAAGTTAAAAGAAATACAAACTTATCTTATTGAAACTATCACAGACGTATTTCACGGGAAGTATGATATTCATCTCCTAACCCTCAAGCAACTCCAACACGAATTAAATGCCATCTCTACTCAGATACCTAAAGACCTATCACTACCTACCGATCACGCGAATTATTCAAACATATACAAATAACTTAACGTAAAAGCACGCTTATCGAAGTCCTTTCTTATTTTCGAAATCCGAATACCATTATTAGCAAGAGACGCTTACGAAGTCCTTAAAGCAATTCCCATACCTAAACAATCGGGTAGCAACATGATCAGCATTGTCTCTATTAGCAAATATCTTGCTTTAAACTTAAAAAGGGATTCGTTTCTATTGCTATCATATGCTGATTTACGTGACTGCATTGATCGCGATTTAAATACTGTGTTGTGTCGATTCAAGAAGCCTATTTATCATATGATCAATGATAAGAGTTTGTGTGAGAAGGATGAAGGACTTGGAAGCTGTAGAACGATCATTAACACGTGCAAAAATATTTTCATTGCAACAAGTAAACTCAATAACTACTTTTATTTATGTTGTAATAAATGCTACTTCAAGTTGTTATGCGAAGATCAAGTTACGGCTATTCAATTGCGTGACGCCGGACTTATTACGCTGGGACAGGACTGCCTTATCAAATCAGCTGATTTCCATTTTTATGCATACAAACCAGATACATCTCAAATCAATTTAAAGCTCGACATTGGTATACCAAAGATCGCTTCGATTAATCATTTAATAAATATCTCGATACCGGAAACGAACGCCAGCACGAGCTTTGAGACTATCAGCCAACAACAACTGCTTGCCATACGAGAACAATTGGATGTCTTGAAACAGACTGAGCCGTTAGCAGCAGGTGTATCCTATCACGACATTCACCATTACACCGTCCTCTACCTGGTGATTATAACGGCTGGAGTGTTCGGAGGATTCTACGTGTGACGGCGCGTGCGGCGCGCGCCGCCACACGTAGAATCCTCCAGGTCGCGATCGCGTACAAAATAAGTGTAGTGAAGTGCAGTGTAATAGTGAAGTGCAGGGTAATAGTGGGGTGCAATTTGTAGATGTAGAGTTGCAAGCAAGTGCAATGCAGTGTAACAGTGATGACATTACTAGCGAATTAAATGAAAAATTTAAGAACTCGCGTAAACAAAAACAAAACCGTGGCACCTCACCAGTGCTTCAATCGGTGTTTACTATCACGGACATGGGTGTCTAAATACACTGTTATTATTTATTTGTATCAATTATTTGTAACTAGTTTTAAGCCAAAATTTTTATCACCTTGTAATTAGTTTTAAATTCATCTCATCCTCATGACTCTCTATCTTTCAGCCCCATGTATGGGCTGCAGCACGTACATTTTTGTGGCGTCGGCAGTTTACGCTATAATGCTACAATAATGCATTTTGCGCCAGTGCGCTAATTGAGCCCAGCAATACCGGTCACGCGTGCTCGCAGTATCAATTCCCATCTATCATTAAATTAGATTTAGTTGGGTCTTTCAATAAAATATCGATCATCAACTTCCCGGTATTGACTATCATTTATTATCACATACTATCAAACGACCACGTGGGGGTCCCATCGCAGCCCATACAGTGATAAAGCCTAGATGCTTGGCACACAATTTCTCCTTTTGCTTTATTCTGAAACACTTAATCATTTTTAAAAACTCCGTCTTTTGTAGTGTTGACGTCAATTCAACAACGATTGGACTTTTATTAATGTCTCGTTTATTTTGGACTCTATAGATGTCTTTGATGTCGTTTTTCTCAAGGTTATAACCAATATTTTTAAACAAAGTTAAAACCATCTTCATTACATCCTCTTTAGACTATTTAGTGATTTTCGGAACATTTTTCAGTTCCATGGCTGTCGTACGGTTCTCGCGTTGCAGATCCTCAATTTTATCCTCAAATATAGTTATAAAATCTTTATCTTTTTTGAAATAAAATTCCATTTGTTCAATTTTACGTTTTGATTCCTCATTCTGTGAGGTGAGAAATGCTATAGAAGCTTCTATGTTATTATTTGTGCTTTTAATTTCCATCAGAGTAGGGTGTATTTTATTTATTTCAGCTTGATGTTCAGTCAACATTTGGGAAATCATTGACTTTATATCATTTCTGAAAGTAACAAAATCTTACCCCCAGTCATTTTCTCTGCCCCGTTTATGATGATGAGTAACAAAATTTAGTAGCGTGCGCTCCAATCGATCAATATTAGATTCCAAAGTTGATCTGTCATACTGTTACGAGCTTGAAGTTCGTGACAATAAAAATTGCCGACAGAATTACCTAAATTAACACTTTATTTACTTTACACAAATTAAAACTTAAACACTAATAATTAAACACACTAATTCACTTAATTCCGCTCCGAAGCTTCGCTTGTTTCGACAAATCAACACTACTTCGATCGCAACTTGCAGCGCCTATTTATATAAATTAGCAAAGTATCCAGAATGTTCAAGTAAACACGCGCAAGGTACCGAGAGTTCGAGTTTTAAACTTCAAGAACTTTAGTTCTTCGGTTTGAGACTAGATGGCGCTAGTGCACCGATTTGAGCGCGTAACAATACTTATCCATCTTATGTACAAGGAGATTACAACGCTTTTGCAGGTACAAACCGCACTATTGTGTAATACTGTTATAGGCCTTACCCACATTATACTGTCGCCAATGACGGCCTTTTGTCCTCGAATGCTAAAAATGACGTATCCTGCGCGTGCACTGATTTGGCAAAGTGAGAACAAAAGAATTCACAGTACCTCGTAAGTGAGTGATTCACCAGAAAGTACCATGGCAGCAATATAAACGAAGAGGTTGCTAATTTTTCTTCTCAGTAGCTTAGTACCTTCACTTGATTTATGCACTCCTATGTTCTTAAGTAATTTATTAACACTAATTTTATTTTATTTTAAAAATAATTTCAACAAGATGACAGTATACGTTTACACCATATGGCGGTCCGGGGGGAAGAGGGACGTTGTGTGATAAGAGAAGAGTGTAGTTCGCAAGATGTTGTTGTGACCAGGATTAAGAAAGGAATGCTTCGGTGGTTTAGTCATGTGGAAAGAATGAATGAGAAAAGATTGACAAAGAAAATTTATGCTGCAGAAGTGAATGGCAGAGTCGGAAAGGGACATCCTAGGCAAAAATTTATCGACCAAATTGGCGATTAAATTGAAGACGGACCAAATTAGGAGTACCCTTAACCGACGAGCATGTATGCGTATGTATATGGATGTGAAGTGTGTGAGGCGAGAAAGGTGTGTCAGGATCGTGCCAAATGGAAGTCTATAGTCTCTGCCTTCCCTTCTGGGTAACAGGCGTGAGTGTTTTATTTTTATTTATGTGATAATTTACGTGCAACTTTGTCTTGCCTTTTCTGCAACGATATAATAAATAAAATGCTCGAAATGAGAGTGTTATCATCAGTCACGAAAATATCCTAATATATTCAATGAGTTTATGCGAAAAAATATGATATTTTACAAATCGTTTTGAAGCTTTTTATTACATTTTTATTTTATTCATTCATTACAACCTAACAGAAATCCCGCAGGATTTTGCCATAGTTTCCACGCTTGTTTTTTTATGTTTTTTCAGATTTTTTTATATTTTTCTATGGTAATCACAAAAACAAAACTGCTAGACATCTCCAATTTCAGGTTTTCTTAGGCGCCTCTTATGACAACAATGAGACGATACAGGTTAGTGGATTTTCTTTCGTCACCATTACACAGTATTTTAAGCTGTTATAATACTATTTATTCTAACATATATAAAAATTAAAAGCTTAAAGTAAGTCAAAATAAACTTAAAATATAAAATTATATCACAACAGTTCAGTACAGTTAAACAGTTCAAATCTAGGTTTATAAATAGCAGCTCTCAGACTAATGAAATGAACCTTCTACATTTGACTTAATACCGTGGTGAGTGCAATATGTCACCGCACTCCCGCACTTGAAAGGTCATTGACTCGTTTGGACCGGCCTCGCTTTCCTTCTCTCTTGTGCTCTTATCTCGTCCGTGTATTTTTCCCGGTCCTTTGTAAAATGCATCTTGCTTTGAGTTTGCGAAATACGAATATCGTAGGATTCGAATGAAGTTTGACTTCACTTATCATTTGATCAGCACACAAAAATGTTTTCAAAGTCCCTTGACTAATTTAAAAATAAATCTTTCTTTATTGTACCTAAAATAACCACGTACTGGATAGAAAATCCGCACTACAATGACGTTCTATAGGATAAACCATCCAGGTTCGTTGGTAATGTGGCTGTACTTGCCACGTAAGCATGGTGAGCGTGGCTTTTTAAGCGCGCTTCCCATTACTAATCGCGAGGGGTGCAGCCTCCGTAATCACTTCCCGACGAGATCAGATGATCCATTCCATAAGGACGACGTATTGTGATGTAGTGTAGTGTAGCCCCCATGTCATATACATATATTTGTGTTGAGGTAGAATTATTAAGCAGTATAATTAATGTCATAGCAAAAGTAACACGTCTCCTTTTTATTTAACACCTTACAACATATTAACATGGCGACCCTGCCAGCTGACTGCGAGGCGCTGCGACAAAGTATGCGCACCGCTGGGCCTAAATAGTAAAAAGGCGGAATTAAAATATTAATATTCCTAAATTAAATAATGAAGATATTAGTGAAACGATTGAATATAAAATAATATAACGGAAAGAACGCAATACCGAACTTGACGAAAAATAAATAAATATGAATTCGAGAAGAGGTCAAAATAAGGATTTTATGAAAGTTACATATATAATACATAAATCCTCAGACCTGTCACTCAGAAGGGTAGGCAAAGACTACAGACTTCCAATTGGCATGATCCTGACACACCCTTTTCGCCTCCTCCACATCTATATACCTACGCATACATGCTCGTCGGTTAAGGGTACTCCTAATTTGGCCCATTTTCAATATATCGCCAATTTGGTCGACAAACTTTTGCCTAGGACGTCGTTTTCCGACTGTATCATTCACTTCTGCAACATAAATTTGGTTTGACACTCTTTACTCATTATTTCTTTACACACAACAAAACCACCGAAGTTTTCCTTTCTTAATCCTGGTCATAACATCATCTTGCAAACCACACTCTTTTATAAAATATTACTGATGTATAGTAATATAAAGGCAACTAACAAAGTATATAAGGAGAATAAATGTGTTTTTAATATGTTATGACAAAAGAGCAAAATTTGAGAAACTGCAGATTAATTTTAAAATGAAATAAGTGGTTGTACCTTCGCGAGCTTTGAATATGAAAATTGAACTACAAATAAAAAATTAAGAGGTAACTCCGCTTCTATCGGAGATATATCCTAAAGAATGGCAGAGTCGACATCTGCCGATCTTGTCGCCACCCGAATGAGTCACTTAGGTATGTCATCTCCGATTGTTCGACGCTTTCTAACTCTTAGTACTTGCACAGGCACAACCTAGTAGCCAGAATTTTACAAATTGTCGTATTACATGTATTTACCGAAAGCTGTGCTCAAAAATGACCGCGCCAGGCTCTACTGGGACGAGTTCATCATCACACTCAGGACTATTCTTGCAAATAAGCCAGATGCTGCCAGATGTTGCCAGATGTGCTGCTGGAGCGGGCGCAGTCAAGAATACGTTTGGTCGACATTATCATTCCATATCATGACAGTTTCGTGAAAACCGAAACAGGTAAGAATACCAAAAATGTGTTATGCCCAAAATAGTTTAAAATAAATAAATAGATAGAAATTTAATATTATTATTATCATTATTGGGTTAGTTTTAGAGTATTCTCATCTGGTCAGGCTGAATAAATTTATAAAAGGGAATGATCAAATATATATATATATATATATATATATATATATATATATATATATATATATATATATATATATATATATATATACAATATAAGGTAAACAACGCACACCCTCAGACACCCCAAATGTTAGTATATTATGTTATATTATTTATCAAATTAGTTATACTGATTCCGGAAGAATGTTGTGGTCACAGTACAAATCCACGAACGCAAAGACTTTAACCTGCTTGAAATATAGTTCATTTTTCTTTATTTTTATTGAATGACAGAATTAGTAATAACACAAATAAAACTGCACTATTAAAAGTCTTATTGTCTTAAGTTACGGTCTATTTCAGTTCGTTTTGACTGTACAGATTTAGTGTGACTGTAATTTACGTAGTTTTAATTATTTTTGGGATAAAAAATTACGTATGTATACCATAACACAGAAGGCGAAGAAAGGCGGCTAAGAGCCGCTGAGGGAGTGCCTACGAAGGCAAATTAATGTTGGTTAATACAATAATTTAAACTAATTAGAGTTGGCCTGAGCCGCCAGGAGGCAGTTCAGGTCGTTTGACAGTTTATTAGGCGGGTCCGAGAGAGAGTTTCTCGGCCTGCGGACACGATAGCGAGAGGGGGGTGGGGCTGCATAAGAAGCCGCCTCACGAATTAAATTGTTTGGGTGCGACTCTGAGGCTTTGAAGAAGTTCTCAGAGAGTTTTTTAAGGAATTGTTGAATTGTTGGGAGCTCTAAGTCCCGATGAAGGTTGGCATTACGGACGTACCAAGGTGCGTTCGCAGCTCGACGACAGAAAAGGTTATGAACTATTTGGAGTTCATTTAAAATATTAGGGTTTGCGTGGGCAAAGACGGGGCCCGCGTAGGACATGACGGGTCGTATACAGACCTTATAAAGGGTTCGCTTGTTTTGAAGGGACATTTTACTGTGTCTTCCCAACATACTGTTGAGCCTACTCAGGTAAAACCGTGCGTGACGGGTGACTGGTTTGACGTGGAGCCTAAAAGTGAGCCCTGTGTCTAGAGTGACACCTAAATATTTGGCGGTCGTATGCCAGGGGACAGGGGTCCCTAGCATACGTATTGGAGGGGTGTTTTTAAGACGGCGTCGTTTATAATCGAAGTGAACGGCGGATCTCTTCTCCGGGTTCACATCGATGCGCCATTTTTTTAACCAAGCTCCTAGGTCATCAACTGACTTTTGGATCTTGTTCCGTATGAAGGGTAGTGAGACACCTTTGCAGTAGATGGCAGTGTCGTCTGCGAAGAGGGAGAGTTGAACACCTTTCGACGGGATGGGAATGTCGTTGGTGAACAGGATGTACAGCAGAGGAGCAAGTACTGAGCCCTGAGGGACACCAGCCTTGATAGTTCGCTGTGAAGATAGCGTGCCTTCGTGTCTAAAACGAAAGGTACGATGTTTCAAATAGGAGGCCACGAGACGAACTAGACGATCGGGGAGACCTATTTTGTAGAGCTTGTAGATGAGGCCTGTGTGCCAGACTCTATCGAAAGCTTTGGCTATATCGAAGAAGACCGCGATGGTTTTATGACGTCGAGGATAGAAACCGCTGAGGATATATTCCACAATGCGGTGAACTTGTTGGGGACATGAGTGTTTGGCTCGGAAACCGAATTGGTAGGGAATGATGAGAGGGTCACCGTCTGTGGGAAACAGATAGCGCCTCATCCGTGTTTGGATGACTCTTTCGAAGAGCTTGCCCATTGCCTTGAGGAGGCTAATGGGGCGATGGCTGGAGGGAAGGTTGAGAGGCTTGCCTGGCTTGGGAATTCCAATCACAGTTGCCTCTTTCCACGTAGTGGGAAAATAACTAAGGTTGAAGCAGGCGTTGAAGATAATATATAAAAAGGTTAACACCTGCTCGGGAAAGTGTTTAAGGGCTTGGTTGGAGATGCCATCCGCGCCCGGAGCCTTTTTAGGCTTAAGTCCTTTGATGAGGGATGAAATCTCATCATTGGACACAGAGATAGGTTCGGAGGCCGTAGGGGGTGAGTTCCGGCGGCGGACCTCATCCTCCACTGCCTGGACGTGTGAGGGGTCGACAGGTTGAGAACTAGGGGAGCATTGAGCGGCAATGCTATCCGCAAAGCACTCAGCCTTTTCCTCGTCCTCGAAGGCAACCGTGCCGTCGGGACGGGAGAGAGGGGGAGTGTGCGTGATAGCGTCTATGCGGAGGGCTCTAGCCATCTGATAGTACGCTGTGTGAGATGGAGAGATATTCTCCATGAGCTTACTCTTTTCGAGATCTTGAAATTCAGAGAGGCGGAAGCGGAGTTTTCGTTGAAGACGATTGGCCGCGCGCCTATATTCGGGGGTGGGATATTTTTCTGCTCTCCGGAAAGCAGCTTTTCTGGCTTTTAGTAGGTTGCTAATATGTAGGGGAAGCCCACTATTGTAAGCAACCGGGACGACCCTTTCGTTCTCCTTAAGGGAGGATTTAATAAGGGTGGAGAGTGAATCGACCGCGGTGTCGATTTTTTCGGGACTGTCTAAGTCCGACGGTATGGAGATGGTAGAATCCTGTGAGTCCAGAGCTTTAGCTAGGGACTCCTTGAATCCCTTCCAGTTAGTGAAGGTTTTTGTGTGTATTGGGGGAGGTGGCTGATGGCCAAGAATGAGGGAGACCGGTCGGTGATCTGATCCTAGATCGTCTAGTGTCTCGATTGCTCTGAGGTTGAGAGAAACTCCTTGGAGTAACGCAAAATCTAACACATCGGGTGAGTGATCGGTGTTATCGGGAAAGTGAGTAACACCGAGAGGACTATGGACGGTGATATCAAGAGACTGCGTGATATCGAGCAGTATCTTGCCACGAGGGGACGTAGTGCGGCATGTCCATTCAGTATGCTTGGAGTTAAAATCTCCAAACATAATGACTGAATTGCCCAAGGATAAAATGGCCTCAAAATCTTTTTTGAGGGGATAGGTTCCTGAAGGGATGTAACAGGAGGCTATGAGGGTGGACTGATGTCCAGTCATGGCTAGCCTGCATACCGTGGCTTCCATGTTGGTAAGCTGCGGAGTAGAAATGGGCGAGCAATGAAGTGTCTTCTTGTAATAGATGGCCGTTCCGCCGCCTCGGCGGTCGGGTCTGTCATTACGAAGAAAAGAGAAGTTTTTAATAGAAAGGCCTCTAGTGTCCTTAGCTTTGAGATTAGTTTCCTGTAGGAGGAGGAAATCGACTTCTGCGCGCGCGCCAGCCGGCACAACTTTTATAGCCCAGTCCATCAACGTAGCTACGAGAAGATATACACGAGTCTCACACCGGCAAATGGAACGCACACAATAGTTGTATTTTGATTAATCTTTATTGGTCATAATGTATGAATTGTAATTGACTAGGCAAATAAAAATTGTTACTATTGGTAAATTAACGACGTAGCCAGATATATAAATATAGGCAGGGTTGACGTAAAAATATATTCTTTATTCCATATTCCATACTCCATACTCCATTCGTCTGCCCATCTAAAAGTAGTTTCATTTCTCCACCACTAAACCAAACGGAGTCTGTTAATAGTGGACCTCATGTCATTACCATTACAGTGGTGACCCCGACGTGATATACGTAAAATACTCACTTATACAAAGAAAAATACATAAAAAATAAAACCTCAACTAGATGGAAGCAGGGGAGACCAACCTCCTCAGATGACTTGAGACGCTGATCGATTTGTGAGACGAACTGAAAAGACGACTAGATGGAGGTGAAAAAAAAAACTTGCCATAAAATATGTCAAAGGTATACCTAAAATTACCAAAAGCCAGCCAAAAAACTAACAGTGCAAGATACAGATGACCTTTCTCCAAATACAACTCATGAAGAAACTGATTCATACACTAACTTAATAAAAAACAGTAAATCTTTAAAATTTCTCTACACTATTGCAAGAAGCATAGTGCAGCCAGAAAAACTCGACGAATCAATCTGCACTATATAATATAGCATAATCAGCTGTGCATGTAATTATACTATCAGAAACCTGGATCAATTCAGTATCTGAAACCAAAATTTTAAAATTACCAAACTACACCCTTTATTATAACTTGATAGAAAAGGCAAGAGAAGGTGAAATATCGATATTTGTACCCGACTGCTTAAAACATAATTAATTAGAAGATCTTTGTAAAAAGCACCACCACTACTTATGGTTCATTAAGATAAATACTCGTTGGACATTGGTGTCGTATATAAAACTATAAAATCAAATAACAATGGGCTTCTGGAGGAATACTCACAGTAGCTAATGAAGAGGCAAAGAGATTTAGTGTTCGGTGATTTAACTACGATCTGCTCAGTCATAGCCAATTTATTAATAACTACACAAATATACTGGTATTTGAAAAGGACGAAGAGAGAACGAAATGTGAAATATGGGTAAATCAGGAATGTCTAGAACAGGTAAATGAAATTGTATACTTGGGGAGTGCTTTCAGCCGGGATGGAAGATGTGATTTAGATGTGGATAGGCGTGTCGCTGCCGGAAACAAAGTCAATGGTGCCCTGAATGCATTAATAAAAAGGCAAGGCGTGGTGAAGAGTGCACGCCTTGCAATACATAACGCAGTGTTGGTACCGACTTTGTTATATGGCAGCGAAACCTGGGTATGCCAGAAGAAGCATAAAAGCAAGTTGAATGCAGTGGAGATGCGATCTCTTCGTAAAATGTGTGGCGTTACCATAGCCGACCGAAAGCGAAACGAAGAGATTCGCAATATGGCAGGATTGAAAGATGACCTTATCACAAAAATTGATAGGGGCGTACTCCAATGGTTTGGACACGTTGAACGAATGAGTGAAGACCGAATGGTGAAGAAAATATATAGAGCGAAAGTAAATATTAAAAGGTGTCGAGGTAGACCGAGACTAACTTTCGAAGACCATGTGAGCAAATTGCTCGAAGAGGGGAGGGTCAAGAGTACTCGGATACCTAGACGTGCATGTATGAAGAAGTTAATGAACCTGAAAGAAGCGAAAGAGGTATGTAAGGATCGTGACACTTGGCGATCTGTTCTCTCTGGCTACCCCGTTAGGGATTGTGCGTGACGATAAGTAAGTAAGTAAGTAAGTAAGTAACAAATATACTGCTAGAAAATGGACACCCAATCCTAAACAAAATTGATACAAAATTTAGCACCCGTGATACACCGACGAAAAATCAATTCTTGAACATCATCATCATTTTCATCTTTACAACCCTTCAAAAGTCCACTGCTAAACATAGGCCTCCCCCAAGGAATACCACAAAGCACAGTCCTAATCCACCTGCATCCATCGACTATCTGTATGTTTTACCAGGTCGTCACCCCATCTAGTAGGTGCACCCTACACTTCGTCTGCCGGTATGAGGCCACCACTCGAGAACAGTCGCTCCACAGTGTAATGCATATATCGTAATTATAGATATACTGACGTCAACTTACAGTACATCTGTGATCGTAATTCATTAGAAGAATAAGTTAAAGCTAGTGTGTAAGTGGCACTCAAGGTCTCGCAGCGGACTGAGGAGTTTGACTTTCCAATGGCAAAGTTAACCATGGCTACCTCCGGATTAAAATTACGAATTTTTGTTCCGATCTATGTCGTATGAACTTGTAGTATTTTGAAGTCCCGGAGCTGCATGTTAGGGTTGAGATTTTATTTCAATAGAGGAGGAAACTGCAAACCCAAGTAGACCACTACAAGACCTCAAGAGACAGTAAGTTCATTTTGCGTAGATTGGATTATAAATAATAAATAAAAATCAGAAGTTTTTCCGGGTTAACAGTGACATCGGGAGTCTGTCACCTCAGTCTCCCGTGACCATGTGTGCTGTAAAACACCAGAAACGTCGGAATTTAAAATCATTCAAATAAAACGCGATAAAATCCGTTAAAGTAATTTAAATCAATGTGTATTGTTCGCGTTAAAATAACAAATCGTTATAAAGAGCTATTAGTTAATTATTTGTTACGTAATATGTTAACTTTTTTTGTTAGCTACAGAAATAAAATCAACAAAGCAATCAAGTTAATTTAAGCTCTAAAAATTTAACTTAATAATTACAAATGTTATTACGATACAATTCAATGCTTATTTTTACGAATCGTAAGAATGTGAATAAATGACATATTCTTTACACTTGATAAAATATTGAAAAATTACCCTTTCATAGAGTTATATGTTTGCACGTGAACAGATGCATTCCAGTCCGATTACAAACTAGATGTCTAGAGTGAAGAGGCTCTTACCACGTAAAGACAGTGCTTATTACTATATTAGGGCTTCAATGCTACTTATGTAATAAAACGTACTTAAAGTAATTAATTTCTAAGGCAAACAATATAATTTTTAGACCGAGAAGAATAACTTTAGTACAGTTGGAATAAAAAGTAAGAAACAAAGGATCGCTAATATGGATGAAAAACATAACCCAGTTTCAAAATAGTACGTGGTTTTGGCACAAAAGACTCTTAAAAGTATATTTATATATTTCTATTTTATACCAACAAAACCTGTTTCATTACCATTTTCTCAATTTCATTTCTACAAAACTTCACAAGTCAGCAACTGACCGTAGGCGTGCCTCAGTGAATTACACAAAACACGGTTCTACAAGTTTGCCCTGTTTGCTTACTGGCATGAGGCTACAAATATTTCTTCGCCATCCATTGTAGGTCTTAGGTGAATGTTATCAAGTAGGCCCAAGGCCATTTCATCTTACTGACCCATAAGGCTATCTCGGTTACTCTGGTTTCACTACAGCTACTGCTTCATAAGAGTTTAAATGATACGACAAAAAGATGATATCTATGGTATATATTTTGCACTTTCTTTTTCAGATCTTCTCCTGATTCTACCTTTAGAAGTCGTGGGGAAACAGGAGTTTTGGTATGGAGATACGCTAATTACTTTTAAAAATGTTAAAGTTAAAGCATGTCTTGTTTAAGTTATGCTTTTAATAAAAAGTTTCGCTGGGTTTGGTGGTTATTCCTAGGACAGTGGCTTATTCCGAACCAGTGATAAAAATGACTTTCAATAAGAATTACATGGAATCAATATTGAATAAAATTTATATTATTCTATTCTATTCTCCGGCGGGGATCTTCACCACGGGTGCGGTGGTGGAGAGCAATGCACTACACGACAATTCGATACTTTAATGACCGCATATTATATAAAATATTCATTATATAAATATTTTTCTCCGGAAGATATATATATATATATATATATATATATATATATATATATATATATATATATATATATATATATATATATATATCGAAAATATAATAATACATAACCGATATTAGACATACGCAGATGGCTCAGGACATTTCCTTGTGGTATTCTTTTCGGAAGACTTTTGTTAAACAGTGGACTCTGAAGGCCTGTAATGATGATGATGGCGGTAAATGCTGATGATGGAATTTTAATAGAAGTGAAAGTTACAAATTATCGACCGAATCATGACGTGGCGCAGTATCGTGGCGCAGTATCGTGCCTGCAGATTACGATCTGCCTAATTATAACGATTGCGATTTTTAAGTTATACCACAAAACATATCACATATCTGTAGTCCATAATATGTGTCATATGTGTAGATATTAGTTAGAGTACAGATACTTAGTATTAGATATAATATAAATGTATACATAAGTAAATATATACTTAGATGTGTATGTACATGGAAGTATATATATGTATGTATATAATCCTATACTATTAAACGAGCAATTATTGTATATATATATATATGTATATAATCGGGATCTCGGAAACGGCTCCAACGATTTTCATAAAATTTAGTGTCCAGGGAGTTAATAAATCGATCTAGCTAGGATTTATTTTTAGAAAATGTCTTTTTGTCCGTGTTTTTAGGCAATGAAAAACTGCTACAATATCGTTAGTATAAGAAAGTAAATTTTGACAGATTGTTAATGATTATAAATAGCTTAATTGGTATAATGGTCGGTCACAGAATAGTAAAACCCCGGTTCGAGCCCAGGCCGACCGACCGACTTTTTTATTTCTTTTTTTCAAGTTCCTTTCTTTTTTGAGAAAATCTATTTTTTCGCGCCCTTTTTTTAGTATTTTTTAAAAACACGAAAATTTAAATTAAAATAATTGCACTCATGATTTTTTATTCAAATAGCCAGTTCCGTTTTTTCTGTTATGTCGCTAAGATCAAAAAAATATTATTTATATTTCATCAGTATGTAGTTTGTATCTAAATATAATTTCCGAAACACACGAATAAAAGAAATCGAGCGAAAAATACCGAGCAAAGCTCGGTCAACCAGGTACTATGTACTAATGCACCATAATTATAGTACTTTTTTAAAACTGGCAGTTTGACATGCGTACTGACTTACCATAGGACCTGACTTAGTGGTGATCTTTGTTGTTGGTACTCACGAGTCTAGCATGCTTAGTGCGGGGCCACAGACAAAAAAAAACATTTGATTAGACTGACATTGACTAATGAAGAGTACTACAAATATTGTTTGCTTTCTCTGCGTTAGGAAATACTGTATAAGTTTAATAAAGTAAGCAAGTAATAACTCGAATATAATTTTGAAACTTGAACAAAACTAACATAACGAAGGCGTACTGTTAGCAAACTTTGTAGACGTTTACAACAAATTTTCTGCAACTAAGTATTACTGTACTAAGTTTTAATTTTGAGAAAACAACTGAAATTTGTTTCTGTTGATCAATATTTATCTAATTAACAATAACTCAATACTAAAGCGCTTTAGAAGAATAATCTTAAATGTGTAGCTATAGTATTATTACAAATAGAGGGTTAACTTCGAAAACATAGTGTAAACGTCATACGTAGAATTCTTCATACAGTTCTAAGTACTTTAGTGTGACTTGTCAATATTTTTTTTCATCATTGAATATGCTATATAATCATATTTCGGACCATACCATACGTTCGATATCCGCTTCACGATATAGGCGTACTAGAACTCACTCCAAGGAACTTAATCAATCAATCAGATCGCACCAGCTAATCGTTCTATGGATAAAGTTTCACAAAGAACCTAGCAGCAGTTGTACTCGCTTGTAATGCTTCACCATTCGTAGTGGAATCTAACAATCTATTTCACGTTCACTTCTAAACATTCGTCTTACTGGCATGCAATATATCTAGTGAATGGGCGTTCTACATTTCACTTACCGGTACAATACTGTCACTCTAGTGCCTTTTGTAATCTTACTAAGAACTAACATACACAGTTCCAGATAAACTAAAAGTATATAGCCATGTTAAGGAGGAGAAACCCTACATTGAAGATAATGTAGGAGCTAGAATTAAGCCCCTACCTATCCTAATATGTGACCGAATTCGACTAGAAACTGAACTATATATCGACTGAAGCTAATTTTACGGATTCCATCGCAGTTAATTTTAGCATTTTAATTCCCGCAGTTTCGAGCACTTTATAGTATCAATGATTACGGTGGGAACTGAGGTTTGAAGTCCTAATGTCATAGTTAAAGAAGGTTACCTCGGGCTTTTAAACATAACTTTAGTCATATCTATGCAGTACGAGCTTTACAGTATATTGAATTATTGCAGTTGTATGATTGGGTTTGAATTAAATTTTATTAATTAGTCATCCCAACAATTATGCCGGATTTAATAGTCCACAAATCCTTGCAAGGGGACATCCATTCCTATTGAGGATGATTTGCGAAACTATTGAAATTTAAAGAAAAACATCCTAATTTCCAAAGAGAAGATGGCTGGGTTGTAAGAATAAAATGTCGAAAAAAAAGTTAAAATTAAACGCGATAAAATTTGTAAAATTGTTTTATTCCAGTAATATTTACATAAATATAAGAAACCATTTATTAGCATAGAGCATAGACTACAAAATACTGGCCGTGTATTGACGGGCGTAAGAGAATACACCGGTGACAGAAACTGAAACAGGAGATGGGATGAATATATTTTCCTGTCCTCGACATAAATACAGGTCGTTGTTAGCCTCTGATTTGAGTTGAAGTTTGTTTCTCGTCCCATTCCCGAGAAAGTTACATTAGGGAACCATAAATACTTATATTTGAATTTCATAAGTCAGACTAATTTAAAGTGAATAATAGAGTTATTATACGTTCGGATATTTATGAGTTAACGTACAATGTCAGTAATTTATGCATGGAAGCAAATATATAATATGTTCTTTTAAGGCGCTTCTAGAAAGGAAGGGTATACATGACATAGATAAATGATGAGTGAAGACGATTGAAGGTAGCCTTCGTTAACTACGAAATCATGACGTCAAACACATCAGTTTCCCCGTGACCACGGGTGCATGAATGTACCCGAAACGACGAAAATAAAAATTTAAAATGAAATGCGTCAAAATCCGTGAAATTAGTTTTATTTGTTGAATAAGAGAAAATAACTGTAAAAATTGGCTCAAATTAGTAACTCACAGAAATATCTTACGTTATTGGACCAGCGCTATATTAAATGAATGACCTTACACCGCAGGTATAGACTTTTGCTTTATTTATTTATTTATTGCTATATATGCTTAAAACCTTTTAGCTGACTCGAGCCTAAACCGGAAGAAGGTTAATATTTTTGCAGCCATACAACAGTTATATTAGAAGTATAGTTGTAGCAAGAACGGGTCGGCTCAACCGGGGAAGGACCACGCTCTCACAGAATACCAGTGTAAAATAGTAGCCTAATGCTGCTGTGTTTCGTATGGTGAGCGTAGAGAACTGGATACCCTTTATACTGGAAACAAAGCATTCCACCTTAGTCCTCACGGTTGACAACCAAATGCGTTGATTCGTAATCGAGGATAGATGTAGATATCTATAGGCCGCAGCAACCACTTACCATCAGGTGGACTGTGTTCTCGTTTGTCGCCCTATCCTATGTAAAAAGCTATATATGTATTTTTAAATGTACGGCTTTAACTTTAAAACGAATACATTTCTAATTTGTCAGCATCTGTGTTTACACCCGATTACAATGAGGGTGTCTTCAAGCCAAAAGTTAATCGCTAGTGCCAGCTAATTCCACTTGACCGAATCCACCGCAGAGCGGCTTGAATCGGCGAAGATAGAGCCCTCTCCTATCGTCTCGATCCACTGCTGCTGCGAAGAGATATTGCACGCCTTTGCATCTTCTATCGCATCTATAACGGGGAGTAGTCTAAGAAATTGTTTGAATAAATTCCAGCCGCCAAATTTTACGAAAGCACGTCTTAACAAAACTCACGTAATCGTCCACACCATCTGGATGTTTGAGAGTCCACCATTATACATTTTACAGGAGTTTGCTTCCTCATACGAGTTCTCTGTGTAATCCTTTACCACAAGCGATTTTTTCGAACTGATACCACTTAGGGACCTTAAGAAAAGAGCTTATTCCTTTCTATGAAGCCGCCAATGCACCTGCAATTCTCCAGGTGTTTAAAGGTGAATAGCTGCTATGACCCATAGACGTTTACATCTATCATCGATTACGAATCAATAATCAGTTGCTTCGTTACCCGTGAGGACTTATTTGAAATGCCTAGTTTTCAGTAAAAAAGGATCTACAGTTCTTTACACTCAACATACGAAACACAACCAAAACTTTAATGCTAAATTATTACACCACTTAAAAATGAGAATGTGGTATATGTTATCCCAACGGAGTTGAGTAATTTGTGTACAAAATACCATAGACATTTCTCACGTTAACTTTTATCGTACCCCTATTCATTTGTCATGGCTGTCACTTATCAAAATATTTTATAATTTAATATATTTTATACTTTTGGAAAAATTTAAAACCGACTACAAATAAACTGTAAGAATATAATAAATTCAACTAATTGTATCTCTAGTTAACACTGTGGAAACTATTTAATTATTTTAAGTTAATTTCATTTCATATTATTATATTATCTAATAGTTTCCGTAGTATTTTCCCGGTGGGGAAGGCCTTGGCAATTCCAGAGAAAAAGAAAGACGACGCGCGAAAGAAAGAGGACGCCCGTTAGCCACGTGGTGGACTACCGTAACCAAGAATCGGGAACGAGCACAGCTTGATACACAGACAACTCAAGGTAGAACATCTTGGCGCATAAAAACGAGGAGAGCTGACCCCAAATAAAGGAAGAAGAAAAGAAGATATTATCTAATAGTTTATTTATTTGTTATGAGCAATTGAAGTTCCATATTTCACAGACGCTAGTGAAAACCTTTGTGCCGTCGCGTTGTATTATGTCACCACGGTATAATACGAAGGGAGGAAGGTTACACTACTGGCTGCGAAGGCACGAATAGTACAGCTAAAGCCAACTCATACTTCAAGGCTTGAGACAAGCAGTTCTTGTGGGTAGCAGACTAGCTGTATTAGTTCAGAAGGAAATGAGATAAGCGATAGCAGAGCGCGTATTCAGAACTGATTTCCCTGATACTCATTGGATGAAATTCAAGACCACAGCAGACCATGTGAATGGCGATGGGTACCAACATCAGAAATCGGAACAAATGACGCCACTAAGAATACTCTAATGCAATCAAAAACATAACTTGTAAAAAACCAATTCTCGCAACTCAGTTCTTCTACCGTAAAAAGTTGTGAGATCCATGCAATACAAAGTCGGTTAATTTATTCAGTCCCTACTTAAGGGTCCTTCTGTTTTCAGTTATTACATAATTATCTAACCAAACAACATCTTATAGTGACCATATCAATGTTAAAAATCTTTTATATGTTTTAAATAAATAGATTGACTTTGCAATCGCACTTAACAATCTAATTACTTGTGAGATACGTTGTGTTTTCATGCGATGGCCAAGTCAATTTATTTCTTTAAAACATAAAAGATTTTTAACATTGATATGGACACTATAAGATGTTGTTAGGTTAGTTAGGTTATGTAATAACCGAGAACAGAAGGGCCCTTAAGTAGGGACTGAATAAATTAACTTTCTTGATATTATATGGATCTCACAACTTTTTACGGTAGCAGAACTGAGTTGCAAGACTTGTTTTTTTTACAAGTTAGGTTTTTGATGGCATCTCATTTCTTTTTGTAGATAGTCTTAATTTTTTCTTTTCCGGTACCTTCTACTTTTTGAATACCAACAACATACCTATTCACACATATTATACATATACAGATACATTTATTCATTCACTGCAAATGTAACTTTGTAATCCTGTATATTTATTTATATGGGATTACAAAGTTATTTATGCAGTTGGTTTACCAAAAAAAAAAACTGGACCGAAATTGAAAAATATTTTAGTTTTTCATTGATTTATTCACTAATTGTATTCTAAATTTGAAGCTTCTATGTCTGCTAGAAGTGCCTTAGAGTTTTGATGATTGGTCAGTCAGTGAGTGACAAAATTAAGAAACTTTGACTAGTTATAATTATTAAACAACTGCAAGTTTAAATTGAATGAAATTTGAAATGTACCATCTTTATATAATGCCTGCTTGGTATCTGAAAATTCAGGTGCCTAGTTTTATTCACAATGAAGTTATAGGGGTCGAAAATGTCCTGAACTGCTTCGAGAAAAATATGGTACGGCCGTGACGCTTTTCTGCTCGACTTTCACCATGTCCAAACAACTACGTACGTTATAGTAATTTCAAATCTTCTGAACCTTACGGCAACCGCAGGTACACTGCAAGCTGTAAAAAAGTAGAAATCCTTAATTGTTAAAAAGTTAGAAAAGCCGTTTAAGAGTTCCAACAATCCATACGACGATACGACGACAAATATGTCGGGCTAATAAGCAAAGTCACTTAAATGCTCCTACGATGCGTTGGAAATATCGCCTATGAGAAATTCAGAATTCATAATATTGAATTTCATTCAATAGTTCACATTCGACTAGTGAAAGTGTAACACTTGGGGTTCGGGTTGAATGTGTAGCTTTAGTGAGCTTAATTGTTTTTATATAATTATTACTTAATTGTTCAATGTATAAAAAGGGATGAAAAGTTGATAATTTAGTTATTAAGTAGAATATGAGAACTTACATTTGTACGAAGTTCGAGTTCATGAAAATTTGTAATTTTACATATTTTTTTAATTATTTAGAAAGGGTTTTTTATAGGTAAAGGGTGACAAGCGAGCATACAGTCCACCTGATGGTAAGTGGTTGCTGTGGCCCATAGACATCTACATCTATCCTCGTTTGCGAATCAAAATGTAGATGCGTTGTCAGCCTTGAGGACTAAGATGGAATGCCCCTTTTCCAGTAAAAAAGGTCTCCGGTTCTCTACACTCACCATACGAAACAAAGCAGCATTAAGCTGCTATTTGACGCTGGTATTCTGTGAGAGCGTGGTCCTTCCCCGGTTGAGCCGACCCATTCATGCTACAACTATACAATTAATATAGCTGCAGCATGGCTCTACCACGTAAAAAATGGTTGATGTAGTATCAGAACGCAGCTTGTCAATGTCAGAATAATCACCCCTCTTATTCCCCAGATACCATCACGCTCTCTTGCAATTGATCTGACAGGGATATTGTAGTCCGCGATATAAAAATTATAATATAAAACAACAAGTGTAAAAATCTTTATAAATAAACTCAAGAAGATCTAAACAATAATTTATTTACGTATACAGAAGGAAACATCGTAAACTTACATGTCTATGGAATAAAATATTTGAAATATATTTTTACAAATATAGTTTGAAATTACATTTGTATTAAAAAATGGCCACTATACTGAATATGGCAAGAAATCACTCAAGCGTGAAATTTTGAACTGCGTTCTATAAAAGAAATTGTTAAAACGGAGTTCCGTTAAGATTCCGATAAAACTCACTCGGCGTGATAAAACGATGCTTGTTGGTATGTTGCCAGCAAAATGCCGTATATAAGGTTACATAAATTGCGTCGAGATCAAGCTGATCTTACATTAAAGGAGTTCGTAATATGTGTTACTTACAATTACTTACAAATTAACAATCTTAACTATTTAAATTAATAAAGACAGGTAGGGCAGTCCAAGGGCAAGGCTTGATAATCAGCTTAGGTAGTTTTCGAATATGGTAAAGCCATGCTTTAGCTTTGTAACAGCTGCTGCACGAATGACTCAACCGGGATTAAGCTATGCTTTTACAGAATATAAGCGTGAAACAAAAGTAAGTTTCAAGTCAATCGGGTGTATAGTTGTAGAGAACTCGTGATGAATCAGTCAGTCAGTGTTTCCGATAAAACATGTCCAGCGCAATATTCAATCAATCAGTATATTTGATGAAAATGTTTGTGGATGTTTTTATCTGATTAATAATATACAAATCGTTGACATGCATTAGCTTAAAAGTGAATGTTTTTTATTTATGACATGAAATACATAACGAATCTACTACCGATTCAAATAAGGTTCCCCTTTCTGGACAAGAAACGGCGAAAGAAACCTCGCAGTGATCCTCTTTCTAGCCAACTTCGAAATAGCACGAGTTTTTTTAATTCAATGGATGTTTTTTTTGTAATTTTTTTAAGGTTTTATGATTATATAATCAAAAATAAACAGGAATAGATTCATATAATTTCGATATGTATATATTTTATAGTAAAATAGCGACACAAAAAATAAAAAATGATGTAAACCCGAGCAGACCTGTCTGCACAAGCAGTGCCAGTGCAGTTCAAAGAAAATGTTGCAAGCCCTAGCATATCAGTCCATACAAGTAGCTTCTGTTAATAAGAATGCAGCATGTGACAGCCATCTTACTCGTTGGCAATTTTCGACCGATTTTAAAAAAGTGGGAGGGGTACAATTTGAATATATGTTTTTGTATGAATGTGTCTTCGTCAACTGAAAATCGATATCGATAATTAGTTTTTTAATATGAATGTTTTTGCCCTTTTTCATGGGGTATATATCCCCACTATATGGAGTGACGACCTGGTAAGACATGCAAGAAGTCGATGGAAGCAGATGGCTCAGTTCCGTGCTTTGTGGCATTTCTTATGGGAATATAGGCCCTCTTTGTTTAGCTGTGGACTTGTTTTTTTTTACTATTTTACTACTGCTACTCTGCAGTACCTTTCTTTCTGTTGAAATTATCCCTTTTTACTGTTATCAATGTTTTTTTTAATTATATATATACTTAAATAGTTCCGTTCCAGTTACACATTGTTTCAATATACTATTACATGTTCTTTTTACAGTTATCATAATATCATCTTCTATAATTAATGTAATTTTATAACAATTCTGAATGTAGTTCTATGTATAGGTATACTGTTTCAGAATTTATAATATTATTACTTTGTATCTTTTAATTTGTGTCTTATAAATAATTCCTAATTTTACAATAATGTCACCTTAAATAAAAAATGTACTTTTGTTTTGGGCCTAATTTTAATAATAATTATTAATTCTTAATATGAGGCTTTGTTTAAACTAACTTGCAGTTATTTTTAAGCATAGTGTTCCAGTTATAATGGTTATTGCTTTGTTACTTTGTACAGTTTATCTACACTTATTTATCCTATTTAATAACAATTGTTAAGATAATCTGTTTTAACTTACTTTTAAACAATTTACTACTTGCAAGCTATTATTAGCCTAAGGTTATCAAAATGTGTGCTTATATCATATTATTATTAATTCGTTACTATTAATTTAGTAAAATTCACACTCATAATGGTTTTGTTGTAGGGACATTACAGAGATTTAAATTTATTCTACTATAGTGCTCCCATTCTCTTTGTTAATAACCTTAAGTATTGAGAGAGCAAAGTGTATGAAGTGAGATCTGCAATCGATGTCCGTCATAATAGTACTTAAGTTCTAACATACTATATTCACTTCCATATTGCATTCACATTCATACCGTTGTTTTACATATCGTGGACATTCTGTAATTAAATGTTCTATGGTTTGATCTGTTCTATCGTCGCATGTGCAATATGGGGATGGCAAAATCTTAAATCTAAAAAGATATTACCACCGTGACCGGTAAACAATTGAGTTACAATATTTGTTATTTTTATACTTTTTAAAATCTTATAAGCAGTTATAACACTTAGGAAGTGTAGTATAATGTATAGGTATAGAGTATAGAAATAAAGTCAGTGTCAAACCAACTGGCGTGTGTTTTACTACATGGTGACAGCGGTGGGATTTCAAAAATTTAATTTATTTGCGAATCCACCAATAATACGTGTATTTAGTTTATTATAAAGCAGTTTTGTGTGTATTTTATAATAAATATCATGGAACACGCGCGTCCTCCAGCGGAATTATCACTCGAAGGCGGGCCAGCCGTCTGGGCCGAAGCGTGGCGTCAATGGCGACGGCTATTCGAAGTGTTCTTAAAAGCATCTGGAGTGAGCAAAGAGCCTAAAGAGATTCAGGCTAGTTTGTTGGTTAACCTCATCGGCTCGGCAGGATACGAGGTGTTCACGACTTTTACTTTCGAAGAAGGCGAAAGCACAGATGATATCAATTGCGTTTTGAAGAAGTTCGATAGTTATTTTGGTACTAAACCGAATATAACAGTAACAAGGTTCAAATTCTTCTCGCGAAATCAAGTGAATGGAGAAAATATCGACCAATATGTGACCGCTTTGCGGGTACTGAGTCGGCAATGCGACTTCGGTGATTTGCACGAGAGCCTGCTGCGAGATAAAATCGTTTGCGGAATAGTGAATAACACGATCAGGGATCGTTTACTTCGTACAGACGATTTGACGTTATCGAAAGCGATACAAATATGTCAAGCTGCAGAAATTTCTAAGGAAGAAAGTCTGTGTATCGACGGCAACGAGGCGGAGAGCGGTCAGGTGAATGCAGTTCAAGGCAACCGCCGTGGGGCGTGTGGTTGGCGCAGCGGCAGGGGTCGAACGCAGACCGCGTCCACGTCCAGAAGGGGGCGTGCGGTTGGCGCAGCGCAGGCCGCGCCGGCGGCGGCGGAGCCATGCGTGCGCTGCGGGAGCGTGCGCTGTGCTGGCGGCGATAAGTGCCCGGCACGTCAAGCCAGATGTTTTGTGTGTGATAAAAAAGGTCATTTTTTACGGATGTGTAAACAAAAGGGTGTAGTAAAAAAGGTACATAATTTGAGTTTGGATTCTGCGGAAAATGATAGCGACTCGGAAATGTTCTATGTTGATACTGTAAGCGAGGGCAAAAAATGCGGTAAGTCGACTAAAGAATGGTTCGAAAGCGTGAAATGTAATAACAAAGAACTTTTAGTTAAAATAGATACTGGTTCTATGATGAATGTTATTTCCAAGAGTGAATATTTACGTATTGGCTTATCGATTAAACAACTTCGTCCGTTTTCAAAGAGAGTCTATTCCTTCACAGGAAACAGGTTACCTGTCTTAGGCGTTGTGAAACTAAACGTAGTTTATAATAACAAACAATTTGTATTGCCGTTTATTGTCACCGATTCATGTTGTCAAAATCTACTCGGATTAGAAAGTTGTATTACGATGGGTGTAATTAATTGTATCAATGCAATAAATATTGAAAATTATTCGAGTTTGTTTAAAGGTTTAGGCATGTTACCTGGCAAATACAGTATTGTAGTGGATAAAAGTGTTCCACCCGTTATTTCTCCCACTAGGAAAATACCTCTAGGTATGAAAGACAAGTTATTAGTGGAGTTAAAACGAATGGAAGGACTTGGTGTTGTTAGAAAGGTCACACATCCGACAGAGTGGGTAAATGCAATTGTTTTAGTGGCTAAGAAGGACGGTAGCATTCGTGTTTGTCTAGACCCTAGACCGCTTAACCGAGCAGTGCGCCGCGCGCAGTACTCGCTGCCCACAGTGACAGAACTGGCGGTGAAGCTGCATGGCGCGCGGGTGTTCAGCGTGCTCGACGCTCGCTGTGGGTTTTGGATGGTGCAAATTGATGACGCTAGTGCTGACCTTTGTACGTTTAGCACGCCCTTCGGTAGGTACCAGTTTTTGCGCTTACCATATGGCATAAGTTGTGCGCCAGAAGTTTTTCATGCAAAGCTCAGACAACACTTGGAAGACCTCGAAGGTGTCGAATCGTTCATCGATGACGTAATTGTGTACGGATCAACTCAGCATGAACATGATCAACGATTAGAAGCTCTTTTAAAGCGTGCCCAAGATGTAGGCATTAAATTTAACCGCGACAAATGCAAATTCAGTGTTCCTGAAATAACCTATTTAGGTCACAAATTTGACGCTAATGGAATGAAAGCCGACGATTCAAAAGTAAAGGCTATATTGAACATGCCTTATCCAACGGACAAAAAATCTCTAGAACGATTTTTAGGAATGGTAAATTATTTATCAAAATTCATTCAAAGTTACTCTGAATATGTGAATGTATTGCGGTCTTTATTAAAGAAAGATGCCGAGTGGGTGTGGGAGGCTTACCATTCTGAGGCTGTCGATAAATTAAAAGAAAAAATAGCGAGTTCTCCGGTGTTAGCGATTTATTCGACGGAAGCGCCAGTGGTATTGTCGGTGGACGCTAGCAGCGTCGCGATTGGAGCTGTACTTCTACAGAATGAGCGACCGGTAGAATTTGCTTCGCTAACGTTGACAGACACACAGACTAGATATGCTCAAATTGAGAAAGAGATGCTCGCGATAGTTTTTGCTGTCGAACGGTTTAGGCAGTACATATACGGTAGGTCAGATATTACAGTTCACACTGATCATAAACCACTGGAAGCATTATTTAAAAAACCGTTAACTTCAGTACCGATACGTTTACAGCGTATGATGTTAAGAGTGCAAGGGTTCGATATCAAAGTTATATATACACCGGGCAAGTACATGTATATTGCGGATACTCTGTCGCGGGCCCCTCTGGGTGAGTTAATGCAGAACTATGTATCTGATGAGGTCAATGTACAAACCTGTTTTATGCTAAAGAACATACCATTCAGTCTATCAAAAATAGAGTCTATTATAAAGGACACCGAAACGGATAGTGACTGTAAATTATTAATAACGTATATTAAAAACGGATGGCCAAAACATAGGCGCGATGTGAGTGACAACGTTAGTGTATTTTGGCCATATCGAGAGCAACTGTCGTATGTCGACGGGTTGATTTTTAAGGGAGACCGTGTGTTCATTCCGCGTAGGTTACGGGAGCAAATGTTAGAGCGCGTGCACGAGGGTCACCTGGGCATCGATCGGTGTAAGAGGCGCGCGCGCGAAGTGATGTTCTGGCCGGGCATGAGCGCGGAAGTGGAGCGCGTGGCGCGCTGCTGTAAGGCGTGCGCGCTGCACGCGCCGCGCCCGCGTCGCCAGCCGCTCTTGCAACATCACGTGCCGGATTTGCCTTGGCAAAAACTGGCTTCCGATATATTTGAATATAAAAGAAAGAAATATATTCTCCTTGTGGACTATTTTTCGAATTATGTTGAAGTCGAGGAGTTACCCGGTATCAGTAGCAAACATATTATAAATTTTATGAAAACGCAGTTTGCTCGACACGGTATACCCGCTGAAATAGTGACAGACAATGGGCCGGCCTATAGGTCGAAAGAATTTCAGAATTTTTTGAATGAATGGGAAATAGATCACGTTACCTCATCCCCCCACTATTCCCAGTCTAACGGAAAAAGTGAAAGAACCGTCCAAACTATAAAAAGTTTGCTAAAGAAATGCGTAGACTCAGGCCAAGACTTTTATTTAAGTCTATTAAATTTCAGGTCGACGCCTCGAAATGGTTTAGATTCTCCGGCACAGATGCTTATGGGGAGACGGATAAAAACGAAACTGCCAATTTCTGAAAAATTATTAAGAGCTCCAGTAGATAACGATCGCAATTACCAATCTTTGATGGCTCATAGGGAAAAGATTAAAAAACAATACGATAAGTCCACGAAGTCACTTGAGCGTTTATCGGTAGGCGATAAAGCTACTTTATTATGTAATGCTGGTAGGAAACCTGTTTCAGTAGTAGCTCGTGCCGAGGAGCCAAGGTCTTTTATAGTTGAAGATGAACAAGGGAAACGGTTCCGACGTACTCGTAGCCATCTTATTTTACGCTCCAAGGATTATGGGAAACCAAGGTTGTCTCGGACTTCATCCAGTACTGCAGAGTTTCAGTCCAGTATTCTAGATAAAAGTACGATTGCCTCCTGGGGCGTACGACGTCGACGAAAGGTTGGGTCCGAGACTCAGGCAGACTCTCAAGTGTGTCCGCAGACAGACAGAGCGCCGTCATCACAGCCCAGTACTCCTACTACTCCTGGTACTGATAGAGCATTTACAGAATGTGTTTCTTCACCACCATCACCAATAGTGAACATAAATAGGTCCAAGGAACGGACTGCACGAATGTTGGCCGAAAAAAAAATGAAAAATAATAATGATACAAAATAACTCGTTTGTTTTCGGTCGTATGTTTTATTTATCACAAGAATTGTGTATTATGTCACTATTTATTGTTGTAAAAATAATAGTTTTAAAAAAAATTCTTTCATAATTATTGTGGTAGTAGGTCAAATATTGTTTTTTTTTTTAAATAACCTACATATAATAGGAGAAAATTTCTTATAGTTATTTTTGTTTATAATTTTATTATTGTTTTTAAAATTATTTTAGGAAGGGAAAGATGTAGTATAATGTATAGGTATAGAGTATAGAAATAAAGTCAGTGTCAAACCAACTGGCGTGTGTTTTACTACAGGAAGAAAGTTCTTATGGTTCCACTGGTTGCTGCTTCTTCATATTTGATTTGCTATCTTAGCAGAGTGTTGCTCCTGGTGAGGTGCTTGGTGTAAGACAATGGGAATAAGGCATATTTAGCCAGCTCATCTGCTCTCTCATTACCTACTAAACCACGATGAGCTTTTATCCAGTATATCTGGACTTTTCCCTCTTTATTATCGATAATATTGAGCTTCGATGAAATTTCAGCTGCAATAGGATTAAATGACGTAGGATTACATAGAGTTATTACTGCTGATCTAGAGTCACTAAGGATGTTGGCTTTAAGGTTTATCTTTTCTAACATATATGTAACTGCCTTCAAAATTGCAATTAGCTCGGCTTGGTATACGCTGCAGTAGCTTTCGAGCCTATAGGTAATGGTTTTGGTTTCCGTTTCATTTTGCCATACTGAAACAGCTGCACCTACCTTGTTGTATATTTTACTGCCGTCTGTATAAAGCTTTGGCCAGTCATGGTCAATTTGATCGATGTCTTCTTGGCAGGTTATTAGCTTGTACTCCCTCTTGGTTCTTAGTGAGGGGTGTGGTAAGTGGAAAGGACTGATTCTCATTTCCAATTGTCTCCCAGGGAGTGACTCAATGGGCTTGCCTCTTTTGATTTTGTATAATTCGGCGTTTTCCTTGGCTCGTAGCGCTAGAGGTATAATCTGAGCTAGTAGCGCACTTGAAACAAGGGAAATGGTTTTATGGTCTTTGCAAATGCGAATGCTAAACATTCGTGTAAGCCTATTGAGCATTCGGCTTATGTATTTTTGTGGCTTCTGCCCAGCAGCTCGCAGCATACAAAATAGTTGGTTCAACTACAGCCTGGTAGATGGTTCTTACTATATCCGAGTTGAGACCCCATTGCGCTCAGCAAGAGCTCTTGATAACATCTTGTAGAGTCGAACTGCTTTACTGCAAACATAATCTAAATGTGGCTTAAAGTTAAAGTTTTCATCAATAATTAATCCTAAAATTTTGACTAGATCTATATACGTTAAGGTTACTCCATCCATTAGCAGTTTCGCACAATGAAATTTATGTTTTTTGGCAATTATTGTACTTTGAGTCTTATGTGGGGCAAATTTAAGCTTGTGTCTTTGTCCCCATTCTACTATTGTTTTAAGTGTATCATTAACATCCTTTTCAAGTTTTTGGCCATCTTTTTTAGAGGTTATTATTAAGATGTCGTCTGCAAAGGCTTGAACGTGAGCTCCAAAGTTTTCCGTTGCCTGTAATAGGGGATCGAGTTGGATATTCCATAGCATGGAACCGCAAGTTGACACTTGAATACATCCTTTATTGGTTTTTATAGTGATCTTTTCGTTTGCGTAACTTAAGTTTATTTCACGATCTGATAAGTAGCTAATTATGAGTCTTAACACCATAGGTTCAACCTGTTTGTTTTTAAATTCAGTGATAATAGCAGGCCACCATGCATTATCCAATGAAGATGTGGACTTGTTAAGGGCTGATACTTTATATGTTTATATCTTTTGCTATATATATATATATATATATATATATATATATATATATATATATATATATATATATATATATATATATATATATATATTTTGTATATACTTTATATCTTTTACATAAGAGGTGGTCTCACATAAATTTGGAGAATGATTAAAAAATACCCTATTTTTCACTCTGAATATACTTCGGCATGAATTTTCAATTTTAATATTCAGATAATATTGAGATTTGCTTGATTTGATGCAGGTTATGCAGTGAGTTCAGTGAGATTAAGAATACCCAACTTTGTGTCGTTTAGTTCCCACTACAGAATATGAAATTATTTTATTCATTTTAGTTTTTTGAAGTGACCATTTACTTTTCATTTAAATTTAATTTTAAAGGGTTAGTGGACGACCCATCTATGATGGCGCTTATTGCGTAGTGTCAGGATTAAACATCCCCAAGTCGGATATAGTGGCGTAATAAGGGATGTAGAAAGATGGCGGTGTAATACCTCTAAAATGTATAAGGTGTCTTTTACGGCTTATCCTTTATAAAAGGATTAAGTTTTGTTGGTGTTTCCAATAATATCATTTATGTAAGAAACTATATTGATTGCTACCTTTAATAAAATAGTTGCAGCACGAATGGGTTGGCTTAACCGGGGAAGGACCACGCTTTCACAGAATGCCAGCGTAAAATATTAGCATAAAGCTGCTGTGTTTCGTATGGTGAGTATAGAGAACCGGAGATACTCTTACCATCAGGTGAACTGTTCGCTCGTTTGTTACCCTTTGCCATAAAAAATAAGTATTTAAAAAAGTGGAACGACTGGAACAATTGTAGTGAAATTTCTTGTGTATGTTTGAGTGGGTCGAGGAAAAGCTTGGTTTCACAATCGAACGCAAAAAGTGGCGGTGTATTCGAGATCCAGAAATCGAATTTGCGAAACCGGGGTGGATCGCTCGTTTTGATTAAAAATATTTTGCCTTTAACGAAATTGATTTTCAAATGTAATTCATGCGGATTTAATAGAGAGATTTATTTCAAGAGCCTGATAGTGTGGACAATTTATGTATGAACGCACTCGTATCTATTATCTAAAAAGGCTGTAAACGTGTATGTATAATATTTCTTTAAAAGCATTCTAAGACGATTAACAGAAGTTTAGTAGAGATTTTAGTATTCATCATCTTTACGGAGCCGTCGCAACTCAGAGGCTAACGGCTCAAGGAAGCAACCCAGGTTCTATCACGTCCTCGGCGGTGAAGGAAAATATCGTACGCACGTCTGAGAAACTAAGTCGTCGTTCTTTATCCTTATCGTATCTCCCATACCTGCTAAAAATACATACAAATTACACGAACTCATCCACTTGCTCAATTAACTCTCCTTTTATTCTTATTTCACACACCGTTTTGCTTTCTTCTCTTTCAAAAACCATCACATTCGTCTTACTTTCCTTCACTTTAATTCCGCTTTTTAATACCCAGTTTATTAATGTAACCATCATTTGAAACTCAGCCGCCGTCGACGCAAATAGGACTTGATAATCGGCGTACAAAAGGCATTTGACGGTTAACTCGCCCATTCTTAACCCACATTCTTCATCTTTCAAAGTTTGCAAATACCTGTCCATAAATAGGTTAAACAGCCGAGGAGAAGCTACAAAGCCCTGTCTGATACCTTTTTGGATGCCAAACCAGTCAGAGTAGACCCCGTTGATCCTGACACAAGCACTAGAGTCCCTATAAAGAGCCTTAATTCCTGTATCAAACCAGCGCTAAACCCATATGAGTTCAGTGTTGGCCATAACACAATGCTCTCCAGTCTGTCATAAGTCTTTTCCAAGTCCATGAACGTACAAAAACCTTTCTGGTTTTTGGCCAAAAACTTCTCCGCAATTATGCGCATGGAAAAAACTTGATCTGTACACCCCATTTCCTTTCTTCATCCCGCTTGCACATCCCAAATTTTTCCATGAGTTTCTTTTATAACTCTTTCAATTAACACCTTAGCATACATGGTGGAGCCACGTGTCTAAGGCTGCCGAAGTCTAGTTCCCCGGTCGAACCTTAAACCTATTACGCGAGATATTAATCTAAGTGGACTGTATATGCGATTGCTTCTATGCTTACGTAAAGCGACTACTATAGCATGCGGTACAATGCATTCGCTCTTCCCTAAAACTAAAACTATTATTTTGCCAAATCGATGAAAGGAATCCTGCTTAATTAGGAAAACACAAAATTGGAGCGGGTTAAAACAATTATATCAAGCAGGCAGTATTATTAGGAATATTGACTCACCGGGGTTTCTTCTATTCTGTTGAGCACTATAGTTGCGACTTCTGGAATACTCCGGAGAGAGGCGATGCGCGACTATATCACACACGAGGTGAGGCGGGTTTCCTGGAGCTCGATTGCTTCCAGGCTAAAGCGGTTTCTACTAGCGGTGTGGTTCCAACAACTAGCGCGGCGGGAAGAGACTGCGCGTCGGTCGCGCGTGCCTTATATATCTTCGGTTCCGATGATTACGTGACATTCTAGAATCATCTTCTTTCCCCTCCCACCCCACCACCCCGATGTGTCGATAGGAGGGTATGAATGATATCGTTTTGGAAAGGAATAAACGATTTGGCACCTACCGTCAAATATAATAATACGAATGGTTTTCCGCGCAACCATCTCCCCCGCCCTTGAAGGATTTCCTTCAAAATTAACTAAAACAACTAGAGCTAAGATCAATTATCAAAATAACTAACTAACGCTAAGATTACCTAAATTCAACTACAATTTTAATCTAGAAAACTAATTTAAATTATGGAAGAGGCAGGGGGCACAAACGGACAACAGGACGCAGGTAAGACCCAACCGTGGTCTTAACGCGAGCTATCCTAATTACTCCGTCGGAACCGGGAAAGACCTCTTCGACAATTCCTAACGGCCAGTGGAGAGGCGGCGTATTCTCTTTAGTGAGCACAACTACAGTTCCTACAGCTAAAGGCTCAGTTGCTGTGTTCCATTTTTGCCGAGACTGCAAAGTATGCAAGTATTCCATCCTCCATCGTTTCCAAAACGATTGCACTAACCGGTCTAATAATTTGTCTTTTCTCATCCATATCTGCGGCGGGCAAATACTTTAAAGGCGTTAAATTCAAAAAATGTGCTGGAGTTGGAGCCAGCAGTTCCGAGGGGTCACTAGACAACGTACGACAAAGTGGGCGACCATTCATTACGCATTCAATTTGAGCGAGCACCGTACTTAGCTCTTCGAAGGACAAAATTTGATCTCCTATTACTCGGTATAAGTGATTCTTTAGACTCTTAATATTAGTCTCCCAATTGCCCCCAATTCCCAATCCCAATGCGGTTCTCGGCTAGAATGTGAGCGAACTCCGAATTATAATACTTGCTAGCTAAGAGCTCATGTAGTTCCGATATAATACGTTTTGCACCGACGTAGTTCGTACCGTTATCCGAATATAATTTACTTACAGGGCCTCGGCGGGAAAGAAATCTTTTAAATGCACTCATAAAGCCTGCTGTGCTTAGATCACCAACGAGTTCTATATGCACCGCTCGAGTAGTTAGACATACGAAAATGCAGACGTAAGCCTTTGTGGATCTTATACCACGCCCGCGAGTGAGCGTGACCTTAAACGGACCAGCGAAATCAGACCCGGTGCGCGCGAAGGGCTTTACCGATTGTATTACTCTACAAGATCTAAGTTCCGCCATTTCCGGAAATGACGGCTTGGGGCGTGCTCGAAAGCAAGCTATACATCTGTGCACCCGATTGCGTATTAAACTACGTGCAGAAAGAATCCAATAATTCTGACGCAAAATCGACATCAACAAGTCGGGGCCAGCGTGCGAGTACAATTTATGATGGTAATCGACTAATAAGTTCATGATATGGTCTTTACGCGGTAAAACTATAGGGTGCCGTTGGTCAAAACTCAATTGCGAGTTGGACAAGCGTTCACCTACCCTTACAATCCCATCCTGTAGAAATGGCTTAAGGCGTTGAAAGGCGCGACTACAAGCTCCTTTCGATTGTAATCTTCCAATTTCTTCAGAGAAGTGCGCACGTTGAAGTTCACGTAATACTAGCGACTCGGCATAGTTGTAATCGGACGCTAAGACATACGAACGTCGCGGTAAAAGCTTCGCGAATCGACAAACGTAAATTACGCTACGCAATAATTTCGACCAAGAGGACAAGCGGTTCGCCAAAGCAATGATTGGAGAAACCTCGCTCGAAACGTTCGCCAATAGAGCGTGTCTCTTCTCTTCCGGCGGTTGTGACACTGACGAAGGTTCGAAATTGGTTATTGGCCATTGCGAGGGATCCAAGTGAACCCAAGAAGGTTTTTTTTTTTTTTTTTATAGAAGAGGGGGCAAACGAGCATGCGGCTCACCTGATGTTAAGTGACTACCGCCGCCCATGATCAACCGCAACACCAGGAGAATTGCGGGTGCATTGCCGGCCCTTTAGAAAGGAGTAAGCTCTTTTTTTGAAGGTCCCCAGGTCGTATCGGTCCGGAAAAATCGCCGATGATAAACTATTCCACAGAGAGGTTGTACGTGGGAGAAAACTCCTTGTGAAACGTACAGTGGTGGACCGCCAAGCATCCAGATGGTGTGGATGGTATCGGGACGTTTGCCGTGTCGTGCGTTCACGAAATTTGGCGGCTGGGATTAATCCAAACAATTCTTCAGAGCACTCCCCGTGATAGATGCGATAAAATACGCAAAGAGATGCAACATCTCTTCGCAACGCCAGTGAATCGAGCCGATCGGAAAGCACTCGGTCGTCGACGATTCGAGCCGCTCTGCGCTGGATGCGGTCAAGTGGAAGGAGCTGGTACTGGGGAGCCCCAGCCCAGAGATGGGAACAGTATTCCATGTGCGGCCGAACCTGCGCCTTGTAAAGTTGCAGGCGGTGTGCCGGCATGAAATACTGTCCCGCTCTGCTGAGCACGCCAAGCTTTTTAGAGGCCAATTTGGCCTTCCCTTCCAAGTGACCACGAAACTGCACGTCACTCGATATGTCGACGCCGAGGATTCCGATACTGGCTGAGGCAACAAGAGGAGTGCCTTGAAACTGAGGGGATACGACAAAGGGGTTCTTTTTAGCGGTTAACGCGCAAACTTGTGTCTTCTGGGGGTTAAACTGGACTAGATTTAGTCGTCCCCAATCCGAGACTCTGTTCAGCAAAGACTCGACTTCAGACACAAGTTTGTCCCGGCACTCGGAGACGTTTTCCCGAGAAATATTGGCTCGGCCGGTGTAAAGAGCATCACCAGTGCTGTCATCTGCATAGCAATGAATGTTACGGGTATGCAACATATCATTGATATGCAGAAGAAACAGCGTTGGCGATAGCACGCAGCCCTGTGGAACACCAGCATTAATAGGCTTGCAATCGGAGCTTGCACCGTCTACAACGACCTTGATGCTCCGATCTGCAAGAAAGCTGGTGATCCAATTGCACAATTTCTCGGGAAGCCCATAGGAAGGGAGCTTTGAAAGAAGCGCTTTGTGCCAAACCCGATCGAAGGCCTTCGCAATGTCCAAACTAACGGCCAATGCCTCCCCCTTGAACTCTACTGCCTCCGCCCATCTGTGAGTGAGGTAGACCAGAAGATCACCAGCTGACCGACCACGGCGAAAACCGTATTGGCGGTCACTAATCAGCTGGTGATCCTCAAGGTACCTCATGAGCTGGCAGTTTACAATGGACTCCATTGTTTTGGAGAACAAGGAGGTGATGGCGATTGGTCGGTAGTTGGACGGGTCTGAGCGGTCGCCTTTTTTAGGGATCGGGTGGACGATAGCCGTCTTCCACGATTTTGGGACTACGCCTAGGGAGTAGGAGTACCGGAAAAGACGCGTTAAAACCGGTGCCAACTCTGGAGCACACGTCCTCAGCACAATTGGGGGGATTCCGTCAGGCCCACTCGACTTGTGGATGTCCAGGGAGAGGAGTGCTTTGCGAACCGAGCGCTGTGTGAACTGCACTTCCGGCATGGAGCACTCACACCGCGGGATGGTCGGCGGCGTACTCCCCCCGCCATCGAGAGTCGAGTTAGACGCAAAGAAGGAGCCTAGAAGATCGGCTTTCTCCTTTGCAGTATGGGCCAGTGAGTCGTCCTCCCTGTGCAGAGATGGAAGAGATGGCTGACAGAAATTCCCCTGGACAGCCTTGGCGAGAGACCAGAATGCACGGGTTCCAGAAGGAAGGCGAACTAGTTTCTCGCCAATTCTGCCTATGTGCTCTGACTTTGCCTTGGCAATGACTCTTTTGAAGGACCTAGAGGCGGAATTATACTTCTTTTTTAGAGCGCTGGTGTTTACATCCCGGGACGCTGATGCATCAACCCAGGCTTGGTAGCACTCCTGCTTATAGCATGATGCTATTTTACAGGAGCGACCAAACCATGGCTAAGATTTGCCTCCAATGGGCACCACAGAGGAAGGAATAAAAAGTTCCATACCCTGAAGTACCACATCAGTAACAGAATCCGCAACAACGTTGGGATCATCCGGCGAGAAGCAAACCCGCCCCCAAGGGTAGGATGCAAAGAAAGACCGCATCCCATCCCAATCGGCTGACCTATAGTGCCAAACACGGCGGCAGCCTGCAGAATGCAACCGCGATTTCAGCGTGAGTGGCACAACACTCCGGATCAGACAATGGTCCGAGGAGCCTAAAGGGGCGTCGACGGAAATTTGATATCCGTCCGGGTGAGAGGTCAGCAGAAGGTCCAACAGGAAAGGTGCATGATCTTCCACATCTGGAATCCGCGTAGGCGAAGTAACCAGTTGTGTCAGACCATATGCCAAGGCAAAATTATGAACAGATCTCCCCGCATGATCGGTTAAACGTGAACCGAGCCATTCGGCGTGATGGGCGTTAAAGTCGCCGAGGATCATGATCTCTGCGGAGGGGATCTGCTGTAGCAACGAATCTGCAGCCATTTGGACGTGGTCGAAGAGTCGGTCTGTTTCGGCATTACCGCTGTGGGACCTATAGAGGCACCCGTAGACGCGCGGATGGTCATCGCTGTCTACGCGTAGCCAAAGGATGGACAGGTCCGAACCTTCAAGTCTGCCGAGGCGTCGAGAACAGATGTCCTCTCTGACGTAAACGCAAACTCCAGCCCGAGGCACAAAGAAGTGTTCCAGTTTGTACCCCGGGTAGGAGAGATACGAAACATCAGCCGGAGAGGACACCTGCGTCTCGGTCAGAAAGAGCAGAGCCGGCCTCGCCGTCTCGAGATGGTAGTGGACGGCGTTTAGGTTGGAGTGAAGTCCCCTGATATTGCAGAAATTCACGGACAGCGTGGCAGGGGTCGCCTTGGTCTTGTTGCTCCGTTTGCCCCGAGCAGTTGTAGTCTTGAGCGGAATTTCGCCCCCCCCAGAATACGCGGGGCAGCCTGAGCACCCACGCTCAGAAGTGGAGAAACATGGTCGTGGATGCTCAGCGAGGGATTCTCCAGGGGTGCTGGTACCCTCCTGGGGTAGTCTATCTTTATTTAATTCCGCTACCATGTTGATGGGGGGGGGGGGATTTGGGCCTCCGGCCACCTGCACTCACCAGACGAAACGCGGAAGCAGAACTTCCACTTCACGCCGGTATTCTGTGAGGTCGTGGTACCACCCCGGTTTGAGCCGGCCCATACGTGCAACAGCAAAGCTGCCGCATGGCTCTACCACTGTAAAAATGGTCCATGGAACCAAAGCGAGTGGTCCATTATTTGCATCGGGGTGAGTCCACGGGATAAACAATCGGCGGGGTTTACCGTACCTGACACGTGATAAAAGCTCCGCGTTTCTAACTCGTCTTGTATCTTGGCCACTCGGTTCACGACAAACGTATCCCAACGGTGGAGTGAAGAATGAACCCAGCATAAGGCGACGGTGGAGTCGGAAAAGGCAAATATCCTTTCTATGTGAACTCTATCCCTGCATGCGCTGATAACTGCGGTAATAAGCTTGGTGAGTACTAATATTGCGCAAAGCTCTAAGCGCGCCAGAGAGACAACCTTACGGGGGAGACTCTCGAATTAGAACTAATGAGGCTAATCGAATTTCTACCATTATTCTGGACGTGGAAATATACAACACCCCCGTAAGCCTTCTCGCTGGCGTCTGTAAACCCAACGACCGTTGTGACGCTATTTCTATCTACGTTTATATGACGCGGTATTTTAATTTCTCTTGGTAAAGGAAGTTCCCCTCTAAAACGCTGCCACAACCGAACAATGCTGTCAGGCGGCGAGTCATCCCAGTCGCATTCAAATAACCAAAGTTGTTTAATCAAACGCTTAGCGTATAATACCACCGGAGCTACGAAACCCATGACGTCCCATAATCTAGCAACGCATGACAGTATTGTGCGCTTTGTGCACTTCTCTACGGGTGGATTTACCTTAAGGCTAAACACGTCGGACTCTGGTGACCAACACAGACCGAGCACCTTGTGTGTATCGGAATCGTCGAATTCCTTTATCGCCGAAAGACAGTGTGATAGTGGGATTGTATCTAAAACCGGACGCGAATTACTAGTCCACTTCACAAGATCGAATTGACCCGATTTCATGAGCTTTATAACCTCGGCTGTAGTTAGGGTAGCCTCCTCCACGCTATCTACCAAGTACACAAAATCATCCATATATAATCCGCTCTCAATTGCCCTCTTAGCTTTAGGATAAGAGGGACCTTCATCGTGAGCGAGCTGTCTCACCGTGCGTAACGCAAGAAATGGGCTTGACTTTAAACCAAAACAAACGCGGTTAAATTCAAACACCATTAGAGGTTGCTTTGGGTTGAAACGATATAAAATGCGTTGGAATCTACGGTCGCATTCACGGACCCCTATTCAAAGAAACATTTGGCGAATATCGGCGGATAGTGTTATACTAAACAAACGAAAATTGGCTATTATATTAAATGAACTGCCCTGTAAATTTTGCCCACTATAGAGGATATCGTTAAGCGACAGGTGAGTGCTAGTTTTAGCACTAGCGTCGAGCACTACACGTAACTTAGATGTAAGTTTGTCCTCCCTAATGACCCCGTGGTGTGGTATGACATACGACGGTGTGTCTTCGTAGTTATATAATTTCGAAGCCACAAGTGATATGTAACCTTCTCTTATATATTCGTTAATGACGCCGTCGTAAGCTGTAGAAACGTTTTTCCGCCATTTGACGCGAATCGCCGAGAGATAAAACATCTCCTTTAAAGGGTAGCGCTACACTATATCCACCGTCGCGATCACGAACGGTCGTGCGGACGTAAATTTCCTCGCATAACCTGTCATCTGAGCTAGCTATGGGTGGGACGTTCACCTCCTCCATCTCCCAAAATTTGCGAACTAACGACTCGAGCGGTTCGACAGCTATACCACAATAAGAGGTTGCCGAAATACTATCTATGATGGGGGCGGAGCCAATGATAACATAGCTCAATACGGTTTCCAGTGCGTAAGGCGCGGTATGCGAGGAGTTGCCCCTGACCTTATTATTTAACAAAAGATGAGGAAAAAGCGATGCTCCAATGAGCATGTCTATGTTTCCAGGAACGGCGTAAGTGTCGTCTGCTAGAGTCAAATTTTTAAATTCAATCATTGCCGAGGTGTCAACCGAAACGGTTGGCAACCGTTCAATGACCCTATCTACTACTAGTGCATTTATATCGAAGTTAACATTACGATCAATCCGAGAATAAAATTTTAAATTTATATATCCCTGGCTAGCTTTTCTAGTACCTCCGATGCCTTTAACTACGGGACATGAAAGTGACCTATTTATTACTAAGCCTAAGCGTTGACAACATTGTCGCGTTATAAAGTTATTTTGGGCTCCGCTGTCCAGCAGTGCACGGACGCTTTGTTCGTTTCCACACGAATCCCTAACCAAAATACGTGCCTAACCCAGTAACACGGTTGAAGGAGGTTGTGCTCCCATATTTGCCAATGAGCACAGAGCGACATCACCAGATCGACCGCTAGAATCGTTGACCTTAGTAGGGGTGAACTCCTTGTCCGCTTTACTTGACGCCGCTATGTTGCTATTTTCAAAATGTAATAGCGAATGTGAAATGTGACGTTTCCTGGTGCACTTGCTATATACGGAACTCGAATTGCATTTTGCAACTAAATGCTTATCGCTTAAGCAGTTCAAACATAGGTTGTTTGTCTTTACTAATTTATAACGTTCGCTTGGTGAATATTTACGAAAAGTCGCACAATTATATAAATTACCGTGTTTATCTTTACATACGATACAAGTATGCTGAAGTGATGTTGACGTAGCGGTTACGTAAGTTAACGACCCTGCTATTTTAGATGGTTGAGTCTGTCTACGGTCGACGCACCTTTTAATCTCCTGTTTAACTTTCGGAGAGCGCTGCATCACCTTTATTTGATCTCGCACGAACGATGCTAATGAGTGAAAGGAAGGCATCTCCGAGCTACGATGCTCCATTTCAAACGCACGCACGGTGTCGGGGTCTTATTTCTTTAGTACAATATGGAGAAACACCACGTCCATAAGGTCATTAAATTTCAAATTCTTAAGTGCAGCCACCGATGCCACAAATTTATCTAGAAACTGCTCTAAGCCGTTGATGTTCGCGGATGATATAGGTTTAAGATCGAATATCTGGTTCAAATATTCGGAAGCTAACATTCTCCTATCTTCATATTTAGTTTTAAGCGCTTCGAATATTAACAAGTAATTGTTTGCTGTAGGTGTAAAATCCGAGCAGATCGACTGTGCCCTGCCACTAAGTTTACTAATTAAGTAATATAATTTTTCAGCGTCCGATAACGATGGGTTATTGTGTATATTGTTTTGAAAACTACTGAAGAAGAAGGGCCACGTCTGAATATCACCATTGAATACCGGAATATCTATTGGCGGCAACCTAATTGAGTCACGTGGACGTACCAGTGTTTCCGGCTTTGCTTCGTTTTGAGATTTTAGGGATTTTGCAGTTCTTTTCACGCGACACAACATATCTTCGAATGCCAGCAGCAGTTGGCAGTTCACTATGTATTTCGGGTCGATTTGTAATTTCAAATGATTAATTTGGTCTAATATTCTTTCGTAATCCGTCCGCAAAGAATCCACCGTTTCGATTTCATTTAAAAAGGTTTCCCGCACTGCTTCTACATTAATGTTCTTTATATGATCACTTATATTTTGCATACGCGAAAAAAGTATGTCCCTCTTGGCATAAAGCGTTTTAATTTTAAATTCATTTCCACTAACTGCCATTTTAAATTACTATAATAAAGTTATATTAATCACAATTAATCTCACAACGCACAAACAATGAAGGATTGACACTCGGTATGCCGTATTACGTAATTAAATCGAACACCTGTTACAGCGAGTCGAGGTGACGCGTTGTTCGCTAGACTCAATATTTTTATCAAAATTGTCGGGTTAGCGTATCAAACGGTTCCTATTACACTGTTTCAATTATTTAATTAGCTTTAAATTTAACCAAATACGAGCGCTATAAAATGAATAATTCTGTTTGCGAGTACCTAATCAAAATTTAAATTTAAACGAACACTATTTAAGTCTATTCCATAAATTAGAGTGCATTATCTAAATAATTAATTTAATAAATAGACGAGAAAATGGTTGGACGACCACTAAACCCAGTCCAAATCCTGCCGAAGTGACCATAAAATGGTGGAGCCACGAGCCTAAGGCTACCGAAGTCTAGTTCCCCGGTCGAACTTTAAGCCTTTTACGCGAGCTATTAACTAAAGTGGACTGTATATGCGATTGCTTCTACGCTTACGTAAAGCGACTACTATAGCATGCGGTACAATGCATTCGCTCTTCCCTAAAACTAAAACTATTATTTTGCCAAATCGATGAAAGGAATCCTGCTTGATTAGGAAAACACAAAATTGGAGCGGGTTAAAACAATTATATCAAGCAGTCAGTATTATTAGGAATATTGACTCACCGGGGTTTCTTCTATTTTGTTGAGCACTATAGCTGCGACTTCTGGAACACTCCGGAGAGAGGCGGTGCGCGACTATATCACACACGAGGTGAGGCGGGTTTCCTGGAGCTCGATTGCTTCCAGGCTAAAGCGGTTTCTACTAGCGGTGTGGTTCCAACAACGAGCGCGGCGGGAAGAGACTGCGCGTCGGTCGCGCGTGCCTTATATATCTTCGGTTTCGATGATTACGTGACATTCTAGAATCATCTTCTTTCCCCTCCCACCCCACCACCCCGATATGTCGATAGGAGGGTATGAATGATATCGTTTTGGAAAGGAATAAACGACTTGGCACCTACCGTCAAATATAATAATACGAATGGTTTTCCGCGCAACCAATACATTTTACTCAAAATACTAAGAAAGGTTATACTACGGTAGTTTTTGCAGTCCTGCCTATGACCCTTTCTTTATATATTGGTACTATAATTCCTTTACACCAGTCATCCGGTACCCGTTTTAATTCCCAACATATATTAAACAAGGTGTACCTGGCCTGGCCTGCTACCACTCCCTCTCCAGCCCGTAGCATTTCCAGTGATATTCTATCATATCTAGCTGCCTTTCCGGCTTTCATGCTTCTCATTGCTTTCATTATTTCATCAACACTTACCTCCATACACTTTTCCATTCCTTTCCGAATTTCTAGTTCATTTAATTCAGACAACTCTTCACTCACGCTCTCAAAGTATTCCTTCCATCTGTTTAAATTCGAAACTTCTTCATACATTCATACATGAATACATTCGTTCTTGTCTCTTATAGCAATAATTTTAGGCTGTTTTGTATTTCCCCTGGCAGTTCTTACGAGTTTCCATAACATTTTTATATTAGCTTGGAAGTTATCAGATATCCTTTTATTATTCTTATCCGATCTTTCTTGCTTTTTTCTTTCAACTACTTCTTTTAATCTCTTACTTACACATCTAAACTCTGCCTTTTTCCTCATCAATCTCATCATTCATACTACCAGAATCACCAGTTTTGGCTGCTAGTAAATCTAACCATGCTTTCTTCTTTGCTTCAACTTCCACCCGTACCTCATCATCTCACCACAACGTATTACTTTTCCTTTCATTTGTTCTCTTATTTACACCACATACTTCGGTGGCTGCATCGACCAAAACTTTCTTAATATTATCCCACACAGTATTCAAGTCTAAATCATTCATAAACAACTCATTCAAACACCTAATATTTTCTCTCACCTAATATTTTCTCTCAGTCTACATTTATACTTGTCTTTCGCATCTTCATCTTGTAACTTCTCTATCCTTTTACGCCGTAACACAGTGGTAGACACAGATGTCCAGTGCCGCCAACGCTTGAAAAGATCATTAATTCGACATAAGACCAAGTAATGATCCATCCCTACGTTGGACCCCCGGTAAACCCTTGTATCTACGACTGCATTCCTCATTCTTTCATCCACAATTATGAAATCTATCATGCTTCTATCATCACTTCTTTCCCATGTTTAAATGTGAATCTTCTTATGACGAAAAAAGTATTCGTCACAAAAAGATTCTTTTCCACACATACGGTGACGAGGTCTTCACCATTCTCATTTATACTGTCATCACCAAACGTTCCCAATATTCTTTCATAACCAGACCTCTTTACCCTAACCCTTCCATAAATTCTCCTAACATAATAATATTTTCATTTTCCTTACATTTTGCCAACACCATAGTTACCATGTCCCAAAACTGCCCTCGGATGTAAGAGGGCTTAGACTTGTCTGGGGCAAACAGCCCTAGAAGGAGCAGTTTCTTTAAGCCTAACTTCATTCATATCCATAGCAGCCTCGGGCTTACATATTATAACGTAGTTCGATGGCTTAACATAAAAAAACTACTAAATATCTATTATTCCAATAATATTAATTTACAATTTAATTCAAGTATCTGCCACTTTCTGGGCCACCGGACAAGTGCATTTGTGCTTTTACTCAGTGCTGAAGAAGGCTGTAGTCAGGCTTGTAGCTCAGCAAGTTTAGGATATTGATGATGTGTACGATGACACGTACCGAACATCAGCGACGCGATGTGGCGCCGCAGCACGGCATGGAAAAACGTTGCGTGCGCAAACATTGCAGACGCACTGCAGCAGCGGGGGAGCGGCACATGCATCCTAAATGCGTTATTATACTGTACTTGAAGAGCGTTGATGGGCATCGTCTTTTAAATCCTCGGAAACCACATGGCTAAGATATGCAAACTCTTTTACCCTGCGTAGAGTGACACCATTTAGCAGCACATGCGAAACATTCCCCAGCTTATGACCCCTAGCTTAAAAGATTAAGAGCTCACTCTTTTTAACGTTGTACAAGAGACAGTTTGAAAAGCGTACTTCTCACATACAACTATTAGTTTTCTGAGATCTGATAATGTTGATGCAATGACCATCAATCAAGCAACCGACCACTGTGTTGCTCAGCACAACAATCAACTGATTCACATACAAGTTGAAAAGAGAAGAAGACGTTAGTCCCCGCTGTCTCACTCCACACTCCAACCCGTACTCATCAGAATAGAGATTAAAAATAATAATACATATTGAAAGTAAGGCTTTTGTTTTATTTGCCGTTGGTTAGGAAAAACTAGCAAAAACCTAGCGGGACATACTTTTTAAAAAAAAAAACAGTTTATAAAAAAATGTTGTAAATTTAACTATACAAGTCATTTTAGAATTATCTTGGTAGCGATCACCTCATTCTTGAGGGTTTTCAATGTGCATAAATTAATAAGACGAAGGACAATGTAATATAAATTAAAATATTCTCAATATTCAGCAGAGATTGGAGATATGATAAGGATATTGAACGTCGAGTGAATGCAGGAAATAAAGTAAATGGAGCTCTACATTCTATTGTGAAAAGACAGAATGTGTCAAAAAAGGCACGTATGGCAATTTACAATGCTGTATTAGTCCCTACTTTAACGAATGGTAGTGAAAGTTGGGTGTGGCGGGAGAAGCACGAGAGTAGAATAAATGCAGTAGAAATGCGGTCGCTAAGGAGTATGTTAGGGCTGAATCTGAGTGACAGGGTGAGAAGCAGGGTGATAAAAGAAGAGTATGGTTTGCAAGAAAATGCGGTGAACAGGATTAAGATTGGAATGCTTCGGTGGTTTGGTCATGTAGAAAGAATGAATGCAGAAAGACTGACAAAGCAAATATATGTTGCAGAAGTGAATGGAAGAGTCGGAAAGGGACGTCCTAGGCGGAAGTTTTTCGACCAAATTAGCGAAATACTAAAAATGGGCCAAATTAAGAGTACCCTTAACCGACGAGCATGTATGCGTAGGTATATGGATGTGGAAGAGGCGAGAAAGGTATGTCAGGATCGTGCTAAATGGAAGTCTGTAGTCTCTGCCTACCCATCTGGGTGACAGGCGTGAGTGTTTATGTTTATATTCTAATTACGTAGTTTCACTACACGAAAATCACCTAGCATGTAACCTACTTAAAGGTGCACACGACGAAGCCGCGTGTCACGAGGCGCCGAGTCAGCAGGCGCCGACAATCCGACGCCCGTTGCAAGTTAGCATCGGATTTCGCCATTCTTAGGTCACACTTCGACCAAGTTAATCATTTTTGTTTTAGTTATAAAAGTATTGTAATCTTTCTTTAATAAATTTATATTTTAAGAATTGGTTTTTTTTTAAGTCCTGCGGCTGCAGCTAACGTAATTGGCGCAGTCGGTAGGATATTAGAGTCAGTACACGGCGTTGAAATCTCCAAAAATCGGTAGATTTCGGTTGGCGCTGAAAGACGCTGATTTGGCTTTCAAGCCTTAATCTAGTATCCGAACCACGTGGCAGCAGCACCGGGGACGAGTATCCGAAAATCGATAAGCGGAGGAAACCAGAATGATATTGTAAGTACGCAAAACTTTCTTTTTGTGTTGCTTTCCTTTTATGCTTTAAGTTTTATCCTTATTGTCCAAAATTTTTCACCCAAAGTATAGGGGGCCTAGCGAGGCTGGTTTTCGATAGTCTCGCCGGAATATAGATTTAGATAATTTAAGGAATATTGAGGAAGAATTAAATGTAAGTTCACTAAATTCCAAAATGTCTCATGATCCCGATGTAATATATAAGGCCTTGCGCTCAGTGCCAGATTTCGATGGTAATCCAAATATTCTTACTAGATTTATTAAAATATGCGATCAGGTTGTATTAACCTACATGAGCTCTGAAGCCGCTTTTACGGATTTTATCGTGTTTATTTTTACTTTTTATTTTTAATTCCCGACGTTTCGGGCACTTTCCAGCACCCAGGTCACGGGGGACTGAGATGACTGACGTCCCGATGTCATTGTTAAACCCGGAGTACCTTCAGCTTTTTTAATTATTGTTTATGCTCCGATCTATGCAAAATGAACTGATTATGTCCTAAGGTCTTGCAGTGGTATGCTTGGGTTTAGTTTTCATTTTATTGATTATAGGATCCCAAGCAGGTGGTAGTACCCAGCCTCCTTCTCTATTGAAATTAGGATATTTTTTAATTTCAATAGCCACGCGTATCATCCTTGGTAGGAATCGGTGTGCTTTCGCAAGGATTTGTGGTCTATCAAATCTGATGTAATGGTTGGGGCCGTCTAGGATATGATTACAAATTGCAGACTTCCCGGAACGTTGATGCTTCACGTCAGCTATATCACACGTCAGCGGGTTCTAATTGATCTCTTTGTTTGCCCTATATATGAGATACTACAATCACAATCAAGCTTTTACACCGATTCCTACCAAGGATGATACGCGAGGCTATTGAAATTAAAAAACATCCTAATTTCAATAGAGAAGGAGGCTGGGTACTACCACCTGCTTGGGATCCTACAATCAATAAAATTAAAACTAAACCCAAGCACACCACTGCAAGACCTCAGGACATAATCAGTTCATTTTGCATAGATTGGACCATAAACAATAATTAAAAAAGCTTAAGGTACTCCTGGTTTAACAATGACATCGGGACGTCAGTCATCTCAGTCCCCCGTGACCACGGGTGCTGGAAAGCGCCCGAAACGTCGGGATTTAAAAATAAAAAGTAAAAAAAAACGCGATAAAATCCGTAAAAGTAATTTTAATCATGTGTAGTGTTCGCGTAAATATAAGAAATCATTAAGCTCTGAAGCCGGTAGTGAATTATCTAATTTATGTTTAATAAACGGAATTTTGAACAAAATCACCGGACCTGCGGCTTCAATCATAAATTCTAATGGCATCCCTGATAATTGGCTAGGGATTCGCGAATCTCTTATAAATAACTTCGCAGATCAAAGAGACGAAACTGCGCTGTACAATGACCTTTCCTTAGCTTCGCAAGACCACAAAAGCCCTCAGGAGTTTTACAATCACTGTCAGACTCTTTTAAGTACCATCATGACATATATATCGTTGCACGAAACTATCCCGACCACTATCAAGTCTAAGCAGGCATTTTATAAAAAGCTCACTATGCAGGCTTTCGTTCGTAGCTTACATGAGCCCTTAGGGTCTAGAATAAGGTGTATGCGCCCTTCTAAAATAGAGCAGGCATTGAAATTTGTTCAGGAGGAATTAAATATTTTATATTTGCAACAGCGTAATAATGATGTACACCCGAAAAATCTTCAGCCGCCTCCAAGAGCACAAATACAAATTCCAACGCCTTCTCAATCTAAGCAAAATTTCCAGCCTCCACCTATGATGTTAGCACCCGCTACTCAGAGACCGATGTGGATGCCACCTCAACCTCAACCATTTAAATTTACTCAACCACAAAATCAATTTAAGTCCAATGCGGGCCCTCAACATCAGCCTCAGTACCGCATGCCAACACGTACTCAACAAATGTTCAGTGCACCACCACCGAATTATAACCCACGTAGTAACGTATTTCATATTCAGCCTCGTTATCAACAGCCTCAGAATTTTGGTCCTAAGCCCATGCGCGGTGTTCAACATTTCACGCCTAAAGCCCTTACCTCCTACAGAACGATAAACTGGCCATGATTGGAACCAGTACGGTAACCCACCACCTACAAATTACTTTAAAAGCCGTGAAATGAATTTTAACGAGTGTGACGGCTATGCTTACTATTACTACGAGCCTGACTACAACAACTATTACGCGGATTACTACGAATGTCCATCTTACGCGAGTAGCTATAATGATTATATAAGCCACGAGAATTACGGTCCCGAGTTCGTTCCGACAAACGATCATCCAAGCGTCAATGATACAGAAAACGATCTTCAGCCCTCCACTAACCAACAGGAAAATTTTCACGAGGATTCCCCTTCAAACAAGCCAAGATAGAAATTAATTTGCAGACCCAGCGTCAGCTACCATTTATTCGGATATAAGACCCTCCGTTGAACCTTCTCATCGATACCGGAGCGAATCAATCATTTCTGAGTCCGGATGCTGTAGAAAGATTTTTCCCCTATTATCAACTTGACTAATATCCTTTCGAAGTTACTAATGTTCACGCTGTTAGTCGAAATGATTATTCCATTACGGTGCCCTGTTTACCGGAAATTAACGATAGCGAACCGATAAAGTTTTTCGTGTATAAATTTCACAAACATTTCGACGGGTTAATTGGGCTCGATCTGTTAACTAAGTGGGAAGCAAAGATCGATTTAAACGCACTACATTTAACTTCTCGGTCTGCAGTGAACCCAATATTGTTATATAATTCACGAAACGCGAACCTGTACGAGGATATAATTCCTGCGAAAGCACTTCAAAGTTAGAATTCCTGTTAACAGTAGTGATGGTGATGGTGAAGGTATTCCCAAACAAATTTTATGTAACTGCGTCGTTCACGAATGCATTACCAGCGTTTCCCAAAATAGAGCTATTTTAGAGATCGAGAATACTAGCGATAATGACGTTGTTTTTTCCCTAGACCGTCTCGCTCACGCACAGCGGTTTAACGTTGAGTGCACGCGCACCCAGCCTATAACCGAGCGCGCTAAAGATGTTTTATCGCGACTTCGCACTGACCACTTTAACGAAGAAGAAAAGGCTTATTTGATGACTCTCTGTGCCAAATATCATGACATATTCTATATCGACGGTGAAAACTTTACATTTACGAATCAAATAAAACACCGCATCCGTACGACCGATGAAATTTCTATATACACAATGTTGGCGACGCGCCTACAAGAATATTTCAATTTATTAGTTAACCGATTACGAATAGCTTCTAAAAAGCAAATTATCGAGCAACAGTATTCTAATAAGAAAATGCTTAGTTGAATCTTAAAGAAATATCGAATTAATGATATGAATGTCTTGGGTTCGACTCCCAGGCCAGAATAGTTTATCGTTTTCTTAGTAATAATTAATTAATATCTTTTAATAAATTCATATAGGGAATTTTAAGATATAAATAATGTTACCGGATTTTTTCCCCGGTTGAAATCATCTTTCTAATAATGTTAATTTAAAGGAATATTAAAATAAAGTTAGAGACCGGATTTGTTCCCGGTCGAGATAATCGCTGTGCATAAGTAGAATCAATGGAAATTAATTGCATAAGTATTGTCTCATGTAAGTTTAATATGTTTTGTATGAAAACAAATGCCTATTTTCAATGTATTGATTCATGAAATATTTTGTCTATGTTATCTGATAAGAGACATGATAACTGATAAGAATCTGATTAGAAATAGTTTCCTACAGTTTGAGAGTTATGTAGAGGCATTTATTCACCTATTATTGTTGATATTAGACTTTCCATTTTTACTGATAGTCGATAGCCGTGCAAAGGTTAGTTGTTCAAATAGTGTGAGCTCATAGACGCACGCTAGCCACGCACTTAGGAGGCCAAATATGTAAAAATTTAAATATTTATAATTTCAGCAATTTATGTATGTAATGACTTGTAAAACATTTCAAATTGATTGTACGTGCAAAAGAGGTAAATTCTGTATTATTTTTATGTGAAAATTCCAGTGAATAAGTGAAATAATGATAGTTTTGTATAAGAAATTTAAAAGTGTTTTAATAGTGAAATGTATAGAGAAAATGTAAATTAAACCGTTGTATTAGTTAAGATATGTATAATTTCAAGTGGGAAACATTGTTTTAACTTTCTATGTTAAATATTTAAGAAATTTCAACTTGTTCAATGTGAGTAAAATATGCATATTTTGTTAAATGAATAAAAGGTTTCTTTGTGATATGAAAATGTAACGTATATCGTAGTAAAGATATTTTTTGTGCTATCTTTATAAGTAAATTGTATAAATGTATGTCTAATACAAAATAAATAATTGAGAAAACCATGAGAGAGTGATAGTACATATTGATGTTATTAAGATGCGCGAGCGCGCAAATGGCGCGGCTCACTTTCGCGTATAGCTCAGTAAACGAGTTTTCTTGCAATTCGTTCGGGAAGTTCGGGAATCAAACCAGCAGTCAATAAGAAGAAGAAAGAAAAAGTGTAGGGAAGTGATAGGGAAAAGTGATTACTCTCTCACGGAACGGTTTGAAGATAATTGCTGTTTTATTCCCAAGAAATTCGTCCCTCAAAATTATACAGTCCACATCGAAGAATTAAGGCGTTGGGACCGGAACGACTTCGGAAGACTCGTAATCCCCGCCTGAACCTATTTTCTGAAAAGGAAGAGGTTATCGCCCTTGTGTGTTACTCCTTTTGCGGAGATCACATACGTTGTTCCCGAACCCAACGTAGGCGTGATAGGAGGCCGGATCGAGAGTAGCCTCCATTCCTCCCTTCTGTTTCAGAGCCCGAACGTTACGTCCCACCTGGTTCTTTTTCAATTGGTCCTTGCGAGCAGGATTCCTTTTCAATTGGTCCTTCGAAGCCAGGATCAAGGAACCAGCTCTGGACTGCTGGTTGTGGAGAAAAAGACCTTCGGAGCCGAGTGAAGATCAGCAACCGAAGGAAGCCGGAGGTTTGAGCTGAAGCAACAGGATCAAAGGCCAGAAGTCAAGGTCAGCGCAGTAGGACTGGACCTGAAACTACCGGAAGAAAGAAAACCGGGATTGTGGCTTGGGGCGTGTGCTCGCATGGGGCACGTTTCGCAGCCAGGCGCAGGTGTCTTGCGAAGGCACTCATCGTGGCCAAGCAGGGCTTGGCATTTTTCCTGTCGGGCAAGCGTGCTCGGCATTTCCTGTCGGACGACCGTGTCTGGCATTTCCTGTCGGACGACCGTGTCTGGCATTTCCTGTCGGACGACCGTGTCTGGCATTTCCTGTCGGGTCATCAGAGGGTGCAAGAAGAAGAGGCATCCACCGCTGCTGCTGCCAGGCGAGGGTGCTCGTGGGCACCTGGCTGCATCGCGGCCGGAGGAGGGCGCTTGGACGAGGCGTCACCGGCGACTGGGCGACGAAGCGCAGCATACATCCCGACCACCTAACGGTGCCAAACGGTTGGGCTCTGGCACAACACCTTCGGGTGGAGCAGTTCTCTCGAGCGAGACTGCGCTTGCACTACCGCTCGACTGTTTCGTCATATTCCTTGGCGGGACAGTTCCTAAACCTTTCCTCCATTCCATTCCTGCACGACTCCATCCCTGGACGGCTCACCTCGGTAGGCCCCGTTCAGGATTGATAGGGCTGATAGGGCTGTTAGGGTGGTAGTAAGGTTGTAGGGTTGGGAGATAAAGGGGGGAGGGGTAGTGGGGTTAGGTTGGGGTGTAGAAGGGTTGTAGGTAAGGGGTTGTAGGGACCGTAGGGACAGTTAGGGACCGTAGGCCAACAATCAACTTCCCGCAAGATGAAGAAGGCACAAGACCAGACAGAGAGGAGCGAAGGAATCAGGACAAGGACAGGGCTCTCAAGAAAGGCTAAAGGGGCGGAATCATCTGGAGCAACCACAGCTACTGCTTCGAGTGGAACAACTCCTTCAAGTGGAGTCACCACCGATACGTCCACATGCACGTGGGACTCAGGGACGTCCATGGCAACGACGAGCAACAGGATGGACACCAGTGGTACGCAGGCCAGCACCGCACAACAATCCGTTATATCCAGGAGTGAAACGGTAGTCGAAAAAGTAGGTCAAAGGACTGAAGAAGCGGCATCGTCAAGGACAGTAATCGGGCACACTAGTGACAAAGGGTCACAGAGAGGTAGTAGGTCATTGCGATCGGCGAGGCTGAAAGCCGAATTAGAGGCGCGGATTAAATTCGAACGCTCAGAGCTCGAACAAGCACAGGCAGCTGCTGCCTTAGCCAAGTCTCAATTGTAGTTGGCACGACGCAACCGAGAAGAGGAGATCGACTCGAGTGAGGATGATGAGGATCGGAATACTCAGATGGAACCTTTCGTAAGGAGTTGGGTTCAACAGACCATAATGAGCGCGCCGGTTAGTGTAACGCAACCCGATATTACTGAAAAGGAAGCGTGCAAAGGATCACGCCGCAAAGGGGCGGAGATTGAGCGCAACCAAAGAAATGCACAGAAAACACACGCGAGTGAGGTGTCAGAATTGATCGAAGCGATTGTGAGTGCAATAAAGATAGCGGGAAAAGATAAGTCTTCCCAGCTTCATTTCCTCCAGAAATTACCGGTGTTCGATGGAGACCCGGGTGAATGGATAGTTTTCAAAACGGTGTTTGAAGACACGAGAAGCCAATTTTCAGGGGTGCAGAATGTCGCACGCCTTAGGAGGGCATTAAGGGACACCGCTAAGGAAGCGGTTAAGTCATTGTTGTTTACTTTGTGTGAACCCGAAGAAATAATGAACGCTCTCGAAAGAAGATTCAGTAGAGTTGAGATGCTCATTCTAGCCGAAATCGAGAATGTAAAGCGTATGCCAAGATTGGCAGAAGATTGCCGGAATATAGGATCTTTTGCAGGTCGTATTACGAACGTGGTTGCCACAATACAAGCGTTGAATCAACCACAGTATTTATACTCACCGGAGTTAGTAAACCGCTTAGTAGAGAAGCTCGGTACTATGATTAAATTTAAATGGTTTGAATATCGAGCTCAGCATCCTTTGGAACCAGAGTTACAGAAGATGGCCAAGATTTTAAATTCATTGAGTGAACAATTTGGAACGTCCTTAAGCAATGAAAATATGCCTGAAAAACGGAAACGTCATGAATTCGGGAAGCAAACTGTACACACTGCAAAGGGGTGTGTACGCAACCGTGTCAAGAGCGAGCGCTATGAGCGCCGAAGTACTACGAGCGAGCGTCTAGAACGCCGAAATAATAAAGGGCACCACCGACAAGTGGTTATGATAACCCAGGACAAGCCTGTAAGTCGGGTAACACATAAGTGTGTTATATGCAACAAGGAGCACTCTATAGTGAGTTGTTACAAGTTTGGTTGTTACAAGAAGGACATGAATAATCGCGAGAAATAGGACGCAGTTAAAAAAGCGAAAGTATGTTTCCAATGTTTGTCAGCTAACCATAGGAGGTTAGAGTGCAAAGCGAAAAAATGTGGTGTAGAGGGATGTAAAATGTCACATCATCGAATGTTACACCGATACCCCAATGAAAATACCTCGCCACAAGGGGATGAGGGGGGTAAAGAGGCTCAAATTACAACTGTAAGTACAGTAAATGCACTGGCATGTGCATACTTAAAGATTATACCGGTCGAGTTGTATGGACCTAAAGGAAAGGTCAAGACAACAGCTCTTCTGGATGAAGGATCAACCATGACACTCATAGAGGAGTGGATGGCTCAGAAGCTAGCGCCTCGCGGACGTAAAGAAGAATTACGTATTGAAGCCGTGGGAGGTAAGCGAATTAACGACGACAGTTCGTATCGCTTAAACGTTAAAATAAAAGGCATTTATTCGAACGACTTAGAGGAGATAAGTGTACAAACAATTAAGTCACTTAACCTTTCTCCGCAGTCAGTAAGTCGAGAATTATTGCAACGGTGTTCTCATTTGACACCGATTAAGGACGAGTTGATGTATGAGAGGTCCAGACCTACCATATTAATTGGCCAGGACAATTGGCATCTCATAGTTACTCATGAATTAATTTCAGGAGGTAAGAACCTACCTGTAGCATCGCTCACCAAACTTGGATGTGTTTTACATGGTCACATATCGGGTGGCATCAAACCAATCAAGATTGTTAACCACATTTCCACCAAGAAGGAGGAGGACATGGATAAGTTAATCAAGGATTATTTTTGTTTGGAATCTCTGGGAGTGTCTGCGAGAAAGCCCGCAAACGACCCAGAAGAACGAGCTTTAAATATTATGAGCAAAACGGTACGTCATATACCTAATAATAGGTACGAGACTGCTTTGTTGTGGCGCACAGATGATGAGTGCATGCCGTCGAATAGAGCGCAGGTTGAAAGTCGCCTGTTTAATATTGAAAAGAAGCTTGACAAAAATAGCCAATTGAAAAAGGAATATGAGAAGCAAATTGAAAATCTCATCGTTAACGGTTACGCAGAGAAAGCGAACAATATTTCCATTTCTCCACCCACGTGGTATCTTCCTCACTTCGCAGTGACTCACCCACAGAAAAAGAAAATAAGAATAGTTTTTGACGCCGCCGCTAGGACGGGCGGACGTTGTCTAAATGATGCATTGTTAACCGGACCGGACTTATTGAAGTCGTTGTTTGGAGTTCTGCTACGATTCCGAGAAGGAAGCGTGGCAGTGATGGCAGACATTAAAGAAATGTTCCTGCGAGTGAAAATCCGGGAAGAAGACAGGGATAGCCTTCGATTCTTATGGTGGCACAATCGTGACGCGCCACCGGAAGAGTATAGAATGCCGTCACAAAACGTGGCAGACGACGCCACTAGAAATTTGCCTTCCACCTTCGATGTAAGTCATCGCTGGTTTCAAGGACCTGAATTACTCAGGAAAAGTCCTGCTTTATGGCCCAAACAAGTGGACACCATAAATAGCTTAGAAACAGGTGAAGAATGTAAGAACCGTTAATGATTTCTTATATTTACGCGAACACAACACATGATTAAAACCACTTTTACGGATTTTATCGCGTTTTTTTTTTTGCTTTTAATTACTTTTATTTTTAATTCCCGACGTTTCGGGCGCTTTCCAGCACCCATGGTCACGGGGGACTGAGATGACTGACGTCCCGATGTCATTGTTAAACCCGGAGTAACTTCAGCTTTTTAATTATTGTTTATGGTCCGATCTATGCAAAATGAACTGACTATGTCTTGAGGTCTTGCAGTGGTATGCTTGGGTTTAGTTTTAATTTTATTGATTATGGGATCCCAAGCAGGTGGTAGTACCCAGCCTCCTTCTCTATTGAAATTAGGATGTTTTTTAATTTCAATAGCCTCACGTATCATCCTTGGTAGGAATCGGTGTTCTTTCGCGAGGATTTGTGGTCTATCAAATCTGATGTAATGGTTGGGGCCGTCTAGGATATGATCAACGTTCCGGGAAGTCTGCAATTTGTGACGACCTACACCTACACGACGGTACAGCCATCAGCGTTTTACGGGCCTTACTAAAATATTGCACGCACCACGGTTTACTTTAACGATAGTAACTGATAACGGCACTGAATTCACTAACCAACTATTTTCCGAATTTTTTAGAATGCACAATATTAGCCATCATAAAATACTTCCCCATTCACCAAACGACAATGGAAATGTAGAACGTTTCCATTCAACCCTTCTCGAACATCTTAGATTACTAAAGCTTCAGCGTAAAGATGAGCCAGCTGTAAACCTAGTACCATACGCGATTATCGCTTACAATAGTTCGGTGCACAGTTTCACGAAATGCAGGCCCTTCGATATAATAACAGGTCACTTTGACCCCAGAGACTCAGTAGGTGTAGACCTTACCCAGCATCTACTCCAACAGTACACTAAAAATCATAGAGAACAAATGAAGTTAGTTTATGAAATTATAAATCAGTCCACCTTACATGATCGCACAGTTTTAATTGAGAATAGAAATAGAGATAGAGAACCCGAAATTCAGTATGAACCACAACAGCAGATTTTCATAAAAAACCCGCTTGCTAGCCGACAGAAATTAGCACCCAGATACACTAACGATGTTGTTCTGGCTAACCTACCTATACATATTTATACTTCACGGAAACGTGGTCCCGTTGCCAAAGCTCGCATTAAGCGAGTTCCTAATAGCGCTAAATTGTTACAGAATCCCGTTGGTTATGATTGCGCATCTCGCTCAAACACAGGAGATAAGACTTGAAAGTCTCAACGATGGTCCTGGCCTCCTCCCTTATAAATTAGGTCTAACTCGTCTAGTGTCACATTACCACAGCTTCTTACAGTATATTCGCATCAAAAATATAGAAGAGAAAACTATTGCAGTGAGACAACAGTTATCCGACTTTGAATTAAGATTAAATAATGATACGTTTTCCCTATATTCTCTTCAAATTAATTATTTATCTCATAAAGTTAATAGAGTTTTAAATCATTTAAAAGGACTCGAACCTAGTCGAGCGAAGAGAGGTTTGATTAATGGCTTAGGACCTGCTATTAATAGTTTAACCGGAAATTTAGATTATCAGGACGCTATCAAATTTGATAACGCAATAAAAAATCTCGAAAATAACCAAGTTAAAATTATATCGGAGTTTAACTCGCACATAAGCCTCAGCAAGGAATGGATGACGCAACATAATGGCGTCATAGATCAGTTAGTTAGTAATCAGCAATCAATTAATTCTACCTTTGAACTTTTGTTGAATAGCACTGCATATAAAGAAAATAGTTTAATAAAATATGCTCATTTCGCTCAGCTTCTGACCATCATAACGGAAAACGTCGATGATTTGTTGGGAGAATTAGTTAGAATAGAAAACATGCTAGCTCTTGTGCGTGCCTTAAGCACGCATCATTCAATGATAGATATCGATACTTTAAGGGTAATGATAGAAAGAGTAAGAATGATATATGGGGACGATAGAATATTAAATTTTGACTTACTCGACTATTATAGTATTATAAAACCAGGTTCATATTACGTCGAAAAACAGATAATTATAGTTTTTAAACTGAACATATTCGATCTGTATAAACTTTAAATAGCCCCGAATAGGTATAACAAGATCCTTATTCCACCCCTTCCTTTTCTAGCAACCAACAGCTAGCCTTCAGCCTCCATATACGCGTATGCGTATATGGAGGCTGAATGCCCGAAGGTAGACCACCAGTACCTCTGCGAAGACGATACCATAAATAGAGTCAAGAATCATCATGACTGCCCACGAGAGCTCATCACAAACCACGCCCTAGGAGATGACTGCAACTTGACCACTATAACACTGGAAAAGGAAGCCATGGAGCATCTGGACGATGGAAACTATGTTGTCACGTTCCCTCGCACCACAAGAATCCATCTGCGATGCGGAAGAGAAGAATACAAGCAGCTTCAAGGAAGCTATTTGGTAACAATACCCTTAAATTGCTCAATGATGACGTCAGAATTTACAGTAGGTAGTCAACGAGAATAACCAAGTATCCGGACAGCCACTAATAATTACCGATGTCCCACGCAACTTCAAAGAGGAAACCACATCTCAACACCGAATCTCAATGCAATCCATCGACCTGAGAAAACTACATGAAGCCTACAATCAAGTCATGAGAGAGCCGATAATGGTACAAGACACCATAGCTAGCAACACTCTGTACCACACTACTGTTCCCATTTATGTAATGATAATTGGTTCGCTTATTACAACATCAACTGTAATAATCTGTCGACGTTACAATCTGTGGAGATGCAGTAAGCTGCAACAGCAGAGCACCCAGCCGCCAGCACCTGGAAAGCATTCCTATGAAGATCCCAAAAACGGAAAAGCATATCCAGCAACATTTTCCCTCAAAGTCGGAAAATAGTCGCTGATCTGTATAATAATATAATAATATAAAAATAATAAACTTTATTTGACATAAAACATTACAATAAATATTTCAGTGAATCCATAGGATCTTAAACTAGTGTAAAACTGTGTTTCAGGAGCCAGTGGCTTGTCCCCTAACATTGCATTATTAATTTATGCCATAAGATAAGGTACATTATAAGTTGTTCAGCAGAACTACTTAAATCAAGAAAACAAAAATTAGTAAAGAACGGGCTACTCCCTAGCGCATATCTGTTATGTATGTAGTTGTATTAATTTGTGCGTGCGTGTGTGTTTGTGTATGTGTGTGTGTGTGTGTGTGTGTGTGTGTGTGTGTGTGTGTGTGTGTGTGTGTTTGTATAAGTAATAAAAACCAGTTAACATGTTTTCTACATCGTCATAATCAAGGTTTTTAAGGCATAAAAAAATATACTTCTTAATAACATTATTATTGCACTTTTTTACATTATACTCCTTATTCAGTCTATTATATAGATGTGGAACAATAAAATCAAACTGCTTCTGGGCGAATCTTGTTTTTACTTTGGGAATAGGACAACGATCATGCCTCGAAGATGATTTAGGCAAGTAAGGAACATTTTTTTTGTGATAATGGCGTAGACTTTCGTAAATAAATAATTTTCTAATACTAAGAACATTGGCTTTGTCATAGACAGCTGTTGTAGGATGTCTGAAGGGTAAGGAGAATAACACTTTCAGTACTGCACGTTGTGCACGTTCTACAGTGATCAAGTAGGATTTTGCTGCAGTGACCCAAGCACCGATATAATACCTAATAATGCATTCACCAAGGGCTTTATAGGTTTGTAATGCTAATTTGTAGTCAACAACTGTTCTTAGAGTTTTAAAAACATAGATGAGTTTTCTCAATCTTGTAGACAATGACATTATATGCATTTTCCAATTTATTTTATCATCAATTTCAACCCCAAGGTACTTTATTGAATCTACACGCAACAAAAAGGAACAGTTACACTTGTCAGGTCAACTACTACGATTGCATGGATATGTATGAATTTTCATTCTAACGTCGGCATCAGGTCCTCCTGATGTTGTCTTGCTATAGCACATGAACTTCGTTTTGTTGATATTAAGAGATAAAAGGTTATTTTCCAGCCATTGCGTCACTATAGAGAGACAATCTTTCGCCAGGTCTGTCATTTCTTGCCAATTTTTATCGTGGACGAGTAAGACAGTATCATCTGCAAACATGAGCAAGTCAAGATTAGGAAAATTAATTTTGCACAGATCATTTATATATAAGAGGAAGAGAGGAGGCCCTAGTACACTGCCCTGTGGAACGCCGTAGGTGCATCCTGCACTATCTATATGTGCAGACACAAGCTAGTAGTACCAGTCCTTTTAATAATAAAATAATTTCAGATTTGAAAATGTGAAATTATTTTATTATTAAAAGGACTGGCCTTTTTAATGTTTAATTTCTTGCCACTTAATTTTTAAAAAAATTGATAGATAATGATACTTCTTTTATAACACTTTGTCTTAGTAAAATGTATAGAAGAATGAAAGCACTGATTTCAAAATGTGAAATTATTTTATTATTAAAAGAATTGGCTTTATTTTAAAATTTAATTTTTTTGCACATAGTTTTAAAAAAAAATGAATAAATAATGATAATTTTTCTATAATATTATGTCTTAGGATAGTGTATAGAAGAATTAAAGCCACGACTTAAGAATGTGAATTTATTTTATAATTTCTTTGTAATCAGCTTTGACTTTTTACTAAAATTTTATATTTATGAACGTGCATTTCACTTTAATTTGGTTGTCAGTTCCTCTAAAATAAGTCCAAATATTAGATCTCCTGTCACTCATTTATATCATACAATTATCAATTTTCACTTAGAATAATACAACAAAATACTTTTTTCTCACAAAAATAGTCACAACATAAGCATGTGACGGCATTTGCTCAGTATAGTTGCCGGCACGAAACGTGAGCACAAATGAACTATGGTGGTGGTTGAGCCAGCGTAGGTACACTGTCGGACAAAATTATTGGGTACTTTTGATATTTCAATTCATAATTGAATATTTTCGCTGACTTTTTTCGAAATTCTGAGTCGTTGACTCCTTTAACTATACGCCGTACAGTAGCTACGTAGACATTAGTTGCGTCAGCAGTCGGTTTATAAACGTCTATATTCTACCCGTACACCTTGTGATCTTCCGACTAGATAATCTGCAAACCAGTCACGAGCTATCCCTCTGATCCCCATATTCTCCAACTTGGCCAAAAGGATTGGAATCGAAACGGTGTCGAAAGCCTTTTGGAGGTCTAAAAAGACACCCACGCACTTGTATCCACCATCGAGGTATGTAGAGATTTTTCTAGTTAGCTTTAGAACTGCGTCTTCGGTTGATTTACCTTCTCTGAATCCAAATTGATTTTCACTCAGTAGATTATTAAACTCAAGATATTGCATGAGCATCTTTTTAACGAACTTTTCCAACACCTTAGACAGAGTTGAAAGAATAGAGATAGGTCTATAATTTGTAGGACTATGGGGGTCACCTGCTTTATAAATAGGACACACAATAGCTTTTTTGAAAGCTGCTGGAAAAATGCCTGTTTCAAGACTCAAATTACATATATGTGTTATAGGTTCAGCGAGGAATATTATAAATGTCTTTAGTAATTTAGCTGTGATATTATCCCAGCCAGGAGCACTGTGCGATTTGAGTCCGAGGACAATGTCCCTGACCTCCACGGGATCAGTTGGTGTAAGGGACATGGAGCCAACTGGTGGATTAGTTTTATTTATCAATAACGCAAGTTCACGATCAGATGTATTCATCTTCTGTAGGGTATCTTTTGTAAGTATTTCACAGACAGAGGTGAAAAATAAATTTACTTCATTCAGCGACTGTGTAGGATGGTTGCTTATATTTAGTAAAGTATTAGAAGGCCTCTTTGCGACATTTAAATTACACACTTCTTTTATTATCTTCAACGTTCCTTTTGTGTTTCCTTGATTTTTCATTAATTTATTTCTATAATATTCTTTTTTCAGATTTTTAATAATTTTGTTACACATGTTTCTATATTTTATATACTTAACCTTTAGTTCTTCATTATCTGGTAACTTTTTAGTTTTCATATGTAGATTATCTCTTTTTCTTATAGATGTTACCACTCCTCTTGTTATCCATGGTTTGAGAGGTTGGTGCTTTTTAGTATTAGTTTTGATTTGCAAGTTCTGTTTAACCAATGAATAAAGTTTATTCGTGAAAATCTCAGCGGCTGAATTTATGTTACTAATATGTAGCACATCATGCCAGTTTTCTCCCAGCAGTATTTCTTTGATCCTTTCATAATTAACGGTTATTTTTTTATATTTTAATATATCTTTAGTAACACCAGCATTGTTTATATAAAGCATTATAGGTGAATGATCAGTTATTTGCTGTTCAAAAACAATAGTTTTCCAAGAGTTATAAATTTAGACCATAAAATTATCAATGCAAGTATTGACTCTAGTAGGACGGTCAATACCTTTTTTTAAACCGTGCATAGCCATAATATTTAAATAATCTTGTGAGGATGCTTATAAGTTACATGATAGAATATCTAAGTTAATATCACCAGTAAATATTACATTTTTAAGTTGAAATACTAGTTAAGACCTCGTCAATGGATTCTAAGTATTTACTAGCATTACGAAAAGTAGGCGGGCGGTATGAGCATATGATTGTATAATCTGGCGTGATTTTTATTATAAGGCAGTATCCATCGTGAAAGGTTGGCTCATAAGAGGATGCTTTAATATCTTCTCGGACGTATACAACCACCCCATCATTTTGATTTAAATATTTTTTCGTCCAAAAAATGTTATAATTTTTGAGACTCGGTGGTGGATTGCTAACACTAGTCCAACATTCTGTCAAAATAAAAACAGCTATGGACTTGTCTAGACTAGATATAAATGCTATAAATAGATCAAAGTTACAATTAATGCTTCGTATATTCAATGTAACAATTGAAAATGTGTGTTTACTATTTATATCCGATTTTAAAAATTTAAGGCTGTTTAGGTCACTTAGTGAAAGACATTCTATCCTATTAGAGATATCAACTTCGGCTGTGATAAAAGAGTTATCATCAGGTTGCAGTGTACAATAATAATTTACATATTTCTGAAAAGTAAATATTTCAAAACAATATATTATCAGATATGCGGACATAGAAACCATAAATTTAAACATATTACTGGAGTATTTAATATTTATATTTCTTGCGTGTAAAGTGTAAGTGTGATTATTATGCACTAGATTATTAAGTGTAATTAATTTATGATGTAATTTTATGTGTTGAGTTGTCAGTGAAATTATATGAATATGTATCAATGATATACGCATATGAATTAAAGCTGAAAAAATTAAGATTAAAGAACAAAAGCTTATAAAACATAGAGAACAATAAAACATGCATATTTTATGAAAATAAATAAAACAAATTAATAAATATAGTCATTTGTTGCTAATCTTATCTAGGTCGCTCTCGCTATTAACCTTTACAAGTGGAGCTCCATCCGCCCTCCGAAGATATATTTTACCCCTTGATGTCCAGCAATATTAAAAGAAATTAATTTTAGCAAATTCCCTGGACAGAAAGAAGAGTTTCTTCGTCTTAATTGTCAAACTCTCAGACACGAATATCGGTTTGGGTGGACCATCAAGTTTTAAGTTTGAGGTATTCAACTTGCAGCTCGTATATTTTTTGTTGTATGCCTTGACGGACTTACATAACTATTTGATTCTTTAAGAACACGGTTTACAACTCCGCTACTATGGGCTGGTTATTATCTTTCTTAGTGTTTATGCAGTAGACGTCATGGATCTCTTCCGATTGGATTGGTACACTGATGGCAGCTCCTACCTTTTTTATAATATTTAATAGATCTTCTTTCGATTCCCCGTTTTTTTGGGTAAATTTCGCACTTCAATGCTCGAGCTGCGATGATGATGCTCCATCTGCTCCAGTTTGTTCTCTAGAGTCTGTATATATTTGCGGTTGGCTGCTTTTTCCTGTTCTAAAGAACTTATTCTTGAGAGTAATTCATCATATTTTTGGGTTAAAAAGTCAATGGAACTAGAAATAGCCTTATTTTGCTCTGTGTGCATGTTAATACCATTCTGAACCCTATCCATTAGGGCAGTGAATTTGTCTTTTTGTTCCTTTTTGAGCGCAGAAAACATTTCCATAATTTCCGACCGGCTAATGTCAGTATCTCTCTTACGTTTCCGTATCGCAATATTAATATCGCTCGTAGCCTGCGCGCGTGAAACGGTCGGCACAGCAATAGTTGTTTTTGTCGGCGAATCGGCAATATTAGAGTCTGACTTACAATGCAACATTGCAGTCTGCGTAGTAGTCGGTGTACGTTTAAGCGGCATAGTAGCCGGGCGTGAGCAAACGGCAAGTACTAGGCAAGCAGAAGCAATGCGCGTACACAAGAACGCAGCTGCGTATGTGTGCAGTGGGTAAATTAAACTTATCAGAGTGTAAGTGAGTGCGTGTTAGATTTACTCACCATTAACACTGAACTGAGCAACGACACAGGCTTCTTATAGTTTATGCTCTCCTATTATTTCGTACAATTTAACACTTCACAATTTTGAAAATTTTTAATTATTTGAAAAAAGGATTAAGTGTATCACGTCTGTTCAGCACAGAGATCCGGGGGAGAAGGAGGTGTGGGGGGAGGAATTACGTAGTTTCACTACACGAAAATCGCCTAGCATGTAACCTACTTAAAGGTGCACACGACGAAGCCGCGTGTCACGGGGCGCCGAGTCAGCAGGCGCCGACAATCCGACGCCCGTTGCAAGTTAGCATCGGATTTCGCCATTCTTAGGTCACACTTCGACCAAGTTAATCATTTTAGTTTTAGTTATAAGTAATGTAATCTTTCTTTAATAAATTTATATTTTAAGAATTGGTCTTTTTTAAGTCCTGCGGCTGCAGCTAACATAATTTTCTCAATATAGATTTATGTAAACTTTGCTCAGGTAGTAAAAAATAATAATTGAATCTTTCATTTCGTTTATTTACATTAACCAATTCCAAAAAAACCTGTCTGTTAAAAATTAGCCTCACCCTTAGTTTGCTTAATGGAAGGGATATTTGCTATAATCATCACGATTGCGTGAGGAAGGGTAAAACAGCCTTTTATTTATGTAAAATTGTTATCACGAATATGCTGCTACCCATCTCCCGTTCTATCCTCTGTCATTTCTTACACGACGCACAGAATGATATGGGGAATTGAATTATCTTACGCCATCACTACGTGGCGATGTATGTAGTATTATGATGTATTAATTAAATGGAATATTATACCGGATGATTTTTTACCGTCTGAAAAAAATAGAGCAATGCAAGTTTTTTTTTTACATTAACATAATATTATGAAATTGATCTTTTAATAAGTACTACTAATTTAATATAAAAATTCGGTATCTACTAATTAAAAAAATCTATATAAAATAGCTATAGAAATTTAAAAGATACAAACCAAATTATTAGAATTTATTGATAGATCAATTTCTTAATATGTTAATCTCAAAAAAAAGGAAAATATCATGCCACGGGGGATAATTTTTACCCATTCTATTTTGATTATTGATGCACCGCCTCCCAAATTTCTATCTCTGTTGAGCCTAATGGTTGACTGGGAGATAATGCCTTATAGCCCCTCGTCTGTCCGAACGCCATATTCTGGCGTCTCAAATAATATGCGCATCTGTCAAACGCCATAATATGGCGTCGAGCGATAGCAAACTTTTTGTAACATATATATATATATATATATATATATATATATATATATATGCTCAACAGATGCGCTACATAGGCCAAAATGACCCCCACATGCAAGAGGATAGCATTAAGTCCACCAGATGTACCACTTTAAGCATTAAAAAACGTAAATAAATAAATTAATTTAAATATTTAAAAAAATAAAATATGCGTACCAATGCAAACGATTCTATCGACGATTAAAGTACTAAACGTCCCGCACCTTTATAAATGCATGTTTTCATTTGGCACATACATGATAGTAATAATATCAATAACTTATGTTGCAGAAATGAAAGGCAAAGTCGGAGGTCGACGCCCTAGACGCCTTTGGCGATATATTGGCGATGGGCGAAGTTAAGTGAACACTTAACCGACAAACATGTACGCATAGGTATACGGACGTGAATGCGGCGAGAGACGTGTATCAGAATTATCCCAAAAGGAAGTCCGTATTCTCTGACTATCCTATGGGAGAGTTTATGTCTATAGTAATAATGCCGCTACCGATCGATAGCCACTATCCTTCAAATCCTTAATCGAGTTTTACGTCGCCAACATAGCAATATCATGTGATGGATTACCCTTTGCTGTAATCTACATGTTATTTATTAATTTAATTATAATTCATTATACTAAATATTAAGTACGAAATTACCAAGCTAAAGAAATTGCAAGTTAAGTTATTTAATTACTGCATTGTTTTAGATACGAGAACATAGATTTTAATTAGTTGGTTTTAAAATTATTTGGTAATATGAGTGCAAAAACGGATACTTCAATTGAAATAATACTAGTTTTTACGGAATTTATCGCGTATATTTAACTTTTTAAATACCCGACGTTTCGAACGCTTTACACCACTCATGGTCACGGGCGGGACTGAGATGTTCAACGTCCATATGTCATAGTTAACCGCGGTTACCATAGATTAAAATTTAACTTTTGTTCCGATCTATGCAGTATGAACTTATGGTATCTTGAAGTCTTGCAGTTGTATGCTTGGGTTGGGATTTAATTTTATTTATTATAGGATCCCAAGCAGATGGTAGCACCCAGCCATCTTCTCTATTGAAATTAGGATGTTTTTTGATTTCAATAGCCTCGCGAATCATCCTTGGAAGGAATCGGTGTTCTTTAGCGAGGATCTGCGATCTATCAAATCTGATGTAGTGACGGGGGCGATCCTGTACGTGTTCACAGATTGCAGACTTCCCGGAGCGTCGATTCTTCACTAGGATTTTAGGCACCGAACATCGACGTAACATAGACGAAATGTCTTGACGTATCGCCTCCAAATCTTCTTTTCGCATATTATTTTTAAATAAACAGTCCTCGACACTACAGATAATTTCTTCGTACGGTAATTTGCGGGGTGTAAGTGCAAAGTTTAGGCCTTTGGATAAAACCCTAATTGTTGCATCATCCAGTGTTTGTTTTGACAGATTATAGAGCGCGATTAATCTATGATCTGTGTTTGTCAATGGTTGCTTTCGGTTCTGGCATTGATTCAGATGTTTGACATTTGACTTGTTCGTTAATTTTTGATATTTTTCTATATGTTTGTTTTTGCATTCATTATATTTACTAATTTCGCGTTTATTTAATGTTTCCATGCAAAAATTATAGTCAAACGTCGTTAAAACTTTCTTCAATTCAAATTTGAAAAAAATTTGAAGCGCGCTTCCATCAAAACATACTTCAAGCCGCTGAAGAAGATTGGTCAGTTTTTACCATCGGTCAAGTGTAATGTCCCTCTGCAAGATGCAGGAGTGTACAAGCTTGATTGTGAATGTGGTCTCTCCTACATAGGACAAACTAAAAGATCAATAAAAACCCGCGTTAAAGAACATATAGCTGATGTGATGAATCGACGCTCCGGGAAGTCTGCAGTCTGTGAACACGTACAGGATCGCCCCCGTCACTACATCAGATTTGATAGACCGCAGATCCTCGCTAAAGAACACCGATTCCTTCCAAGGATGATTCGCCAGGCTATTGAAATCAAAAAACATCCTAATTTCAATAGAGAAGATGGCTGGGTGCTACCATCTGCTTGGGATCCTATAATAAATAAAATTAAATCCCAACCCAAGCATACAACTGCAAGACTTCAAGATACCATAAGTTCATACTGCATAGATCGGAACAAAAGTTAAATTTTAATCTATGGTAACCGCGGTTAACTATGACATATGGACGTTGAACATCTCAGTCCCGCCCGTGACCATGAGTGCTGTAAAGCGTTCGAAACGTCGGGTATTTAAAAAGTTAAATATACGCGATAAATTCCGTAAAAACTAGTATTATTTCAATGTGTAGTGTTCGCGTAAATATAAGAAATCATTACGGATACTTCAAGCATACATGATTACATATATGTTGCACGTGGAAGTTTTGAAGTTCCGGAAGAAGCAAAAACAAATTAATTGTAATATTGACATCTGGTCGCAATCGCAAAGTTCTTTATAGGATAGTCTTATTTTAGTCTTAATTTACTTTAAATAGCTTAAGTTAAATCATACATAAGAACGACCCATTTTCTCTCATCTAAACAAATGAATGAAATTTGTGTGTCTATCTGTAATATTCAAACAAAATAACAGGTTTATATTAATCTCAGTGAGTTATTTACATATAATTAAGACAGCAACCATTTTTATTTTATTTTTGTTCTGTCAGGGCTAGTCTTTGGATGACTTAACCCATTTTGATGAAACTTTACGAACATATAAAGAGTAATGTAAGGAGTGATATAAGCTACGTCCTATCCGCAAACATTTAAGATTAAAAAAATTGATAAAATAAAAACTATTTAATATAAAAGTATTTGAAATACACACAAGATTTCATAAATAGCCTTGTTATTATTACTTTAAATTTTCCGATAGTTTTATGTCAAACGTCAATAAAGAAGTTTGAAAAATCCAGAAAAGCACGACTCATATGACCGTAAAAAGTTAAAAAAAAAACTCAATCAACAATATAAAATATTGTTTTTAATTTTATTATGTTACTATTATTGAGATTCATTTTTTTTATTATTGTTAGTTAAAAAAACTTAACAGAATTATTTTGAAACGATCAGAAATCAACTTTCATATTACTTTAATTTTTAGGTATTTGTACTCCGGCATGAAAGCATTGACGGTTCCGTGGCTCAGTAGTTTATCAATTAGTTATAGCGCTAAGGGCTGCGGGTTCAAATCCCGCACGGGACAAGAATTTGTATGACCTATAAGTATAGTTCCGGGACTGGATGTTTGTCAATTGTGTACAATTTATGTATGTAATCTGCCTCTAGTATATAGGAGAAAATCTTAGTGTAGGGTTAAAGTTTTTTAAAGAATAAGTGGGCATTATCGTGAAAACTATCCTTTTTTCCTGACCCGTTAATAATTTCTTTTACTCATAAACTTTATTCCATTTTCAAAAAGTTTTTTATCAGTCATATCTAACCAATACTTTGATTTAGAATTCACTTAGGTCACTCCATAAAGTCCAAGGAGTATAAGTATATTTTATATAAATCCTACGCCCTTTTAGCGAAACAATATATTGTAATGAAAATCTTAGATTATAAAAATAAAAATAATATCTTATACCTTGGTCAATTATGTATCAAATTTGGTTTTTGGAATATTTTGTATTTCTACAGACATCAATATTTTAAAAAAAAATAAAAATGTCAATTTCTTTGCAACTTTCCGCTAAACATATTTGTTTAGCGGAAAGTTGCAAAGAAATTGATATTTTTATTTTTTATTATAATGGATTTCCGCAAAGTAACGCCTGATTCTATCAATTATCAATATTTTTCATCACTAGCCGTTGTGAACAAACGACATAATAACCCACTCACGACAGCGGCCGAGCCGGCAGTGAGTCAATGTGGATCTGTATTTAGTAAAATATATTACCTACAAGGCAGATCAAACAATGAAAATTTGGTATTTCTCAGCCAAAAAATATATGATTATAACTTAACAAAACAAAATCCGTTTACATGCAATGGCTTCCCACATGATAGATGAAAAGATTAAAAAATAGGCTGAGTTGAACAATTGATATTTTCTAAAGTTATCGTTTTACTCCGCTATGCGGACTTGATGAATCGTCACCATAAGCCACTAAAACCACTTTTAATATAAAAATAGCAATTAATCGATTTAAAAAATAAAAATAAGTTCAACAATCATTTATTTTTCTAACAATGTGCTTTTTATGTTATTTGCGTATTCAATATAATTGTTAAATACGATGTCATGCGACAAAACGAATTACCTTTGATAATCTCAAATATAAATGACATATTAATAGATCATAATTATTGTATCCATTTTTATATCGACAACCATTTAATTATAATACTGCTGCTTCTCTTCATCAATAAAATTTTAGAATAAGAGTTTTTGTGTAGTTTTCTGTCAGCTCATCACCATATCCTGAGCTGTAATCAGCAACGTCCTCTGCTTGCTTTTTGGTTTGTATCTGCAGAAAACGTTGGAATATTTCTTATTGTTTTATTCTTATCTGGAAAGTGTAAGTCGTGTATCCCTCAAAATCGTGCACTCACGCACACATTCGCAATAACAATACTTCTTCATCATAATTATTGAAATCTTAATGTTCCATTAGATTTTCGTAAATTATTTCGGAAGATTGGATGCTAATACTACAAGCGCTTTAGCCAAAAAAGTGGATCCGGGAACTAATGCATCATTTTAATCATACTTTACAAATCTTCTGCTGGACATAAGCTTTTTCATTTAGCGAGGTGGTATTTTTCATAGCTAATTACGGAAGATTGAAAAGTTATACAACAGTCTCTATCAAAATGGTATGTAATCATATTAACAAATACGTTCATAGGGCATACATTTGATGAAAATGGAATTACAGACTATCTACAATAGTAAGTTATTCTTCATTTTGTCCCCCAGTGAACTTGAGTTTGATGTTGTAGGGGAGACTTGCCTTAATCGTCACTCTAAACAGGCGTATACAAATCGCAGTACCAGACGTCTCGCACCTTTAATACTACCACCCGTTGCCATCTTTTAGTATTTAATTAACACATTTATGGTAATGGATTCCATCTACCAGTCCATAACGTGTCATTATTTTAATAGCATTGGGTAGCAAACGAGCACGCAGTCTACCTGATGGTAAGTAGATGGTGTGGCCCATAGACATCTACATTTATCCTCAATTAAGTATCAAAATACAAATTCGTTGTCACCCCCTAGGAACTAATATGGAACGCCTCAATTCCAGTTAAAATAGTATTCGATTCTATACACTCATCATACAAAACACATCAGCATTACGCTGTCATTTTACGCTGGTATTCTTTGAGAGCAAAGTCCTGCCCCGGTCGAGACAACCCATTCGTGCTACATCTATAGTATAGCTTCAACGTAACTCTACCACATAAACATGGATACTTCATAGTGTAATGGCGACAAAAAAATATCACCTACTCCATACCGTCCTGTAAGTGTCTTAACGGTGGAAAACTAAAACGCGAGATGGGCAGCGACAACTTTCTGATAATGATTTAAAATAATTAAAAAACTGCCAACCCGGCTGCTTAGTGTAGCAACTATGTAAAAAATTCCTCTTATATTTATTTCAAGATATTTGCCTCCATAATAGTGCGGGTTTAAAGTTCAAGAGATAAAACTCTTCGTTTTTATGCCCTCATTGATAGTAATTTTACTAATTTACTACCGTTATTTATGTAAATATTATTATGTTATGTTAAAAAAGAATAGAACTAAATTTACCTTTATTTTTTTCCACTTAACTCCTAAAATCCATACGATGACCACGATAATGCATCAGGACTTTTGGGCTGTCCTTACGGTGGAAGCTGGAGTCGATTGCTTTTAGCCGTTTTCGCATAATTTATCGTTTGCAGGTGTTAAAGCCAAATTATTTATTTACATTTACAGAGCATGTCTTGTCGTGAGCTATTAGTCACATTTAATGCTTCTACTCGTCAAATCAAGTTATTATTAAGTGGTAAACTTCAAGGTTATATAAAATGACTCATATTTGCCTTCTTATCTTACACTTTTCACTATCTATCCTCATCTCATGTAAGGGTTCTACGTTCTTCTTCTAGCAATAGAATCTGTACTCCTGTTCACTTCACCGAGTTCTAGGGTAACTCCTTCATATCTCAGTCTACTCGCCTTCGGAACTCCGTACCCGATGACATCTATGCTTCATCACTTTGAAAAAGTGGGTTAGTAAATATCCATTCAAGACAACGCATTTTACATGATTCATGCATTTGATATTGCTAAACAGACGTATATGTTCATAGTCATCGGTATGTATTAATTATACATATTTACGTATATATATTTGTATGTATATGCTTGTAGTTGTATATTTGTATATATTTAAATAAAGTTCATATAAGTATAATTTATTTATAATTAAAACATATGTATATTGTAGTTAATTACCCTTTGCTTTGTGTTCCTTTATTTTATGTTGCCACACCTACATCAAATTCTTACCACTCCATACTATATAGATTTAATACCTTGAGGCATTACATACCAGTAGATAATGCCTTAATTTTGCCCTTTGCATTCTTTTGAATTTGAATTGAAATAAAGAATAAATAAATTGGAGACGCCAGTAACTTAAGGTTAAGGTATCTTCGATAAAGATTTAGTGGACTGTAATTTTGGTGCATACGGCAAAGGGGAAAATAAATAGGTGGGATAGCACGCACTGACCTGATGAGGGCTGCCGCGCCTTCCTCCTGGAGTGTCTGCTATACAGCTAGCTCGCCACGTGGTTCGGCGCACACGCACTCTCGGAACAGTCTCGTGCAGTCCCACACTCTCCACCTTTGCCCTTACGGGGGCGTCTCACACTTTTATGAGTTACAAAGACACAATGTCTGATGCGGTGAATATTAAACATAAACAGGAGAACTCAATGTTCATCCTGCGCGGTTTTGCAGTTAATGTATATAAGACGCGACGGGTGGCCGTGCGCTGCGGATGGCGTAATATCACTTAGTATACTGACGCGCGCCGAGATCCTCTTTTTCCTCGGCGGCAGCGCGTGCGGTAGGAAAGGGAAGGAAGGAAGGAAACAAAAAATATGCACTAGTCATGTTGATAAAGTAGATATAACTTAGGACGAACTCAATGCGATATGTAATGTAATGTTGATAAAGTAGATTGTTAACTGGCGTTACCATTTCCTCCCGCCCTTAAAGGGTCACCTTTAAAAGACAACCGTAATATAAAAGTAAAAGGAAAACAAATAAATAAGCGGTATATAAAGTGAGAGGATGCGCTCAATGCGCATGTCTCATCTACTAACCTTACTTGGTAAGCGAGAAAATGTATACATAAATATAATATTGCGGTTTAATACTTTTTTAATATATATAAATATAAACTTAATTCCTAATTTAGATAAATAATTATAATCAAAATAATCGTGATTTATTGTCTTGGGAGAGGGCAAATACGAGCAACAGGACGGAGATATGTTCCCTTAGTAGTTCTCACGGTCACTACTCGAACTACGCCATCCTTCGAAGGATGAACAGACTCGACAATCGCTAATGGCCAAGCAAGGGGCGGTTCATTATCATTTATCACAATTACAACCATGCCTGGTACGATAGCCGTAGACGGGGTGTTCCACTTCTGACGAACTTGTAATCCGTGAAGGTATTCCGTCCTCCACCGGTCCCAAAACGACTGAACTAATTTATCCAGTAAAGAATGCCTGTGTAACAGACTGGTAGAGTCAGATTTGACTTTGGGTGCGGGTAATGACAATAACAATTCAGGCCCAGCGTGTAAATTTTTAATATGATAATAGTCAATGATCATGTTCACTACATGATCACTGCGCGGGAGTATAATTGGATGGTTTTGTGTGTAATCTAATGCGGAGTTCGAAAGACGACCACCAATGCGGATTAAACCATTCTCAATAAAAGGCCTTAAACGATTGAAAGCGGGCGAGCAAGGTTTGTTACCTTCAATATTTAAATATTCCACTGCAAAATGCTGTTTTTGCAGGGCGCGGAGGATACTACAGTAGTGTTGCGGCGGGGCAATAATTTAGCAAACTTACACACGTACGCAATTATACGTAGAAGTTTACTCCAAGAAGAGATGCGGAGTGCGAGCTCATAAATCGCAGAATTACAGACGGATGTGCACACAGTGTGCGACAAAATCTTCTTCTCAGGCATATTTGCAATAACCTCATTGTCTAAAGTACGAAGAGGCCATTGAGATGGATCTAACGAAGTCCACTGAGGCCCATGGAGCCACAGGGGGTTTGAAACTAATTTATTTGGCGTAACGCCACGTGAAAGTATGTCAGCGGGATTCTCAGTACCTGCGACATGATAAAAGTTATCAGCGAATATTGTCGGTAATCTGAACAACGCGGTTTGCAACAAAGGTCTGCCACTTGTGTGGCGAACTCTTTATCCAGTACAGAGCTACTTTTGAATCTACAAAGGCATAGACTGATATTGCAAGGTCAAGAGAATAATTGTCGAGTACTCTGCGAAGCAATTTTGAGAGTAAAACCGCTCCACAAAGCTCAAGGCGTGCAATAGATAGTGGTTTCGTCGGTGCGACTTTAGTCTTTGCGCAAATCAACTGGACGGTGTTACCATTGACGCTCTTTACATGTATGTAGACTACGGCACCGTATGCGTGCTCGCTGGCGTCCGAAAACCCCAGGAGTGACGCAGTACAGTTTTTGGATACACCAACATGTCGCGGAATACGTAAATCATTAAGAGCTGGTAATTCAGCACAGAATTTCCACATCTTAATAATTGGCGGTGGTGGTATGTCGTCCCAATCTAAATTAAGTTGCCAAAGCTGCTTTATTAACAATTTGGCGTACGCGACTGTGGGAGCAACGAAACCCATTATGTCCCGCAGGCGAGCGACAGTAGATAAGATGGCGCGCTTAGTGCACGTCACATCAGCGGGAACAGATATCTTAAAATAAAAGGCGTCACTATCGGTAGACCAATGCAAGCTTAGTATTTTATGTGGCATTGATTTATCGAACTCTACTTCTCCTGTAATTTTATGGGAAGTAGGGAGGTCATCTAAAACAGATCGACGGTTGCTATGCCATTTTATCAGGTCCCATTGGGCACCCTTGAATAAGTCTATCAGCTGCCGAGAGGTCTCACTGGCCTCGGATTCACTGGGCATAGAGAACGCGATGTCGTCCATATATAGTGAAGTAAATGCGATACGACTCGCAAGCGGATACTTTGCACCGTCGTCATCAATGAGCTGTCTTACCGTGCGCAATGCATGGTATGGACTCGAAGTTAAACCGAAGCACACGCGATTGAAGTGGTATAACACAAGTGGGTCTTGTGGACGGAAGCGGTATGGGAAGCATTGGTAACGACGATTAGAATCGCGAACAACTATTTGCAGAAATTGTTGGCGACAGTCGGCTGTCATAGCGATTGGATGTAAGCGGAAAGTTAAAATTATATTGAACAAGTCGCCTTGCAAATTTGGTCCTGAATGCAGAATATCATTTAATGATCGCCCAGTGCTAGTCTTACTGCTAGCATCCAGGACGATGCGCAGACGCGTTGACTTCTTATCTTCGCGTAAGACTCCATGATGCGGTATGACATATATTGGAGCGGGTTCATGAGAGTCATACGGCGGTGCGGGGGATATATAATTTTTAGCTAAGTATTCCTTTATGACGTCATCATATGCTAACCTTAATGTAGGCGAGACTTGAAGTTTCCTCTCCAAGCACATGAATCGTCGTCGAGAGGTTTCATAAGAATCTCCGAGAGAGTAAACGTCATCTTTAAATGGCAGGCCAACAATATATCTACCAGTAAAAGGATCGCGGGATGTCGTAGATTTATAAAACTCTTCACATTCAATGTCTAAAGGACACTGAATGGGCGGTGCGGAGGGTGGCTGTTCAAGCTCCCAAAATCGTTGCACTAATTTGTCAACGATAGGAGACTCTAGAACTGAGCAGCACGTTAAAGAATGCTTTACCTGAAGTGTCGGCACTGAGCCCATAATAACGTAACCAAATACCGTATTCAAAGCCGAGGGCCCGGACAAGTCGTTAGACGAATAAATTACGTCTGGACATAGTAAGTGCGGGAAAAGGGATGCGCCTATCAAAACATCAATTTTATTAGGCATGCTATAACATTCATCAGCGAGTCTTATGCCATGGAAGTGTGATAAGACAGATGTGTCTACCACAGCAGTGGGCAAAAGGTCGGTGATTTGATCAACAACTAGCGTTGAAATATTGAAGTTAATATTCGAGTCGAATCGTGAGAAAATTTTAATATCAATCGATTTCGATTTTACAATTTTTTCAACTCCACCGAATCCCTTTACTACAGTACATTCGGTATCGTGTTGTTGAACGCCTAAACGATGACAGCACTCTTTGGTCATAAAATGGCTTTGAGCCGCGGAGTCTAATAATATACGAATAATTTGTTTCTCTCCCTTAGCATCGTAAGCAAATACTTGAGCGGTTGATAATAAAACAGTTCTCTGCGAACGACTTGCGCGTGCGGGAGGCGGTGAACGTTGAGACACATTCTTGAACGAAGTACACAGCGCGACGTCTGAACGCGCACCTGCGGTGAGGGGTGGCGAGTGTGCGGGCGCGGGGGTTGTAGACTTCAGTGTAACTGGCTGAAGCGGTGTAGAACGCGCCAGCGCAGGGGAAGCATTATCGCTTCTGCGGTCGAAGTGCAACAATGTGTGATGTTTAAATTTACAAACTCGACAACTATAATTTGAAGAGCAACTAGACACTCGATGACTTAAACTGAGACAATTCACACATGCATTGTTACTCTTTACGCATTTAAATCGTTCCTGCGGCGTCATTTTATTAAAGTCTGCACACTTAAATAGGTGTTGATGCACAATATTATCGCACAGACACTTTGAGCAACTAGTCGTCGTGCTTACGTACGCCTGATACTTCGGCGACGAAGTATTATTACAGCGACGATTATTACCGTTACCTCGTCGATTGTTTGGTGCGCTATTAGAATTTGTACTAGAATCGGTGCGTTGCAAAACTTTGGAGCGGGTCTTAATAAAATTTACTAAATCATCAAAGGTAGGTACCATCGAGTTATGACTATATTCGAAAGAGCGAATGGTATCCGGGTCCAGCTTCTTAAGCGCGATATGAAGAACAATTAAGTCCGCGAGATTATCTAACTTTAAGTTTTGTAAAGCGCGCACTGCACTTATAAAGTTATCAGTAAATAAATCAAAATTATTTGCGGTGGCCGATTGCAATGGCTTAAATTCGAACATCTGATTAATATATGTAGATGCTAGCATACGCCGGTCTTCATATTTGTCAACGAGTGCTTGCAATAAAATTTTATAATTTTCAGCGCAAGGAGTTATACCTGAGCATACAGATAGGGCTTTGCCCGTTAGTTTACCTAGCAAATAGTATAACTTTTCAGCGTCGGTAAGCGATGTGTTGTCATGGACGGTTGATTTAAAGCTAGCATAAAATAAAGGCCATGAGCGAATGTCACCCGAAAATGGCATAAGTTCGATAGGCGGAAGTGAGAATCTGGCTTTAGACGGTGTACTAGTACTTTGTGAATTAGATTGCGAATATTGTAAATAAAGCCTATTTATTCTACCGCAAAGAGACTCCAACGCAATGAGGCTGCTATAATCAGGTTTAGCAATAGGGTTTATTTTTAATAAATGTGAATTATAATTATCTAAGACCTGTTTAAACTCAATACGTAAAGCATTAATATTAGAACTTCCATCAAGAAAACGCTCCATCGTGGAAGTGTTTATGTGGATGTCCGAGGACATATCGTATATTTTTTGCACTATTTCAAATAAAGCATCTCGTTTAGCTAACAATAAAACCAACTCAGCATCAGGTGTGCCCTCATTATCCGAGGAATCGCTATTATTCGATGCTATTTGTTTTTTAGGCGGCATTACAACTTAAGTTATGCGGCAAAAATAATATAATTATAAGCGGGTAGTCAGTAAGCGACCTCGCTACGCGGTTGAATTATTAAATATTAGTTTTGTTAACGATGAACTTTAATTGTTAACTTTTATAATAATTATGAAGTTATTTATAACGAATATAATGCTTAAATATATGTGCAAATAATAAATGTAATTTAACAGTATAATCTGTAGATGTAGTTAAAAGTTGATGACGTGATGTGAACATACAACAAATAATTTATATAGATAATTATATGCTTATTCATTCTATGAATATAGTTTTAAAATTACTATGAATGTCACCTATTAGGACCAATTCTAGTATTCTAATAAGGGCGGGGTTAATCCGAAGTCGGATTAAAATATAAATAATTAATTATATAAACGCTTATTATGATAACGATCTAATAAGGGCGGATAGTCAAGGTCAATCCAGCGAGAAGTGACCATTAAAAATGGAAAGTCAAGGTCAATCCAGCGAGAAGGACCATTAAAAATGGAGACGCCAGTAACTTAAGGTTAAGGTATCTTCGATAAAGATTTAGTGGACTGTAATTTTGGTGCATACGGCAAAGGGGAAAATAAATAGGTGGGATAGCACGCACTGACCTGATGAGGGCTGCCGCGCCTTCCTCCTGGAGTGTCTGCTATACAGCTAGCTCGCCACGTGGTTCGGCGCATACGCACTCTCGGAACAGTCTCGTGAAGTCCCACACTCTCCACCTTTGCCCTTACGGGGGCGTCTCACACTTTTATGAGTTACAAAGACACAATGTCTGATGCGGTGAATATTAAACATAAACAGGAGAACTCAATGTTCATCCTGCGCGGTTTTGTAGTTAATGTATATAAGACGCGACGGGTGGCTGTGCGCTGCGGATGGCGTAATATCACTTAGTATACTGACGCGCGCCGAGATCCTCTTTTTCCTCGGCGGCAGCGCGTGCGGTAGGAAAGGGAAGGAAGGAAGGAAACAAAAAATATGCACTAGTCATGTTGATAAAGTAGATATAACTTAGGACGAACTCAATGTGATATGTAATGTAATGTTGATAAAGTAGATTGTTAACTGGCGTTACCATAAATCAAAATTACTTTTAAAAGCTCCACTTCTAAAATACCATCTTCCTAGGCGTGAGTTTTACACTAATAAGCACACACTCTGACATTAAGTGGATCATGTCACCTTTTATTGCATGGGGAAATGGCTACGAATACCAGCCTCGTGGGGTTATAAAATAAAATAAAAATAATTTATTCCAGACATAAAGTTCACAAAGGCAAGGCAAGACTGTTAGAAACAATTTCCTTATAACTAATGTTAGCACTTAAATGTAGAAATAATAAGAGAAATTGACTAAATACCTCGTCTACTTCTACAATAGTAGGCTCACCGGTCTCGCAGCACATGGAGTTCAGTGAACGTACTGAACAAAACGGTATCGGTTCTTTCACCTATCGTCCTTAGGACGCTATTCAGACTCCCTCGTACTGGTCGCACCACCGACGCAACTTTTTTACGCTTAATGGTGTAGCTCTAAGTCGTGTTGCGCAGCTTATGCATCACAGTCACACTGTAACTGACAATTTGAGTGACTAATTACATATTGAAAAAGAGCGGAAGGCATTGTCAGTGCGCGGTAATATGACAAGGAAAAATTGACACAGAGGTTCACTCGGTGTACTGCTCCTGTTAAAATAACGATGTGCAAGGCATTTACGTGGTAGAGCCATGCTGCAGTTATATTAGTAGTATAGTTGTAGCACGAATGGGTCGGCTCGACCGGGGAAGGACCACGCTCTCACAGAATACCAGCGTGAAATAGTAGCTTAATGCTGCTGTATTTCGTATGGTGAGTGTAGAGAACCGGAGACCCTTTTTACTGGAAACGAGGCATTCCATCTCAGTCCTCACGGGTGACAACGCATCTGCATTTTGATCTTTAATGGAGGATAGATGTAGATGTCTATGGGCCGCAGCAACCACTTACCATCAGGTGGACTGTGTGCTTGTTTGTCACCCTATTCTATACAAAAAAAAAAAAAATTTGCTGGACGTTCTATATGAGCGGCCTTTAGGCGAACTTTTCACTAGAAGACTAAAATGCCTAGCGCGTTCAGTATAATAATGTATTGAGGTCTCTGTTTCAGAGTCTCTCGATATTGTAGTGCATCCGATATATTTGCTGACACAAGCGTAAATGACTTCTACGCAATTGTCCCTTCAAGCGCCATAAAAATGAAGTATTTCATATTGATTACATAATGCTAAATTTCTTCGTAGAAAAGTAGTCTCTATATATAAGTTTTATGGGTTAAAGTGCTGTGGGTGGGTGCGACCTCATGAGGCCGCTAGGAATTTGACAGAATATGGCCGCGGTCTCATGAGACTGCTAGGGGGTCGAGAGGTTTAGTAATATAAGTGGTATAAAGATATGATTTTATTATAATATATAAACAACACGAGCTCACTTTTAGTTTCGTTGTACCTCAGGATGACCTGAGTTTTTTAAACTGACTGACTTTGTTAAAGGTGTGTGAGAGTTATGATGTAGAATATGAATTCTACATCATAACTCTCACACACCTTTAACAAATTCCTGAGACCACCAATCGAGGGGCTCTGCAGCACCATATTATCGGCATAACTCAAATGTTATCAATTTATGTATGTTATCAATTTGGAATCCAACATGCATGTTCCTGAGCTCTTCAATCAGATGGATGGATGGATTTTTAGTGTAGAGTGGGCAAACGAGCATGCGGCTCACCTGATGGTAAGTGACTACCGCCGTGTGTTGCCGGCCTTTTAGAGGGAAAAGGGTAGAGGGTAAAGGAAGTGAGATATTTTGTTCTCATTTTTGGTTAATATATTATGTTAGAGTCGTTGTCAAGTCAGCCTAACCTGTCTTACACTATACTTTAGAGCCGTTTAACCATCATGGAGAAATCTGTTCGTGATTTTATTACATGCATACATAAACCAATGTATACTCTGCGGATTCATGATGTTATTGGCTCTGAAGTACTTCGTCAATGTTCACCAAAGCCAATATGGATACCATTACATCTCGCTAAACTGACTCGCTTTGTTTTCAGTAGTGCTGACACATTACGCAGTAGTAAATTTCATTTCTGTGAGAGCATAGTTTTTATATCTAGTAACGGCTAATTTAAGTAAATGCATTTCATTTCCCGTCGTTTGTACTAAAAAAGGATTAAAGTACTATTTTTATAAATAAATGCATGGCGATAAATAGGATGACAGTCAACCACTGCTATGTAGATACTGTAGGCCATAGATACTACTTAGCTACTTGGTTAGGAAGAAAATACCGATTCATTTTCTAAGAAGGGTTTATATGTTTTTAACTTCCCGATAAGAAAATTGAAAATTTTCAAAAATTGTAAATTTATTGTTTTTTACTTAAGTTCCAGAGAAGGCCTGCGGGGTCAACCAATTTTTTTTACTACTATAACCCAATATTTGACTTCCATATCACCTGATGGTAAGTGGTAATGCAGCCAAAGATTATTAAGCACATTGACCAAGCTTAGAAAGCCTATAAATAATAAGAAAATAGTCCTTATTTTCTATTTTTTAGCATTTTTAGCGTCGCAACTATATAAGAAGGACGAAAAAAAAGGAAAGAGTAGGCTTACTCGTATTTCGTGACTTTATTTATGAATTTTTATCTTACCTAATAAGCATATAAAGGTTACACAGTAGGATTTTCTTCTGTATCACGGACGCGGCTTACGTTCATAAATTGCACAGGATACACATACACACACGGAAAATGAGGAATACAAGCACTTGTTTAGTACGGAAATTGAACCCTCAACACTTGAGTCGGCTAAGCCACGGAGATACGGAATTGTCAATTCTAAAATTCCTTTCATTTACATAATTATAAAAATTTTAAGATTTGGGAAAAAGAATTTCTCTGTCACTAGATTGTACTCGTATTTTACAAAAAACAACATAGTCCTCAAAGCTATAAAATATCTGTTACTGAATGCACGTGATAGTTCATTGCAATATACTTTGTAGCGTAAATACGGTAGCAAAAGCTGTTCTTTTATTTAATGTCTTTTGCGAATGTACTTTGCTGCACCAAAAGGATCGAAAGCTGTTTTTAAAATCTTGAAGTTTAGATTAGTATAAAGTGATGATTGATTATAATAATGCTTTTTATCAATTGCGACTTTTGGTTAGAATAGACAGGACATTTACTCTATGACGAATTAAAGCTCTCGGGAGCAGTAGATAAATGTCAACGCTCCTTACTTTTAGTCTCTAAAGATACTTTTCTCTAAAAATCCGGCTTAAGATTACAAATAAATGTTACTAAACCTTTAGAAGTTACTTTGCAGAGAAAATAAGAGGAAAAGTAACTAAAGTTAATCTACGGGATTAGTTAAGTCAAATTGCTACAATATCTGAACAAGATTGGCATTATAACACACCGGGCCTTATGGTAAGCCACAAGGGAGTGTATTTAAGTTATTAATACATAGTAGTTACTTACTTCATTTACCATAAATATATGATAAACGAAGATGACGATTATATTACGGATAAATTTAATGATGAGACAAAAATAAAATCGATACCGACGATTTTTTTTCTTACATCGTTTAATTAGCTTTATTCTCGCTCCAGCACGTTAGTACAGCTAAATGAAACGATAATTTCCTTAAAAAAGGTATACCAACTAGTCTTCATATGGAATTTAAAAGTTAAGGTTGTCAATTTTTAAAACAATTAGACAATCAATTGTACTCTAACGCAAAAAGCAGCTCGTTAATATAAAATTGATATGTCAAAGTCAACAGTCGGTATTATTGTTTTATATTGCAAATATTTTATACACATATTTTTGCAAATTTTTAAAAATATTTAAAAATTTGTAAAAATATGTACGTATGGCAGATATTTTTAAAAATTTTGTGCCATCAAAGATTTTATAAACACATGCTCGGTATCATTTGTACTACATATTACAAATTATTAGCTTATTATTTTATAGGCATATTAAAAGGGGGAAATTTTTGAGCAAAAGTTAGTTTAGTTTAGTTTTTTAGGGTACACACCCTGAAAATCAGTGATGTGGCGTGAGTTAACGCCAACGGTAAAAAAAATAATTTAGTAAGAAATAATCTTTATTAATAATAAGGAATCAATATAATCTCCACAAACAAGGTGGTGATCATATTAGAAATTTGACACATATAGAAGACTTCTCGGACAATTAACATTTTAAATTTTGTATGAAACCCACACATAAAACTTAAACTTATGTAAATTTTTTGAATTAGTATATGTGTTTAATCGAAATGTTTTATTTTGGCCTAAAAATAAAAACAGTTCTAATGTTAGGTAAAAACACCATTACAAGTAGCCATACAAAAGTATATAGATTACATAGTAACCATAAAATTACACACAATGTGCTCAACATTGTATTATTTTATAAGTGATTTCATTACAACCTGGTCACATTATCTCGAGACCTGGCGTCGATAACGACACGTCGCGTCGGCGCTCTGATATGGTGCACAAAACAAGCATCTTTTAGTAGGATATTATTATAAACTATAAGATTTCCTGCATTCCCTTGCATTACTAATTTATTATTAATTATCCCTTCCCGCTTGGAAAAGGCTCACAATATATTTACACAAAATACCCGATACAAGGGCTTCGCTCTCCTACATTTATTTCAAAAAATTTAGAGTGGCACACGGCTCCACACATGCCGTGCGCAGTGAGCGCCAACCATTTTGATGCACTTCCCCCGAATGGAACGTTAATTCGGGAACTGGACCGTAGTCAACAGCAAAATAACTGGCGAACCAGTAGAAGAGGCTTGGCCCCCTGTTAGTGCGTAAGCACAAACATCGACCGAAGCCGCGCATGTCAATGCATGTAAACGCCGTACAGAATACGAACGAATCCAGTCACAGTGAATGTACGTCATACGGTTTAGGGAAATAGGCACACTGGCCATAAACCCTCCGTGAGTGCCACCACCTGCCAGACCGCCGTTCCTGTAGACGTGATGTAAGTGTATGGCATCACCACCGATTTCATGATCAGCACGGCTACTAGACGCAGAGCGTGTCATGAGTTTACCACTCACCTCAAGGGAATGGGGTCCCACGTTGTGCGGCTTTCAGCCGCAGCCTTGAGAGTCTCCTCAGATCCTCCCACCAGCTACCACCTGCATGAGGTTGACACATGTGCTCCACCTACCAATAAAACGGCATATATAGCCAAAAAGGCAGTTATAAGATGTTAGTAATAATTTGCCATCAGAAAGGTTTTGTGTCACTGACGTTGAGGAAATGCATTTTCGATCATATTTGTCTCACCCACCAACAAGTTGCGTCCAATCATTCAAAGGTAGGAAAGTTACAGTATTATTATGTTGTTATATAAAACATCGTGGAGGGCAGACAGTCTGCAGCCCCGTAATGAAGGGACCCGACTTGGGCAAAGCTACTTAGACGTGAGCGTCCCACCTAACAACCATCGTAGAGACGCAATGCTGCAGAACGCAACAAGCATCAATATGATTATTGTCGTGCTTACACCATCCCAAGGTCCCCCATACATCCCAGCAGACATCACCACCCGCATACCTCCATCGACCAGAACCACAAGAGTGCATGGAATCAGGCGCAGCACACCCACAGATCCATCACAAGACGCAATACCGCAAGAAGCAGTAAGCATCAATGCAACTATCATACGGATGGCGCCCCATCACAACACAAACACATGATCCCAATCGAATTTGATAACAAAGTGTGTATTGTTGTTAACTAAAAAATATCACCAACGTATCCTTTTAGCACGCTTCTAAGACGCCAGTGAACAAAACTCCACGTATCATAGCGCTAATGCACTAAGACACAAGGTTGAGTATGCCTGTTACACTTAAAAGTGCTGCCAAACACACTCATCCCAATCCGAAAGATAGACGACGCATCGCTATGCGGTACCACGCCGCATACAAACAGTATGGGTGTGCGATGTCCACGGGAAAGCCGTATTGCTACAACAAACCCGCTTACTACTGGCACTAAGATGTTGTTAATTGTATACCTCAGTCGACCATAACCACAAGAATGCATCGTATCAGGCGCAGCACACCCGCAGATCCATCACAAGACGCAATACCGCAAGAAGCAGTAGGCATCAATGCAACGATCATACGAATGGCGCCCCCACACAACACACCTACATGATCCCTATCGACTTTGGTAACAAAGTTTGTATTGTTGTTAACTAAAAAATATCACCAACGTATCATAGTAGCACGCTTCTAAGTCGCCAGTGAACAAAACTCCACGTATCATAGCGCTAATGCACTAAGACACAAAGTTGAATATGCCTGTTACACTTAAAAGTGCTGCCAAACACACTCATCCCAATCCGAAAGATAGACAACGTTATGGGTGTGCGATGTCCAAGGGAAAGCCGTATTGCTACAACAAACCCGCTTACCACCAGCACTAACATGATATGTCTAGGACACATCGGTTAGCGAGTCCAAGTTTACCTCGGACCAATTGCTCGTGAAGCAGCATACACGCCACCATAATATTCCTTTTCAAGTCCCTAATAAGGACTAGTCATTTTGCTACAGTAATCCAAGCAGTCGGGCTCCTGACCACCTCATATATATGTACAACTGCAGGTATATATTTTTGGCAGCTCCTCCATACAAGACATCTATACATGAACACCTTCCATAACCTAGAAAAATTTTCTTTTATACATGAACTCCTTCGATGACAGACAATTTTTAACAAATTTTCTAATTATCTTATATATGTTATTTATGTTTATTTTATAATATTTTCGACTTTTATTTCTGTTATTTATCATATTTTTAAATATTTTTACAAGATTTTTAATAAATTTATTTATTTTGTAAGACAATATTTTGCCTTTAATTGACTATATTATTTGTCTAATGTCTGAAATGTATTTATCTTAACTTTATGCTTATTAATGTAATTTTATTGTATAATATATATATATATATATATATATATATATATATATATATATATATATATATATATATATATATATATATATATACGATACGCGACATGTCGCTACATGTTGTGTTGCATTGAATAGTACGTTTATCGTGCACTTAATATAAGAAACATGCATCGACATGAAATGCTTAGTCTTAGTTTAACAGGCATTTGAATAACGAGAGTCGCGTATTTTTTCAAAATGTCGAAAACTGAGTGTCGAAGTGTCATAAAGTTTCTGATTAAAGAAGGTTTATCCCCTGCCCAAATAAAAGAACGATTAGATGGCGTGTATAAGGAGTCTGCCCCTTCCTATAGCACAGTGAAAAATTGGGTGAAAGAGTTTCGCCTCGGGAGAGAAACCGTCGAAGACTTTGGCCACGACGGTCGACCTGTGGAAGTGCTTACTCCCGAAACGATTGCTCTTATCGAAGAGGAGGTTCTGAGTGACTGCCGTTTGAAGATTAGAGAAATTGCAGCAAGGCTTGGGCTCTCTAAGAGTACCATTCATCGCGCGATCCATGGACATCTTCACATAAAAAAGTGAGTGCAAGATGGGTACCGAAACTTCTTTCAGCGGTACAGAGACAGGAAAGAGTGCGCTGCGCTTCGGAGTTTTTGGATCTTTGTGGCGAAAATCCAAAGACTGTGATCGAGCGGCTAGTGACTGGTGATGAAACTATGATCTTGTATTATGATCCACAAGGCAAGCACGCGTTAATGAAATGGCGTTATAAAGGTGAAAAGCCCCCTAGAAAGGCAAAGGTGCAACAGTCGACTAAAAAACTGATGTGCATAATTTATATTTAATATAAAAAAATCCCAATAATATTTTGGGATTTTCAAGGCATTTTGATGGTGGATTTTAAAGAACGTAATACAGTCGTGAACGGCGAATATTATGCTTCTTTAATATATAAATTACGAGACAAGATAAAGGAAAAACGAAGAGGCAAGCTGTCTAAAGGTGTCCTGTTGCTCCATGACAACGCCCCTGTTCATACCGCTGGTGTTTCGAAGGATGCAGTTCGTCAATGCGGGTTCACAGAAGTTCAAAATCCAACTTATAGTCCAGACATGGCCTCGTTCGACTATTATTTATTTCCAAATTTAAAGCGGGACTTAAGAGGAAGAAAATTTTCAAGCGGTGAAGAGTTGCAGGCGGCCGTCTTCAGTCATTTTGAGGATAAAAAAATGTGATTATTTTTATAAAGGTTTAGAGATGTTGATTCACAGATGTCAGAAGTGTGTTAGTATTTATGATGATTATATTGAAAAATAAAATTGGTTTCGTTTCATTTCCTTCATTGGTTCATAGTTAGGCCAATTCATTACGGGACCGCCTACGTATGTTTGGCTGGATGCCAGTCATTGTCTCATTATCGCTATCGGTGATCTCACTGTCCGAACTCTCATTGCCAAGGGATATAATATTTCACGAACATTTTCTTCTTCAGGATGGTCTTTCTCCCAATAATCCTGTTGTAATCCTTCAACGTGATTTACTTCTTTTTTCCAGTCTGAAGGTGCGATGGAATTAATCGCATCTCTTGTTAATTTTTCTATTTCTTTTTCTGACTGGATAACATTTTTGTCTGCCACCCTCTGCTTCACAAGAATCAAGAAACCGTTTCATCCCCCAGCATGCACAAGAATCCATCTCTGGCCTTTGTTAAAATTTTTTTACGCTGCTGTCGGTACTATTTTTCCAACATTTAATAACGGTGTAGTGTGAGTGAATCCATGTTTCGTCTAGAAACGTAACCGGTTTTTTATCTGCGCCAAGGTCATTTGTTTTCTTTCATCCGGCGCAGGTGGCGAGCCCTCCATGCGGCAATATCTGGCTTTTGTATTACGATTGTACGGACATTTTCACATTTTTTTGAATTTGTATCCCAAATGGATAATTAAATTTTTTCTAAGGTAACGTCTTCAACCTTTAAAATTTAAATCCCTTTTAGCGACTGCCAATATTATCTTTAATGTTGGTATTTCTTTTCTTACGGTATAAAAACTGTTAATAATATTACGTGTGGCACAGATGTATAAATCATCAATTTCGATTTTTTTGTACTTCTTGCGCTTTCTACCTGGTGCTGACATTTTTTTTCACGTGTATCGTTGCTAGAACCTTGAATAGTACTCGTACTCGGTGTAGCATGTTGGAGTGATGCATGCCGCAATTCTTTGGCCTCCTTTTTTATTCTCATCAAAGTACATTTTGATATTCCTGTTGCAGAACAGGTTCGTTTAACCTGTTTGCTTGCGACGCGAATGGCGGAAATTGCAAATTTTTTGCTAACTTGCGAATTTTGCTATATTTTCACATGAGACAATATTTATGGACAAAACTTACAGAAATTCTTGTTGAATGTATAAACTATCGAATAAAATTATTTTTGGTTGTTAGAAATTGTAATAAAATTCATAAATTACACTTTAAAGCATAGTAGTAGTATATACTTCACTTTTAGTGCCAAAATTGCTACAAATTTTTTTTGGAGAAATTTATACGAAAATGTATGTTTTATGTGTTTTTATTCGTTACTCATAACAAAATATTAAAAAAAAATAATATTTATCTGTATGACATTTCGAACAATATTTCAAATATATTTTTGTGTGAATTTAAAATACATACAACGTCAAATTATTTGAAATATGTTATAAAACTATTTTTAGTTACATTTTACACTAAAAATAAATGAGAATTGGAAAAATAACACATTTTTGACCCAACCGCCAAAATGGGCCTTCTTGATTTCGAAGTACTTTTGGCACTTTTCACTTTTTATGTCAAAAATTATATATTTACGTGTTTACTATATTACAAGGAATACAAAAAAGTATGATACTGTAGTTTTTAGTCCAGATACAAATATAAAATTCTATAAAAAAGACGGAGCACCTTCTGCAATGCGACACGATGCCGAAAGTTCAGAGTGATTTCTTTTTTTTTCTAAGAAACATTGCAGGTTATGGTTTAAAATAAAAGAGAATATCTTTGTCTTTTACTATATTATTCATTGCATATTGTCTTTGGTTTCGTTTAAAACAAAAAAATTTTTTCATTGGGCAGTATTTTGTATCAAATTTGATACCTTCCTGAGCCTGCCGTAGGTTAATTCGTCGACGTAATATCGAATAAGAATATGGCCATGAGCTAACGGGTTAACATCTGGATCTACAGGTATTATGAATTTCTTTTTACTTTTCTCTGATTCAAAGAAAGCGAGAACTTTCAGGATTAAATTTCTTGCTTCACAGCGAATAGGTTTTCCCATATTTGAAGAAATTTCACCGTCCCACTTCAAAGCAACTAAATAATAACAAAAATGTCCAAACTAAACCAAAATGTCCAAACTTAACAAAAATATCCAACGTTGCAACGAAAACAATATTTTAACGTAACAGCAATAACAAAATAACAATAAAAGTCCAAACGTAACAATTAAATGTTTAAAAATATACCACGAAAACAAGTCGATGCGTATCGGAAACGAAAGTGCTAACCGTACTGACGCGCCGTGGCGAGCGCAGGGAGGTGAAAGGAGAACGGGGCGGGAAATTCGCATTTTAGCGAGGTCTCGAGATAATGTGACCGGGTTGTAGTTACCGACGACACTTGCGAACGTTAACTTATCATTGTTGTTTAACATATTCCTTTTATTAAATTTCTAAAAGCCTGTGAAAGTACTAGTCCATCTAGCCGTCTTACTAATCAGCGTTTATCCTGGAGATACTAGTGCGCAATGTAGCGGCGTATCGTGTACCATGTGCCGTCAATAAGGACAAATCAAAATCCAAATAATTTAATGTATATATATCTGATTCCGATTAGCATTTGCGTAGCGACTGCCTGGTATGACTTCTTAAACGTCAAGTATTATGTTAACAAAACTGGAAGATTTTTTAAAAATATCTATTTCATAGCTTGAGCTGGTCAAATTACGGATTTTTCATCGAAGTTAATATGACTTGTTATTTTTTTATATTAATCGTGTGTTTGGAAATTATATTCAGATACAAATTGCATACTGATGAAACATGAATAATATTTTTGATCTTACAGACATAACAGTAAAAACTGAACTGGTTATATGAATAAAAAATCATGAGTGCAATTAGTTTAATTTATATTTTCGTGTTTTAAAAATACTAAAAATGTTTCGAAACAATATTTTTTCTCAAAAAAAGGAAACTTGAAAAAAAAAAGAAAAAGTCGGACCGAAAATAGGATTCGAACCAGAGTACTACGATCTCGATACGAGCTACTATAATCATTAAAGCACTGCCAAAACTTACCTTCTTATTTTAACGATATTGTAGATAAAAGCAGTTTTTCGTTGCCTGAAAACACGGATAAAACGACATTTTATAAAAATGAGTCGTAGCTAGATCGATTTTACTGGCGCCTTAACCCCCTGGACCCTAAATTTAATGAAAATCGTTGGTGCGTTTCCGAGATTTCGATTATATATATATGCATACAATAATAGATATTTATTTAGAACGACTGATGTCATCATCGTATTTTGGTAGAGGTGATCTTTATCTGTAAACACCCTTAAAATCTCGCATTACTACTTTAATTTCTGTGCACTTTATGGTCTAACAATAATAAAAAAGAGAACAAATTCCGGTACTTTAAACTCATACATGCACATGTATGAATTTAAATTACTACACTGTGCGCTATTTTCACATTACACATTTCTAGTAAGCGAACGCTTAATTTTAGGCATTGAAATCTAAAATTATTAATTTAATTATTCGTATAATACTCCGTGAGTATTTTTATGATATACACCACTTGGCCTTACAGAAATTTCGGCCATGAAAAGAAGCAAAACAAAATATTAACTTTAGTTTTTCCAACAACTCGTTTTAAAAAAAGAGCATCACGTTCTAAAATTAATACTTCGAAAAATAATGTAAAATATTTTTATATATAATTTTTTGTTTATAAAATAATTTGTTATTGTTTCAAACTCCAATCTCTTTTACTTAAATAGTTCCTGTGTAAATGTTCTCAACTGAGATATGTTGTAATCCGAGAATTTACTAAAAGCTCTTCGGTGATTTAAGATTGAACCCTTCACGTCCGGGAAAACTCTTATATAATGAAACAATTCGAGCAAAATAATTATTATTTCGTTTACCGACCTTTTACTTTTAGGTTTTCAAAGAGGAATCTAAATAAAAACGAATACAACAGTCACTCGCTGTACACTTCATAGTAAGTGAGAGTAACTCACTTGCGTTCCCTGTCGATACAAATTACTTCGCTTATTGCAATTTTAAGTGCGTATACACCACGTGTTTGGTGGCGAAAAAAGCATAGTCAGGAAATTTGCTAGTCTGGGACGTAAGAAAAAAGTGTTTCGATGAAAGGTAAAGTTCGCCATGCGGCGGACACTTCCTTGCCCTAAAATCCCCTCAAAAATTAGTGGGAGGTATGTAAACTGCAAATTTAAATATTAAATAGATTTAATTTTAATATATTTATTTACGCGTATTTATTTAGATTTGAATAGAATTAAATGCCTTTTTATTACACATTGATAACTAGTTACAATTATTGATCGTCATTTTATGCTTTTACTTTTATACACCGGGGTCTTAACCATGCTCTCAGAGAATACCAGTGCGAAACAGCAAAATAATGTTGTTTTGTAGAGAACTGGAGACCCTTTTTTACCGACCATCTTAGTCATCCGGGAGTGTAAATATCTACGTACCATAGCATCTACCATCAAGTGGACTGTGTGCTGATTTATCAACCTCATATTTTTTAAAAATCCCATGAAACAGCAATCCATCTCTGTTTTCAGGGGTTAAAGCGCATCTGCATTATGATTCTTTATTGAGAATAAATGTACCAGTAGATGTCTATGAGCAACAGCATCCACTTACAGTCAGGCGAACTCACTCTTATTCTTTAAAAAAAAGTTTAACCAAATTGTGTGGGCTTACTTTTTATTATAAAGTACATTAGTATATCATAAATCCTAAAAAAATGAAGACAAGCATAAAGTTTTGCCGGCTTTATGACTTTTTGAAATGGTAGTAGACAGAAAAAAAACGTGATTTACTACTTTACTTCGAAATCGGAAATACATTGCATTGAAAAATCGCACTTTGAGGGTTCAAAGCACTCAAACTATACGTGACTAGATTACGGATATAGTTTGATATATTTACAATCCGGATTCCATGTATGGGGTTTTATTTCGTAATGTAATGTTTATGACCTAACAATTTCAGATGGAAGTTAAAATTGAAGGGCTTTTTCTTTTAAGCCAAACGTATTCTTTTATTTATAAGCTTTACGGATATTCCGGTTTCATCTCAGTTCACAAGGATCGTTATATTAACAGTCACTTACCTACCTCTTCTAAATAGTTATATTACTGGTGGTAAGCAGTCACTTAGTTACGCTTCCTTTCAAGATGTAAGTGCCTCATGAATCTTAAGAATCTCCTTGCTTCTTCCAATTGAATTTTCAATTCTTGTTTTTGGTAATACACACATAGAGTTTTATACGGTAAAAAGGTGAGTCTGTCGCCTAGCAAATCAACGTTTTGCTAAGTGAAGGTGACAAGCGTGCATACGGTTCATTCGATAGATTTTTTATTTATATATAAAATCAAACAACAGCGTAATGAAAATTGAGACAAGATTGACAAATATATTTTTAATGAGAGGCTTATTAAAATTTTTACTAGTATATAATAAAAAAAATAGTGTCCTCTAGTTTGATTTTCTGTCACTGCAGCCAGTCTCAGCAGAGACTTAGCCATTTGCACAAAACAGGATAATAGTGCATGAGCGTATGTGCAAGCACAAGTGCACTCTCTTTTGCCCCATTCTCATTATTCGATGAAAGGGTACTCCGACGTAACTATAGTGAGATCAGGCCCAGTACCAACGACTTAATGTCTCAATAGGGCACGAGGGTGTACCAGCTTCCTAACTAAGTATTCCTACCAAGAGTTTCTTGACAGAAAAAGCCAATAACTGATTTTGATCTGACCCGATGTTTGGAACTAGAACCACTTCGCTTATGACCGTCAGACCAACGAAGCAGTAAATATGTTACGGACGGTCATATCTAACTAAAATCTCCTAGCCAATGACTTAGAAAGTAAAGAAATACATAAATAAATAACATATCAAATCATGACGCCTCCGCGGCGCAGTGACTTACCAAAGAAGTGCAGTACTAATAGCCGCAAGTTAGAATCCCGCATGGAGCAAGTATTTTTACGACCGACAAGTAATTCATTTTGTAATTCGTAATATAACATCAGATTTGATATACCACAAATCCTCGCGAAAGAACATCGATTCCTACCAAGGGTGATACGTGAGGCTACTGAAACTAAAAAACATCCTAATTTCAATAGAGAAGGAGGCTGGGTACTACCACCTGCTTGGGACCCTATAATTAATAAAATTAAAACTAAACCCAAGCATACCACTATAAGACTTCAAAACACAGTTAGTTCATTCTGCGTAGATCGGACCAAAGAGAATAATTAAAAAAGCTGAATGTACTCCGTGTTTACTTTGACATCGGGACGTCAGTCACCTCAGTCCCCCGTGACCATGTGTGCTGGAAAGCATCCGAAACGTCGGGTATTAAAAATAAAATAAATAAAACGCGATAAAATCGGTAAAAGTAGTTTTAATCAATGTGTAGTGGTCGCGTAAATATAAAAAATCGACAAGTAATCGTTTCGGGTTTGGACGCTTGTCATATGTAGGAGAAAATCCTAGTGTAAAGGTAACATTTAAAAAAGGAAGAAAAAACACTACCCTCTGCCGCGTTTGGAATGTTGACAAGCTACTTGTGACAAGTTTGTAACACGCACCTGATATCATTTTGATATTATCACACATGATAATTTTTTTAATTTTTTGTATCATTTAATTAACATTTTTAACTTAAAACAAACAAACAAACTCACTCAACACAAAAATTATAGAATTCTCAAAAGAATTAAAATTCACTTACATGAGAAATATACAACACTAACATAATTTTATATTAAACGGCACGACACACAAACAAACTGATAACAAAATAAAAATACACCATTTTTTATAATCTAAACAAATAATGTTAAAAAGTTATGAGTACATAGTAAAATAATAAAAGAAGGCTACCAAAGATTAAGATAAACATTCATGACGGTTACTTAATTTGGTTCAATCGCCGAGTGCAAAATTATTCATATACCGACTTTTAGCTTCATTTAATCGAATTTACGTTGAACAATAGATACTGGAAGTGATATTAAGTATTTTTGATTGAGCGCAATTATTACTTGGTTGGATTGGTTGGATAATTAAATGACCTAATGAAATTTAATAACTATATCTGTGTTTATATGCATACTTGTTAAGAATTCCTTTTTTAATGTTTTGTTTTATTTGCTTTTTTTATTAGTTATTAGTACATACGTACATTTAAGTATATTTAATTATATTTTTATATACGTATATACACACAATATATACATACATATAGACACATATTTATATTACTATAAAAGTAAGGCTTATTATTCATAATTTTACTAGATCGAAGCTGATATTATGCTAATTTAATAAAATTTTAGCATTTTAATTTACCTACCAATATTATAACCACCCAAACAAATTAAGCACAATTTCACGAAGAAGTAAACCACCTTGATTATGTGTTTAGAAAATAATGTTTTAGTAATCTTTTAAAAGTTGTCATAGATTTGGCATCCCTTACCTCTTTTGGTAGTTTGTTGTAGATTAGGACACCTTCATTTAAAATACATTTTTTACCGTAGTTAGTACGTGCTGTGCGTAGTTTTAATTCTCTGTAAAGTCTTGGTCTAAGTTTTGTTATAGGTTTATTTTTTGTAAAACTTAATTCTGTGTGAATGCTTTTATTTAGTATTTTACGTACTAAAATGCAAGTATAATATTTATATGTTAGTGATATATTCATGATTTTAGTGTCCTTATAAACTTGGGCTGTTGGAGTAAGAAAGTCGTAATTATATAGTACCTTAATCAGTTTATTTTGTGCTTTTTGTGTTATTTTTCTTTTATATTGGTTTTTGCTGCTGTGCCCCAGACTTCTATAAGGTATTCAATATGTGGTTTGACTAATGAATTATAAATAATGTAACGCACACTACGTGGGAAACATTTTACTATATTTCGCAGTGCGCCAGTGAGAGAAACCAATTTAGATTTAATATTATTTATATGACACTTAAATGTCATATGATTATCCAACTGGAGACCATTATTCATATTAAAACAAACTCAAAAACTCTAAACTCTATATTTAATTCAATGATTTAATGCATGGAATTAAATATATTTATATCTTTGATGTAAGACAATATTATTTCGTTTATGAAATGTCATATTTTTTAAACCTTCCAACGCTTCGAAATGATTTTCGTCCGACCGGAGAAGAAATGGCGAATGAAACTCTGCGGGCATCCTCTTTATTTTCATTTTGTATACTCGTAGTTACATTTGTATAGTATGTACAAAATACAAAACAATAACAGAACCATAGGTGAAGGAAGTGTGGTCTATGGTAGATAACGATTAAAAAAACCCGGATTATCATTACATAGCGACACTGAGTTGACCAGCCCCACAAGCACTATTAGTACAAGCAGATGCAAGTTGCAGCCATCGACCTTCTATATCGTATTAAAGGGAAGTGGAGGCTGCTGCCCATGCTATGCGTTTACATTTATCCTGAACTAATGAACCACCCCAGCTTCACAAGGGTGGTTTCTTAATCCCGATAACAGCTCCACCTACGGGGTACAATTGCGAATCGAAATCATCCAGGGACCTACTCAAACGAGGTCCACGTCAAAAAGGGAAAACTATGACACATTTTCTCATCAGGTATACCTCAAAACTTAAAAACGTAATTATACAAACAGTGCGTGTCGACAATGATGACTTTTGGATCTGAGACAAAAAAGAGGTTCTCGAGTGGCAGCCTCGTATCGGTGGGCTAAATGTAGGGCGACTTCCCACTAGATGGAGTGATGACCTGGTAGGACATGCAGGAAGTCGAGGGATGCTGGTCACTCAGGGTCATGCTTTATGGCATTCCTTAGGATAGGGCTGTGTTCAGCAGTGAAACTGTGAAGGACTGTAATGATAAATGACGAATAACGTTTCTTTAACTGTCAAAATCAATCAGTTTGTCAAAATCAGTTTAACAAGTGTCGAAATTTTATTTCGAACACGATGACCATATATGTTGCATAATATTATTTATTTACAACCAATATGATACATTCGATTACTTAAATATTTTATGAATAAGTATTTTGAATAATTTTACTGACTTATGACCGACACAATTTTATTAATAAATTTATTCTTGTTACTAATGTCCTATTAATACTTTTAATTTATGAAGTAAAAGCGACAACCTTATAATAGAGGGAAAGCGGCACTAATTGTTCGGCTCGACCGGAGTGGGACCACGCTTTCAAATAATACCAGCTTAAATTAGCAGCCTAATGCGGTTGTGTTTCTAATGGTGAGTCTAAAAAATGCGAGACCCTTTTTACTTGAAACGAGGCGTTCCATCTTAGTCCTCAGAGGTGACAAAGCATTTCAATTTTGATTCTTAAACAAGGATAAACATATATCTAATGGCAACAATATATACTTACCATCAGGTAGGCTGTTATACCTGTCCTTTTTTTAAATAAACTTGAGTTATTAACATCCGAAAACTACGATTTTTATCACTCACTGGCACACTAGTTACACGTCACTTGACATACGTCACAAAGATAGGAAAAAATATCGTACTGGTAAGTGGAGTTTATATTTATTTACCATCACAGAATGGAACAATATGCAAGGGATACAAGGAAACTGTGTTTTTTAGAGACCTATGTTCATCAGTGGAACTGTGGTAGATGCACTACTGAACATGTGTTTACTCATGCCATAATGTTTTCTAAAGAGCTGCAATGATCATGATGACAATGAAGTCATTTGCATAATAGGTCCACTGATAAAAGTTTGTTCTGTTTTATGAGCCCCTCTATTTTTTTTGTATTTAATTTAAGATAAGTGTCATAGAGAACACGGTTATCATAGTGATGTGCACGGTCTAAGTATATTTTGTATTATATCACTAGTATTTTAGTAATAACGCTATAATTTTATTTTAATCCAATTGCTACAATTGTAGTCATATAAGGAATTCATGAAACACGATTAATGTTTTTGGGATCTTTAATAACCCTTGTCAACAATGTAACCCCGTATCATTTATTCCAATTGTGGAAACAAAAAATCGTTAAAAATTATTTAGATTGTTATGCGAGGTACAATAATAGAGAATGAAAAAGTTCTTCATTTCCAGGAATGCAGGAAGTTAGTATCTACAGTCTGAAACATTGAAATCAGACATGTGATGCTTCCGTTAAATTTCCTACTTCAAAAATAATTGAGCTTCACCAAATTATATTGGAAAGAAAAAAATAAAAAGCGAACTATATTTCAATAGAAAACTTATTAAGCACCTAATTATCTATATGTATAAAAAACATAACATAAACACTCACGCCTGTCACCCAGAGTGGTAGGCAGAGACTAAGGACTTTCATTTGGCACGATCCTGACATACCTCTTTCGCCTCCTTTATTTCCATATATCTACGCATACATGCTCGTCGGTTAAGGGTACTTCTAACGTGGCCCATTTTCATGATATCGCCAATTTGGTCGATAAACTTTTTTCTAGGGCGTCCCTTCCCGACTCTGCCATTCACATCTGCCATATAAATTTGCTTTGTCACTCTTTCCTCATTCATTCTTTCTACATGACCAAACCACCGAAGCATTCCTTTCTTAATCCTGGTCACAACATCATCTTGCATACCACATTTATCTCTTATCACGCAATTTCTCACCCTATCATTCAGATTCAACCCTAGCACACTCCTTAAAGACCGCATTTCTACAGCATTTATTCTACTTTCGTGCTTCTTCTGCCACACCCAACTTTCACTACCATACATTAAAGTAGAGACTAACACAGCATTATAAATTACCTTACGTGCCTTTTTTTAACATTCCGATTCTTCATAATAGAGTGTAGTGCCCCATTCACTCTATTCCTTGCATTTACTCGTTTCATCTATATCCTTATCATATCTACCATCCCTGCTAAATACACATTCCAAATACACAAATTCATCCACTTGCTCATTTAACTATCCTTCTATTCTTATTTCACATACCGTTTGGCTTTCTTCTCTTTCAAAAACCATCACTTTCGTCTTACTTGCGTTCACTTTCATTCCCCTTTCTTTTAATGTCCAGTTCATTAATTTAACCATCACTTGCAACTCAGCCGCCGATGACGCAAATATGACTTTATCATCAGCATACGAAACGCATTTGATGGTTAACTCGCCTATTCTTAACCCACATTCTTCATCTTTCAGAGTTTGCAAACACCTGTTCATAAATAGGTTTATCAGCCAAGGGGAAACTACACAGCCCTGTCTGACACCTTTTTGGATGCACAAACAGTCTGAGTAGACCCCATTGATCCTGACACAAGCACTAGAGTCCCTATAAAGAGATCTTGATGCCTGTGTCAAACCAGCGCTCAACCCATATGAGTTCAGTGTTTGCCATAACACATTCCTGTCCACTCTGTCATAAGCATTTTCCAAGTCCATGGACACACAAAAAAAACTTTCTGGTTTTTGGCCAAAAACTTCTCCGCAATCATGCGCATGGAAAAGACTTGATATGTACCACCATTCCCTATCTAAAACCCGCTTGCACATCCTAAATTTTCCATCAGTTTCTTTCATAACTCTTTCAATTAACACCTTAGCATACAGTTTACCCACAATATTAAGCAAACTGATACCACGGTAGTTTTCGCAGTCCTGCTGTGACCCTTTTCCTTTATATATTGGTACTATAACTGCTTTACACCAGACATTTATAACTAATGTTAAAGAAAAAAACTCTGAATTATTTTACATGTATAGATGGTGGACATATTATTCTGCTGATAATACTGGTAAGTAGATGCTATAGCAGGTGGCCCATAGACACCAAGATCATCTACCTTTAATTAAGAATCGAAATGCCAAAATGAAGCGTCTATTATTAAGCTGCAGCGTTGCTCCATCACGCATAATTTGACAATATATTTCTGGCAATGGGCCACAAGTTACCCAGCTTTATCAAATATATGCTTCTATTGTACTCATATATTTAAGCAGAATAAGAAAATAGGAAGTTTTCAATTCGACAGTATTATTTTGTTTGCTACAAAAAGTTTTAATGTTTTTAATGTTTAATATGTACGGAGTGTTGTCTTATTTAAATTTGAAGAAAAACCTATGCTATAAAATTTGGGGATAAAATTTTATTGTAAATATACGATTGTTTACTTCCGCCGTCTACTAGTGGGTGAAAATTACATTAATAGATTCCGTAACATAGATAGACAGATAGGTGTATCTAACACCTGAAGCTAAAAGAAACGTTTATTTTAAAAATCTCTTTTTAACACGCTTTTATGAGGTTTGCGTGTGTTGATTCGTTGTCATCCGTAAGTCATAAAGCTGAATGTTTTATATAGTAGAGTATATCTGTTCCGTCCACTTTCTCTTAGTATTTGAAAGGTTGATTAGGTCTTAATTATCTTTCAGTCTAAATGTAAAATTAACCATTTAACTCGTAACTATAAGTAATGCGGAATCTATTTAGCTTTTTGTGCCACACAAAGAATATTTTACAGTTCATTTATTTATTTATTTACACTTTATTGTACTTAAGGTACAAACGGCGGACTTAATGCCATATGGCATTTTATACCAGCCAACCGGAAAGTTAGTAGGAGATATGTGTACTACAGTGGGCTAGGGCTAAGATGAAACCTAAAATTGATAAATTTCACATCCCCCCCCCCCACACACACATATACCCATAGCTCAAACTTAATTATATAAACATATATATACATACATACATACACATACACATATATATATATATATATATATATATATATATATATATATATATATATATATATATATATATATATATATATAGATGGTTGCGCGGAAAAAACCATTGGATTATTATATTTGACGGTAGAGGTGCCAAGCCGCTTGTTCCTTTCCGACAAAACGATATCATTCATACCCTCCTCGATCCTCCATCGACACATCGGGGTGGTGGGGTGGGAGGGGCAAGAAGATGATTCTAGAATGTCACGTAATCATCGGGGCCGAGGACATATAAGGCACGCGCGACCGTTGCGCGGCCTCTTTCCTACCGCGCCAGTCATTGGAACAACAGCTCTTTCCACCGCAGTCGTCGGTGAAACCACACCACTATTAGAAACCGCTTTAGCCTGGAAGCAGTCGAGCTCCAGGAGACCCGCCTCACCTCGTGTGAGATATAGTCGCGCACCGCCTCTCTCCGGAGTGTTCCAGAAGAAGTTGCAGCTATAGTGCTCAACAGGATAGAAGAAACCCCGGTGAGTCAATATTCCTTTATTTACCGCCTGCCTGATATATAGTTTAACCCGCTCCAATTTTGTTGTTCTCCTAATCAGGCAGGATTCCTTTTCAGCGATTTGGCACAATAATAGTTTAGTTTTAGGGAAGAGCGAGTGCATTATACCACATGCTATAGTAGTCGCCTTTACGTAAGCGTAGAAGCAACCGCATATACAGTCCACTTTAGTTAATATCTCGCGTAATAGGTTTAAGGTTCGACCGGGGAACTAGACTTCGGCAGCCTTAAACACGTGGCTCCACCATTTTATGGTCCTTCGAGCCAGATTTTGGTCGAATTGTTGAATTAATTAATTAGATAATGCACTCCAATTTATAGAATAGACTTAAATAGTGTTCGTTTAAATTTAAATTTTGATTAGGTACTCGCAAACAGAATTATTCGTTTTATAGCGCTCGTATTTGATTAAATTTAAAGCCTATTAAATAATTGAAACAGTGTAATAGGAACCGTTTGATACGCTTACCCACAATCTTGATAAAATTATTGAGTCTAGCAAATGACGCGTCACCTCGACTCGCTGCGCAGGTGTTCGATTTAATTACGTAATACGGCATACCGAGTGTCCGTCCTTTATTGTTTGTGCGTTGTGAGATTAATTGTGATTGATATAACTTTATTATAATAGTTTAAAATGGCAGTTAGTGGAAGTGAAATCAAAATTAAAACGCTTTATGCTAAGAGGGACATACTCTTTTCGCGTATGCAGAATATAAGTGATTATATAAAGAACATCCATATAGAAGCAGTGCGGGAAACTTTTTTGACCGAAATCGAAACGATAGATTCTTTACGAATAGATTACGAAAAAATATTAGACCAAATTAATCATTTGGAATTACAAATCGATCCGAAATACATAGTGAACTACCAACCGCTGCTGGCATTCGAAGATATGTTGTGTCGCGTGAAAAGAATTGCGAGATCCCTATCTCAAAACGAAGCAAAGCCGGAAAAACAGGTACGTCCAAGCGACTCGATTAGGTTGCCGCCAATAGATATTCCGGTATTTAATGGTGATATTAAGACGTGGCCCTTCTTCTTCAGTAGTTTTCAAAACAATATACACAATAACCCATCGTTATCGGACGCCGAAAAATTATATTACTTAATCAGTAAACTTAGTGGCAGGGCACAGTCAATCTGCTCTGGTTTTACACCTACAGCAAACAATTACTTATTAATATTCGAAACGCTTAAAACTAAATAGAAGATAGGAGAATGTTAGCTTCCGAATATTTGAACCAGATATTCGATCTTAAATCTATATCATCCGCGAACATCAACGGCTTAGAGCAATTTCTAGATAAATTTGTGGCATCGGTGGCTGCACTTAAGAATTTGAAATTTAATGATCTTATGGACGTGGTGTTTCTCCATATTGCACTGAAGAAGTTGGACCCCGACACCGTGCGTGCGTTTGAAATGGAGCATCGTAGCTCGGAGATGCCTTCCTTTCATTCATTAGCATCGTTCGTGCGAGATCAAATAAAGGTGATGCAGCGCTCTCCGAACATTAAACAGGAGATTAAAAGGTGCGTCGACCGTAGACAGACTCAACCATCTAAAATAGCAGGGTCGTTAACTTACGTAACCGCTACGCCAACATCACTCCAGCATACTTGTATAGTATGTAAAAGTAAACACGGTAATTTATATAATTGTGCGACTTTTCGTAAATATTCACCAAGCGAACGTTATAAATTAGTAAAGACAAACAACCTATGTTTGAACTGCTTAAGCGATAAGCATTTAGTTGCAAAATGCAATTCGAGTTCCGTATGTAGCAAGTGCGCCAGGAAACATCACACGCTATTACATTTTGAAAATAGCAACATAGCGGCGTCAAGTAAAGCGGACAATGAATTCGCCCCTACTAAGGTCAACGATTCTAGCGGTCGACCTGGTGATGTCGCTCTGTGCTCATTGGCAAATATGGGAACACAACCTCCTTCAACCGTGTTACTGGGTACGGCACGTATTTTGGTTAGGGATTTGCGTGGAAACGAACAAAGCGTCCGTGCACTGCTGGCTAGCGGAGCCCAAAATAGCTTTATAACGCGACAATGTTATCGGCGCTTAGGCTTAGTAATAAATAGGTCACTTTCATGTCCTGTAATTAAAGGCATCGGAGGCACTAGTAAATCGACACAGGGATATATAAATTTAAAAATTTATTCTCGGATAGATCGTAATGTTAACTTTGATATAAATGCACTAGTAGTAGATAGGGTCACTGAACGGTTGCCAACCGTTTCGGTTGACACCTCGGCAATGATTGAATTTAAGAATTTGACTCTGGCGGACGACACTTACGCCGTTCCTGGAAACATAGACATGCTCATTGGAGCATCGCTTTTCCCTTATCTTTTGTTAAACAATAAGGTCAGGGGCAACTCTTCGCATACCGCGCCTTACGCACTGGAAACCGTATTGGGCTATGTGATCCTTGGCTCCGCCCCCATCATAGATAGTATTTCGGCAACCTCTTATTGTGGTATGGCTGTCGAACCGCTCGAGTCGTTAGTCCGCAAATTTTGGGAGATGGAGGAGGTGAACGTTCCACCCATAGCTAGCTCAGATGATAGGTTATGCGAGGAAATTTACGTCCGCACGACCATTCGTGATCGCGACGGTAGATATAGTGTAGCGCTACCTTTTAAGGGAGGTGTTTTATCTCTCGGCGATTCGCGTCAAATGGCGGAAAAACGTTTCTACAGCTTGGAGCGTAGGATGCTCGCTTCACCCCAGTTAAAGGAAGCTTACGACGGCGTCATTAACGAATATATAAGAGAAGGTTACATATCACTTGTGGCTTCGAAATAAGATAACTACGAAGACACACCGTCGTATTTCATACCACACCACGGAGTCATTAGAGAGGACAAACTTACATCTAAGTTACGTGTAGTGCTCGACGCTAGTGCTAAAACTAGCACTCACCTGTCGCTTAACGATATCCTCTATAGTGGGCAAAATTTACAGGGCAGTTTATTTAATATAATAGTCAATTTTCGTTTGTTTAGTATAGCACTTTCCGCCGATATTCGTCAAATGTTTCTTTGCATAGGGGTCCGTGAATGCGACCGTAGATTCCAACGCATTTTATATCGTTTCAACCGAAAGGAACCTCTAATGGTGTTTGAATTTAACCGCTTTTGTTTTGGTTTAAAGTCGAGCCCATTTCAAGCGTTACGCACGGTGAGACAGCTCGCTCACGATGAAGGTCCCTCTTATCCTAAAGCTAAGAGGGCAATTGAGAGCGGATTATATATGGATGATTTTGTGTACTCGGTCGATAGCGTGGAGGAGGCAACCCTAACCACCGCCGAGGTTATAAGGCTCATGAAATCGGGTCGATTCGATCTTGTGAAGTGAACTAGTAATTCGCGTCCGGTTTTGGATACAATCCCACTATCACACCGTCTTTCGGCGATAAAGGAATTCGACGATTCTGATACACACAAGGTGCTCGGTCTATGTTGGTCACCAGAGTCCGACGTGTTTAGCCTTAAGGTAAATCCGCCCGTAGAGAAATGCACAAAGCGCACAATACTGTCATGCGTTGCTAGATTATGGGACGTCATGGGTTTCGTAGCTCCAGTGGTATTATACGCTAAGCTTTTAATTAAACAACTTTGGTTATTGGAATGCGACTGGGATGACTCGCCGCCTGACAGCATTGTTCGGTTGTGGCAGCGCTTTAGAGAGGAACTTCCTTTATTAAGAGAAATTAAAATACCGCGTCATATCAACGTAGATAGAAGTAGCGCCATAGCAGTCGTTGGGTTTGCAGACGCCAGCGAGAAGGCTTACGGGGGCGTTGTATATTTCCACGTCCAGAATAATGGTAGAAATTCGATTAGCCTCATTAGTTCTAAGTCGAGAGTCTCCCCCCGTAAGGTTGTCTCTCTGGCGCGCTTAGAGCTTTGCGCAATATTAGTACTCGCCAAGCTTATTACCGCAGTTATCAGCGCATGTAGGGATAGAGTTCACATAGAAAGGATATTTGCCTTTTCCGACTCCACCGTCGCCTTATGCTGGGTTCATTCTTCAACCCACCGTTGGGATACGTTTGTTGCGAACCGAGTGGCCAAGATACAAGACGAGTTAGAAACGCGGAACTTTTATCACGTGTCCGGTACGGAAAACCCCGCCGATTGTCTATCCCGTGGACTCACCCCGATGCAAATAATGGACCACCCGCTTTGGTTCCACGGACCTGCTTGGGTTCACTTGGATCCCTCGCAATGGCCAATAACCGATTTCGAACCTTCGTCAGTGTCACAACCGCCGGAAGAGAAGAGACACGCTCTAGTGGCGAACCTTTCGAGTGAGGTTTCTCCAATCATTGCTTTGGCGAACCGCTTGTCCTCTTGGTCGAAATTATTGCGTAGCGTAATTTACGTTTGTCGATTCGCGAAGCTGTTACCGCGACGTTCGTATGTCTTAGCATCCGATTACAACTATGCCGAGTCGCTAGTATTGCGTGAACTTCAACGTGCGCACTTCTCTGAAGAAATTAGAAGATTACAATCGAATAGAGCTTGTAGTCGCGCCTTTCAACGCCTTAAGCCATTTTCACAGGATGAGATTGTAAGGGTAGGTGGACGCTTGTCCAACTCGCAATTGAGTTTCGACCAACGGCACCCTATTGTTTTACCGCGTAAAGACCATATCATGAACTTATTAGTCGACTACCATCATAAATTGAACTCGCACGCTGGCCCCGACTTGTTGATGTCGATTTTGCGTCAGAATTATTGGATTCTTTCTGCACGTAATTTAATACGCAATCGGGTGCACCGATGTATAGCTTGCTTTCGGGCACGCCCCAAGCCGTCATTTCCGGAAATGGCGGAACTTAGATCTTGTAGAGTAATACAATCAGTAAAGCCCTTCACGCACACCGGGTCTGATTTCGCTGGTCCGTTTAAGGTCACGCTCACTCGCGGGCGTGGTATAAGATCCACAAAGGCTTACGTCTGCATTTTCGTATGTCTAACTACTCGAGCGGTGCATATAGAACTCGTTGGTGATCTAAGCACAGCAGGCTTTATGGGTGCATTTAAAAGATTTCTTTCCCGCCGTGGCCCTGTAAGTAGATTGTATTCGGATAACGGTACGAACTACGTCGGTGCCAAACTTATTCTATCGGAACTACATGAGCTCTTAGCTAGCAAATATTATAATTCGGAGTTCGCTCACATTCTAGCCGAGAACCGCATTGAGTGGTCTCTGAACGTCCCAGCCGCGAGCCATTTTGGGGGCAATTGGGAGACTAATATCAAGAGTCTAAAGAGTCATTTATACCGAGTAATAGGAGATCAAATTTTGTCCTTCGAAGAGCTAAGTACGGTGCTCGCTCAAATTGAATGCGTAATGAATAGTCGCCCACTTTGTCGTACGTTGTCTAGTGACCCCTCGGAACCGCTGGCTCTAACTCCAGCACATTTTTTGAATTTAACGCCTTTAAAGTATTTGCCAGCCGCAGGTATGGATGAGAACAGACTTAGCATTTCCGCACGCCACAAATTATTAGATCGGTTAGTGCAATCGTTTTGGAAACGATGGAGGATGGAATACTTGCATACTTTGCAGTCTCGGCAAAAATGGATCACAGCAACAGAGCCTTTAGCTGTAGGAACTGTAGTTGTGCTCACCAAAGAGAATACGCCGCCTCTCCACTGGCCGTTAGGAATTGTCGAAGAGGTCTTTCCCGGTTCCGACGGAGTAGTTAGGATAGCTCGCGTTAAGACCACGGTTGGGTCTTACTTGCGTCCGGTTGTCCGTTTGTGCCCCCTGCCTCTTCCATAATTTAAATTAGCTTTCTAGATTAAATTGTAGTTGAATTTAAGTAATCTTAGCGTTAGTTAGTTATTTTGTTAGTTGATCTTAGTTCTAGTTGTATTAGTTAATTTTGAAGGAAATCCTTCAAGGGCGGGGGAGATGGTTGCGCGGAAAAAACCATTGGATTATTATATTTGACGGTAGAGGTGCCAAGCCGCTTGTTCCTTTCCGACAAAACGATATCATTCATACCCTCCTCGATCCTCCATCGACACATCGGGGTGGTGGGGTGGGAGGGGCAAGAAGATGATTCTAGAATGTCACGTAATCATCGGGGCCGAGGACATATAAGGCACGCGCGACCGTTGCGCGGCCTCTTTCCTACCGCGCCAGTCATTGGAACAACAGCTCTTTCCACCGCAGTCGTCGTTGAAACCACACCACTAGTAGAAACCGCTTTAGCCTGGAAGCAGTCGAGCTCCAGGAGACCCGCCTCACCTCGTGTGAGATATAGTCGCGCACCGCCTCTCTCCGGAGTGTTCCAGAAGAAGTTCCAGAAGTTGCAGCTATAGTGCTCAACAGGATAGAAGAAACCCTGGTGAGTCAATATTCCTTTATTTACCGCCTGCCTGATATATAGTTTAACCCAAGCTCCAATTTTGTTGTTCTCCTAATCAGGCAGGATTCCTTTTCAGCGATTTGGCACAATAATAGTTTAGTTTTAGGGAAGAGCGAGTGCAAAATACCGCATGCTATAGTAGTCGCCTTTACGTAAGCGTAGAAGCAACCGCATATAAAGTCCACTTTAGTTAATATTTCGCGTAATAGGTTTAAGGTTCGACCGGGGAACTAGACTTCGGCAGCCTTAAACACGTGGCTCCACCAATATATATATATATATATATATATATATATATATATATATATATATATATACATTTACATAGATACTCACACATATACACACGTATATACAAACATATACAGTAGATATAATAGATTAAATGCTATAGATTATTTATATATTAATGTGTCAGGTGAACCCAAATAACATTCCATTACCTTTGTTTTAAAAATCCACTTGTTGGGGGATTTTCTTATTGCTAGGGGAAGCGCATTCCAGAGTCTTACAGCTGTAACAACGAAAGAGTTTAAGAGGAAACCAGTACGGTGAGAGGGAGTATGGAGCACAAGATTGTTACGAGAGCGAAGATTGCAATCATGGGAAGAACCCAGGTATTGAAACTTACATTTCAAATACTCTGGGGCAATGGATCGTTAAGAATAGTGAACAGAGTGCTAAGAATTCTAAGGCTCCTGCGTTGTGGGATATTTAACCATTTAAGTTGAGAGCGATATAAAGAGACGTGGTCACACTTTCGAAGACCGTAAATGAAACGGATACGGTTTTTGAGAAGTCGATCCAATTAATTGACCAAGTAATTGTCTGCATCTAAGTAACATACATCAGCAAAGTCAAACATGGGAAGAATTAGCGATTGAATTAGAAGTTTCTTCGTACAAGGCGGTAAGATTTTTTTATATCTGTAAAATTTTCTCAAAGTAGTACAAACTTTACGGCTAACTTCCTCAACATGACTGCGCCAAGTAAGTGAACAATCCAAGGTTAATCCCAAGTCGCTAACATGGGAGCTGTAAGGAATTACCTCGTCATTATAAATCAGAGGATCGAACGATGTGTGATTAAGTGTACCTAATTGACGTGCACTGCCTAATACTATAGCTTGGCATTTGCTTGGATTAACAGCAACCCCATACCTTCTTGACCAGCTAAGAATCCAGTTAAGATCGGATTTAATCACGGTTACACCATTATTTATGGAAGTAGCATCGGCATGAGCATAGAGTTGCAAGTCGTCGGCATACATATGGTAGGAAGAACGAAAATTACAAGTGATCATGTTAATAAATATGGAGAAAAGTAAAGAAGAGAGAATTCCACCTTGCGGAAAACCAGTGGTTAATTCACCCCAATCGGAAACCATACCATCGACCCGAATCGCCTGCTGGCGACCACGAAGATAGGAGGAGACTCAATTCCGTGCTGATAAGGAAAAACCTATGGAAGACAAGATGGCGATGAGAATATCATAATCAACGGTATTAAAGGAGTTAGAAAAATCTATTAAAACTAACACCGTCAACTTTCCAAACTCCATGCCATCATACACATCCTCTGTTATTTTTAAAAGCGCTGGTGTGGTGCTATGTCCTGATTCTTGAATTCCAGAAACCCTGATTGGTGTTAATTCAGTAAGTTGCTTTTGGTTAAGTGAGTTTGTATCTGTTTGAGCGCTACAGCTTCTAAGACTTTTGACAAAAACGTCAAAATCGATATAGGCCGGAAGTGATTGAGAGCACTGTGCATAGAGATTTTTGGAAAAGGGAGAACACAAGCCTTCTGCCAGCATAACGGAAACTTCCCAGTAAGCAATGAGTGGTTTCTCATGGAGGTTAAAATTGGTACAATATGATCTGAAACATATGATATCATGGTTTTTCCTATGTTGTCATGACCTGCCTTTGATTTAAGTTTTTGTAATACTTTTAAAATATCCTTCTCAGTGATAGCAGAAAAAGAGAAAGAATAAGTATGCGGGTATGACATGGAAGTAATATCCGAAATAGTTTTCATTTTAATGTGAGATGGGAGACAAGCCGCTGTAGAAAAGTGGGCATTGAGATCATTTAATGAGAAAATATCTGAGATTACTTGTTTTTTAGTTTTACTGAAACCATGAGAGTGAGTGAACTTCCATGTCTCCGATTGCGATGAATTAATTAGGAAATCATGAAAATATCGGCGTTTAGCAGACCTCACCACCTGATTGCAGCGATTTCTAGCCTTTTTGAAGGCCTCCAAGTTCTGTACAGTACGGCAAAATTTATATGTGACAAAAGCTCTGTTGCACCTGTTCATTGCCAGGCGTACGTCGCTAGTGATCCACGGTACTGATGGACGTTTGATTTTAACCTCGCGTTCTGGCGCATGTGTATTGAAAATATTCAATAATTTAGAATTAAACACCATAACCATTTCATTAATTGAGTCTGTATTTAACACTGGGGACCAATCAATGGCGGACACATCATTAATTAAGTTATTTCTCTAATTAATCGAGCATAGCTGCGTAAGTTTAGTGTATGAGGGATATGTTTAGGTGGTTTTAATTTATATGAGAGAAATAACAAGTCATAGTTCGAAAAACCAGGAGCTGGGTACTGACCATAACTTGCAACTTTATTAGAAGATGTAATAATTAAATCGATCCAAGAATCCGCGGTAGAAAAAATAGAGTGAGTAGCTTTAAGGGGGAGAATGGAGAGGTTGACCGAGTTTATGACGTATCGTAACTTTTGAGAATTAGAGGAGTTTTTAACAGGTCTGTGTTGAAATCACCCATAATGACTTTATGTGTGTACTCAGATTAGATGTTATCTAGGATAGATTCCAAAGTTGAAAAATAATTAATAGAGGGAGGAGAGTAAACGACTCCAAGAATAGCTTTGGCCCCCTTTAAATTAATTTCAAGAAACAGATACTCCATGTCATTAGCCTGTTAATCAAAAGTGGATATTACTTTGAAAGTTATATCACTACGTAGGTAAATAGCGACTCCACCTTCACGCCTTAAAATTCGGTCCTGTCGTACCAGTACAAAGCCTGGTAGACCATATGATGTAGAACATAGGTTAGGTTTTAACCAGGTCTCGAACACTGGTATAGCATGGACGAGATCAGCTGAGAAAGTAGACAATAATTCAGTATAATGACATGGAATACTTTGCGCATTAATATGACATATATTAAGATAAGAGTGAATAAAGTTTAAGCGACCTGAAAGTTATAATCATCATCATCGGAGTGAAAAGACGAACTCATATCACTTGCTGATACAAAAACTTCATCATCGACATAGTAATTTAAGATAAATATCATATACCTAAGACAAATATTTACAAAAATAATGAGATATATAATGCTAGAAAATAATTTATATGTATATTATATGGTACTATTCTATCACACCACCTTTCCTCAAGTTGACTGATAGTTAAAAAGCAGAAAACACGAAAAATTCAATTTTACATAAAAAAACGAACATGGCAAAAGATAACACAAGCTGGATACAAGTATTCCAAGTAATATTTAACAACAACTAATGTAAAATTTCATTAAAGGTATAGAACAATGTAAGTAAGGCTTAATCCACATACCTTAACCATAATCTGTCACTGCCATTCAAGTGACCAAAATATTATGACAGAATCAATGAATCAAGAAAGTAAAAAGAGCGATAGTAAAAATTGCAAAAAGAAAATAATAAAAAATTAAACATACCTACTTAATTAAAACAAAATTGCTACATCAAACCACTAAACTTACTTATTACTACTTCCACTACTACTTTCAAGATTACAAAACTACACTTATTGTGGTGTGTATCTCATTGCAATTAACTATTACAACTGTATGATGAATTGTATGACCAGTCCACTGAACAATATAATGATGTAATATTATCGTAGCTTATTCTAGTAGTAACCAAGATTATCATAACAGTGTACATTAAACTTAATTAAAACTTAATTAAATAGTAGTATGAAAAATTAAAAGAGAAACTTACAACAGTAGGAAATTATTATCAACATATCAGATAAAATTCAAAACAAGTCCGAATGTTTTCAAAAATATGCAAGGATCTATTAATATCTAAAAACTAAAAAATAGTACATATTAATCTCACAAAATTATATGTAATATCCAGTTGCTATAAATTTAAGATAAATACTATGTAAGGTTATTGGCCATAAATGTGAACTATGATTGAAAGTGAGTAAAACTTATAAACATTTCATCAATACAGTTAAAAGAAAAAGAAAAGAAAAAAAATATACACAAAACATGGACCATTTACAATGCCATTAGGGTAATATTATTACATTTTAATATCAACAACAATAAGAACTATCTTAGAGTTATTTGTATTATGAAGTGGGACAACATTATATACATGTAAAGTACATTGTAAGGATTTATTTATTAGTGTCAATAATAAGAAGTAGATTCCACGTTTCAAAAAACAGTATCTTAAAAGTATACCAAGTAAATGAGAAGTATAGTAAGTAGAAACTTATTGAAATATACATCTTCCACTCATGTATATTGATATAATACACATGTTTATCACAAATGGCCATTGCATTAGGCAACAGAAAACTAGCAAAAATGACACTATGCTCACATAAAAAAAATGTAATTTTCTTGATGCAATGCGGCGAAATTTCTTTACATCAACATCCAACAGAGGAGTACCAGATGGTTTTCGCCGACCAGGCTAACTGGCGAACTGCTATGCTGGACTAATTTATTAGTGACATTTTTCACAGAGACATCAATGCTTTTAGCATTCACTGAGGTAGAAGATATATTAGACGAGGGGAATTTATCTATCAATGCCATAAGCTTTACTTCTGTGCAGACCTTCTCACGAGTGAAACCTGGGGGCTTTTTAGAAATTGAGCCATCAAATGTCCAAACATTTTTGAGACCGAAATGATTTCGGGCCTTCTTGTAAATTTCTTGCCGTGGTTTAGTTAAGAACTCTGACATCACAATTCCTGATCCTTTTAACTTTGATTTCAACTTCCACACTTCTGATTTAACATGTTGCTCATGAATTTTAACCAGCATGCGTTGAATATGCTCATTCCGTTTAGCTCCAAAGCAGTAGCAATGAGACAGTGAGGTAGAGGATATATCAGCAATCCCAATTTTACTCTGAATAATATTTATAACCTGTTCTTGAAGGCTACACTCAGAGTTTTCTTTAACATCGTGAAACAGAAGTGAGCTTTGCCTATATCTCATGTTAATTTCATCTACTGCACCAATGCACTCACTTACTTGCTGCTTAAGTATTCTCTGCATTGAGGTAACAACTTCCTCAAATGATTGAAAATCGTCTTTTAGTTGCCCTAAAGTAGGGTTTGATGACGTAGAAACATCCTTTAGTCGTGATTCAAAATCTGCCATTTACACAGACCAGGTGCTTTCAAGGTCCTTTTGTAAGTCTTCTAAATTATTAATTTTTGCCATTACGGGTGCGTTTTTAATAGTTAGAATAATGTTATGAAAGTTAGTGAAACATCAGAGGTTAAGTTGAGGGTTAGGTGGTATAGCACTCAATACATTCTTTGACACATGAAAATATACTCTAGAATTAAGCACAAACTAATAATCAATGGATTAAAACACTTGAAACTATAATCACAATCCAAATTATATGTGACAATTGTTTAAAACTGGTAAACAAAATTACCATCTGTTAATTGTTTCACGCCTACCCACCCATATATTATCATAATTAACTATGATCAGGTATTTTTCTGCTTCTGTGAGAATAATATATGAATTTTATGAACATAAGGTTTAATTTTAACTGCCCTTAAAGCAGTCACTGGCATAAATATTACAAACCCACTTCCTTTGTTCGTTCCTAATACAATAAACGAGATTAAACGGAAGACCTTTTCGGGTAATGATTCTCTTTTATGAAGCTCCAATACGTAATATAGTCCGCATTTATTAAAAAATATTTCTTATAAAAAATATTTGTCCATGAGCTGTATTTTCCTCTTAAAATAAGGTGAACTTTAAGTTTGTGTGGCACTTAAATTTTAGTTAATGTAGTATCTGAAAACGATCAGAAATCAACTTTAATATTACTTTAAGTTTTTAGTTATTTGTACTTAGGCAATATCGTAAAAAATAGTTTTATTTTTTACCTGAATCGTTACTAATTTTTTTCTCATCAACTTTATAATGATTTCAAAAAAAAATTCATCTAGTCATAACCAATATTTTAATTTAGCATTAATAATAGTACACCGTCAGGCCACTTTATCAAGTCCGGAGAAAAGGTTTCATCATAACTAACAAAACGAGGCCAAGCTCGGCTACACAACTACACTCACTACTCGGGGATACACCTTCACTCCATCAAGTCTGGAGGCAGAGGCAGATTAAATGTTGACAGTGCCCCAGGCTAGCCCAGCACCTCATCGGCGCCCCTCTATCTGCCATATTATATCTATTATTATATAAACTACCCATTTTGCAAATTAACTATATCATAATTTATAATATATTCTAATAATTGCAAAATAATTAGGATAAGAGTACCTTTAACGGGTGGTCAACAATTTAGAGAAGTTTAGTGAAGTAATATATAGTATGGTGGAAGAAATGTATATCCTCATACATTTCTTCTGCCTCCTTATCAATGTAAAAGTAAAAGTAAAGTTACAGCCTATATACGTCCCACTGCTGGGCTCAGGCCTCCCCTCATTTCTGAGAGGGTTTTAGGGCAAGGAGGTGTCCGCCGCGCTGCCCAAATGCGTGTTGACGAACTTCACATGTCTTCGAAAATATTTTTTTTCTTATACCTCAGACATGCAGGTTTCCTCACGATGTTTTCCTTCACCGCCAAGCACGTGGTAAATCAGCTCTTAAAATTGCAATTTACAATTTCATTGGTGCCGGCGGGGATCGAACCCGGGTTACTCGCGTTCTGTTATATTTACAGCGTGAGTTAACCACTGAGCTACCACGGCTCTTCTTATCAATGTACGAGTATTGACTTCAATATTATTCTTTTGTATAATATGCATAAAATTTATTTAAATTAAATAAACTCTATATACTTTTTGTATGTACTTTTTAATATACTGGTTTAACTGTTTAATTTTGTGGTTTAACTGTTATAAAGTCTGTAACGCTGCTGCACATTGTCGGTTTGAATATTTAACGTAATGTAAATAACACAGACATGACGACATCTATCGGAAGCTACCAATGGATGATAGAACTTTATAATAGATTAAATGAAACTAATTTTATTAATTTTATCGGATTTTATGCTGCAGCACTCATGTTCAAAAAGGGGGGGGGGGTACTAAGGTATTTGACTTTGACTTTGTCATAGCCCGGCTACCTCCAGCTTTTGAATATCTCTTGTCTTGTCTTGCTGTGTTCATTTTATAAAACATAGGATTCATAGCTCAAATCTGCTGTAGTGGCGGAGACGATGATGAACATGTTAAAAATTGACCCAAAATTTTCAACACCGTTTGAATCAAGCGGATAATATTTACTACAAACTAAATTTATTCAAACTGTGAACTAAGGGATCTTTGAGAGCATGCTGACCGTGATTTATGATAAGGTGCGATCCTCTTACGTTTTCTTAGTCTCCGCTTCAAATAACGTTAGATTGTTTAGTGTAACCCAACATGTGATTTGTAACTCACAACAAGATTCGGTATGTTGATATTTGGCTTTCAAGTCTGAAACCATAATTTATAGGTGAGCAAATCGCTAAGGTCAGTCAACACATGCTTCGACCGCAGACACAACGGCAAAGTTCAGATGCATTGCCTTTGTAAATGTATTTCATCAGAGCTTATCTTATATAATCGTACAGATCAAGAACATATTATAAAGTTTATTTTCATTAAAAAAATAGATGCTTTTATTTTTATAATATGGATCTATATCGTGCAGAGGAAGCGTAAAATAATCCACTTCACAACATCATCCATCGGTGTCGTAAAAGACGACAGAGGGAAATTAAAGCAGGAAAGGGGCAGCAACATCTTCCTGATAACAGCACCAAATAAAATAGATTTAATTTGAGCGGGTAGCAAGACTATGACAAGTCGATAGTAAAGTCCAAACTCTACGCCTCACGTTTGAAGAATGCATTGAAAAAACTGCAGTTGCCAAGCGTTAATGTATTCTTACGACTCAGCACCGCGTTGTCTGACATTCCTAAAAATGGACTAGAATTCCTTAGGAAAGATTTATGTTCAGCAATGTCTGTGATTATGATGTAGATGATGAATAATATTGACCGTTGTTTGCCAGTGTAATAATATCTACTAATCTGTATCGTGCTGTGATTGTCGCAAGAGGCAACAGAGGAAAATAAAACAGAGTATTGGTGATGTCTCACTGATAATAACAAACGGTAAAAAACTTTGGTTGGAAATCCGCCTACAAACTGTAGCAAATATCTTCTTTGTCAGGTTATCTATAGAGAAGGACTGTGGTCAGCAGAGGACTTTATATGGGCTAAGAAGTTAACTGTGTAACGGATGAATAATATAGTGAACGAATTAATGACCGTGGGTTACACATATTAATAGTTGAGGCCTGTCATTCGAAGACTGTTGTAGTATGGCCTAATAGGTATTACTTGGTCGCACACGGTAAACTATTAATAGATATACAAACATACCATTCCGGATCGGCGAGTAGTGCCAACTTAAGAGAATTCACTAATATAGACAGCAGCGTCTTCCTGATAAAACTCCATATTTTTAAAAAAAACTGTAGTTACTAAACCGACTCATAAGCGTTAATGTATTCTTACGACTTTCTTACGACACATACGTGGTAGAGCCATGCTGCAATTATATTAGTAGTATAGTTGTAGCACGAATGGGTCGGCTCGACCGGGGAAGGACCACGCTCTCACAGAATACCAGCGTGAAATAGTAGCTTAATGCTGCTGTATTTCGTATGGTGAGTGTAGAGAACCGGAGACCCTTTTTACTGGAAATGAGGCATTCCATATCAGTCCTCACCGGTGACAACGCATCTGCATTTTGATTTGTAATGGAAGATAGATGTAGATGTCTATGGGCCGCAGCAACCACTTAACATCAGGTGGACTGTGTGCTCGTTTGTCACCCTATTCTATAAAAAAAAAAGCATTGCAACTGTGACAAACTTATGAGTAAATTTATGGGGTAGCACTGAGTTCAGCTGTAGACTTTATTAAATAAATAATTTTCCAGTAACATACGTGTGAAACCAGAAAGCGACATTATTTTGTAAAATATTTAAATAAATGTCTTAAAATGAAATTATTTTTAAATAATGATATTATTAGTGATGCAAATAGAATGATGGTAATTCCATGAACTGCAGAATATGTTTAATTTCACGAAAATGTCATAAATTAAAAAAAACACGCTAACAACGCGAAAGCGATTTCATGGTTGCATGTACAACATATGCAAACATACTAAATAGGAAGGCATGTGATCACCACAACGACATTTTTGACATTTTTGAAATTGAAGATGAAAGACGTCTTTTATTCGCAGTCGCGTTTCTACTGCCGGTCAGTGCAGTCGCTTCATAAATATGTGGCGGCTCTAATGCCGAACCTACAATATTTTCGCAGCGTAAGTATACCAACTGCGCGAAAATAGTTCTAAATGGCGTGTCAACCTAAACGATCCTATACCGTCGTAGTGAACGAGTTCCCGGCCTTTGTTCAACAAAAATTGGACGTCATGGACCAGGTGTCCCTGGAGCAGATACTGATAACCAGCTTCACCGAGGACGAGATCATCCAAGCGGAGAAGGTGTTAGCAGATTAGCCGTGATCCAAATCCGTCTTATCACACGTCATAGAAATGGACGCGGTAAGAAAGACCTGCAAGACATCTTTAGACTGTTCAATGAGACTGATCCTGATGACATCCCAACTTTCGTCGCGCGTGATCTCAACAAGCTGCCTCCCATGACGTTCAATCACGTAGACGTGACCAGATTGTTGAAAGACATCACCACGTTGAAAGCCGAAGTCACTGACCTCCGTTTCAAATTTGAAGAATCGGAACGAGACGCAACAGAGCTGAAGAACGAAGTCCCTATGTTGCGCAACATAATCGCAACATCTGCGAATTCACCGCCATCGCAGTATGTAAATACGACACGCGGTAATCGTAATAGTAGTCATACTTCACCGATGATTGCGACTCCGTCACGCGATATCATCTGTCAGTGGGTTGATGACCGTGAAACTAGGGCGACCTCGGTCGTCATTGCATCACCCCTCAGCCCTTGACTGAACCCTTGAGTACTCCTCCGCCGAAGCCAACCTGTCAACAAGGAAAGACGTTTGCGGATGTTGCTCGAAAATCTTCGCAACTCTCATGTGGTCGAAAACAAAAGAATGTGGATGTAAAATCAGTTCCTGTGGTGACCCAAAGCAAGAGAGAGAATGACGGGTTCACTCTTGTTGAGAAGAGACGTCGGTCGAGACCCGTCTGTAACCAGCGTGGGACCACCAAAATAAACGCAAGTACAACTCTGAGTATTGTGGAGCCCACCATACAGCTCTACATCTCCCGTTTGGATAAAAGTCGTCGCCGTCGGGAGAAAACGTCCTGCGTTTCGTGGAAGAACGAAGCCGATGCCGCATAAAGGATCCGATCTCTATACAATTGCAGCGTCTGGAGTCTAAGAGGTCCATGAACTTCAAATCCTACGTACTCCAGGTTCCTGCAAAATACAAAGAGACATTCCTTGCTCCCGATTTCTGGCCCTCTGGGGTAGTGTTTCGCCAATACAGGGACGCGCCAAAGAAGAAAGTTCCCTAAATAGTGTTATATTTACATTTTATATATATTTTTAGGTTAAGATATATATTGCTATCGGCCAATGTTTTTAATTTTTAAGTCCTTGACGCCTGAAATAAAGTTATTGTATTGTATTGTATTGCGATTCGCTGTTACATATTGTACGTGGTAAAACCATTTTTGTTTATATTTGGTAGAGCCACGCCGCAGCTATATCATGGTTGTAGCACGAATAGGTTGGCTACACCGGGGAAGGAAGTTAAAGTAGCATCTCAATGCTGCTGGTGTATGGTAAGTATAATTATTTACTATACCTTTTATATTGTATATAATAACACTCTCAAATAATTACACAGAATATAGGAATATACGAACTTCCATACTGTCCTTAACTTTGTGATCGCATATTATTTGTTATATGATCGATCTGCGACGTGCTCGAAGCACACGGCTTTTGATAAAATCTTATTTGATTGCTCTAGTTTAATTTCGTACCTAATAAAGGTTCATTACTACTCTTGCGGTATAATTGTCAAAATTTAAGCCCATTATGTTACGTAAAATATGTTCACAATTTTAATTAAAAGTACATTGAAGTATTACGAACTTAGAGCAGATACCGCGTACAAAATCTGTGAGGGTGCGCGTGAACGAAGCCACTGAAAACTTTTTTATCGCAGACTATGTAAGTTTGAGCCTGAGGGCTCTAACAGATTTTGTAGCTTCCGATGGCTGGCAATGAAATCACTTATTTACTTACAGACATAAAATACCAAGGACGGGTAGTTTTGGTACGATGACCGTTAATCCTCTTGTTAAGCCTGATGATTGAGAGACTGTTATTTTATTTAGAGGGTATCCGCAGAAGAACAAGATTATTGAAAAGAGCCCAGGAGATCAGTAGGTGGAAGTAACAATAGGCCATATAACTCGAAAATACGTAAACTTGTGACTCAGGAGTAAAGTGACTCAATGTTACAGGCCCATATGCAGAAGTAGATTTTTGATGGACTGTAATGATGATGAACCATACTGTATTACTGTCGCATTATTATTGTTAATAATTAATTATTTATTTCTATATAAAGCCGTCTAACATATCCTAAAAGTAATATTTTAAACAACTAAAATGCATTAATAAACATTAAGTTAAAATATTATAATAATAATAATATTAAAATATATATAATTTTAAATACCCCTTTTCTTGCAAACAAGGCTGTCCATATTTGTCGTCAGGGGTGACTACGTATGCGTTTTGATTCTTAACCGAAAACAGATGTACATGTCTATGGACCACAGCATCACTTTACCATCAGGTGGACTGTGCGCTCGATTTTCATTGTTATTTTACAAAAAATCAATGACAATTTTGTGCAAAAAAAAAAAACATGTAATAAAAACACTGTGGTTACCGTTACGTGCGTTGTCCGAATCAGTATCCAAGCGTATAGCAATAATGATTTTTGTTTTTTTTTATTAACTCTGCATTGGCCGAGGAGGACGAAGATGGTCAAAGACCCCGCATTACCGATAATCATGTGAGTTAATAGGGAAATAAAACCACATAAAATTTGCAAATTATTATTTTTTTTCATTAAAATTATTTTTTAAATGTGTTTTGTTTTTAAAATACTTCTATACGCTTGAATACTGATTCTGATAACGTAGTTAACGGGAACCATAGGTTTTTTTACATGTTTTTCAAATAGTACAAACAATTAAAATTTGGTTACTTTAATTCTCGGTAAAAATAAGTGTCAAAATATATGAAAGGGAATTAAATCTAGGAGTGCCACGCAGTAGCCGGTTAATAAACTTACCCCAGGTCAACGCAAGTCACCACTGGTAAGCCCAACGGAGATGCTTAGAGCTACATGTACGAACCTGTACAAACTTGTGCGGGTTGCTAGTAATATAGTTAAAGTGTACATGGACTGTGATTTTGAAACGAATACGTCTTTTACACCACTCGATAGCTTTAGTATCAATAATTCGTAACGGTGAGTGAGGATTGTGATACATCACCGTGGATGGTGGAGAGGCGCCATTTTGAGGTCGTCACAAGCCGTGGTAGCTCAGTGGTTAACGCTCGCTGTAAATATAACAGAACGCGAATAACCCGGGTTCGATCCCCGCCGGCACCAATGGAATTGTTAATTGCAATTTTAAGTGCTGTTTTACCACGTGCTTGGCGGTGAAGGAAAACATCTTTAGGAAACCAGCATGTCTGAGTAATAAGAAAAAAAATTTTTCGAAGACATGTGAAGTTCGTCAACACGCATTTGGGCAGCGCGGCGGACACTTCCTTGCCCTAAACCCTCTCAGAAATGAGGGGAGGCCTGAGCCCAGCAGTGGGACGTATATAGGCTGTGACTTTACTTTACTTTTTACAAAATTTATATTTCGTATTAATTTTGACACGGACTTTGCCATTACAAATGGTATATATAAATCCGAAGGACATCTTAGTGTTCAAAATTTACACGTATCCACGTAAAACACACGGCCGTGTCCACGACACAGCCACACCTGATTTTTTTCGAATCGATATTGTTTTCCGTAATCCACACGGACAAAGCCGACAAAAGCTAGTTATTACTATAGACTACGAAAATGTGCTTCTTTATAAACGTTCAAATTGCTAGAGGATGAAAAATCAATAAATGTTTGAAATTAGTGGTGTTAGCTACCAGATCACGTATTATCTCGAATTTGGTGAGGTTTTTTTCATTTCGGCGATATCATAAAGCATTGAATAGTTTTGAACTCTTGAATATTATGACTATTTTTATTTCTTAACGATAAAATCATTTTTTTTATTTACTTCACTTTTCAGTTAAGTATTTTGTATAAAAAATAAACAAAAAATGACGTCAGCAAGGGGCGGCCGAGAAGGAATTTTGTCCACCAATTTGGCGAAGATGTGCCAAAGTAATAGTACCCCTAACTGCCAAGTTTGTATGCGTATGTATATGGATGTAAAGGAGGCGTGATAGGTTTTTCAGGATCGCGACAAATCGAAGTCCATATTCTCTGCCTACCTCTCTGGTTGACGTGCGAGAGTATTTATGATATGTGGTTAAAAGTGGTAGTGGAGTGAGAGAATCCATCGTAAACTATGGGAAAGTGAGAGGCGACTAAAAGAAATCCCAGAAAAATCTTATGGCTTCTGATTGATGGCGGTAAAACCATCTCGTTTACACCAGGCGTAAAACATTTAGACGTGTGTGCATGTGTGCGGGCGTACATGTGCCTCAATGAGCGTGCGTAAAAGCGTGCGTGCTCGAGTAAGTGCGCGCGCGCGTGTGTTTTTAAATACTAATTAACTTCTCTGTTTCGAAGTTATTAAGGTTTAGTAACAAATTTAGAATTTTCTGCTTGAATTAATTAAAGGACAAATGGTAAATATTGTTTATTTTATTTGCTATACTACATAAAAAATAATGCTAGTGGCATAGTATTATCGACGGACTAGAGCAGTTTTATGACAAGTAATTGTACATATAAATTATATCCGCTTCAGTACTATCACTCATAAAATTTCTGCAAGTGAGAACAAATTATTAATTATCTTCGAAATCATTTGCTTATCCCTACATTGAACTTAGAGAGTGTCTATAACTGTTTATGTAAATTACATATAAGCACGTCTGGCGGTAATTTTCGTCAGTGACCAGACGAATTACATACAATAATCATTATTTCGAAATCTCCCCATGTAATAATAAATACTTTTCGTGTATCAAATGAAGAATGTAATTTATATTACGTGGAAAAAAAAGAATAGGGTAAATAACTAAATATTTTTACACACATTGTAGCTTAAATAATATAAGCGTTATATCAAACGTCAGTATGAATAGTATTCTACAATCAAGATAAATTGGTATATTTCTGATAAATGTGTTAGGGTACTTCATCGGACCACGAGACCTATCTAGTATATACCTACTACCTATATATGACCTGTCTATTATATTTTTTTGACATACCACGGATTCAAAACGAATGGCGTAATTCATCATTCAAAATGCGCAATTGCTATTTTTTTAAGTCACATAGTTAAGTATCGTTGATTTATTTTCTAAGGTATTTAACCCGTACGCTCGATAGGGGTACTTAAATTATCTTTGCTAGAGATTACCTCTATTGCCTTATTATCTAATTCAAATTACTTGGAATTGGTTCCAAATCATTCGTAAAATTATGTTACTGCTCAATAGAAGCAGGTGTCAAGGTAGCCAAAAATTTGGCTAGGTTAAAATGTAAATAATAAGAAAGCGTATTTGCTACCAGTGTTAAATTATACTTTGATAGGTAATACCTATCTCTTGTCAAAAACTTCTTGAAATATATAATTTCAAATTAAAATTGGTATTACATGTCCAATTATTCATTATTAAATGTAAATTATATCTTAATTTATTTTCTTGTGACCACTACGCTACGTAATTGCAATGCAGCATTTATATGAGGGCTTTCTCATATTCCTTGTTGCATCGGTCAAACTCATCGACTGTCCTCTGGAGCTGACGTCCTTTTCATTGTCATCCCTTTCTTGAAGTAACAGCTTAGTCTATTCCCTGGATGCCTTGAGTTCTTGGAGCGCAAGATGAAGTTGGTTCTCTATCTGACGCATCCTGGCGTTGCGAATATTCGTTTCAATATGCATTTTAAATGGTAAAAGAAAATAAAGATAGAAAATCAAGGGAGCAGAGTAAGATTCTAATTGCAGATATCAATTTAAATTATTAATAAAACAATTCAAAATGAAATATGAAAACAACATTAATACTTAAGAGATAATCGTAAGTGTTATAAGGGATAACAAGAATTACAGTAGCTTTTAAACATTGTTCGTTACCTGCTGTTACTTTAAGTTGAGACACTAAAAATTTACTTATTTAGATATTTACCACTTTTATATATTACACAATACAATTTGTTCTTACTTAAATTTGAAGTGAAAATTATACATTTACAATATTTATTTTTACGAAATTTTGGTAGCAAATTATTTTACTACTTGTCACCGGGGTTGCGATAAAAAAAGACAAAAAACTAAAATAATAAATACTATAAAAATACTAAAATAATACTGTGTAGTGGTGATGTAAAAATGTCCAATACCCTATATCGTCCCGTGGTTGTCGTAAGAGGTGACTGAGGAAAACTATAACAGGAGTTGGGCAGCAGCACTTTCTGATAACTTTTTTTCTTATAGGATAGGGTGACAAACGAGCATATAGTCCACCTGATGGTAAGTGGTTGCTGTGGCCCATAGACATCTACATTTATCTTCGATTACGAATCAAAATGGAGATGCGTTGTCACCCGTGAGGACTAAGATGGAATGCCTCATTTCCAGTAAAAAGGGTCTCCGGTTCCCTACACTCACCATACAAAACACAGCAGCATCAAGCTACCATTTCACGCTGGTATTCTGTGAGAGCGTGGTCCTAATCCGGTCGAGCCAACCCATTCGTGCTACAACTATACTACTAATATAACTGCAGCATGGCTCTACCACTACAACTACATAAAACTACATGAAATAATAAAAAAAATCTGTTGTTAACCCACTTGCCAAGCATGGCATGTAGATAATGACGGCTGGTTGTGTCTGTTCAAGAATTGACAACCGGTGGAGTGGAAATGTTATGTACATGCAGACCCCGCCTAGGCAAATGACATGACGTCTCTAGACGTTCTGTATTAAAGTGAAGCGACGATATACTAATAAGATAATACCTACCAGAGATATTAAGCAGGCTGGTAGAAACTGTATTCGTGAAACTAGAGACCAGACTAAGTGGCGTGCCTTAGAAAAGGTTTATGTCCAGCAGTGGAGATCGCTTGCTGATAATGGTGATGATGATATAACGTAATTTCGAAATAATTAAATCGTAAACGCGTCATTTTTACGGAATAACGATAACGCAAAAGGAAACGTTCTACTGCATTGTCGAGATTTTCACAGAGCAGTTTTTATTAAAAAGTTTAAAAGAAGTTATGTAAACTTTAAATACAAAAATTAAATTGCATTAAATTTACTCAAAATTTTGCTTTAACGTTAGTTAAAGGAGGGTCCTTTACCTTTCCTTACCGTCAAGAATATTACCGGCATAACTAGCGCAAATATTTGCGGTAATGATTTTTATTCTAAAACTGGGTACCGAACCTTTGTAATTGCCGTAGTTTATATGCTCTTCTAAATTTTTAGTGATATTGAATAAGAGATCGCGAAGGCTCACAAACACGTATTCTAATATTCTTGATGTTTTTTTCTATACATGTAAATAAAATTAAAGTGTCTTTCTGTAAAACTGCTTATATTAATCATATCATGCGGCTTATATTAATCGCAGGGCTATTTACATGCTATTAAGAAATAGACAACCATTTTGTTACATTGTATGTCAGTCTGTTTGTCTCTCTGGGATTATCTTCGGAATGGCTAAACTTATTGTTATAAAACTTTATGAACAGATAGGGAAAAATGCAAGGAACGATTTAGGCTATTTTACCTTACTTAGTTATAAGTATTTAAACAAAAAGAAAACGAAAAATTTACAAAATAAATCATCTACGATTCTGAATCTGAATATAATATATAACATAATAAAAATCTGAATAAAGCACCATTTATATATCTTAACAAGGCGAAACCAGGGCGGATATAGAAAAAAGGTGACAAATAAAAACATAGTTCAACTGTGAGTATATGCAGTGCCCCATAGATATTTACATCTATCATCAATTAGGAATCAAAATGCACATGCGATGTCATCTGAGGACTAAAAAGGAATGCTTCTTTTACATCATTTTTTTATAGGAAAAGGGTGACAAGCGAGCACACATTCCACCTGATGGTAAGTGGTTGCTGTGGTCTATGGGCTACATCTATTCTATCCTCGCTTGCGAATCAAAATGCAGATGCGTTGTCAGCCTTGAGGACTAAGATGGAATGCCTCTTTTCCAGTAAAAAGGGTCTCCGGTTCTCTACACTCACCTTACGAAACACAGTAGCATTAAGCTGCTATTATACGCCGGTATTCTGTGAGAGCGTGGTCCTTCCCCGGTCGAGCCGACCTATTCATGCCATAACTATACAATTAATATAGCTGCAGCATGGCTCTACCATGTAAAAATATGAAACTCAGTATGCATATTCACCGTAGCCTTTTTATTTAAATTGGTTGCAAATGATTATATTCGTGGCAGAGCCATGTTGCAGCTTTATTATGGTTGAAACACGAATGGGTCGGATTGGCCACAACAGCTCAAGGCTGCTGTGTTTCGTATGGCAGGTGTAGAGAACCGGAGAACCCTTTTTACTGGATACAAGGTATTCTATCGTAGGGGTGTCAACGCATCTGCATTTTATTTTAATCGAGGCTAGATGTAGAATATATGGACATCAGCATCCACTCTTCTGGTGGAATGTGAGCTCGCTTGTCACCATTATTCTATTTAAAAAAATCCCTCGGCTACAGTAGCCACTTGCCCTCAGTTGGACCATATGTTTAATTTTAGCTTTAGTTCTTCAAAAATTTTTGTTTTATCTTTATTAATTTGTAAACGTTTCGTGTAGTAAACTTTTTATGTGTCTATGAAATTAAAAATTCCAGCTTCACAATAAGAGAGAAAAATTTACTGCAACAAGGATTCATAAAGATGAGTTAATGTCTGAGCGGGATACATATCACACCATTTATTACATTAGGAACAAACTTGCGGGACAAGAAAGTGTGATAATAGTTCTACCGAACGTGACTTGCAATAGATTCAAGCTATTAAGTAACATTTGTATAGATGTTATAATATCCTAAAGTGTTATAAAGTTTCAAAATGGCGCGTTTTACCGATTTTGATAAGGTTTCCATTTATTCGTTATTATTTGAAATATTTGCTAGTTACGAGGCCTTGGTACCAACTGCTTAACTGACGTTTCGCCTGTCTGTTTGTTATTATTACCATAGGAGAGACATAGGAGGGCAATATATATCTAAGCCAGTATACGTGCACACATCAAAAAGGTTTTTTTGTCACTTGCAATTTTTTTAAAATTGTTTACATCATATTTTTAAACAGAAATACAATGTTTGAAATTAAAAAATAAAGCTCTTTTTTAATAACAAATGTTGAGTAATTCAATCCCAACATAATTGTAATAGAATTTTTTTATATCATAGGATGACAAACGAGCACGCGGTCCACTTGATGGTAAGTGGTTGCTGTGGCCCATAGACATCTACATCTATCCTCGATTACGAATCAAAATGCAGATGCGATGTTACCTGTGAGGACTTAAGATGGAATGACTCGTTTCCAGTAAAAAGAGTCTCCGGTACACTCACCATACAAAACGCAGCAGCATTAAGCTACTATTTGATGCTGGTATTCTGTGAGCGCGTGGTCTTTCCCCGGTTGAGCCGACCCATTCGTGCTACAACTATACCACTAATATAATTGCAGCATGGTTCTACCACGTAAAAAATTGACGAAAAGAAAAATGTTATTTGACCAAACTTTTACAACAATTTTTAATAGAAAATTTTTATTTAATAAAACTCCTACCTCGAACACATGCGGAGATCCTCCTGGACACGCTGGGGATCAATTTATCCCACACTTATTTCGGTAAGCTGTCCCATTTTTAAATAGGGGCTACCCTGATCTCTGGTACTGTGCGAGGAGTTGACTGATGGTTCCAAACAGGTTTGGTTTTAAGTGAGGCAAGCCGACGGGCCCGTCTAACCTTGTGATGTCGTATTCTTGGAGAACAGCAATCACTCGTTGAACTCGATGTGCAGGCGCATTATCTTCAAACAGTACAACTCAGTGCCCATAATTTACTCGGAATGGTCTTTCAATTCAATCAACGGCGACTGCTTGGTACCTATCTGCTGTCATGGAGCCTCGATACGTGATCAACGGCGTTCCAGCTCCAATCATAATTCCACCCCAAAAAGATACTGATTTTCAGAAGACAGTTTTGCCAACTATTTTCCTCCCCTTTTTATTCATCATTCCGGAGCGTAGCACACTGCAGTGTCCGTCACTAACGTTGCCGTAAATTAAGAGGTGCTCGTCAAGACCTCCGTGCTCGTATTCCAGTCTGATGTAAGCAATTACGAATGATAGGAGAGAGAGTGAGAGTGAGTTATATTTCTGAATGAGCATAAGCATGAATTGAATTTATTTTTATATGTAAAAGCAATTAATTTTTTTTATTGTTTTTATTCTTATTTTATATTTATAAGTATATAATCTAAAAAGAAAGCGGAATTATAATATACTCTACCGTAACAAAAAAATATTTCAATTTTTTAAACTCATCACAAACTCTCATTATAAGTAATTTCAGTTTAGGGAGAGAGATTTAAGGCAGTTAGATTTTCAAAGATGATAGATAATTAATTATTTTAATAACTTAATAGTTGAAAATACTCTCAAATATTATTTTTATGTATAAAGGCACGTTTAATGTCATTTTGTTTGCGGTTATAAATGCTAAGTATGAATTTGTCAATGTTCACGCAGGAGTCAACGGAAAAGTATGTGACCGTGATTGTTTCCGCAGACAACACTTTAAGAAAATTTAGAGAAAAACGAATTGTGTAAACCAAGCTTCCAAAATTTATCATCACAGATGTTGTACTAATTTCTTTATATGCTTGTAGCAAATCAAGCATTTTCTTTAAGGAAGAATGTTACGAGTATGAAACCTAACCCACGATCTAATATAACCCATGATGAAAAAAAGTTAATTATAGGTTGGGTAGAATTAAAAGAAAAGTGGAAAATGTATTTGAGATTTTGGCAAGATAATTTTGTATGTTTCATACGACTATAAATCTGCATTTAAACATTGAGGCACTGATCTCTATATATACGTGTATATATAGAGGTCGGTGGGCAGTGGTAATAGCCACTACACGGGACCTAAATTAATTGATACCGAAAACCACGAAATTAGTGCTGTTACAAAAGGTCTGTGGAGTGACATTGGAGAATTGACTTCTTTAGAGGTACCAAGAACATCCAGATATTCAGATTGAAATGCAAAAAATGTGAGACTATTATAAACGTTACTTTGTCACAGTTGGTACGGTAAATTTTCAAGAAAAAATTATACAACGATTTATATTCTGTGCTGATTTGAATCATATGTATTATTTTTATGTAATTTTCTTTCTTTTAATTAGGTGCAACATACTGAGTTTTATTATTACTACTTATAGGACAATGTAATATAGACATGAAACATATTCAAATTAAATAAAAAATGAAAACTGTACTTGAACATGTCATCGCTCTTCGTTAGTTTTTTTGGAAAAGGTCAAATATTCATCCATCAAAGCATATATGTTGAAATCCGTACTTAGAGAAGAAAAATAATTATGAACTAATGAAGTCGCAGGATTTATAGTTTCTTGTGACAGAATGACAATTTAATGATTCTCGTTTTTTTGATGATGAATGTAATGATACTGAATTATTATGTCTAAAATCTTATAGACATTTAAAGAAGCAGAGTTTACAGTGTTTTGTTGCAAAACTACTATCTTTTCTCATTCTGGATTTTTCTTGATGATGAATGAAATGTTACCAGATTGTATTATAATTATACATGATATAGTATTATTTGCTGATGATTCTTCCTCGATTTTAAAACTTCAATGTCAATCATTTCAATGTAACGAAGTGAATAATGCTATATCGAAATTAGTACATTGGTTTAACGTTAATAATCTGCATTAAAATGGCGAAAAACTAAATGTATTAAATTTACAACCACAAATGTATTCGAGTAGCAATGTGTTTGCAAATGGGGAAGAACTGAGTCCTGTTGAGTCCTCTGTTTTTCTTGGCATCACTTTCGACACTAAGCTTCAGTCCAGTCCATATATCTAAACTAGCAAGCAGACTAAGCTCTGCAGCTTATGCTGTAAAAAAGATTAGAGATCTCACAAGTATCGAGACAGCTAGATTAGTTTATTTCAGTTATTTCCTTCGCATTTCAATCATATGGAATTTTGCCATTGAGGAATGATTTAGAAACTATTTCTGTTTTACAGAAGCCGAAAGAGAACTGAGGGAGTCTTTTAGAAAAAATTAAAGAAATAAGTATATTAACTTTGGTCTCTCAGTTTAACAATGAAAATTTGATATATGTTCACAAAACTGAAGTTAGTTTTAGTAAAAAAAGTGACATACACTCTGTAAACACTAGGAACAAACATAAGCTGGTGCTACCAGTTTCTCGACTCCACAGAGTCAGTAATTCATTCTTGTGGCAATGTATACGCTATTACAACAAAGTCCCAGAAAATATGGTTTTTATGGTTAAAGGTCTCTCTATTGTCAAGTTTAAAAATTTAATTAAACAAAAACTGTATAAAAAGGGTTATTATGATAAAAATGAATACATGGTTGATAATAACCCCTGGGAATGAGGTGGTCACTTCCAAGCTGTTTCTAAAATAAATTTTGTAAATATTTTGTAAATTTTACAATGTTCTTTAAATTATTTAAAAAAAGTCCCGCTGGGTTTCCAGCTTATTCTTCCCTAGACATAGGTTTTTTCTTCAAACCAGTGGTAACGTATAATATTGACTTTCAATAAAAATTTATTTTAATCTGTATTGAACAAAAATATTCTATTCTGTTTATGTTTAGAAGATGTAGAAATAAAATCATGGCGTATTATAACAGCGATCATTATGCTTTTATGATGAAATGACTGTGTGGACGTAATAGTAGTAATAGTATTTGGAATAAACTGGAACATACCTCTTAAAACTGGTTTGCTTGTCCATAGTACATAATTTCACTAATAGATTTATAATTTCATAAGTCCAACAATTTCATATCTCCTTATATTTTTAACAAACGGATTTACAGTCTACCTGGTGCTAAGTGGTTACTACAGTTTGTGGCATCTACAGCCAGCTTTAAGTAAAGAAGGCTGCAGATGAGTTTTCACCTCTGAGGTAGACCACTCATCTTATAAGATACGAAATTAAAGTTGGCTGCAGGTTTACATAGGCTGCAGTAAGTGCTATAAGTTGTACAGTATGTTCGTTTGTCACTTCAGTTTTATAAAAAATATCTTTGAATAGTGTGAAGACAACAAAAAATATAAGAAGCTTTTAATTTTGTAAAGTTCATTTCCTTTATCCTTTTTTCATTTTAATTTTGTGAAGTTGAGTGTAGGTATTATCGTACGTATAACTGTAGATAGATTTTTAAAAACTTGAGAATTCTTTGTGTAACATGTTTTACATTTTATTTTTATTGTTTCAATTAAATTGAAGCAGCAAACAGAATAACATTAACGCAGAATTTTAAAGGCTTTTGAAACCAATCAACACATGCAGTAAACTTGAAAAAGGCAGCTTGCCGTGCGTTAATCATAAACCACAATAAAGAAGTGCACAGACTGCGTTTTTGCGACAGAAATAGATTACAGCCTTCCCTAGATGGACAGTCGACCTTCCAAGCAGACTCCTAAGAAAGGATTCTTGTTCTCTTTCTAATTCAAATTAATTATTATAATAAATAACAATATTTATATTCATTAGTAAAAATGCATTATAAAAATACACGATATACTTATAAAACTTAACTGCAAATTATCGTAGGTAAACGTATTTTGACGCTATCGACTTTCTAATGTAATGGCTGTTTGAAAAATATTAAAATTTTCGTGACCCTTAAATCAAAATATTAATCTTTCACAAAAATCCTTTTCAAGGTTTAGTTACAGGCCATTTGTCATATTTATGGCGTGATCGTCTTAGTTAGTATCCTTTTTTACGTAGTATAATTATTAATTTAGTTTAAGTGTCTCTTAGAAAAATGAATATTCGTTAAAACAATTAAAAGCTACAGATATTGCTTTAAATTTGCTTTGTGTTAAAGAACCCTGGTAACGAAAAAGGAAAACGAATACCCTCGAATTTTTGTTCTGTTAGTTAGTAATAGGCCGGTACATTCTCCCATCCCATCCGTATGCCTTTCCGTACGTACTGAAGGGGGAGAGGGGATCAGACTGAAATATCTGAGGACATTTTTACCTCCAATGAGAAAGCGCGCTGCGCCTAGATGGAAGTGTAGACGGACGAGAAGACAAAATAACGTACGCTGCCACCGCTCGCTCTCTTGTAATGCAGTTGTAACGCAGTGTCAGCGGCCTCAAGGCCTGAGACCAAAGGTAGCCAGAAGACCTACCTCTGTAAGTGCTTTCCCATTAAGAATTAAATAAGCTGTTTTATTTTTTGTCCTTTATTTTGTCTTTTTTCCTAGTAGCTTATATTTTGCTCCCGTGTAAAGGAATGCTATTAACTGAATATGCTAAATGAGGTCACAGCAAGTGCATTGTCCAAAAGCCGGTCACGTGCCATATCAGCCTTTTTTAAAGTTGTATTTAACTACGCGTATACAGTTCACCGTTTGCTTCAATCTATCGTTAATCTTTAAATTTTCGTGGTCAATATTCACGCAATTGAACCCTGGGCCTTAACGCCGCACCATTTTCTGGTTCCTTCTCTCTGGATAAGAAGGGCAACATAGTCATCCTAACTACTTAGTGACTATTCGTTTCTGGATTCAAACCCAGGAACGATTAGTGTCACCATTTTCTGGTCCATTAGCACCGGATTTGGAATTGGCGTCTTTATCCTGATCCAGTCAAACTGCTAAACCAATTTGCACAGTGCAATCTAGTTTATCTGCACCTAGGTTCCTAGATAGATTTACTTTCGCTGACCACTACTGACGTATTTCACGCCGTATTGTTGAATTTGAAATTGCAAGTAGTAAAATTTCTTTGTAGCTACACTCGCATATGCTGTAGAGTAATGGATGCGCATTTTATTTAGTTTGACCCACTGTCATTTTCTGTTTATCTCATTCCGCAAATCTTAATATGTGTATGAATTTACATACATAGTGCATTCTTGCATAAATAATTGTTTGATTTGGTTAGTGTACGCTACAAATAACGCCTTCTAAATTATTTCGAAGTCGTATAATCTTTCTCGGCTCGTTTACGTATCAATTGTTTGTTAACATATGAGAATCTAACACCCACCTACATCGTACGTAATAAATTGTTACATCTCGTTGTAGCCTGCACATTTAGAAAATTTAATAGTGGCAATGCATTCAAACTCATATTATTCCTTGGAAAAGTTATGCGTCACTAGCAAAGCATTGCCTGATTTACTGTGTTTAACGTCGGTTGATAGTTAACCTCTCGTGCGCTGTGAAACTTTCGTTTTCCATCACCATGCGACTTATTTTCTGTTAGTTTAATATTAATTATTGTACGGCAAGATGGCAGTGAGCGCAAATAAAATGCAAATTAAAACCCTTTACGATTAAAGATGATCATAAAAAATATTAATAAAGAATTAGTTCAGGAGACATTTTTGTGTGAAATCGAAACAGTAGATTCATTTATATTAGTTTATGGAAGTGTGTTGGACAGAATTAATAGTCTTGAATTGCAAATTGATCCCAATTATGTAGCAAATTATTAATCGCTATTATATTAAGCATGCTGCTTCACGAGCAACTGAGACGGAGGTTACACGCCACTATAAGTCCCATTTCCACTTGTATATAAAGAATAATATAAAGAATTATTATAGAGGGTCTCTTTGATGCACAAGCATTATGATAGTAGAGTTATAGGTTGAAGTCCTTTACATTAAAGACATATAATAGTAAGGTTTCTGAAATAAAGCAAATATGTAGAAGGTCTCAAATAAGTTAAAGCATTATACTGATGGAAATGGGACTTGAAAAGGAGTCATTGTGCTACAATACTTTAAGCAGTCGAGCACTTGACCATATATATTGCTGCGCGCCTAAGTTGTTGTCTGGCACTAGCGCCATCTAGTGTCGAGTAACAGAGCGAGGAGAGCTTTCCAGAAAATGACATGACTAATCTTTCAACCGACGGTGCCATCTAGTATCGAATTAAATAACTAAGTTTTCTAGAAGCCCTACACTTGAACTTTCGGCGCCTGGTCGGTTGGCGCGCGTACGGGATATTCTAAATGTATCGGTGAAAAAGGTGTACTTAAAGGCTCAGCAATACGCGATCGGGGCAGTATTGAATTTGGCGAGACAAGCGAAGCTTCGGAGCGAAACAAAGTGAATCAGTGTGATTAATTGTTAGTGTCTTATAAGTTTTAATTAGTGTAAAGTGAATTAAAGTGTTAATTTTGGTAATTCAATCGGCAGTTTTTATTGTCACGAACCCTAAGCTCATAACAATATGTACAACCTTGAGTATGCGTCTCCGGCAGCTCTTCGCTCACTCGAACTCGAACGGCTACAAATGGAGGCTGTTCCCTCATCAAATGAAAATGCTACGGCTGAGGATGCGGTGCCACAAGTTGTAGAACAACCCGCACACGTGGATACCGCCGTGAATACTCCAGTGGTGGCTGATTCAAATGATGATGGAACATTCGCCCAGGAACTAGAAATAGAGCAAATGAGGAATACATTGGAAGAGGCGATTATGGAAACGAGCAGTACGCCTCTCGAAAAATCGACCGCGACATTTTCGCATAGCCCTTAGCAAGCAGAATCGGGCTGTCGTGAGGGCTCTGAACCCAATGCTGGTGACCTATTTGGAAGCCAGCCGGGACTTTGCGATACGGACTCAATTCTTTTTGGCGCCGCCCTTGTCGTCTGCCGTTTCATAGGCGCCAAGGTTTCCACGGCTAGACGCGCTACTGGCCAAAGTAGCGCTATCCTAGCATGGAGAAAAAGAATCGAGAAGCATATCGCAAAGGCTAGAGCTCTCATCGGCAGACTGATATGTTTCAGATCGGGCGTCAGGATGGCATTTGTTGGGACAAATGTCAGTTTGTCCCAGCCGGATGTAATGCAAAAACTGACGGAGCGCATAGATGATCTGAAGCAGAGAATTGCTGCTTGGGTTAAGCTGATTTGGCGATATACCGAGAGGTCAACTCCAACCAGAATCGTCTCTTTCAGAGTGATCAGAAGAGGTTCTATGAATCATTGGAGCGACCAATGGCAAGTGGAACGGGCCCAGCACCGAATCAGGCCAACACTGTAACATTCTGGCGCGGCCTGTGGTCAGAGCCCATAAACCACAGCGAGGGCCCTTGGATGGAATTTGTGGCGAGTCATTGAGCGAGTATAACGCCCCTGGACCCCGTCATTATAACGCCAGATGACGTAGCCAAGGCGGTCCGTAGGGCCTCGAACTGGAAAAGTCCGGGACTCAACGGGCTGTATCACTACTGGCTGAAGGGGTATGTGGTGTGTCACACTGCGCTCGCCCGACAGTTCCAAGAGGCTCTCAACCAGACGTCGCTCCCGAGCCTCTTCACTACTGGGATCACTCATTTGGTTCTTAAAGACAAGGATACCACAGACCCCAGCAAATACTGCCCCATCACGTTTACATATACAAGATACTAAGATCCATTTTGAGCGCGAGAATCACTCGTCACCTGGACTCAAATCAGATGATGTTGCGCGCTCAAAATGGATGTCGGGGCGGTGGTCATGGAACCAAGGAACCACTTCTCACTGACGCGGTCATTGGCAAAGTGGTGAAATGCAACCGTCGGAACTTCTCCGCCGCCTGGATAGACTACAGAAAGGCATTCGTCTCGGTGCCCCATACATGGCTAAAGAGAGTCCTCGAGCTATACAAGATAGACTGTACAGTTGGAGACTTCCTCGAGCAATGTATGGGGCAGTGGAGTACGATCCTTTGTCATCTGGGCGAGCGGATGATGGCTGCGGAAAGCCACATAAGGATAAGAAGGGGTATCTTCCAGGGCGGTTGTCTGAGTCTGGTTCTGCCTCTCTTTGAAACCTCTCTGTACTTTACTGGAGGGCTCTGGGAGGGGTTTTCAGCTTCGGAAAGGAGATACAAAAGTGACCCCCTTTTTATATGGATGACCTCAAGTTATTCGACCCCAGTCGCTCCCATCTTGTGGAATTGCTAAACATCACTTGTGAATTTAGCAATCCTATTAGAATGGAGCTTAGGACGGATAAATTTGCGGTCTTCCATGTTGAAAGGAGAAGGGTTGCTAACTCTGAGGGCATAGACTTATCTATGCCCATCAGTTAAGGACCCTTTCCGAGGCTGAGACACACCGATATCTGGGTGTGTCACTGAACATCGGTATCGATGAGGCTGGTGCCAAACAGTCAGTTTGCGACGTGTTTTATGCATGCTTGACCAAAGTGCTCAACAGCTTTTTGTCTGGTGTGAATAAGACACATGCATATAACGGTTGGGTCATGCCTGTCCTCATGTATACCTTTGGCATACTCAGGTGGACTCAGACTGAACTTAACGCCCTGGGTAGAATAGTCCGCATTGCTATGACGTCACATAGGATGCATCATCCGAGATCGTCGGTAATGAGGCTGTACTTGCCGCGAAAGCATGGTGGGCGTGGCTTTTTGAGCGCGCTCACCATGCATAATCGCGGAGTGTGCAGCCTCCGTTATTACTTCCTGGTGAGATCGGATGATCCATTCTATAAGGAAGTCATTTTTTGTGATAAAGAACTTACCTCTCTATCCTTAGCTAACGAGCAATGGCAAGACCCGGCAGTGCAGAGCATTTCCGACAGGGAGACCGTATGGAAGGAGAGGGAGCTCCACGGGAGGTTCTACAAGACTCTGCAAGAGCCTTTCGTAAACACAGTAGCCTCCATCTACTGGCTACGCTTTGGTGACCTCCTCGGGGAAACCGAGGGTTTTGTCCGTGCAATACAGGATCAGGTTATTAAGACCAACAACTATCGGAGATACATCCTAAAGATAGCACTGTCGACATCTGTCGAGCTTGTCGCCATCCCGGTGAATCACTTAGACACGTCATCTCCGGTTGTTCAGCGCTTTCTTACTCTGAGTTCTTGCACAGGCACAACCTAGTAACCAGAATTCTTCACCAGGAGCTCGCTCTGAAATACGGTCTCGTGCACCGGAAATTGCCGTATTACATCGTCCGCTGGTTTCTTTCCGTTTCCCACTAACCCTCGGCCGTTTGATTTCCCCTGCTGAGGGCCTCCACCTGGTTGGGTTTTTATTTATTTATGTATTACTTATTTATTCGTGCTCGTATATTAAATATATATTTATGTATATTTATCATTTCCTTTTATATATTTATTCAGCCCAACCAGATGAGAATACACTACTAATACCACAAATAATAATAATAATATATTATTACATTATTATACATTTATTATATATAAGCAGTGCTTAGCATTTCCGACCGGGAAACCATATGGAAGGAGAAGGAGCTCCACGGGAGATACTATAGGGCTCTATATGAGCCCTTAGTAGATACAGTCGCCTCACTTAACTGGCTACTTTTCGGTGACCTCTTCGGGGAAACCTAGGGTTTTGCGTGTGCAATACTGGATCGGGTTATTAAGACCAACAACTATCGGAGATACATCCTAAAGGATGGCATCATCGACATTTGCGAGCTTGTCGCCATCCCAGTGAGTCACTTAGGCATGACATCTCCGGTTGTTCGGCACTTTCTAACTCTGAGTACTTGCACAGGCACGACCTAGTAGCCAGTATTCTTCACCTGGAGCTCGCTCTGATATACGGTCTCGTGGATCGGAAATTGCCATATTACAAGTACTTGCCGGAAGCCGTGCTCGAAAACGATCGCGCCAGGCTCTATTGGGACCGGGCCATCATCACAGACAGGACTATTCTTGCGAATAAGCCTTATATTGTGCTGATGGATCGGGCACACTCAAGGATATTTTTGGTCGACATTACCATTCCGTATGACGAGAACCTCGTGAAAGCTGAAACAGATAAGATATCAAAATATCTGGACCTGACTCACGAGGTGACCGACATGTGGGGTGGTCTGCCGACCGAAATTATTCCTGTAGTCGTGTCTGCAAACGGGTTAATCCCAGCCAGCCTCTTGGACCATCTGAGGCGACTGGGACTCCGTGACGGACCGCTCCGGGCTCAAATGCAGAAGGCGGTGCTCCTCGATACCGCCCGCATCGTCCGCCGGTTTCTTTCCCTTTCCCCTCTAACCCTCGGCCGTTTGGTCTTCCCTGCCGTGGGCTTCCATCTGGTTGGTCTTTTATTTATTTATGTATTGTTTATTTATTTATGTTAGTATAGAAAATATATATTTAAATACATTTATTTTTTCCTTTTATGTACTTATCGAGCCCAACTAGTTGTGATTACTCTATCAATAACCCAAAATAACAATATCATTTATTGGCTTAAACATGGTACATCAGAGGCGACAAATATTGGATATTGTATATACTCCACATTTTAACCACATCTGGCATGCGAAATTTATTAATTAAATGAAAAGACATAGTCATGTACCTACATTGATTTATTTAAAACAAATAAATATAAATTAAAAATGTTAAAACTTCAATCTTTATTTCAAGCATAGAATTTAAATATGCATTATTCATTTAAATCAAATAAAATAAAAATTACAGTCATCATTTCAATCATTATTAAAAGTAAAAATTAGAATGTCAAAAGAGTATATATATAAAATCTACAAACTGCACAAAAAATAGTCTAAAAGAATACAATAATGTCAAATTCAGGCAACAAGATTCTATTTATTTAAAAATTGTTTTACGTCATAAACGCCTTTTAATAGTAGCCAGCTTTTTAGTTTGGTTTTAAATTTACCAGTCTGTCTTTTCTTTAATGCTTACCGGAAGTTTATTATAAATTTTTACACTCAACGCGTGGCAGCCATTATGATCAAATGCAGTGTTAGGTATACGTTCTATAACTAGTCTATTAGAATTTCGATTGCTACGCAAATATACGTCAGATGCTTTTTTGTATATATGTAATTGTTTTTTTTTTTTTTTTGACATGAACACTTGCTTCAAATACGTACATTAGGGTGGAATGAAAAAAAAATCAGAATTTTATTTTGGAATAGTTGTATTTTGTTGCCTTATGACATTCGTTAGCTCGATTTAAAACATAAATATTATCAGACAGCAGTAAAAGCCACCGCCAAGACACCAAACATTTACAAAAATGATAATTTAGGGGCTATTTACACAGCTTACAAAATAGTACAGAATTGATTACAATTCGTTTATTTTATTCAAAAACATATTCGAATATAGTAGTTAACAAACTGTTGCAATTAAACATTTCACTATTTTAATATAATTTGGCACTGGGACAGAGGAGAAAAGTGCGAGACGAAGCGGGGGGCGGCAAGAATTGCAGTGTTTTGTTTTAACTAGTGTCGATAATTGTCTCAAGGTGAAAAGTCGCGCGTCAATTATTTTCTCGAGTACTTATTAATTTACGTTTTTAAGTGTATTAACATGACTTCTACGAGACAAAAGTTAAAATGTCCAATATTTGGTGAAAGTGCAGAGTTGAAAGAAAATATTCTTCCTACGTATCAAAATGTGATGAAATTCTATGAATGGGTACGACAAGACTTAAAGGTAAGAAATAACACAAGAAAGGAACCTACGTTTTGGAAATTGCCGAAATAGTTGCAACGAAAATCGAAGAATTGTGGATAAAATCTTCTATTCCAATTGTCACACACAAACGAGTTTTACAGTTAATAAAAAGTTATCACTCAAAATGTTATAATTTGAAAAAGTCCTTGAAGAAACTTAAGAAAGAAAAGTTAGAAGAGTTTAGAATACAAAGTAGAAAGCTTTTTGACATAGTTGCATGTAAATGTAAAAAATAAATAAGCTGTACTTGTGTGAGAGAAAAAAAAGTACCAAAAGAGAAACAAATATTTTTAGAAGACCAACGCTCTAACTGACTAATGGTTCTAGGAAGAATGGATCTTGTCCAGAGTAAAAAATTGCAGAATAGAAGATTACGTGCTCTTAAACATGAAATCAGGCATAATTCAAATATAAGAATTAAAGAAATTCCTTCTACTTCGTATCGGCTAAATAGATCTGAAGTTTGTTCTAATGTCGATCTTCCTTCTTGCTCGTCGGCCGCAGATGGTATTGACACCACTCAAACAGTGGATCAAAAGCCTATAAACTCACGGATGCCAGTCTTCATAGTTTGACGACTGTATGCGATAGGTACGGAGTATCAGACAGAGCTGCAGCGGCTATCGTATCATCTGTTCTATGTTCTGCTTCTGATGCCGACTCTGAGGCACAGTCTACTAACGTTGTGGACAGGATGAAACTAAGAAGAATGAGACAGAAAGTACGCGAGCAAATTTTAACAGAAGAAAGAGTTAAAGAAATTCCCGCATTATATTTCGATGGAAGAAAAGACAAGACGGCTAAAACTGTATTAAAAGGATCAAAGAGGTTTAGAGTGATGGTACGAGAGGAACATATTTCGATTATAAAAGAACCAGGTTCTGTTTACTTTGGGTATGTTGTTCCAGCATCGGGTAGTGCAAGAAATATTGAAAGAGCTATCCACAGCTTTTTGACGATTGAAAAGATATCACTAGAGAGTATAATGGCAGTTGGCTGTGATGGAACAAACAAAAATACAGGAAAAGTGGTAGGCGTGATTCGTCTTTTGGAACGTAGACTATCTCGACCATTGCAATGGATAATTTGTCTCTTACACGCCAATGAGTTGCCATTGAGGCATTTGTTTACCTATTTGGATGGCCCTACTGCAGGACCTAAATCATTTGCAGGGCAAATTGGTAAAGTATTAGACACATGCGAGAAGTTGTCGTTGGCTCACTTTGAGAAGATAGACTGGGATCTACCTCCACAAATAACAACAGATCCGAGTACAGATCAAAAATATTTACTAGAAATTATTACTGCTGTCATAAGTGGATTCTGCTCTTCCGATTTATTAAACCAAAGCCCAGGTAAGCTATCCCATGCCCGCTGGTTAACACGAGCTAATCGCATACTACGTTTATATATTTCTACTGAAAATCCGCAAGAAAATCTCGTAACTTTAGCTACGTTTGTCGTAAAACCATACGCCCCTGTCTGGTTTGCTATCAAACACATTCATCCTGCAAAGATGGTTCAAAACATTTATGGAAGCTCATTAACAGCACCAGGTATTTGTCTAGCGAGTTGTTAGCGATAGTGGACCCTATTTTAATTCGAAACAGTTACTTTGGTCATCCCGAAAACATATTGATAAGAACTCGCTGAAAGACGTATTTTAAATGCTAATCAAGCTAATAAAAATTCTGTTCCGCGTGTGTTTGAGGTGCCAAAGTGAACCTTTATTCACGTTATTACATAGACTTGATTGACTGGCAACAAAATATATACGAACCGCGAATACTAAAGGATATTTGTGATGAGCAATTGCAAGATCTTATTGAAAATGGAGGGGATGCAGTTTTGGAGTTTATGAGACTGCCTTGCCACACCCAGGCCGTGGAAAGATCAGTCAAAGTTGTGACAGAAGCAGCTCTAATTGTATGCGGAAAGAAAACAAGAGATGGATTCATAAAATCTAAATTAGCATCTCGAAAAGTCATGCCAAAATTTGAGACGAAAAAGGATATCTGCTTTAAAAAAATAACATTATTCATAGAGACGTAACTTTTTATATATTCACATTCAAAATAAACTATTTTATTAATGAAAATAATCTTTATTTTATTATTTCCATGCATAACATATAACATTTACTTCTAATTTTGTATGTAGGGTGTACTATACAACGCGTCTATAAAAACTTGAAAAATGAAATTTCAAGTCTATGGCGGGAGTTCAAGCAGTCGAGTTAGAGTTTTTATATTAAGGTATATTATTTACAATTACATAAAGCAACTTTTACATGGTATTCCAAGAAGATTCTAGAAAAAAAATTTTTCATACAAAAGTGTTCCTCCCTAATGTACATGCCTGGTAAAGTTAACTAACATTATTTTTAAATTTACCTGTGTATACATTATTAAAAAGCTAATACCGTGTTGTATATTTCATGTGTATAAAGTCTTTTGGTAGTCTGGAAATTGCCTCCTTAGAAACGCTCTCCTTTCACGGACCGGAGTAAATCCTTTCATCTAGGCATCAAACAAAAGACTACAAAACTGCGATGTGTATCGTCAAAGAATTCTAAGAAAGCTGAAATATTACTTTTTCCCATTTTTTAATTTCTCTTTCTTGTAAAAAAGTAAATTTTTACCATTTACTGCATTAACTTATGTGCATGAATACATATATCACATATGCTATCCTAACACATAATAATTTGCGAAGTTCCTCACTACCGGCTGAATGAACGCTATAGCGTTCTCCATAGTTAGCTGATATTGAATATACCTATATTCAAAGTTTATCTGCTCGATAGACTTCTTAAGTCAAACACTTAAAAGTCTTTGGTTATATAATCGCCCAGAATAGAGATTTTTGCCACATAATTTTTAAATGTTGCCAACAGATGTATTTACTGTCAGATTGACTGAATGAGCTCTGAATGTTATGTTATTTCAAATACGATTCTTCTTCACTAATGTGTGAAATATATACCAAAATAAATAAGCATTTATTTATTATTTTGTATATTAAGTACATATATGTGTCTTATAGATCAATGTACAGTAAAATATAGGATGCCTTAATATACAAACCAAAAATTTTGCGATCTTCTTCCTCTAGACGACCACTACTTGTAGTACTAACAATTTTTTATTATAAAAATAATATCATATACAAATAACAAAATATTCATTGTTTTCTACAGTAAATAAACAAAGGTAGTAATTAAGATGTAAGTGAAATTAAGTATTCTCTTGTCACTCAAATACATATTTCTGGTTATTTCCTGAGAACATATCCTTTAATATTACTTTATTAATAACAATTATTATACAAAAATAATATAATAACAATTTATTAAGTAAAAAATGTATTTTTCTTACAAAAATAATATGACAAATGAACCAAAAGTTCACCTGATGGTAAATGGCTGCCGCAGTCCATGAAAACCTGCAGCCAACTGCGAATACGTGGGACACTCAATAAGTTTTATGTGATATACAAAAAGTATTCTAGATACTACAAATATTTATTTAACAGCTTATCAAAACACTTTTTCCAGTCTTGATCTGACAGGTCGGAAATCGCTTCTTCGTAGGCAGCCACGGCTTCTTCGGCGCTTGAAAAAAACTTGCCTTTTATTTCTTCTTTGACTCTTAGGAACAAAAAGAAATCATAAAGAGCTAATTCAGGGCTGTAGGGTGGGTGACTTAGAGTTTCAACACCAGATTCCTCAATAAATGCTTTTGTTCTAAGGGAGGTATGTGTAGAGGCGTTATCGTGATGCAGCATGATTCCCCGAAGCTCGATCTTTGGTCTTCTCTCCCGCACAGCTTGAAAAGCTTTGATTAATGCAACTGTAGTTTACCATTCACAGTTGACTCACCTACAATTTTCCAGCATTGACATCGACAAATGTCCGCGGCACGAAAAAAAACTAGCAACCATTTTTTTGCCGACTGTCCTTCTGAGTAGACACATACCGATGATTGCCTTTTATTTTACGGATCATATTGACAAATCCGTGTCTCGTCACCAATAACGATTTCTGAAACACGCCTAGATGCCCCGTTTTCAAAACGTAGATGCATTTCACGGCGCCACTCCACACGAGTCTGTTTTTCGCTTTCGGAGAGCAAACGAGGGATCCATCGACAAAAAAGCTTCCTCACTCCAAGATGTTGTTGTAGGATGGTATGAATTCTCCTCAAACTAATGCCTACAATATTTTCAATGTCCATATATGTGATTTGTTTGTCTTCTCGCACCAACATTTCAGTAGATTATACATTTTCTGCCGTTACGGCTGTTTGCGGGGGCCCCGGTTTTTTAGTCATTTTTAAGGTTAATTTTACCCCTTTTGAATTCAGTAAACCACCTAAAAATTATTGCGCGTGATAAAGCTGAGTCGACTAATGCTAATAGTAACCATTGTTGAAACTGTTAAGTTAAACCAAATTTAAAATCATAATGGTTCATTGCGCGCAAATGTTCACGGTTAAGATCCATCGTTTTAAAAGTAATGCGCGGGAAGCGTTGTAGGAAAATTTATAAAACTTTGTTTTTTTTAAATATTAAATAATTAGCTTATGGAGTTCTATTTTGAAATAAATTTTCTTTTTAGAAACATACAAAACAAGTTATTAGTTTTATTATATCTTTTCAAAATAGTGTCATTTACATCAAAATATCGTTGCATCCGATAAAACCACTGAGAAAAGCACTTTGCCCACTCGTCCTTAGGGGTCTCTTCGACGGCATTTTGAAACGCAGACACTGCTTTCACGTCCATAACATAAAAAGTTTTCTTCGAAGTTTTTCTTTTATTTTTGAAAATAAATAAAATCGCACAGTACGAGGTTAGGGCTATATTTCGGGTGACCGAGTAATTACAAGTCTGACGTCACCAAGTAGTCGATTATTTGCTCGGCGGTGTGCGACGAGGCGTTGTCGTGGTGAAGGAGGATCCTGACTGTGAGATCGTATCTTCCGAACTTTTTCCAAGACAAGTGGCAAACAATTGTTGGTGTACCACTCTGCAGTAACTGTTTTTCGATCCACTAAAACAATTGTTGCGTGATGACCTGTCCTGCCGAAGAACGGGACCACCATCTTTTTTACCACGCTTCGACCTATATTTTCTTTAGTTGGTAGCTCCTCGGAAGGAAACACCCAGACAGCAGACTGTCTCTTAGTTTCATGATCATAACACTAAATCTAGCTTTCGTCACCCGTGAGTATGTCGAACACAGAATTTGAGTTAACATAGAATCGAGACGCAACCGTTGACCACAAACGCGAACAATAAACAACGCACTGTTATACGGGACCTCGTAATTTAGGTTAAAAAAAAACAATTTTATAATAAAACTGGAAATAGTAATAATAAATAGAATTTAGTACAATATTTAATTGGCCCGGAGTCGAAACTTGCAGACACTCGAGGATACAGAGAGATGTTAGGGATTCTGTGGTCGGGCACAGACTGACTGGTTACCGGGAGCGCGAAGCAGAGCTGCTTTCTCAGCCGAGCTGCAGCAAAGCAGAGCTGCCTTTAAGTGGTGGCATGACTAATTAGTGGAAATCTAGGTAATCAATAATTATCCATGATTAAGGGTTTTCCCTAGCATTGGGAAACCGTAACAGCACGATCTATAATCTGTCACAACATACACTGAATGAACTGACAAAAAAGTACTATCGAAAAACATGAATTTTGCATTAACACTAACCCATAGGGATAAATTATATGCAGTGTTGAGGGTTGTCTGTTTCAGAATAATATAGGTAACGATGATTTTGAGGCTATACATTGAGATATTCATAGTTCAGTCTTAAACTCAAACCTTCTTAAAAACAAATTAAAGCGTTTACTAACCTACGGAACAGATTAGAGATCACGATTATCTATCCGGATAAAGGTAATGCTATAGTTATAATGGACATGTCAGAATATAATTTTAAAATACAACAATTTTTATTGGAGAAAAGTACATATGAAAAGGTCAAAACAGATCCTTCAACTAATACCCTTAAAACAACTAGCGATTTAATAAATAAATACTCCAAAAAATTAAATCTCGACGTGAAGTCGATAAATCACCACGTTTTGTCACATAATGGTTTTGTTGAATTCACGTCGAGATTTACCGAGGTTGTATGAGTTACGGAAGATACACAAACCAAACGCGTCCACTATAGCCCATAGTGAGCCAGATTGTTTAACCGATAAATAAGTTGGCTCAACGCTTGGAAAAAGTACTCTTATCGCTAAAAGAACATACCATAGCACTCACAAAGTATTCAAACCATTTTTTAGTGAGAATAAAGAACTTCATCTTACTGACAACGAAATTATGATCAGTTTTGTTGTTTGTTATGATTTACATGCCTTTTTATTGATGACTGCATCACAATTTTACACACAAATCTAAAAGAAAATAACGTGCTAGAAGAATATGCAATATTACTCGAACACTGCCTAACATTTGGCTATCTATTGTGGAATGAGGACTTCTACAATCAAATAGATGGTGTGACGATGGGCTCTCTGTATTTCCCATAAGCGTTGGCGTATTCATGGAAGACTTTGAGGAAAAAAGCCCTACTTACTGCTCCTGTAAATTCAAGATGCTACAAGCGACACGTAGACGATAATTTCTTAATTTATCACTTCTTTTTTTTAATAAATTCTGTAATTATCTTCTTGGAATTGTAAGTAAAATGCTAAAAATATTTGCTTAATATGAAAGCCTTCAAAATTTCAGCAAAGTCATTTCAGTTCATAGTAAACTTCTCACTCAGTCACAGCTCCGCTGACCTATTTATTGAACAAGACTTGTAGTTGAGTAATTGATGGGGAGAAATCAAATTGAAGCTAATTTTGTATTCTTCAAAGAAGAAGAAGGGACTACTTATTATTCAGACTCGTTTAATAGTCTATCTGTCAGTCAGGTTGTATTATAATTAAAATTGACAGCTCGTTAAATATGTTGCTGTTATTTCCCGGTCTTGATATTGAATCACTGTAGATTCTAACAATAGACCCCTAACACAAATGTTTGGTAATCGTGTTTAGATGTGCTATTTTTCCCTCGTGTCTCTAACACTACGTTCAAACCTACCATCGTATCAATATATGTGATTGAAATTTGGAGGATGATAGAAATGATGTAATAATATACTGCAAAGTTAAATCACAATATAATTGTGACGCATGTTAAGACTTTCGTCACTTTTCATACACAATACATATGATACAGCTATGATTGATTTATGCTACAGGTAATTGCTCTATTGAGCCGTGGTAGCTTAGAGGTTTAGCGCTCGATATATATTTAACAGTTCGTGACGCTAGGATTGAACCCGGGTTGGATTCAATTCCAAAAATAAAATTGTTAATTGTTTTTTTTACTGCTCTATTACCACGTATAAAGCAGATAATAAAAACGTAAAGAAATTCGGATATCTAAGAAATATAATATTTTGAGGACATTTAAAATTCATCAATACACATTGAAGCAATGCGTCAATTTCTTTGCTCCATAAATCTCTCAGGAATATGAAGAGGCTTATGCTCAATATAAAGGCTTTACTATTATCATAGTTTAAAGACCTTATAGTTATGAAACACCTTCGATGTTAGGCGATGTCGCCACCCGTGTAGGTATTTTGTTTGCGGCCAACGTGTATGTTAGGGATTGTCACGGAAATGGAAATAAAATAATTTTGGATATTATAAAACTCATTTTCATTTATTAATATTATTGACATACCTATAAGAAACAAAAATATTGAAAAAGTATTTTTCTACTACCACAAAAAAAACGCAACAGAGGTATGGCACTGCCGATACTATTCGTCACACTATGATTTTACAGATGTTTGCAGTTTTCGTTTGTTAGCCCGTTTAGACTCTCGCGCCAGCAGCGCTGCAAGTTGCTAGGCGAGCAACGAGGTGCGAGTGTAAACGCTGGTTCGAAGCTCGCCTCGCAGCTTATCTCAACCGCGACTCTCGCGCTCGCACATTCTTTTTTTTTCATAGGTAAGTTAAAAACTATAATTTGACATTTGCTGCAAAAAGCTGAATTTTAAAAATCCATTACGTACTACTGCATGATAAAATACAACACTTATAGCGATATTTTGTTAACCTCTCAGCAGTCCGGGCCAAAATAGCCGCTTTGGCGCATCTGTCAAACCCTAAACGAGTGATATATTGCCTACGTGGCGCGTGTCATTAAAATGGCAATATCTTAACATTTATGTATGGGAACTATATAATACGATATGTTGTTAGAATTAATGTAAATAAGCTAATAGAATATGTGTAAATGTGTACGTTCACCCTTTTGGTATGTTATAAATTCGATGGTAAAATTGCTAGAAGTGATTTTTTTCCAGTTTGTTGAATATAAAATGTAATCATTAAAAAATTAAGCAATTATTTCAATAAATATTTACTTCATTTACTATACAATAACACACTTTACAATAATGAATAAAAAAACACAACTCTACGTACAGTTTTTTCACACTACAAGCTCGACAATAATGTGGGCCACTTAAGATGACCCGAAACAGGCACAAAAAAAGGCACATTTTGTACTTCAATATCGACGATGCCTGAGGCACAATGGGCTTTAAATCCTAACTTATTCTATAGTATGGTCTTTTTTCTTAATATAAACAGTTTCAAATGTTACAACTATTTAGTTATTAAGAAATAAACGAGTTGTAACAATCACTTGAAAAAGTGACCCTAAAAAAATGCTTTCAAACTTTTGCATTTGTAACGAACAATTTTGTAATTTAGTTATATGTGAATGTATATTCCTAAATTTAATAACATTTCCTAAGCTAAAAACAAAACAAAGAAGGCATCTTTCATACAAAATTATGTTAGAAATCATCAACTAAAAGTTACACATTCACTACAAAAAGCACCAAGTGTGACGTAGTACCCAGCTATGCTAGTATGGATACGCTCTGTGGTGACTTCTTTAATAATTGTAATCATGAACATAAAATTAAAACGAAATACAAATTAGTTACCTCATACCAGTTAAGCACGTGGAATAAAAATATTTTTAATTCCTGACGTTTCAGGCGCTTTCCAGCAATTGGATCCCGGGGGGAGGGGGGACTGCGATGTTTGACGCTCCAATGTCATTGTAGCTCGGCTACCTTCAGTTCTTAATTAAGAACATAAATAATCTTAAACTGGACATAAATCAAAAAAATCGAAGGGCCTATTCTAGTACATTTTACAGGTTGTATCAATGTTAATCCTATGAAAAATAAACAAATTGCTTATAGACTGTATATTTCCTACCCTAAGACTGAATTTGTCAAAAAGAAAATGCTTTCTTAATTTTTCTTATAAAATATTGCGTTCGTAACTTTAATATGGCACAATACGTCCCTTATGAGCCATTTGTCTCGTCTAAACGACGTGAATATAGTTTTATATGCTGAGAAAGTGATTTGAAAATATTTATGTATGTTTGTATACCGTATGGTAGGACTTCTTCTGTTAGAGAGTCCGTCTATGTAGTCACTCTTTTACCTCCTCGTCGTTTACCTGTCTGTTATTTGAGTGTTTGTTCTACCATTCGTGTTCCGTGTTCTAGTATAACCAATTTTGTTCGATATGTACGAAGCTGTTGTATATATCCTGTATCATTTTCGCTCTGTAGCCTTATAGGATACTCACAAGACGATATGTGTTAGTAAATATTCTTGCACCGCAACTACATGGCTCATTAAACATGTGCACCATTCATCCTTATCATCATCATAACAAGTCCTTCACAAGTCCACTGCTGAACATAGGCCGCCCCAAAAGAATGCCATAAAGCACAGTCCTCAGCCACGTGCATCCATCGATTTCATGCAGGTCTTACCAGGTTGTCACTCCATCTATTGCGGGGATACCCTATTCTTTTTCTTTTTAACTTTATATTATTTGGTTAATTGAAAATTTTCTTTTAATGGGAAAATATTTGAAAATAAATAATTGTAAAACCCGCTTTTGCTTCAAATGGGTAGGAACTATTAATGGCGTTTTATTCAGACTTAGGATATTGATTAAATACCATTTATCAATTCCAAGATTAAAGACCAAATTCCGTTTATTTCTTCTTATCAATATTTATATTATAATAAAATCTCTAAACCGCATTAAAGATATTAATAGTTATTTTGCAATCATCCGCTAAATTAAACAAAATGATGTGTCTTCCCTAGTTTGAAGAGCACCTCCCGCCCTCCCTCAATTGCATGCACTAATCCCGTCAACACCCATCCCAGCAACACTACTCCCAACGCCACTACTCCCAAAACCACTATTCTAGGAAAGACACACCATCGACGATAATACGACACATGTTTCGCCTCTACACGAGGCATCTTAAGGTGTAAGTACACCTGAAGATGCCTCGTATACGACACATACCTCGGATACAATATTTTATATGTATAATTTATAAACAAAATATATTGAAGATTTGCTGAGAATAATTCAGACCAGAGTTTTAGCAAAATGGATTATCCTATTACTTTTATTAACCTAACCCTATTTGCAACTTGCAGATGTCTCTTATAAAGATACAATGCGCTTAGTTTGTAGTACAATCGTATTAAAGTTTTAACTTTATCTCAATAGACGCCTCCGGCAGGAGCTTATTCACCTTCAACTTATTTTAACTACGTAAGACTTCAATTAGTCATACGGCTTCTGCTAGCTTCAGTACATAGGCTACAGTATATTTTCAAAAAGTAACGGATCCTTATAAAACTTCGCTAATGTAAACCACGGTAGGAAAAATACAATAAAATCCTTATATCACGTACGTTGCGGCAACTAGAGCTTTTGCAATGTCGAGCACAACTCATAGAGTTGTTTGTAGTCATATTTTTTTTGACAGCCACGTATCGGAAGCATTGAAATTATGGGACAATTTCGAAGAAGACTTATGTTAAGATATTAGACACAAAATCAGTAGTCACCATCATCACAGGCCCGTCAGCTTATCAACTAGCTCATATTTGTTTGTTTATATCGAATAAACTCCGAAACTACTGGGCCAATTTCAATAATTTTTTCATCAAAGCTAAATTATCACAAAGTAACACAAGCTTTGATTTATTTTAGAAAATAGAGATCCTTAAGAAAATTATAACCCAAAGTAGCAAATATTTGTCAATAAAATTCATTATTTGGCTCGCGCTGAGAAAACATGATGAAACGTAAAAATTATGTGCTACATGCATTGAAGTAATACGTACTTACGTACTAGAACACTCTATTTCAAACAAAAAATGTGCGCTACTCTGTGTTCGTGTGGTTAGTTTTATATCATAGAATAAACGTATATAGAATGATCAGTAGGTAATTTAATATAATATATTTAGATATTTAGATTAGATTGATTAGAGAGATTATAGATTGTATTGTTAAATAGGTAAATTATATCAAGTACAATTTTTAAATTTTGTCATTTATTTTTATACTATATTTCCTTATTTAACATCATATTATATAATATTATATCACAGTTACATTATGATGATATTTTTATCTGAATATTTTAAAAGATAACTATGTCAAATATAAAAGAACATACTAAAGGTATGTTTAACAAAGCTTATTAATATAACATTTAAATTACAAACAAAAAAAATATTTATTTAAATTAGAATAAGAGTCGTTTTTAAATGGTTTGAACGCGAAAGTTAAAAATGGACGAATTTATTCCGCTTTGATTTTGATGTGAAAACCTAAAAATAAAATAAAAGAATAATGAGCAGATTTAAATATAAAAAATAGCTAAGTTATGATAACTTAAATATGTTTCTACAAAAAAAAAAAGACGTGTGGCACTCGGGGACTGCCGCGGTAAAGCTATTGCATAGCATTTTGTATCAACTTATGCAATTATAATTATTTATTTATTTTATTTATGCAGTATTTCTTTTTCCTTGATATTAATTAAGTTACACTTTTTGAGCGTGGTGACCGATAAGAAAACAATTTTTTTTCTTTTATTAAATAAATAAATAATAAATGCACTTTGTTCATTCATATTCAAAACACTTTATACACAAATTTTACAAGTACAGTTATTCACTGTTGTACATAAATACCTACACATCTATATACTTTCTCATAAACAGCTGCTTATGTATTCGTCCGATTTCGGAGCAGCTCGTCTCGATCCGTGCGAGCTTCGTAGAGTCGTACAATACGTCTAGTTGCACGCACACAAACACCGTGTCGAAGACTGCCGAAAAGAAACGACGTTAGACAATGCACAGCCTTCAAGCGCCGCCCAAGTGATTCTCGTCCCACCTGTCCGCGCAGTAACTTTTTTTTACGACCGCGCGAGACTGTCGCAACAAAAACGATTACTACTGAAAAACTAATATAGGTACCTACCTAACATTCAAATAAAAATATTCTCAAAAAGTTCAACGAATTCAGAATTTAATTTTATTAAAAGAAAATTGGTCAAATAAAAAAATAAAGGGTGAAAATAAAGCATATGGGAATATAAAAATAAATCGTATTTATTTTTTATTTCGAGTTTTACAAGAAAAGTATAATATTTACTGGAGACAATTATTTTATTACTATAATAGTACTTGATATTCCCTTATGAGGACGCTCAAGGCTATGCTCGGAGTTTCTCTGCGTGATAGACTCAGAAATGAGGATATCCGCAGTAAAACCAGAGTGACCGACATAGCCCAACGGATTAGTAAGCTGAAGTGGCAATGGGCCGGCCATATAGCTCGAAGAACCGATAACCGATGGGGAAGAAAGGTTCTCGAGTGGCAGCCCCGTACCGGTAGGCGTAGTGTAGGGCGACCCCCCACTAGATGGAGTGACGACCTGGTAAGATATGCAGGAAGTCGATGGATGCAGGTGGCTCAGGACCGTGCTTTGTGTCATTACTTGGGGGAGGCCTATGTTCAGCAGTGGACTTGTGAAGGGCTGTAATGATGATGATGATGATGATATTCCCTTTAAAATGACACCAATATGAATAATATCTTATATCTATATCTACAAATAAATAAAATTGAAGTATCTGTTTGTAATGTTAAAACAACAGCTTTTTATTAAATGCATATGAAAGTACTAGTAACAAAAACACAATTTTTAAAATTTTTATTTGTCTGTCGGTCTGTCTGTCTGTCTGTCTGTTTGTTCCAGCTAATCTCCGAAACAGCTGGATCTATTTTGACGGGACTTTCACTGGCAGATAGCTGATGATATAAGGAATAACTTGAACTACTTTTGTTTTAGAAAAAGAATTAGGGTTCCGCGCAAAAAAAATTAAAACCCATGAGATCCATATTCCACGCGGGCGAGATCGCGGGGAAAAACTAGTACTTAATATTGATAAATGTATACTTATTTTTATTTATTTATTATTTTAATAAATAAATAATAATAAGTATTAATAATTTCTAGACACATCTCAACAGATATTTCGTTAATAAATTGCTATCAATACTGAAGCATTCTTATATTTAGCATCCATTTGACACAAAAAACTGATAATAATACTTTTTAAACAACATAATATAATCAATAAACGATAATCGCGTATAGTGAATTTCGAGGTAAATTATTATATGTAAACGTTTTTGAATCGTCGTAATGATACATATTTCCTAAAGAAAATATCTTCACAATTAATTTGATGTAAAACAACATTAGAAATAACGTATAAAAACGGAGAAATTATCAAATTTTTGATCGAGTTCCTAACCAGTACACAAACAAAAATGGCGAAATGTCATTTTCACATTTTTTTTATATATAGTTATTAGTTACAGAGTACACAGATAAAATTCACTCTCATAGATGACAAATTTTACTTCGGTTCATTTTCGCACGCTTTCTCGAGAGCGACGCGTCGTGACTTGTTTACGCATTTTCTTCAAATACCCCGCCCACACACCGCCGGAAACATATACCTACGAAAAAAAAAACGTAACAAACTTCTGCCAGATAAGGCTTGATAAGATCTTTGGTGTTTTTGCACCATAACCTGACTCTGGTAAATTTTAAATATGACTAGATAGATAAGAACAGTTGGTTTAATATGATTGTTGAAAACAAATACCCTTTAATTGTTATGAAAAATACTTAAGGTTAATGAATGTTGAATCAAAAACATTAATTGTTTATTTAATTTACGGAATCCTATCCAGATGTTTACTAGGAGAATACAAAGTTTATTTCATTTTTGTAATATGGCTAATTATTAATTAGGCAGGGATTTCTAAGATTAATAACTAATTAACTAAGATTAAGGTTAAGAACTAAGATTAAGATTAATGATAAGATAGGAACTGATTTAATATAAGGTTTACATTTACAATGTTCCGAAATAAATAAATAAAGAATTGACCATGAGTGAGTAAAAATAATATCTTTTATTTTACAGTATCTAATGTTGTTGTATAAGGTGCTTCTAAAATATATGCCACGGTTGTTTGTATGGAGACTTGGCCAATCAGCTGACCGATTTCCATACAAAGTGCAATTTTTTTTGAGAATTGACTATGGGTTCCTTGGGGAAAGTGGTACAGTATCATGAGTAGAACCACCAGTTGCAGCCATGGCATATTGTAGTTTAGAAGCACCTTATATTTCAGTTAAAATAAGTGCGAGTAGGTATTATTTTTCTTATACCGAATTTCGGCCCATCTCTAATATATATATATATTGAGAATCTAAATTGAGAATTTAAACTATACGCGTGTGTGTGTTTGTGTGTATATAAAGAGGGCTACTTTTAATATCGCTCATTTTAATATCATAAATTTAGCTTATCTTTATAGCAGTATTATATTTTCAATTCAAAATTAGTACTGCATTTGTGATAATAATAAAATGTATGTATATAGAGTACTCACTCATTTTCTTTCACTATTATTTCGTGACTTTCTTCATTAATAATAAATGCACTTTGTTCATTCATATTCAAATCTCTTTATACACAAACACCGTGTCGAAGACTGCCGAAAAGAAACGACGTTAGATAATGCACGACCTTCAAGCCACACCTCCGTGCCCATCGGAGTGGGGAGCGTGAGGTTTTTTCGTTACGGCGGAAAAAATTTCTGGATTCGGTCCCCGCGCTCAAGGCCCGCGATAGAAGCTATGCAATAGCTTAAAAAATTGTACATAATCATTAGGGATGCATTGGATACCGATACCAATATATCAGCGATATACGAAGTTTACCGATATATCTGCATCGGCGATGTTTTCACGTCCGATTCAACGATACTTTTAAAATTTCGCGCTTTAAAATCTATTCTCTTGCAAACGAGGTACGAACTAACTATGCCGTGCTGTGTCTTGTTTGTAAATAAAATATGCCGTAGGTTTTGAATTCTTTCTTTATATGAAATTTTCCAGTAGTTGCGCTGTTTCATAATCAAACAGGTATAGAAGTGAAATGGTAGCCGTTGTGTCTATGGCTTTGCTTAAAATATGGTCTATACGAGAATTTTTCCGTGTCGGTATCTTTAAATGAATTATTAGATTGTATTTGTGACATAGATCCTGCAAAAGGAATAGAAACACTTCCCTGCCTTAAATTATTAATATTATACCAGTTACAACTAGCTTATGTTTGACTTATGACAGTAAGTCGTATAAAAGCTTGTCCAACTTACCTAAGAAAATATATTCAGGATTGACGAGGGTGTCCCAAAATATATATTATAATCATTTTATTGGCAAAGAGACAGGTTTGGAGGCATTGAATCTGATAAAATTAGTCGAATTCCGAGGCCGCCTACAGCAAGAGACCACAATTTCCCTTTCAGACTGAATTTTTCCCAACATATCCATCGTCCGATTCCGTAAAGATAATCCGATTCCATTGATAATACATACATTATTTTAACCTGTCATATTAGCTATATTTTATATATTTTAATGCCTATCTATGATATCTTTTGCATTTTACGTTTTTTACTAATCAATTTTACAAACTTAAAAAAATAAAAATTCCCCAAATAAAACTTTCATATAGTGTAAAATAACGATAAACATAAAGAAATTCCTTACTTTCATGTTACGACGGCTATAGAACATAACGATCCGTGCCTGATAGTGGTTGTTTTGAGTATAACATGCAGAGTAATCTAAGAATCTGTTTTTAAAAGTAGTCCCGTTTTTTTTACATCTTTCACAGTAATAAAGTTTTGAACCCAAAAGAAAGTTTTTGTAGCTCGTAGTAAACTTGAACAATTAATAAAAAAATCTTAACAATTGTTTTGAATTTGAATTAAATACAACTCTTGGTAAATTAACACATCTTTTATTCTCAATGTAATTATGACGATGATGTTTCCTTTACCAATTTACAGGTTTTCTTTTGATAGAATTGGGGTGGTAAACAAGCACACAATCCACCTGAAGAATGTGGATACTGCGGACTAAAGACATCAACATCTATCTTCAATTTCCCCTCAGTCCCAGCTAAAATGTTCGACACTGCTCACGCGCTTCTCGGGACGAGCGTTGCTAAAAATAACCTGACTTGAAATTTGTCGTACTTTTATTTTTAATAAAATTCATTATGAATTTCAATATAATACTTTTACAGTTTATCTATTATGTTATATTACTTGCTTTAGGCCTTTTATCTCATTACAATTAGATTTTAATTGTATTTTAATAGTAAAAATGTACGTACCCAGCGCAGGACAACAGCTTTAATATCACAATTATTTCTACATATTACTGGAAATTATTTACGTAATAATATAAATTATATTCACACAAAAACTTTTATAACAATTTTATAATAAACACTATACTACACACTAATAGCACACCAGAAAAATCCAAAAATGAACACAATAACACGCCACACCTAACAGGCGTATGAAATGAATGTAGATTATAAATAAATGCCATAGACTGAGTTTTTATTGCATTAAAAGATAGAAAATTTTACAAGGAACCTATAATATCAAACTAGTCATAGATAAGCCTAAGTATAAGTTTTTATGGTTTAAAGTGCTGCGGGTGTGGTCGGATCCGACCGCTTGGAATTTCACGGAATATCGCAGTGGTTGGATCCGTCCGTGTGCATATTGAAGGATATAGTCAAGATGACAAGATGAAATGGAATATCTCAATTCTGCGATTCCTTAAGCTCACCATACCAAACAAATTAGGATGCTATTTATTTGTCACAGAACAATCACCGGAAACTGACAAAATTGATTATTTTTGAGAATTAGTGTTTTTTAATTTATCATCTGTGCAGTGTAGTGGCGTTAGAAAATCAAATATGTTATTTTGTTACTGTGATATGTCAACACTTCTTTCTTCTTCCGCTAGATGTCGGTATAATAATGTCATTTGTGCCAGGCGCAATATTTCGGGAAGTAGGGTGAAAGGTGCGAAGAGGAGTTGTCTTGGATTGCACTACTTTTTATTAATATGTAGGTATTTTTATGTCAATTAGTCATGGCATCAATAAACGAAATACTTATTTTTTGCAATGCATTTGTATTTAGATTCTTAATTGAGAATTGATGTAAATGTGTATGTATCATAGCATCCACTTACCATTATGCGGACTGTGAGCTCGTTTGTCCTTCATAATAAACAGAAATAGTTAAAAATATATTAAAATTACACTTCTAAATGACACAAACACATATCGAGGCCTATAAATTACACATTATTAGTATTTTTTTCTACAGTGAATTTGCAATCTCTAATTCAAATTTTTCACTTTATGACAGACTATCAATATTCACCGCTGAATACGGGCATCTCCTATATATTGCCTCATTTACCGTAGTTGCTTCAACATTATATAAATGTATTATATTAAAACGATTTGTCACTTACATTAAATACTATATGTATATCTTTAAGGAAACATATCAGAACCCTAGATTAAGCATTATTACGCTATAAAAACAGCATACCACTAAAATCTGTTGTGTACCCTTAATGTCATATGAATAAATAAGTAATGTCATACATTAACCCACTTAAAATTTAACCCGCGTATTAGATTAATGTCGAAGTCACGTTACAAAAACAACATAACAACGTTGTATCTTATTCGTCATTATAAATCATTTCCATTTGCAAAGCCTTCGGCAACAGATTGTTGGAAAATTATGAACAATAATTATTAATTACTAGATAATTTGTACTCAAATAATATAAACTTTTTTTTACTTTATATACTTATCTTTTATACACTTTTATAAGGCGATAAGACTCCTTTTTTATATACTTTTAATAAGTGCTAGGATTTCTTTTCTGCCTAGAATTGCGTTTGTTTAGCTTTTCCTATTTCTACCGATAAATAGCACTGCATGCACTTCTGTGTTCCAGTCTGAAGTATATAAAGAGCAAAAAAAACATATTACAAGCTGTAGTCTTTGGAGGTGACGCTGACGCTGCAGGTATAGCATGGTTGCAGCACGATTGGGTCGTTTGGACCGGGAAAAGAACAAACCCCCACAGAATACCAGCGTAAAATAGCAGCTTATTTCAGCTGTGTTACGTATGGTTAGTTTAGAGAACAGGCGACCCTTTTTACTAGTAACGTGGCTTTCCTCCTTAGTCCTCATGCACAACAACGCATAGTCTACATTCTGCTTCTCAATTACAGATAGCTTGCCCGTGAAGAAGCAAGCTGTCCTATTGGGCCAAATAGCATTTCGTGGTCGAACTCATAACTGAGACGTCACTCCATTCGGGCTTGGGAGCACTGGCCTTCATCCATTCCAGAATCGGCTTGATGTCCGGATCATCCTGTTGTATCCACTCGTTGCTGAGTTGTTCTGTCCTGAGCATCGTCACAGATACCACTTGCCATGCCCATGCCCGTGTACGCATGCTTTCCCGACTTATCCAAGGCATTTGACCTGGTGACATATAACCTGCTATAAAGCATAGGCTTACCACAAAAACTTATCAGCATACTCCAATTCCGGTACGCAAACCAGTCCAATACTGTCAGGTGAGTCTGATCCGTATCACCAACCCTATTCAATCTTTACATCAACGAGCTAATCATAGCACTAAGTAGGCATCATGATGGCTGCCACATTGATGGTGTTTGTGTCAATAATCTTAGTTATGCGGAAGGCATGGTGCTAATGAGTGCGTTGGTATGCGGCCTGATAAAGCTAATACAGATATGCGAGGAATATACATGCCACGAGTTATTATAAAATGTCAGGAAGAGTCAATACATGATCTTTGAGGCCGCGGGTGCGAAATGTCCTGCTAATATAACTCAAATTAAATAAAATGGTGTACCCCTGGAAAGTGTTGAACAGTTTAAATATCTGGGACATTTACTCACCGTCCACCTGTAAGATCACGCTGATATGGATCAGGAGCGGAGAGCGCTGCCTATCAAAGCTAATATGATCGCTCGTGGGTTTGCATGGTGCTCAAAGGAGGTTAAGGTTACGCTATTTCGAGCATTCTGTACATCGCTCTACACGTGCAGCTTATGGGATAATTACAGTAGGAAGAGCTACAGCGTCCTCCGCGTTCAATACAATAGTAAGTTTATGGTTGTGATGGGGCTGCCTCGATTTTGTAGCGCCTCTGGTATGTTCGCTGATGCACGTACCGATTGCTTTCATGCTACAAAGCGCACGCGGGCTGCGTCACTGGTGCGCAGAAATCGGGCCAGCTCCAACACTAACCTGGTGATGATCAAAGAAAGGTTACACTGTCATATAATTCGGATTCGCTGCGACAGATACATCGCAGTACAGTTGCCACAGAGGAAGTTATAATGAGGGCTTATAATCTTCCGCTCACCAGATGTCGCTAGTAGACACTGAGGTGAAGTTTATTCTTATACAATGTAATTTAATTGAGAAGTTAGTTTTAAATTAAATAAAATCAATTTCTAGAGTATCAAATCAATACAAAAGACAAAGCCTCAGGGGTTTGCTCTTTAATTTTTGCACATTTTTAACTCTTTTCTTAATTTTATATTTTCACGAATATCTGTGGTTTGGTTTATATATTTTTAACCTAATTAATATAAAACATAACACATAGTATGTAAAAAAATATTAACCTTTACATTTTTCGAACAAATTGAGTTCCCCGATACGAAATCTGTCAAATATTACACCTTATTTGTAAGTGGCACCGCTCTGGTAGCGGAAAACGTCGTGGATGGCTTCATTGATTGTCTATTGACCGATAAAATTGTGTAAATCTGTTATTTACTGATTGTGATTTTATTTCATTTTATTAATTGTGATTGTATTTTATTTTGTTGAAATTACTGCCAGCGTCAAGTGACTGTAGGATTTATTATTTTAAAATTGTTATTTTGATGACATTTATTGATTTATTGACATTTATTTACCTGTTTTTAAATTGTGGAGACTTTTTTTTAAATTCCTTGATTTTTCTGGTTATGGGTAAAAACTTTCTGAAAGATGATTATTATTATTATATGTTGATGGATTATTATAACGAAAAAAAAACATTAGTAGAGTATTGTTTTTGTGGCCAATAGACATTTACATATCTTTGTTTACGAATCAAAATGCAGATGCGATGGACTAAGACTAAACAACTCGTTTCCAGTAAAAAGATTCTTGGGTTCTCTATACTCACGATACGAAACATAGCAGCATTAAGTTACTACATATTTTACGCTAGTATTCTGTTAGAGCGTGGTCTTTCCCCGGTCGAGCCGACCCATTCGTGCTACAACTATACAATCTGCATGTATGTATGTATGTATGTATGTATGTATGTATGTATGTATATATATATATATATATATATATATATATATATATATATGTGTGTGTATGTGTGTGTGTGTGTGTGTGTGCTTGTGTGTGTGCTTGTGTGTGTGTGTGTGTGTGTGTGTGTGTGTGTGTGTGTGCGTGCGTGTGTGAAAGCGTGTGTGCGTGTTGCGTAACTTACATTTCCTAAGAATTTTACTTAATTTGGAGATAGATTTTGAGAAATCTCAAAAATAAATATTTTGTGATTTTCGTGAGATATCAATAACGAAAAATTTTGAAAAAAATGGATGTTTTTAAATTATTCCGATATAATATCATTTTTAACATCGTAATTTGGTGAAATTTGGAGGCTTGTATTTGAAATTAGCGGGAAGTTCTGGGGATGGCCTACTGGGTCAAATATTTTTTTTTATTTATTTATTGCAGATGTTATGCGTGGCATAGCTATGCAGTAGTGTAAATGTATTATTATTTTTATTGTAGCACGACTTTGTCAGCTCCACCGGGGAAGTACTAAACTTTCACGGAAATATTTTCACAGAATACCAGCTCAATGCTGCTATGTTTCCTATGGCGAGTGTAGAGAAAAGGAGCATTTTTACTGTATTCAAAGTATTCCATCTTATTTCTCAGGGATATCTGCGTTGTCGATATGATTCTAAATCGAGGAAAGATGTTAATATCTATGGACACAGCATCCACTTACCATCAGGTGTGCTCTATGCTCGCTTGTCATCGTTATACTATAAAAATGTCCCAGGGCTGCAGTAGCCACTTCCTAACAGTTGAACACAAAAAATGTTATTTTATCTTTAAAGACTTGTTAATGCTTCTTATATTGTTGCGTAAATATTTTATGTGTTTATGAAATTGAAAACTTCCGTTCCGCAATAATGGAGAAAAATTTACTGCACCAAGGATTCATAAAGTGTCTGAGCGAGGTATATATTACACCAATTATTACATTAGGAACAAACTTGCGGGACAAGAAAGTGTGATAATAGTTTTACCGAACGTGACTTGTAATAGATTCAAGCTCTTTAGGAACATTTGAATAGATGTTGTTATATTGTAAAGTATTAAACTGTTACAAAATGGAACGTTTTACTAATTCTGGTTTGGTTTTCATCTATTCCGTATTAATTGAATTTAGCGAAATTTTCTTCGATTTGATTGGTCTAGTGGTCATAAAAGCTGATCATGAGGATTGTGAGGGTTTGAATCCCGGATCCCGACAAAATCAAGTATTCTATTAAGAAATTACCTATAGCAGCCCGGGGTACCACGCCTCGTAAGGCTTATAAAGCTGGAGGTCGTGTTGGCTTACCATCACATTGGTCTCTGAGAGGGATGAAATAGAAAGTGAACCTGTAGACGGCCCCAAGGAATAAAATCGTAATCAAGAAAAGAAAATTTTGACGCTCAAGTTGTAGTACGCTGCTCTGACTTCGAAATTCTGATTATACTTCGCGGCAATATGGATCAACATAATGAATCTTTGAAGTTTTGGATCCAATGGTGCATAGTAAACCATGAACATCTAATAAACTTCAATTTATTTTATTTTACACGAACACAATGTAAATACTACAAATTACAGGAAAGCTTATATTTAAGTGTCGTTTTAATTAAAAGTTGCCACGGTATACAATCTGGACAAAGAATATGTTTCTTAGTATATATTTTAGTTTTTTGAGTACATAGTTAATACCGAGGCCTTGCTATTTCTTTATCAAAAGCCATGTTTCCACGCAATAACATTGTGTGATTTCTTTCGGAATGGTAAACTAAGGCCCTTCAAGCTGCTCGAAAAATCTGTTTAGTATCAATTAGCATTTCATGAGGTTACAACTGACGATGGACATGTACTTGTACGTACATTTTCTAAATTAGAAAAATTTATATGTCACATATATGGGGTTTCTAACTTTTCGAATGTTAAAGATAATCTTGCCGATAATTGAACTTGTTCATTTTTGTAATTCATCATTTGCAACGAAAAACTATTATTAAAATAGTGTACTTTTAAAGTTATTAACAAAAAAAATTAATACTGGTTTTTATATTGAATTATGTATTAGGTAAGCGCACAAGCCATTTTATTCACGCATAGTTTTTAACATACTAAAATTAATTTCTGTCTCTCACGTTGTTTTTTACAGTATTTTTTCGAGTTAAGTATAACTGTAATCAACTAATTCAATTTTTTCTCGTGAATGTCATCACACTATTTTAAGGTACAGCAATTTTACGACCTTATTTTTTATAAATTAAGTAAAATTTAATGCCATAATATACTATTGTTTTTATGAAATATGACTATAGTATTAATGTGCATTGGGATGATCATGTGCTAGAATTCCTTTTTTTACCTAGAAGTTGTTTGGGGTAAAAACCACCCTCTGAACTATTTCTGCCAGTAAATAATAATGCTTACACTGCTGTGTTTCGATCTGAAGAATATAGAGAACCAAAACTATATTACAGACTGTGAGGCATTCCATCTTAATCCTTTAATGCCCACATGTTGAAAGCCTGTTGCAATCCATGAATTCTTTCAATTAAAAAAATTATAAATAAAACACTAGAAAAATGATAAATATTATTTATTTCAAATAGCTTCACAATTAAATAAGAAACAGGTAATATAATACAAAAAGAACTAATAGTATTGATAAAAGCTTTCTAAATTGGAAGTGGACCATTATAAGCTGGTTTCATTGTTACCTTTACAGACATAGTTTCCGTGTTTGTGCAAGATTTTCGCTTTCTGGTTTTTTTTGGTCGATGTTGGTGCTACGAACATTTCATTAATCGTCATCATCGTAATTATATTTGAATTAAATTGACAGTAGATTTGTGGGAGTCACGTCTAATGCTTTAATTTTTCACCAAAATATTTTCTTTCCTTTTGTATTGTTTAACCAATTCTTCCCTGTACTCGTAATCAACGTTTTAATGTCATAAAAATCACGTTACATTATTTCCTTAACTTTATATTTTTTACATGTTTGTTTAGCATTAATCACTATTTACTTTTTTAGAATGACATCCCAAAAAAGGTTTGGCCGAATTTTTGTGTGCTCTGGGTTTATGGGCTATCCATTATTTTTCATCACGATACCGTTATGATTGCCGTTAACGGTTTTGTAGTGGTAAAGTGATAGTCGCTTTCATCTGGATTGCTAGTTTAATTAGAACTAGTTGGCATTAACACCGAGACTGCAGCCTATATATTGAGGTTCTCACTCACCTAATATTTCACCTCTCTCAATTGGACTTCGTTGCTCTGTACTTTCGTCTATATTTGTAGTTGTAACCATTTCTTGAAGATGTGTCAATGATTTACTTTGCGGTGTTAACGTCTTATCTGCATAGCTAATGGTTACATTATTTCCTACCTCAATAGAAATACAATGTTCATTCGAAGCAAAAGGTGATTCAATATTATAAATATTATTTTCATTGGGTTTTAAGTTAAGTCAATGTTTCTATCAATCGAGTTTTGACTCGGCAGTGTCGTATAACGAAAAATCAAATTGAGTTGTTTCCTGACTTGCTTTTAATTGTTCTTATTATACCTTCTGAAGGAGCAATAAAATCAACATTATCTAAAATATCGCTGCTTTGGAAAAATAGTGTATTATTACCAAATACTACAAAATTAAGTTTTCAACAACATTCAACGTAAATTGATCTGTTTTGTATACACAATAAAGATCATATTTCTATAACAACATTTACGGCCGTGGCGCCACCAAAAGACTGTATCCTATTGGTCAATTTTGGCAGCAATTTTTTATAGACAGCGTTGTATCGCCAGTTGCAACTTGTCCTTAGATGTGAACACTCGGTTGGTTTTCTGGAATATAGTCATATTACAAAATAATACAAATTTTGAGCGCGCATTTATCTAGAACACTGCATTATTTCGAGATGTGACATTATTGTTTAAAAAAATCTACAAGAACCTTTAGACACTTCTAATAGACAAAGTTTCATTAGGGATTACTACGTTGTTCTACAAAAAATAAGTATAACTTAAATGTATTAAAATTAGATATTACTGTCTATAATAAAAATAGGGTCTATAGTATTTGTACAGTAAAAATTAAAACGATTTTCTAGATAAGTTATTTCGTGATTGTAATAGTATTTTTCGTAATAAGACTTTATCTGTTCAACAATCTGTCGTATTTTTGTACTTAACCACAGTATTTCAGATAAAAAGCAACTCGAAAACGCATTTAATTTTTCTAAAATGTCAGATACGAGTACCTATCTAACTAATCGTAATGAGTCAAATATTTTAGTAGGTACCTAGTATTACTTTTACCTATCGACTCTACTATTCTAGGTAGCTATAATCTAGGTACCTAGATTCTACTACTACGGTACTTAGGTACTTTAAAGTTAAAAAGAGTAGGTATGCTAGGTAGGTACGTAGACAGGTACCTATACCTAGAATCTAGGTCCGATAGGAATCAGAATCAGATAATTGTGTGAAAGTGCGCGTATATACCTACCTTAATTTTAATTGTTTTTCATTTTTATTTTAGTGGTAAACCGACGGACATTAAAGCTGTTCCGGAACATCAATGTCCCGTTGAGTATCAAGGGAATAATAATAATAATAATAATAATAATAATAAAAGGCGTAGGGAATTGACGACCCCATCGCCCGCTGATGTAACAGTTAAGTGACAAAACTGCTACGTCAACGCAGTCAGTCAGCGCCTTGCGAGAGGTGTGAGCGCCGTGCCTCGGCAGAATTTAGGGTGCAGAGGCCCGTTTGTGCTTATGGCTACACACGAAACGGTGCCGGGCCTGGGCGTCTCCCGTTAATGGACGCCCAAATAATGGATGATGGATAAGAAGATAGTCCGCAAAGGGCCGCTGCCTGGGGGTCGCCGGGGCGCGTCTGGAGCTGGCGCTGGACGCGGCAGCATGCGGGTCGCCAGCCGAGCGCGAGGAGCTGCACGGTCACCTAGCAGCCCTCCGCATCCATCATCCCCACCAGAAGGCTTGGTGTCGGCTGGGTCTTCTCGGACTCAGCAAGCGGCACCCGCCGCTGGTGGAGCACGTCGCATGCGTTGGTCACAAGAAATGAATGCAAACGCACTGCGGGCGTACTTTAGGGCAAAAGGGGAAGAAACTGGATGTTTGGCGTATCGGGCTAGGATGCATCGTCTTTTTGCTGAGCTGGAGCCATCTTTAACCGTCACAGAGCAAAACCTGGTAGACCGAGTTCGGTATATCTTGCGCTCAAATATATTTGATGTCGCCGAACTCGAACGGCTACGACGTGAGGCTGTTCCCTCGTCGGATGAGAATGCTACGGCTGGGGATGCGGCGCCACAAATGGTAGAGCAATCCGCAAACGTGGATGCCGCCGTGAATACCCCAGTTGTGGTTGATTCAAACGATGATGGAACAGTCGCCCAGGAACTGGAATTAGAGCATATGAGGAGTATATTGGAAGAGGCGATTGTGGAAACGCGCAGTACGCCTCTCGAAAATCGACCGCGACTTCCCCGCATAGCCCTAAGCAAGCGGAATCGGGCTGTCGTGAGGGCTCTGAACCCAATGCTGGTTACCTATTTGGAAGCCAGCCGGGACCTTTGCGAGACGGACTCAATTCTTTTTGGCGCCGCGCTGGCAGTCTGCCGTATCATAGGCGCCAAGGTTTCCACGGCTGGACGCGCTACTGGCCATAGTAGCGCTATCCCAGCATGGAGAAGAAGAATTGAGGAATGTATCGCAAGGGCTAGAGCTCTCATCGGCAGACTGATATGCTTCAGATCAGGCAACAACAGGCCAAGAATTGTGCGCACCGTCAGGATGGCGTTTGCTGGGACAAATGTCAGTTTGTCCCAGCCGGATATAACGCAAAAACTGACGTAACGCATAGATGATCTGAAGCAGAGAATCGCTGCTTGGGGAAAGCGGATTCGGCGATATACCGAGAGGTCGACACGGTTCAACCAGAATCGTCTCTTCCAGAGTGATCAGAAGAGGCTCTATGAATCATTGGAGCGACCAATGGTAAGTGGAACGGGTCCAGCACCGAATCAGGCCGACAGTGTAGCATTCTGGCGCGGCCTGTGGTCAGAGCCCGTAAACCACAGCGAGGGCCCTTGGACAGAAGTTGTGGCGAGTCAGTGTGCGGGTATTACGCCCATGGACCCCGTCATCATAACGCCGGATGACGTAGCTGAGGCGGTCCGTAGGGCCCCGAACTGGAAAAGTCCGGGGCTTGACGGGCTGCATCACTACTGGCTGAAGGGGTTCATGGTGTGTCACTCTGTGCTCGCCCAACAGTTTCAAGAGGCTCTCAACCAGAAGTCGCTCCCAAGCCTCTTCACTACTGGGATCACTCATTTGGTTCCTAAAGACCAGGGTACCACAGACCCGAGCAAATACCACCCCATCACTTGTCTACCGACAATATACAAGACACTAACATCCATTTTGAGCGCGAGAATCACTTGTCACCTGGACTCAAATCAGGTGATGTCGCGCGCTCAAAATGGATGTCGGGGCGGTGGTCGTGGAACCAAGGAACCACTCCTCATTGACGCGGTCATTGGCAAAGTGGTGAAACGCAACCGTCGGGACTTCTCCGCCGCCTGGATAGACTACAGAAAGGCATTCGACTCGGTGCCCCATACATGGCTAAAGAGAGTCCTCGAGCTGTACAAGATAGACTGTACAGTTAGAGACTTCCTCGAGCAGTGTATGGGGCAGTGGAGTACGATCCTTTGTCATCTGGGTGAGCGGATGATGGCTGCGGAGAACCACATAAGGATAAGAAGGGGTATCTTCCAGGGCGATTGTCTGAGTCCAATCTGGTTCTGCCTCTCTCTGAACCCTCTCAGTACCTTACTGGAGGGCTGCGGGAGGGGATTTCAGCTACGGAAAGGAGGGACAAAAGTGACCCACCTTTTCTATATGGATGACCTCAAGTTATTCGCCTCCAGTCGCTCCCATCTTATGGAATTGCTAAACATCACTTGTGAATTTAGCAATTCCATTGGAATGGAGCTTGGGACGGATAAGTGTGCGGTCCTCCATGTTGAGAGGGGAAGGGTTGCTAACTCTGAGGGCGCAGACTTATCTGTGCCCGTCAACTTAAGGACCCTTTCCGAGGCTGAAACATACCGATACCTGGGTATGTCACAAAACATCGGTATCGATGAGACTGGTATGAAACAGTCAGTTTGCGACGTGTTTTATGCACGCTTGACCAAAGTGCTTAACAGCCTTTTGTCCGGTGTGAATAAGGCACACGCATATAACGGCTGGGTCATGCCTGTCCTCATGTATACCTTTGGCATACTCAGGTGGACTCAGACTGAACTTAACGCCCTGGATAGAAAAGTCCGCACTACCATGACGTCCCATAGGATGCATCATCCGAGATCGTCGGTAATGAGGCTGTACTTGCCGCGGAAGCATGGTGGTCGTGGCTTCTTGAGCGCGCTCACCATGCACAATCGCGAAGTGTGCAGCCTCCGTGATTACTTCCTGGCGAGATCGGATGATCCATTCTATAAGGACGTCATTTCTTGTGATAAAGGACTTACCCCTCTATCCTTAGCCAACGAGCAATGGCAAGACCCGGCAAAGCAGAGCATTTCCGACCGGGAGACCGTATGGAAGGAGAAGGAGCTCCACGGGAGGTTCTACAAGGCTCTACATGAGCCTTTCGTAGACACAGTAGCCTCCCTCCACTGGCTACGCTTTGGTGATCTCTTCGGGGAAACCGAGGGTTTTGTCTGTGCAATACAGGATCAGGTTATTAAGACCAACAACTATCGGAGATACATCCTAAAGGATGGCACCGTCGACATCTGTCGAGCTTGTCGCCGTCCCGGTGAGTCACTTAGGCATGTTATCTCCGGTTGTTCGGCGCTTTCTAACTCTGAGTACTTGCACAGGCACAACCTAGTAGCCAGAATTCTACACCAGGAGCTCGCTCTGAAATACGGTCTCGTGGATCGGAAATTGCCATATTACAAGTACTTGCCGGAAGCCGTGCTCGAAAATGATCGCGCCAGGCTCTATTGGGACCGGGCCATCATCACAGACAGGACTATTCTTGCGAATAAGCCTGATATTGTGCTGATGGACCGGGCACAGTCAAGGATATTTTTGGTCGACATTACCATTCCGTATGACGAGAACCTCGTGAAAGCCGAAACAGACAAGCAAACAAAATATCTGGACCTGGCTCACGAGGTGACCGACATGTGGGGTGGTCTGCCGACCGAAATTATTCCTGTAGTCGTCTCTGCAAACGGGCTAATCCCAGTCAGCCTCTCGGGTCATCTGAGGCGGCTGGGACTACGTGGCGGGCCGCTCCAGGTTCAAATGCAGAAGGCGGTGCTCCTCGATACCGCCCGCATCGTCCGCCGGTTTCTTTCCCTTTCCCCCTAACCCTCGGCCGTTTGGTCTCCCCTGCCGAGGGCCTCCATCTGGTTGGGCTTTTATTTATTTATGTACTTTTATATTTATTTTATGTTATTGATATGTATGTATATTTATCTTTTTATTTTCATTTATAATTATATATTTATAGCACCCAACCAGATGAGAAAACTATATAGATACCCCACAATAATAATAATAATAATAATAATAATAATAATAATAATAATAATAATTATTATTATTCTTTTATGGATGATGGAATATGTAAAAACGCGCAAAGGGCCGCTGCCTGGAGGTCGCCAGGGCGCGTCTGGTGCTGGCGCTGGACGCGACAGCATGCGAACCGCCAGCCGAGCGAGAGGTGCTGCACGACCACCCATCAGCCCCTCGCATCCATCATCCCCACCAGCTGGTTTGGTGTCGGCAGGGTCTTCGCAGGCCCAGCAATCGGCACCCGCCATTGGTGGAGTACGACAACCGAAATGAATACTAACGCATTGCGGGCGTATTTTAGGGCGAAAGGGGGAGAAGTTGGAGGTTTGGCGTATCGGGCTAGGATGCATCGTCTTTTTGCTGAGCTGAAGCCATCTTTAACCATCTCAGAGCAAAACCTGGCAGACCGGGTTCGGTATATCTTGCGCTCAAATATATTTGATGTCGCCGAACTCGAACGACTACGACGTGAGGCTGTTCCCTCATCGGATGAAAATGCTACGGCTGAGGATGCGGCGCCACAAATTGCGGAGCAACCCGCAAATGTGAATGCCACCGTGAATACCCCAGTTGTGGTTGATTCAAACGATGATGGAACAGTCGCCCAGGAACTGGAATTAGAGCATATGAGGAGTACATTGGAAGAGGCGATTGTGGAAACGCGCAGTACGCCTCTCGAAAATCGACCGCGACTTCCCCGCATAGCCCTAAGCAAGCGGAATCGGGCTGTCGTGAGGGCTCTGAACCCAATGCTGGTGACCTATTTGGAAGCCAGCCGGGACCTTTGCGAGACGGACTCAATTCTTTTTGGCGCCGCACTGGCAGTGTGCCGTATTATAGGCGCCAAACTTTCCACGGCTGGATGCGCTACTGGACAAAGTAGCGCTATCCCAGCCTGGAGAATAAGAATTGAAGAACGTATCGCAAAGGCTAGGGCCCTCATCGGCAGACTGATATGCTTCAGGTCAGGCAACAACAGGCCAAGGATTGTGCGCACCGTCAGGATGGCATTTGCTGGGACAAATGTTAGAATGTCCCAGCCGGATATAATGCAAAAACTGACGGAGCGCATAGACGACCTGAAGCAGAGAATCGCTGCTTGGGGAAAGCGGATTCGGCGATATACCGAGAGGTCGACACGGTTTAACCAGAATCGTCTCTTCCAGAGTGATCAGAAGAGGCTCTATAAATCGTTGGAGCGACCAATAGTAAGTGGAACGGGCTCAGCACCGAATCAGGCCGACACTGTAGCATTCTGGCGCGGCCTGTGGTCAGAGCCCATAAACCACAGCGTGGGCCCTTGGGCGGAAGTTGTGGCGAGTCAGTGTGCGAGTATAACGCCCATGGACCCCGTCATTATAACGCCGGATGACGTAGCTGAGGCGGTCCGTAGGGCCCCGAACTGGAAAAGTCCGGGACTCGACGGGCTGCATCACTATTGGCTGAAGGGGTTTGTGGTGTGTCACACTGTGCTCGCCCGACAGTTCCAAGAGGCTCTCAACCAGAAGTCGCTCCCGAGCCTCTTCACTACTGGGATCACTCATTTGGTTCCTAAAGACCAGGTTACCACAGACCCGAGCAAATACCGCCCCATCACGTGTCTGCCGACCGTATACAAGACACTAACATCCATTTTAAGCGCGAGAATCACTCGTCACCTGGAATCAAATCAGGTGATGTAGCGCGCTCAAAATGGATGTCGGGGCGGCGGTCGTGGAACCAAGGAACCACTCCTCATTGACGCAGTCATTGGCAAAGTGGTGAAACGCAACCGTCGGAACTTCTCCGCCGCCTGGATAGACTACAGAAAGGCATTTGACTCGGTGCCCCATACATGGCTAAAGAGGATCCTCGAGCTGTATGAGATTGACCGTACAGTTCGAGACTTCCTCGAGCGGTGTATGGGGCAGTGGAGTACGATCCTCTGTCATCTAGGCGAGCGGATGACGGATGCGGAATGCCGCATAAGGATAAGAAGGGGTATATTCCAGGGCGACTGTCTGAGTCCAATCTGGTTCTGCCTCTCTTTGAACCCTCTCAGTACTTTACTGGAGGGTTCCGGGAGGGGATTTCAGCTTCGGAAAGGAGGAACAAAAGTGACCCACCTCTTCTATATGGATGACCTCAAATTATTCGCCTCCAGTCGCTCCCATCTTATGGAATTGCTAAACATCACTTGTGAATTTAGCAATTCTATTGGAATGGAGCTGGGGACGGATAAGTGTGCGGTCCTTCATGTTGAGAGGGGTAGGGTTGCTAACTCTTAGGGCATAGACTTATCTATGCCCGTCAACTTAAGGACCCTTTCCGAGGCTGAAACATACCGATATCTGGGTATGTCACAGAACATGGGTATCGATGAGGCTGGTATGAAACAGTCAGTTTGCGACACGTTTTATGCACGCTTGACCAAAGTGCTTAACAGCCTTTTGTCCGGTGTGAATAAGGCACACGCATATAACGGCTGGGTCATGCCTGTCCTTATGTATACCTTTGGTATACTCAGGTGGACTCAGACCGAACTAAACGCCCTGGATAGAAAAGTCCGCACTACCATGACGTCCCATAGGATGCATCATCCTAGATCGTCGGTAATGAGGCTGTACTTGCCGCGAAAGCATGGTGGGCGTGGCTTCCTGAGCGCGCTCACCATGCATAATTGCGAAGTGTGCAGCCTCCGTAATTACTTCCTGGTGAGATCGGATGATCCATTCTATAATGACGTCATTTCTAGTGATAGAAATGACGTCATTATAGACTTACCCTTCTATCCTTAGCCAACGAGCAATGGCAGGACCCGGCAGTACTAAGCATTTCCGACCGGGAGACCGTATGGAAGGAGAAGGAGCTCCACGGGAGGTACTACAGGGTTCTACATGAGCCCTTCGTAGATACAGTTGCCTCCCTCAACTGGCTACGTTTCGGTGACCTCTTCGGGGAAACCGAGGGTTTTGTCTGTGCAATACAGGATCAGGTTATTAAGACCAACAACTATCGGAGATACATCCTAAAGGATGGCACCTTCGACGTCTATCGAGCTTGTCGCCATCCCGGTGAGTCACTTAGGCATGTCATCTCCGGTTGTTCGGCGCTTTCTAACTCTGAGTACTTGCACAGGCACAACCTAGTAGCCAGAATTCTACACCAGGAGCTCGCTCTGAAATACGGTCTCGTGGGCCGGAAAGTGCCGTATTACAAGTACTTGCCGGAAGCCGTGCTCGAAAATGACCGCGCCAGGCTCTACTGGGACCGGGCCATCATCACAGACAGGACTATTCTTGCGAATAAGCCTGATATTGTGCTGATGGACCGAGCACAGTCTAGGATATTTTTGGTCGACATTACCATTCCATATGACGAGAACCTCGTGAAAGCCGAAACAGATAAACGAACAAAATATCTGGACCTGGCTCACGAGGTGACCGATATGTGGGATGGTCTGCCGGCCGAAATTATTCCTGTAGTCGTCTCTGCGAATGGGCTAATCCCAGTCAGCCTCTCGGGTCATCTGAGGCGACTGGGACTCCGTGACGGACCGCTCCAGGCTCAAATGCAGAAGGCGGTGCTCGTCGATACCGCCCGCATCGTCCGCCGGTTTCTTTCCCTTTCCTCCTAACCCTCGGCCATTTGGTCTCCCCTGCCGAGGGCTTCCATCTGGTTGGGCTTTTATTTATTTATGTATTTTTGTATTTATTTTATGTTATTAATATTTATGTATATTTATCGTTTCATTTTAATTTATAATTATATATTTATATAACCCAACCAGATGAGAAAACTATATAGATACCCCAAATAATAATAATAATATTCCACAACTATCACACAACGCCATCTAGTCCCAAGCTAAGCAGAGCTTGTGTTATGGGTTACTAGACATTTGATAAACATACTTATATATTTCTAAATACATAAATATTATAGATAAATTACACCCAGACACAGAACAAATGATCGTGCTCATCACACAAACATTTGTCTTGGGTGGGAATCGAACCCACGACCTGCGACATAGCAGTCAGGGTCACTAACCACTAGACCAACAGGCCGGTCAATAAAAGAAGTGGTACGTACTTTTACATGAAGTTTAGGTAGTTGGAATTTTTTATTTAATAATAATGATAGTATTTATTACCAATCAACATAGAGAAGAATATTATTTTAAACTTTTTGATTCATGTTTCATTGGATACTTTTTCATGTTTTGTTTATGTTACAGGACAATCAAGCAGAGGACAGAATAGATCAAATGGAACGCGTGATACTATCTCCTTTACCGTCTGAAAACAACAAGCTTCTATATGCAGAAGATCCGCTAAACCAGGAAGTACATGACTTTTGTTCAGATGACAACGTTAAGGACCCAAATTACATAAATACTGACTATTATTCCGATTCTGATCACAGTGACTTAAATAGTAAGAAACGCGCAAAGCGATTTAAAAGAAATAAGTTTGCTGAAAACATCAATCGCATGATTTCAGTTGCGACTAAAAATTCAAGTTCAAGTCGAATTAGTACGCCCAATTCTCACCAAAAAATTGATTATTCAAAAAACCCCAAACCAGGTCCTTCGAAATATCGTATATACCAGTAGTTCATCTAGTTCAAGCTCTTCTTCGGACTCCTCTGACAGTTCATCATCGTCTAGCGATTCTTCAGACACGGAAGAGAATGCAAAAAGAGTTGAGGAACAAATTACAGAACCAGATACAGAAAAAAAAATACAGAAATGGATAGAGGACCAAATAAAGAGCAAAGATTTAGAACAAGTTACAGAAGAAGAAATAAAAAAAAATACAGAACAGGATATGGAAATGGATAGAGAACAAGGTACGGAACAAGAAACAGAACAAGAAACAGAAAAGATACAGAACAGGATATAGAAATGGATAGAGAACCAGAGTGAGAACAAGTTACAGAAAAAGATACCGTAAATATATATACTATACTGTATAAATATACACTTTACTGTATAAATATATACAGTAAAGTATTCATCTAGAAGTAAATTTGTTAAAACAATGAAAATTAGTAAATAATAAACTTGCCGATAAAATTTTATGCCTTTAATAGTTGAATTACACATTCTTGATGAGTTTAACAACTGATTATGCTGAAGTTCACCATTATAATAACACAAATTCACTTACGATGTTCCCTGCACAAAATGGTGAATTGTGTTCATCAACACATCATAGCGGCGACAAGGTCACGCGTCTGTGCTACTTCCTTTGTCTTATTATTACAATTTATATGTATGTTCGGTAGCAGCCTTTCGAAAGGCTACAAATGAATGAAAGAATAATAAAAACAAAGAGTTTTCAAGTTCAAACAGTTTTCGAACGAGAATAAAATTAATGCAGTCAGCCCGCATTGCTAGCAACACTGTTACAAACTTTGGAAACATGTTCGCGAAATTAGCGGTAGTGCAACTTTATAGCAAAGCTTTGAGGGTGTTAAATGCAATATAATTTTTGTACGAGTGTACGGAGAATGCCCAACTTCAGCTAAACTTTTCAGCGACAACTGTTATATATATATATATATATATGGAATTTTCATTTGCACAATTGTAACTAAAAGCGACGGATCTACTTTTTCCGAAATCACGTTATGTCATCATCGTTATGAACATCAGCCTGCGGCAGTCTGCAACTGGATATAGGCCTCATTCAAAACCAGTTTCTATCACACACCTTGCGCAGATCATCCCTCAATCATATGGTTAGAGTGATCCAGTCAAATCATCATTCCACATTACATTTTCCTAGGCTCAATATCTAGTCTATATTACTGCAACCGACCGAACCTTTTAAGAGAATAAAGAACCATTAACCCGGCGTGAGTACGGTGGAAAAGGAGTACAAATACTGTACGGTGGGTCAAAATGACCTGTATTTTGAAATGTATGTTATTTCCACATTTTAAAAATATTTAACGAATTTTCCAATAATATAGGATGAATGATCCTTAAACTATAAAATTATGTAAAAAAAATTAAAAATTTGTATAGTATTTAGAATTTTTTATGTTTTTTTCAAATCTATATAAATATTTAACGCAAAACTTAAACATTTTATTCTTATGAGTAAATAAACAAGAATCTTACTTTTTCATATTTATTTCTTACTCTTTTAAATTCTAATGTTTGATCTTTGAAAATCTAAGCTAAAAATTACATTTAAGTCTTAAAATGTAAGCTAAGCTGTCAGCGTGTAAATCATCATATATGCTGCAGAAAGGAATTATGTGCTCTGGGCAAATAAACTTGTTGCAGGTGCGGTAGGTGTGGGTAGAATTTCTATCTTTATGGCAGGACACATTTGACACCGTTTTTTATACCTAGAATTTCAGCAATGGCTCCTGTAATACGTTTTTAAGTTATTGAGTGATCCTGCAAAAGTGCAATTCCTAAATTTTTCGAAAGTTTGCGTCACTTTATATCTTGTAAATTGTTATGTTTTGTGTACTATATATGCGTTGAAAGCGGCCATATTTTATACTCCATAAAAAGCGTTGATAGTGCTCTGATTTACGACTCCATAAAAATGGTAACAGTTTCCCTACACCTAGAGTTTTAGCAGGTGGCTCTTATGACAGTTCTTATGTATATTAACTTATTCTTTTGCGTATCTCTCTGGACAAACGTAATACGTTTACATGTTCTTAAGCGATCCTGCAGAAGTGCAAGTCCAAAATTTTTCAAATATTTGCGTCGCTTTATATCTTGTGAATTGTTATTTTTTGTATACCATAAATGCGTTGAAAGTGGTCATATTTTGAACTTCATATAAGTGGTCACTGACCATTTTTTAAGTTCCGACCTACATCACAAATAAAACAGAGTTCATCCACAACGTCTAAAAATTAGAAAATGAATTTATATCCGTTTTTTATTTTTACTGAAGACTCGTCATTCTGTCTATTGTGGTGCAAAGAATACTTAAAAATAAACAAACTTATGGTGTGACAAAAATACTTGGCACATTGCATGCTAGCATCTTATATATTTAATAGTCACCGACTGTATATATGGGTCATAATATTTACCTTCTTTGCATTTGACGGCGTCTAATTACCAGGGTAAGAGCAATTTTATTAAATATATATAAGAAACATAAGGAGTAGGGTGTTAGCTCCAGCTACTGAGAAGCACTGAAACGTGGCACAAAAATTCTTAAAAATGCCCGCGTTTGAAAACATCACGGGTCATCATGACCCATCGTGACAGTTCCCGGGTTAATTGTAAACGATCCGCTCCATCTCCGTCCTTACGGCCTAGCCACGGGGATCGGCGGCGACAACGGCGAAACGACAGGCGGGGCGATAATTCGCGTGGCGCGATTTGAGGGCCACGGGAAGTCACATTTGCCGCCGCGACCAGATAGGCCGAGAGTGAAATGTCTCTATCAAAGTTATCTCGATATTGCTTAGAAAGTAATTGTTTTTTTATTCAAGACATAACATTTGGAAGAGATTGCGGATTGATTTGAATAGGAATCGGCTGTTAGAGAATTCCACAACAAATAGAATGCATCTAGAAAAAATTTCAAGTAAATACCAAAATGAGTGTCTAAACCTGCGTCTATATTTTTGTTAATATTTAACCAGAATTGGAGATAAAAGTCAAAACGGATAGAATTTTAAGTTGTTTTTGTTGGTGCGGCATTTTTCGGGGCGAAAAAAAACTAAAATATTTTGTTCCTAATACTATTCGCCGGTTTTCGCCGCGTCTGCCGCCTGACTCTGTGGCTTGCAACGTACTGATTCATACATTTGTTTCAGTCGCCCGTTGCGCCGCCAGTCACCCGCGCGATTCACCCGATAAATTTCGCTGGTCGCATCGCCACTCGCCGCTACGCGTGGCTTGAACCATACATTTCTATACTTTTGCCATCGCACCGCGTAAATTTTCGCTACGGCGAATGTCCCGTGGCCAGGCTGTTAAGGGTGAAAACGCATCTGCACTTTGATTCTCAATAGACGATAGATGTTGATTTCTATGAGTCGTAGCACGCACTTACCATCAGGATGACTGTATACTCGCTTGTCACCCTCATTCTTAAAAAGACGTGACAAGTCCATTGCCACTTCAGTTTACAAATTCGGTTTATAAATGTATATGAATTTATATTATATTCGATTTATTTTGTCTAATGTAAATTTAAATTAAAATATTATGTTTCTGACTATTCATTATTAATAAATTATAATTAATAATATTCAGTAAAACAAATTTTAGTCTATTTTTAGTAGTCCTAGTATTTTTTTTTTATTTTAACGTCGTGCGAAGCGTAGAGCGTTAGCTTACTGATGAATACGATGCGCAAGCGTGCTGCGGTGAAAGCCGCCAATATCCTACATTCAAACTCACATAATCACATACCGCCGTAGTAATCGCCGTGGTTGAAAAGTCCAAAAAACATCGAGCTTTTTGGACGACGATGAGGATAAGATATGGGTTTAGATGAAAAATTGTAAAATAAATAATGATTCGCCAGCCAGTAGCCTCCACCTTAAGTGGAGTTCCAATAAGCGAGTGGTATGTCAGGATCGCTTTCTGGCGATCGGTGCTCTCTGCCTACCACACAAAGAAAAACATAAAGCTACTGTAGTAATGCATAAACCCTTCTTTTCTCATTTTTTTAAATTATTTTAACATATTATTACATTTTACATTTTTCATATTACTAAGTTATAATGCAGCCAAGTGGCCGTTCCGCTTACTTCACAATACTCATTGCCATCGGCTTTTAAATCACATTTAGCCCTGTGCGCAGAGTGAATAATGTTGGTTCAGAGGACACTACTCACTCTCCACAACTCAGAGGGAAAATAATCTGCAGCAGCAATCTGACGCGAGCGACGTTATGGAGCCTTAGGCTGAAACCTTTAAGGATACACAGTATGAACATACCCCTCCAGCTATGTTTTTCTTCGAAATAATAGAAGAACAATTGAGGATGAATTTTCCCCTCTCAGTTTCACGATTTTGAACAGGAGATGACTAGAGTCATAATATTATTAAGTAGTGAGCAAAACTAGTCGCATTTGGAAATCACGAGCATACTTATATCCCTCCAACAAACTATTTCAAACATTGAACAGTGTGTGTCTCTCTTAACTCTGCAAAATGTGGAACTACAAAAGAAAGTTGAGAAACTGAAAACTAAAGCAAAAAAAGATAGCAAATACTTATATATACTTTAAGACAAAATTGAATATCTCCAAAGGACTTCACGCAAGGCAAGTCGAGAACTGAAAAAAAATCCAAGAAAACCCTCTGAGACCAGGATGATTTAATAAGTAAGATAACTTGCATTTCGAAAAACATCAATTTTGATTTGTGTGCGATTTTTTTCAGATTAAGGCCACGTAATGACAGGGAGAAAAAATCCCCCATAATATTGGAACTATTCATTATATCCACGATATTGAAATCTGAACTACTAAAAATGTCTAAGGAATTCTACACAAAAATCAAATTTCAAATTACAAGCAAAACACCATGTTTTACTACAAGCGAGGACACGCCTGTTTTTGTATCAGAGCGGCTCACCGTTGAAGGTGCCCGACTATTCTTCGTGTCTCGGAATTTCGCCAAATTCAATGGGTATATATATACTGCTGGACTGAGTTTGGAAGGGTTTTTGTGAGAAAAGCTGATACATTTAAAATTATACGCATCCATAGCGAGGCACAGTTGCACCAACTTCTACAACAAAAGTGACTATAATTAAACATTTCAATGGTGACTACTCTGTGCTTTATTTAATATTCATATTATTATCTCGTTCTTGGTAAGACAACCGCTGTAAGCTGTACATTTCCTCTGTAACTGTACAACATCCTGTTAGCGCAACCTTCATTTCCGGAATTTCACGCTTTGGTCTCAAAAACTGCCTACAAACTATAACCAAACACACATATATACTATACCACAAGCTCACACCTGACTAATCCGATATTTACACATTTACAAAAAACTACACCTACAGTACAAATACATAACTTATTACAACATCCATTCACTCATACAGACTACGATGTAAACAAACTACCCCCATCGATGAATCCTACCTATTCTCGTATCAACTTGAAAGTGTTTTTAACAAACTTATCTCCCCTAACCTATGTACTAACCTCTTCAATGACTTTCTCAGTACTTACTCTTTCTTAAATGGATAGTCAGCTGACAAACCAACGAGACTATTTGCGAATAACATACTCAATCAAATGTAATATAGAAGGTCTAACTTACCATTGGTTGGAATCCTCTCGTAACAATCTATTTGTTGTACTGCAAAATATGGCTAGTATCTATAAGAAACTCGACGACCTTTTGGTTACCCTATCAGTACTGTCCTAAAAATTGACATTCTAATAACTTTTGAATGCAGATTAGACCCTAACAAATAAATACCATTTTTGAATAATTATACATCATACGAATCAACTAAACATTTAAATCAGAATGATGGTGTAGCTAAGGTTATTGACCATCACCTCTCATACGCTACAGAGCTACACATAGAAATTGATAAATAATCTTTCTGGGTATAATACCGCTCCCCCTCTTTTCTTAACTTCCATAGTTTTGTCGTCAAGTCATCATAAAAGTGTGTCTATCATACGTGACATAAACATTTACCTGCTTTCCGTAGCTACAGAGAAGCCGTAATAGACTCAACTACTTAGACACATTATCCCTGCATGGCCTATTGCCTAGTCACACTCTACCTACGGGAAAGAGATCTTACCTCGACCACGTAATGATAAAACTTGATGTCAACCTCATTGCAGCTTTATTGCCGTTAACGACGGTCACTAACTACAATCTTATGTTATTTGAGACGTCTACCCACGAAGCTCACCCTAAGTCCAAACTAATTACAGATTTTGATAAGGTATATAATACCCTCATATCATCCCTTTTTCAGAAACACTGAGTAGCCTTGAAGAATTTGCTAACACTTTTGTTAACATAATTAAGACATCTATCTAACAAAACTTTAAATAAGCCCATTCTTCTAACAATAAAATGATAAAACCCTGGGTAACCCACAAAGATCTGAAGTGCATAAGACTAAGACATAACTTGCACCAAAGGGTAGTGAAGGATAATACATAATACAGTTTTAAAAATAATACACAAATGTTTTCGAAGTTTTGGTTTCAACTTTATCAAAAATCTTAAACGACAACATCATGGATAACTTAGTAATAAATCTGCTAATAAACTAAGTAAATTCTATAAAACAGTAAATGAGATCACTTAGTACAAACCACTCAAGTCGAACAACGCAGCAGTAATTAACTTAAAACCTTTACCACTAGATTCGGTTAACTATGTCAACTGACATAATTGCTTCAAATTCAGGTACTAGAAGTTGTGTACTAGTAGCTATACACAGACTTCATCCTTCGTCCTGCTATACACTGACGATAAAGAAGTTGAGAGCATCATCTCTGCCTTATATCGACCTGAGTCATAAAAGAAAGAAAGATGTCGTTGACTCCGTTTTGCCAGAAGACAGTATATTGGTCAGTCTACCTATTTATACAATAAAGTAATTAAAATACTTAAAATATATCCCATGTTATCCTACATTTGAAGGAAAACTTTAATAGAATGGTTGGACTCAGTTATGAAGATATTAAAAAACATTTAATAAGAATTAGTTAAAAATTCGGTTAAACTTAGTGTCGGTGCCTGTATGCGGAATACTCATACCGATCTCAAGAAACCTTATCCTTAAGGCTTACAGGTGACCGACACACGCACGCAGGTACTCACACAAACAAACACATACACAAACGCGCGCACACACACACCATTCGCGTTTTAGATATAGTATAGTTTACATAGTCTTTTGAGCCAACCGTAAGGGAAGTAGAGAGTTATTCACAACACAAGTGTCTATGACTACTTAAAGGGAAAACTCGACAAATATTAGTAATAAGACTCTTGAAAATACAGGAATTTTTATTTCTTTTATTTTAGCGAGTTATATGTGACTTTCTATGGAATCGTAACGAAATTTTTACTAATCCAAGTGCATTTTATAATTGTCTGATTATTTTACGTCTGACGTGGATGAGGTAAATGACCATCAATTGGAAGCCATTTGATATTTCTTGAATATCCCATTGTCGCCGCTTTCGACACTCTTGGGAGAAAATTCTATATGTCTTTACCATAGGCAATCCACTATCGCTTGTTAATCTTATGTCTACAAAATGAAGAACTGGGATACTACTTATATCCATTTTGGTATCTTGCCATGTTAGATAGCGGGACTATTTAAAGTTTAAAATAAAAGTGTTCAAAGAAAATATTAAGTGAGCAGGTTATAAAGTTACAGCATGTCCCAATGCTGCGCATAACTTGCAATTGGTTTTTATGGTGTGAATAAGTGTTAATTAGTCTGAAGCGTTGACTTAGCAAATTTAGTAAATAAACCCCCCATGAGGTAATCTACGAGGGAGAGCTTAAGTTCTACCAAAGACTTGTGATAGACAAAAGTGCTTCATATATGACTCATGATTCTTATGCTCCCTAGCAATACGAAATTTCTTCTTCTTCTTCTTCTTTCTAGCTAGAATAGTTAGCATCTGATCTGTGAGGCGTCTTGCGTTTTAGGGAGATTATCATCACGCATTGCAGGCAAATTAACAACCGTAGTATCAGAAATCTAGCATTTTAACGCAGCTGACACTCACGGGTCTACATATTTTACACCTATCGTAAAGAAGTGGTTATATTGTCATCTGTCGGAAAACATCTCAGTCTCCTTATCCGACTATGGGTGCTGCAAAGCGTGCGAATCATCGTGTCTTAAAAATAAGTTGTGTTTGAGTTGTTGTGCTGTTGTGCGTGTGATGACTTATGAATTTGAGACATGATCCATCTTTGCTAGACGCATGAGAAAACTCAGTTGCCAAGCGAGCTATGAAGAGGTTTATGCCTAGATTTTTTTGCTTGGTAGACGTGGACATAGATTATTCACGGTAGAATCAGAGTAACTGACATAGCTTAATAGATTAGTAAGCAGAAGTGGCAATGGGCTGGCTATATAATTTGAAGAACCGACATCCGATGGAAAAAAAGGTTTTCAAATGGCAGCCTTGTACTTGTACCGGTAGAAAAAGCATAGGGTAACCTCAACTAGATGAAGTAACGACCTGCTAGAATACGCATGAGGTCGATGGATGCAGTTGGCTTAGGAACGAGCTTTGTGAAATTCCTTGAGGAAGGCCTATATTCAGCAGTGGACTAGTAATGATGATAATGATTACGAAATTCGTAAAAGTAAGTTGTGCTTTTACTCAAACGCTTTAAAGGTTTATTATAGTTTCCTTCACAAAGACAGTGTTCATAGACTATTTTTTATCCTATTACTTTACAAAACAAATATAGGGAGTTTGTAACATAAAAAGAGGGCAACTGAAAACAAAACAACAAAGCGGTGAAAGCATAAAGATAAGACGTTTCTATTTCTTTTCATGAAAGAAAAAACCGGGAGAGAAGCTAGAGATAAAAGATATATCCCTTAAGAGAAATTAATTGTTTTTAGGTTAACGGTATATGTACTTTAAACCTTGGAATATTACAATATCTAAAAATTAATAAAACATTTTGTCTTCTAAAAGAAATTTTGCTATATAATCGGTATTCTAAAATTTCTCAATATAATAAATCTTCTATATAAATCATGCAATTTCTATTTGAAGATTTTTTTTGTGATTTGTTTACGCCCTTATAAATTTTAAAAAGGAAGCGTATTTCTTTGTGTGTCTGTCAATACTATCCACTAAAATCTCAGGCTCGTCATATGTATTTTTTTGATTTCAGTTATAAAAATTAAATTAATTTAATAAAATACTATTTTGAATGCGTCGTTTAACATGAGTAGGTCCAGTCCAGTGACCGTCGTTAACGGCAATAAAAGCTGCAATGAGGTTGATATCAAGTTTTATCATTATGTGGTCGAGGTAGGATCTCTTTTTTGTAGGTAGAGTGTGACTAGGCAATGGGCCATGCAGGGATAATGTGTCTAAGTAGAGTCTATTACGGCTTCTCTGTAGATATGGGAAGCAGGTAATTTTTTTTATAAAGGTTAGGTTAGGGGTTTTTTATAAACGTAGGTTAAAGGTTTTTGTCACGCATAACAGACACATTTTTATGATGACTTGACAATAAAACTTTGGAAGTTGAGAAAAGAGGGGGAGCGGTATTATACCCAGAAAGAGTAGTTATCAATTTCTATATGTAGCTCTGTAGCGTCTGAGAGGTGATGTTCAATAACCTTAGCTACACCATCATTCTGATTTAAATGTTTAGTTGATTCGTATGACGAGTAATTATTTAAAAATGGTATTTATTTGTTAGAGTCTAATCTGCATTCGAAAATTATTAGAACGTCAATTTTTAGGATAATACTGATAGGGTAACCAAAAGGTCGTCGAGTTTCTTATAGATACTAGCCATATTTTGCAGTACAACAAATAGATTGTTACGAGAGGATTCCAACCAATGGTAAGTTAGACCTTCTATATTACATTTGATTGAGTGTGTTATTCGCAAATAGTCTAGTTGGTTTGTCAGCTGGCTATCCATTTAAAAAAGAGTAAGTACAGTGTAAGTCATTGAAGAGGTTATTACATAGGTTAGGGGAGATAAGTTTGTTAAAAACACTTTCAAGTTGATACGAGAATAGGTAGGATTCATTGATGAGGGTAGGTTGTTTACATCGTAGTTTGTAAGAGTGAATGGTTGTTGTAATACGTTATGTATTTGCAGTGTAGGTGTAGTTTTTTGTAAATGTGTAAATATCGGATTTGTCAAGTGCAAGCTTGTAGTATAGTATATAGGTGTGTTTGGTTGTAGTTTGTTTGCAATTTTCGAGACCAAAACGTTAAATTCCGGAAATGAAGGTTGCGCTATCAGGATGATGTACAGTTACAGAGGAGATGTACAGCTTACAGCAGTTGTCTTACCAAGAACGAGATAACAATATGAACATTAAATAAAGTACAGTGTAGTCACCATTGAAATGTTTAATTATAGTCACTTTTGTTGAAGAAGTTGTTGCACCTGTGCCTCGCTATGGATGCGTATAATTTTAGATGTATCATCTTTTCTAACAAAAACGCTTCCAAACGCAGCTCAGCGTATATATATATATATATATATATATATATATATATATATATATATATATATATATATATATATATATATCCTTTGAATTTGGCGAAATTCCAAGACACGAAGAATAGTCGGGCACCTTCAACGGTGAGCCGCTCTGATACAAAAACAGGCGTGTCCTCGCTTGTAGTAAAACATGGTGTTTTGTTTGTAACTTACACTTATTTTTGGTGTATAATTCCTTAGTCATTTTTAGTGGTTCAGATTTCAATATCGTGGATATAATTAATAGGTCCAATATTATGGGGGAATTTTTCTCCCTGTCATTACGTGGCCTTAATCTAAAAAATTCGCACACAAATCAAGATTGATATTTTTCGATAGGCAAGTTATCTTACTTATTAAATCATCCCTGGTCTCAGAGGGTTTACTTGGATTTTTTTTTAGTTCCAGACTTGCTTTTTGTGACGTTTTTTGGAGATATTCAATTTTGTCTTAAAGTATATATAAATATTCGCTATCTTTTTTTGCTTTAGTTTTCAGTTTCTCAATTTTCTTTTATAGTTCCGCATTTTGCAGAATTAAGAGAGACACACACTGTTCAATGTTTGAAATAGTTTGTTAGAGGGACATAAGTATGCTCGTGATTTCCAAATGCGACTATTTTTGCTCACTACTTAATAATATTATGACTCTAGTCATCTTCTGTTCATCTCTAAAATCATGAAACTGAGAGGGGAAAATTCATCCTCAATTGTATAGTGGGGTATGTTCATACTGTGTATCCTTCAAGGTTTCAGCCTAAGGCTCCATAACGTCGCTCGCGTCAGGTTGCTGCTGCAGATTATTTTCCCTCTGAGTTGCGGAGAGTGAGTTGTGTCCTCTGAACCAACATTATTTACTCTGCGCATGAAGCTAAATGTGATATAAAAGCCGACGGCAATGAGTATTGTGTAGTAGGCGGAACGGCCAGTTAGCTGCATTATAACTTAGTAATATGAAAAATGTAAAATGTAATAATATGTAAATCAATCTTAAAAAAATTGAGAAAAAAAAGGCTTATGCATTACTAAAGAAGCTTTATGTTTTTCTTTGTGTGGTAGGCAGAGAGCACCGATCGCCAGAAAGCGATCCTGACATACCACTCGCTTATTGGAACTCCACTTAAGGTGGGGGCTGCTGGCTCGCGAATCATTATTTATTTTACAATTTTTCATCTAAACCCATATTTTATCCTCATCGTCGTCCAAAAAGCTCGATGTTTTTTGGACTTTTCAACCACGGCGATTACTACGGCGGTATGTAATTATGTGAGTTTGAATGTAGGATATTAGCGGCTTTCACCGCAGCACGCTTGCGCATCGTATTCATCAGTAAGCTAACGCTCTACGCTTACTTAGTAATATGAAAAATGTAAAATGTAATAATATGTAAAAACAGTCTTAAAAAAATTGAGAAAAAAAGGGCTTATGCATTGCTAAAGTAGCTTTATGTTTTTATTTGTGTGGTAGGCAGAGAGCATCGATCGCCAGAAAGCGATCCTGAAATACCACTCGCTTATATTTAGTTAGTAGTCATTGTAGTCCTACGGTTTCATTCGTGGTATTCTTGGTTTACGTGGGTGATTTTTAGCATCGTTTGTGGCAGTTGGAGAATTTCGTTACGATCATATTGTACTACCGGAAACTAAAAGATGGATAGGTAACTATAACTTTTTTTGTACTTAACATATGTATGATTTAATGTAGATTGTATTACTTTCAATTTATTATTTAAAATGTTTTAAATCCACTTTGAATACTATTATATACAAGTCTGTTTGAAAAATAAGTCTTTCAGCCATCATCATTCTATATTGGTCTAATATTAGCCGTTATTGAGGTCAAACTGAGAACTTACTCAATTTGCTCATAATAGCTCATATTTTGCTTCTTGATAGAAGGCCTCTTCTAAGTTCATGTAATAACGAGCAACTACGGAACTCTATATTGTGCACGTTTCGGCACGCACTTGCCTGGCTTTAGCAACTAATGTTGATTTAAAACTTTGTAGAATACTTTTAGCTACTGACGTGTTTATTATCTTACGTTTACAGTGACGAGGGAACTTGGCAAGTCCGTGCCTGTATTTTATTATTTTACCGAATTCTAAGGTTTTATAGGTTTCGATAACTTATCAAAATCTTCAGAAAAATATTATTATTAAAAAAATTGAAGACATTTGAAGTCCACCGACACGCGCTGGTGCTACATGGTGAAAACTTCCTTGTCCAAAAAGCCTACCAGAAATAAGAGGAGGCCTGTACCTAGAACTTTAGGATTATAATAGAGCCAGTGGATCTTTATCTTCACAGGATACGTACTTATTTTGTTCCTCAGACTCTGAATCATTTTTGGAACCTGTGTAATCTTCGAGATACATAAAACTGTCGCCTACATCTTTTGCCTCAGAATCAGTACAACCGAATCAATATCATTGTTATTTTGCGCGGCCTATCTTCTAATTTTAGGAAAAGTTAGATTAAAACTAGTATTGGTTAACCTTTTTCTAGGTAAAGTATTGTGTTCCATTACTCCAAAAATCAAAATACTGGAAAAATTGAAACATGCGCAAAAAAGGTATACATAAATAGTGGCATGGGGATGGTGAGTTCCGCGATAAACTTCAAAACGCATTTACTCACTAATATTGTTGACGCTGACCATATACAAAGATTCAGGACCTCGGCTCGACTAAGCTCGGAACTACTAGAAGCAAAGTTACTTTCCGTGCGGAGAAGATTAATAAGACAATAATAAATTTGTGTGTTACAGTTACAGTTAAAAGTTAAACATAAATATTTATTTTTAGAATATAAAATAATTTTCCATCTAGGAAATATCCTCCAGACCGAATTACAATTGCGACGGCCAGTTTTAATGAAAAACGCGCGTGTATGCGAGCGCAACAAGAGAGGATTAGAGTTCACGAGTATGTATGCGGATAAACAAGTACATATTTACTTAAAAGGATGTCCCACTTACTTCCATACCTATGAAATGTAATGTAAATGTTTCTAATAAAGAAGTTTTTATTATATAACAATATAATGATTCTTTTCTTAGTCCTCTCAATACGGCTCTAACGAAAAAAAAATCAAGCATTTTTAGTGTATGGAATATTGATAGTATTATTATTAGGGTAAATAATAGTTTGTATCTAAAATATCTAACGTTGGATTAGATATTAAGTTATGTATTTGTTTATAAGGTATAGTTTTATCCTTGTGTGTTTATATATAGACCGTTCTTGCATGCAGTAAATAAATAAATAAATATATTCCCCACTGAAAACACCAGAAATGCGTGAAAATCACACTTGACTACTACTTTACTAATATTATATTTTGTTAACTAGTACTCGTATGATGTTCAAAATATATTGGATTTTATAGCCTTTAAATCGCAAACAGCAACTAGTACACTGTTTTTTGGTGGCTTAATAGATTTCAAGGCAGAAAAGTTTCTTCTTCATCATTATCCAAAAGTCCAAGCTGAGCATAGACTTCTTCCATAAAAGCGATGACTTTCTATAGTGGTGTAGCTAGGTAGGCGCAATGATGATGTCAGTGCCAGGCGTTTTGAACCTTCGAATCTGCTTTCCGTCGCCAGTCTTGGTGTTATGCGACTAACGTTATTAAAATGGTAATAAAGTCATCAATCAAAGGCCATAAAATATTTTGGTGTATCCCATTGCTTCTTCTTACGACACCAATGAGACAAAATGTGGTGATAAATTTTCTCAATACACTACCAAATGGCACACTAGATTGTAATTTAAGAGGATGTAAACACATATTCATTATTTAAACTTAATCCTAAGCAGCGTAATATATTTCAAGATTAGATTGTGGTTCTAGATCTAAATAATAGCTTGTATCTAAAATGTATTACGTCGGACCATGTAGAGGTTGATTGATTCGTTAATGCAGACCTAACGCTAGGAAATAAAAAAAATATTTCGCTATAAAATTGATGTTTTTCTAGTAGCATTTGTTTTAACTCACTAACCTTTATATATTCTAGAGTGTAATATTATATAATGTCCAATGTTTTTAATCTGACAGCCGGCGGAGATCAAAAAAAAAGGGTACGTATCATACATATTTTGTATGTCAGTCAAAAATATTACTCGTTTGAAAATGTTTATGATCTCCTTCAAACTATTCACGCAATTTTAATAAATGATGTGATCTTTTAATATCCGGCTCGGCCGCCTCGCAGTTGTGTTATGACTACAATTGAGACAACAATAACTAAAATTTAAAATTTAAGTTGCATAAGTTACATCAATTATGCATAAAATTTATTTTACATTGTTTTAATCAAATTAAATATGTTATATATTTAAATTGAATTGTTAAAATTGAACGAACTAACAATTTACGTTAGGTGGCAACTACAGTCCATGGACACCTGCAACTTACTTCAAACACCTAACAACAAATACGTGGATACCTCCGACGACTAATGCCGGGTTTCAATATTTTAAGACGCTTAGTTTTCTTTCACGAGCCACTTTTCGTAAAATCAAGTGTGTGAAAACCCCTCTTTTAAATACAAGTTCAATTATAAATGTGCCATTTAAAGCTTTTTTCCTTTTTATGTCATTCTAAGTTGCGTTTGTTGAATAAAGTTTGTTATATAACCTTTTTTTATTATAGGAGCAAACGAGCATACGGCTCACCTGATGGTAAGTGATTAGCACCGCCCATGAGCAACTGCAACACCAGGGAATTGCAGATGCGTTGCCGGCCTTTTATTTTTAAAAGGCGGGCTCCTTTTGGAGTAGGCTCTTTTCTTGAATAGCATAAAGGCTGCACTATCGACCACCTATCTGAGCAGGGGGGTGATTAGGCGGCGCTGTCGTCGTATGCAAGCGAAATGCACCGAAGTCTAAATCACGCTATCAAAATTCTGAATCATAAACAGTATATATAGAACTCCTAGAATTTCCGGACAGAACACCTTGTCCGGTGGAAGATTTCCCCTTTCCCTTCTACGGCCATAGTCCCTTAGTCTTATCGGTCCGGAAAAATCTCTGGTAGTAGTCGATTCCACAAGGAAGTTATGATAGGAAGAAAACTTTTTTAAATCGCACGGTGGTGGACCGACAGTCATCCAGATGGTATGGATGGTGTGGCGTACAAACGTATAAACTGTTTTTATATGCACTACAAATAAGAAGGAATGCCTCGCAGCCATTTATTATGTGTTTAGAAAAAATAGTAGGACATTAAAAATAGGTTTCCTAGAAATATTTTAAATAAGAACGGACTATATTACGCCTCGGAGCGTTATAAAAGAGAATCATTGCCCGAAAAGGTCTTCCGTGTAATCTCGTTTATTGTATTAGGACCGGACAAAGAAACTGAGTTTGTAGATTTTTATGACAGTAACTTGTTAGGGAGCATTTCAGATTAAACCAAAAATTCATAAAATTTATATGTTATTTTCACAGAAGCAGAAATATATCTGAAAATACTAAAAAAATCTTCAAAATCCTCATATCATGGCAATGACAGCTTAAAAGAGCCCTCATGCTTGCAGTTACAATGGTCCATTTCACAATTACACTTCAACTCTCAAGTGTAAAGAGAAAGTGGACGGTATAGGCGTACTCTTCTACTCTATAAGGCATTCCGTTTTAGTCTTTACGTATGACAACTAATTTCTTATTACATTATATTCCGCAGCATTTAAGCCTTAAAAAGAATTTTATGTGTTTATGTGCTGAAGCAGCAACTCGTCAAAAAGTGAATCGTCAACTCGTTTGCCTCTCAAATTTTAAGAATAAAAACCAAATATAACAAAATATACTTAAAAATAAAATGACTTCCACATAACACTATAGCTGTTATAATCGGTACTAAAATAAAGTTTATCGAAGAATTAAAGACCCAAGTTCAGAAGTTATTGAAATAATTTTAAATAATTTTTAATTATTTTAAATTTTTTAAATCGGGTTTTACTTTTTAAAGTTGATTATTTGTCTCCTTTGAGCGAACTAAACATTTTTTGACGGCATGGTTTTTCCTAAAATTTTAACAATACGTGTGTACATTTAATATATAAAAGAAAAAAGAAACGTTTTACCTGTTTTTTACAAACAAAAAAATACTGTCGAATTGAAAACCTCCCTCGTTCTTATTCTACTTAAATATACAAGTGCAATATATACCATCGATTACGAATCAAAATGCAGATGCGTTGTCATCTTGAGGAGTAGATGATGTCGCGTTACCAATAAAACGCCACACAAAACACGCTACCACATAGCTGCTGCATTATACTGTTATATTATGTTCGTATTTTTCCCGTTCTAGCCGACCCATTTGTGCTAAAAATATAGCAAGCATATAACATAGCTGCATCTTAGTAGGCCTTAAAAGGTCTATGTTAATGAAGGACCCGTTACGCTTATGCGATGCTAGTGCCTGTTTACTGTTCAAAGTTTGTCGTTCAACAACTTTAAATGTTTTATGAAACAAAAATTCTACAAAAAATTTATGACAAACTGTAATAATAAGGAATACTAGAATGAAAATAACCGCTGAAAACGACATGATAGTCAACGTGTTGGTTCTATATAATTCACATAAAAGTTCTTCAAAATTATTGGAACGGAGTTCCTTATCGCGCGTTGCGAAATGGGGCTAGACGGAAAAAATTAAGAGCAAAAGTTGTAACGACACTTTTTGCTTCACATGTAAGCCGTGCTCTCTCTCTCGTATGGAATAATGCGGTGTCGCGACCTATATATATATATATATATATATATATATATATATATATATATATATATATATATGTTATACCCGTCGTCCACCACTTTTAGGCAATTTTTATACATTATGACATCGAATATTGGTCCATTAAACAATTTCAAAGTTAGTGTTTAACTCGCTTCTTAGAAAATTTACCATATGTCGATATACAAATATTCGTATATTGCCAGTCGGAGGGAAACCAATCAGGACTCCCTTCCGTATTACAAATTATTCAGAATCCCCGTAATATACATAGTTTTTAATTCATTCTCCTGCTTAACGCAATTCCTTTGTATGGCGCGACGTTGCCACTCTTATTAATTATTCCGCTTTGTAGTATTTTATTCATAGGTGATATTTCGTTTATGTAGGTATTCGATAGATTCCTATAGTCTGTTGTCCTATAGTTGTAGTGTGTTGTGTGTTGATTCAGGTTAGATTTAATTTTAGTTACTTAAGTTTCGTATATTGTTCAAAATAATGAAATAAATATACAGAATATGCGGTTACAAAAATACGCAATATCATTTTTGTCTCATGCGAAAAAAAAACAGATAGATATCATGATTAATTTACCAACTAGTTATTCGTTTACTAAATACGAAAAAGTATGTAGGATTGCGCAGCCGTGATACATTATATAGATTGACTATATTATTATTTGTTTTATTATTGTAAATAAGTACTAATTGTAGATATTGACAGGTTTAATAAAATGATTTCTTATATTTACGCGAACACTACACATTGAAAGAATACTAGTTTTTACGTCGGGTAATTAAAAAAGTTAAATATACGCGATAAATTCCGTAAAAACTAGTATTATTTCAAAGATTTAATAGACGTTCATTTTTTTTATATTGTGACTAATAACCTAATATGACCTTGGGGAGAAACTCATTTTAATATAAGGTTTTACTGCATTAACTGCCAATGGGTTGTTAATTTCTACAATAGACCGTGGCGTATTGTTGCTGACACGAATAACTCCGAAAATATAATTTATTTTCTTGATCGTTTTGAGTTTCGGTGCTCTCACTGGGAGTTTACTTTTTATGATCACTATTTCAAGGATGAGTGCGAACTATTTACCTAATCTGTACAAGATTACTCTCTACTTAAATCGATTCATTTTTGTGAAAGGCTATTTTTGTTAAATTATGATATTATATTTGGTTTCGCAGTTAGTTGAAATACAATTTGTTTGTGTTTGTTGTTATAAATATTGGACGGTATATTACTAAAACATGTATGTCGTGCTCTAATTGGCGTTTTACATTGAGAACTTTCCACGCTTATAGTACAGTACTTAGATAAATAAACTTGTGTAAGTTGATTAATGTACTTGATATGGACATTGAACGGAGTATTTACCCATATACGGACGTAAGAATATCCTAAAATATTCTCACTAAGTTTTATTTGACGTCCACTTCTTCGATATCCGATGTCCAAAGTTGTTGTTGATTATTGCATTTTTCTATTTGTTTATGTTGACTATTTATTTCGTGCTCAAGGCATACTTTGGTATTTTTGTCGGTTTATACTGTACTCAGTGCTAGTAGATAATTTTACTTTCCAATTTGTTTTCGTGTCCTTAGATTTAGCTACATGTAATAATATGGACGTCCAAATATCCTAAAACATTCATACTGAGTGATATTTTTGACGTCCACATTTTTAATTTTTTTATATTTCTATATGTGGACGTTAGATTATCGGTAAAGTTTCATATCGTACGATATTTGACGTCCATATAACCATGAATATATTTATATTTTATTTTCTTGTGTATAAGACACACATTAATGATCATTACTTTAATGACATTTTTCGCTATTGTTTTATTTTGTTTTAGTGTGGGGAGCCCATGCGGTATGAAATAGTTTGGTGTTTTATAAAATGCTCCATTCTAGAAACGATAAAACGCTTAGAAAACCTTTCATATTTCTTTTTTGATAAATGTTGCCGTTTGTAGCGGTTTTCGGGGCACTGTGTGCGCCAAAATTTCAACTTTAACTTACGACCTGTGTACACATAATAATATGGACGTCCGAAAATCCTAAAACATTCATACTGAATAGTGGACAACAAGTGTACACAAGGTTATTTGACGTCCATATTTTTGAATGTTGTAATATTTCTATATGTGGATGCCAGATTATCGGTAAAGTTTCATACCGCAAGATATATGAAGTCCATATAACCATGAATATATTTATATTTTGATTCCTTGTGTATAAGACACACATTAATGATCATTGCTTTAATGACATTTTTCGCTATTTTTTATTCGCATTTTTGTGAAGAGAGGCCATGCGGTGTAAAATAGTCACTTTGGTGTTTCATAAAATGTTTTGTTCTAGAAATGATAAAACGCTTAGTAGCTTAGAAATCGTGTGTAAAAAATTAAATTTTATTTCAATTAACTGAAAAACCAAACATAATATCATAATTTAACAAAAATAGCCTTTCACAAAAATGAATCTCGTTAAGTAGAGAGTAATTTCGTACAGATTAAGTACAATAGTCGCACTCATTCTTAAGATGCAGTGAGAGCACCATAACTCAACACGATCAAGTAAATAAATTATATTTTCGGAGTTGTGTCAGCAAAAATATACCACGGTCTATTGTAGAAATTCACAACCTATTGGCAGTTAATGCAGTTGTACCTTGTATTAAAATGAGTTTCTTTGCCAGACCATATTAGGTTACTAGTCAGAGCTTATTAGTCACAATATAATAAAACAAACTACTATGAAACCTGTCAATATCTACAATTAAGTCCATCTTCCTGTACTCAATCAGAAGGCAACTTATACTCAAACAGAATTATGGGTTTCTTACGAAATACCTAACAAGAGCTCTTTTAGACAGATTAGTACCAAATGTAAAATGTTAAAGTATAGTACAGCATGAAATAAGCCGATAAGCCAACGTCCGCATCTACATTTATAAAAATATAACTAAATTCAAAAATACGGGTGTCAAATATCATTCAGTATGAAAATTTTAGGATATTCGGATGTCCATATTATGTGAAGGTAAATGTAAGATTAAGAAAAAAAGTTTAAAAGTAAAATTACTAGTACCAAGCGCAGTATAAACTATATAATAATGTCCTGCAGACCGAATTACGGTCACGGCGGCCTGCCTCAACGGAGACTAGCCATCGGCGCAGGACAGTATTATAGTGCCCAAATGTATGCGCAACCATGGGTCACTCTCTATTCCCTCATTCTCATAATCCGATGAGACGGTAAACCGACACGACCGGAGAGAGATCAGGCGCAGGCCCAACGGCTTTACGTGCTTTCCGAGGCACGGGGGTGATACACTGCCAACTTCCTGACTCCGGGCAGCTATTGAGAATTTCTTGACAGAAAAACTCAATAATTGATTTATGGCCCGATCCAGGATTCGAACCCAGGACCTCATGTTCAGCAGTCGCACTACTACAGCCACTAGACCAACGAGGCAGCCATAACCATATATCACCAAATACAAGTAACACGCTGCAACGGTAACGGAACGGCAACGTCGCATCTCCTAATTTCGTGCGGAAGTCAAATACGGCCATAAATGAAAGTATTCACAAATTGACAACAGCGCTATTATTTTTGCAACGAAAATTAGCGGAACTACGTAAATATTCAGTACAGCAAGATTGGAAGAAAAATGACGTCCAACTTGTTTTTTAGATTTAGCTACGTTAACGCTAAGTCTCCTATTTGACGTCCGTATATTGGACATTGTAAGCAGGTTGACGCCACATTATATGCAAAATTGGCCATAGGGGACGTACAATAAGTTACGGGATGTATATATATATATATATATATATATATATATATATATATATATATATATATATATATATATATATATATATATTAAATCAGGCTGGGTAACTTGTAGCAGATTACCAGAAAATTTAATTTCATTATATAAGTACGTGATGAAGCAACGCTGCACCTTTATAATGGACAATGTATCTTTGCATTTCGATTCGTAACTTATAGTGTCTATTGGCTACAAGCATCTATTTATTATCAGGTGGACTGTATGTCCATTTATCACCTATACTTGGAAACAATTCTGGGTTTTCTTCTTTAAGTTTTGGTTTTAATCTCTCTCTCTCTCTCTCTCTCTCTCTCTCTCTCTCTTACGTCAATGTATATGCAAAATATATATTTTGAAAAATTAGGGCCATATGACATTTTCCAATGAAATGAAGTTTGCTTATATAATTTGGTAAAACTTAGATCTCTTTGAAGTGGGAGAAACAAGGGACGCTTCATTTGTTGTCTGACTTCAATCTTTCAAAACATTGATATTGACTAACAAAGAACTTTTTCAATTTTTATATTTCTACCTCATAGAAAAATATATATAGTTTTCAACAACGTTTTGTTTTCAAAATTAGAATATAGGATGCAGAGTTGCATCGTTGGCAAGAGTCAAAAGACTTTTCAAAACCATTGTTTGTGTTACATGAACTCTTATGGCTTAAATTGCGACTATCATTTAAAAAATTATTCACTTTGCTGCATGCATATACCGGAGGCAGTACTTGCTGCCCCCAGCATTCTCGCAGTGCTACCACGATGTCCCGAGATCAGTTCCGAGTCATCGTCCTCCTCTGAGTGGTACACTAGGACCTATAGACACCTACCTAGACCATCATCGACTACGAATCAAAATGCAGATGCGTTGTCATCTTGAGGAGTAGATGGATGTCTCGTTACCAGTAAAACGCCACACAAAACACGCTACCATATAGCTGCTGCATTATAACGTTATTTTATGTTCGTATTTTTCCCGTTCTAGCCGACCAATTTGTGCTAAAAATATAGCAAGCATATAACATAGCTGCATCTTAGCAAGCCTTAAAAGGTCTATGGTAATGAATGACCCGTTACGCTTATGCCATGCTAGTGCCTGTTTACTGTTCAAAGTTTGTCGTTCAACAGGTTTAAACGTTTTATGAAATAAAAATTCTACAAAAAATTTATGACAAATTGTAATAATAAGGAATACATGAACGAAAATAACCTCTGAAGAGGACATGATAGTCAATGTGTTGGTTCTATATAATTCACATAAAAGTTCTTCAAAATTATTGGAACGGCGTTCCTTATCGCGCGTTGCGAAAGGGGGCTAGACGGAAAAAATTAAGAGCAAAAGTTGTAACGACACTTTTTGCTACAGTTGTAAGCCGTGCGACGTGTGCGTATTTTTCTCTGTCTCTCTCTCTCTCTCTCTCTCTCTCATAGAAAGCAAGCCACTTATTTTCGTTTCGTCTTTCTATTTTGTATTGAACAATGTGGTGTCGCGACAATTATTTCTGTTGAGTGTATACAGGTTTTTGTACATAATAAATAATAAAATATAATAATAATAATGAATCCTGACAGTCTTTCTGCACACGTTCCGGATATTGCTGATGGAGTTAGGTAAGTAGAGATTTTATACAGACAATAATAAATGCTTATATATTTTTAGCAAGTACGCATTATAACCTCTCTTTACTATAGTGCTAACCAAGTCATACGCGTAATAATCTCTCCATTATTTTGTGTTTAGCAAGTGAAGGCGTCATAACTTTAATAAATTTAAAAGTATATATATAATAGGAACTCCGTTCCATCCGGGTGTCCCTTGGCACCTCTCAAGTTTTTTGTTATATTATATAACACTCACGCCTTTTATCCATGGGAGTCTACGAAGACTACGAACTTCCATTTGGCACATTTTTGATACACCTCTCTCGTCTCCCTTACATTCATTCTTGTGTGAATTGCACTCATGTATTTTTATAATTATTTACTAGTAAAACCTTTAATGGTTTACCTTCAATATTGCATATAGTTATTTTTAGTTAATAAACTAGCCGCCGCCGATTATAAACTAACGCCGTTGTTGGATTTAAAATAATTCTATCAATTAAACAATAAGCACGCTTGTCACCTTCACTTGCTAAAACATTGGTTTATTAGGTGACAGATTATTTTTTTACCATATGAAATCCTGTGTGTATATTACTTGACACAAGGGTTGACAACTCAATTGAGAGAGGGTACGAAGATACTTATGATTCATTAGGAACTCACATCTTGAAATTAACCTTGACTCGGTGACCGCTTGCCATCAGTACTTAATAAAACTATTCAAAACAGGCTATATAAAGAACACAAATTTACAAATTTATGCGCAACTCCGTTGTACCGGTGAACCTGATTTAATAGAGTGTTTTGTTTCTCTTAGGTTCTTGCCAATCATTAGTATTTAATTTAATTATTTAGTTTATTTGGTCATTCCCCTATTTTTTAATATTTTTAATACATCCTTATTTTAGTATTATATGTCAACACCTATCAGTTGCTATTATCAAAATATGAGAGGACTTAGATCCACGTTAACAGAGATGCGTCAATAAATACTTAATAGTCATTTGGACATCTTCATATTTACTGAAACCTGGTTAAATTCCAGCGTTGCTGACAATGAAATATTTAGTGACAAATTTAACAATGATGACGATGATCTTTTTGGGACAAGATGTTTCAAGAGAAATGGGCCTATAACTTTATTGAAAGTAAAAATAAAGGCAATGTGACTTGGAATGACGTAAAAATCCTAAAGACGATATACTTAAATTTTACTATAAGACATCCAATAGTCAATAGGATTTCAACAAGAAAAACATGTAAAACAAAAGTAAGAAGATGAGAGATATAGGAGAAATCGCTATGACCAAAGCATACTCGCAAAGACTGGTGTTATCTGAGAGGAAAAAACTGACTTACGTTTCTTGATTTCACGTAATCTGATACCTCATTTTTATGTTAATTTTTATGATAACATCATTCATCTTTTTCTTCTTAATTTTTTTATTAGTTTAACAGACTTTTTTATAAGTTTAAGTTTTTAGTTATAAATAACATTGTATTACCAAAGTATTGATTTATAAATATTAATAACATCTTAACATTTATAAAATAACATGTTAACATGTTAAGGAGGTTTTTTTGTTATAATTGATTCAATTTATTTACATAGGTAAACCTTCTATGCAACTGTATACAGCATTGCCGTATTGCACACTCTTTTTATAATGAAGGTTTTTTTTATTTTTATAGTTTATTGTAACATTGTGTTAAAAGATGAATATTAATTTGTAATTGTTAACTTGTCAAGTACAAGCTCTTGTATTTGTTAAAGAAAATTAAACACAATTAATATAAACGTTAGCTGTGCAAAGCATTACCTGGGGACAGATTTCTGAATGATTGTAATAACTGTACTTTGAAAAAACTGTTTTATAATTGATACAGTAAAAAAATGTAAGGTTGATTTGTTCCATTGATTTCATTATTTTTAATTTTATAATTGTAGATTTTGACAAAAACGAATGAGATTATTATGGTTATTTTCTATGCGAAAGTGACATAATGAAAGTCTTTTTAAAATTATAAAGTGTTTAATTTTACAAATCTTTTTAATATAAAATGACTTATTTCGTTATGTGACACGATTTTTATTTTTCAGTATATTTTTGTGGCCCACTTTTCAGAAATAGGATAAAAACTTGATAAAAATTCCAGAATAAAAGAGAAGAAATACGACAACGGTCTTAATAAAAACAGTTTCAGTATTATACCAACTTAAATTGGTAACCTTTTTAAGAAACCTTAAATTTGGTTAAAATATGCAACATACAATTTTCCTTTTGCTGATATTTTTTATAGAACAGGGGGCAAACGAGCATACGGTTCAACCGATGTTACGTGACTACCACCTCCCATGAACATCTGCAGCACCAGGGGAATCGCAGGTGCGTTGCTGACCCTTTACTTACTTACTTACTTATCTTCACGCACAATCCCTAACGGGGTAGCCAGAGAGAACAGATCGCCAAGTGTCACGATCCTTACATGCCTCTTTCGCTTCTTTTCAGGTTCATTAACTTCTTCATACATGCACGTCTAGGTATCCGAGTACTCTTGACCCTCCCCTCTTCGAGCAATTTGCTCACATGGTCTTCGATAGTTAGTCTCGGTCTACCTCGACACCTTTTAATATTTACTTTCGCTCTATATATTTTCTTCACCATTCGGTCTTCACTCATTCGTTCAACGTGCCCAAACCATTGGAGTACGCCCCTACCAATTTTTGTGATAAGGTCATCTTTCAATCCTGCCATATTGCGAATCTCTTCGTTTCGCTTTCGGTCGGCTATGGTAACGCCACACATTTTACGAAGAGATCGCATCTCCACTGCATTCAACTTGCTTTTATGCTTCTTCTGGCATACCCAAGTTTCGCTGCCATATAACAAAGTCGGTACCAACACTGCGTTATGTATTGCAAGGCGTGCACTCTTCACCACGCCTTGCCTTTTTACTAATGCATTCAGGGCATCATTGACTTTGTTTCCGGCAGCGACACGCCTATCCACATCTAAATCACATCTTCCATCCCGGCTGAATGCACTCCCCAAGTATACAATTTCATTTACCTGTTCTAGAAATTCCTGATTTACCCATATTTCACATTTCGTTCTCTCTTCGTCCTTTTCAAATACCTGACTGACCCTTTAGATAGAAATAAACTCTTTTCTTGAAGGTACCCAGGTCAAATCGGTCCAGAAAAATTGCCAGGTGGTAAACTATTTCGCAGAGAGGGCGTATGCGGAATAAAACTCCTGGAGGAAACATACTGTGGTGGCCGGCCAAGCATCCAGACGGTGTGGATGATATCGGGAGGTTTGCCGCGTCGTGCGTTCATGAAATTTGGCGGCTGGGATTAATCAGAACAATTCCTCAGAGCACTGCCCGCGATAGATGCGATAAAATACGAAAAGAGATGCAACATCTCTTCGCAGCGCCAGTGAATCGAGCCGATCGGAAAACACTAGGTCGTCGACGATTTGAGTCGCTCTGCGATGGATGCGGTCAAGTGGAAGGAGCTTGCAGTGGGGATCCCCAGCACGGAGATGGGAACAGTATGCCACGTGCGGCTGAACCTGCACCTTGCAAAGTTGGAGATGGTGTGCCGGCATGAAATACTGTCCCGCTCTGCTAAGCACGTCAAGTTTTTAGAGGCCAATTTGGCCTTCCAATCTAAGTGACAACGAAACTGCACGTCACTCGATATGTTGACGCCGAGGATTCCGATACCAGCTGAGGCTGTTGCCTCAGCTAGTATCGCAATCCTCGGCGTATATAAGTGCTTTGAAACTGAGGAGATACGACAAAGGGGTTCTTTTTAGCGGTTAACGCACAAACTTGTGCCTTCTGAAGGTTAAACTGGACTAGATTTAGTCGCCCCTAATCCGAGACTTTGTTCAGCAAAGACTCGACTTCAGATACAAGTTTGTCCCGGTACTCGGAGACGTTTTCCCATGCGCCGGTGTACAGAGCATCACCAGTGCTGTCGTCTGCATAGCAATGAATATAGCTGATTTGCAACATATCATGGATATGCATAAGAAACAGCGTTGTTGAAAGCACGCATTTTTGTGGAACACCAGCATTAATAGGATTGTAATCGAAGTTTGCACCGTCTACAATGACCTTGATGTTCCGATCTGCAAGAAAGCTCGTGATCAATTTTCTCTAGAAGCCCATAGGAAGGGAGCTTCAGAAGAAGCGCTTTGTTCCAAACCCAATCGAAGGCCTCCGCAATGTCCAAACTAACGGCCAGTGCCTCCCCATAGGATTCACTGCCGCCGCCCATTTATGAGTAAGGTAAACCAGAAGAACACCAGCTGACTGACTAGTATGAAAACCGTATTGGCAATCACTAATTAGCTGGTGATCCTCAAGGTACCTCATGAACTGACAGTTAACAATGGACTCCATTATATTGCAGAAAAAGTAGGTGATGGCGATGGGCCTATAGTTGGTTGGGTCTGAGCGGTCGCCTTTTTTTAGGGATTGGGAGGACGAAAGCTGTTTTCCATGATTTTGAGACTGTGTTTAGGGAGTAGAAATACCGAAAAAGACGCGATAAAATGGGTGCCAACTCTGGAGCACACGTCCTTAGCACAATTGGGATGTTATCGTCAGGCCCACTTGACTTGTGGATATCCAGGGAGAGGAGTGCTTTGCGAATCAAGTGCTGTGTGAACCGCACCTCCGGCATGGAGCATTCACACACTTCGGGATGGTCGGTGGCAAACCCACCCGTCATCGAGATTCGAGTTGGACGCAAATAAAGAGCCTAGCAGATTGGCTTTCTCCTTTGCGGCATGGGCCAGTGAGTCGTCCTCCCTGTGCAGAGATGTAAGAGATGGCTGTCAGAAATTTCCTTGGACAGCCTTGGTGAGAGACTAGAATGCACAGGTTCCAGAAGGAGGGCAAACTAGTTTCTTGCCAATTCTGCCTATGTGCTCTGACTTTGTCTTGGCAATGACTCTTTTGAGAGACCTGGAAGCAAAATTATGATTAGATCTCCCCGCATGATCGGTTTAATAAGAATTCCGAATGGTGGGCGTTAAAATCGCCGAGGATCACCATCTTTGCGGAGGGTATCTGCTGTGGCAACAAATCTGTAACAATTTGGACGTGGTCAAAGAGTCGGCCTGTTTCGTAATTACCGCTATAGGACCTACAGAGGTATCCGTAGACACACGGATGGTCGTCGCTGTCTACGCGTAGCCAAAGGATGGATAGGTTTAAACCATGTAAACTGTCGAGGCGTCGAGAAAAGATGTCCTCTCTGACGTAAATGCAAAGTCCAGCCCGTAGCACAAAGGAGTGTTCCAGTTTGTACCCCGGGTAGGAGAGATACGAAGCATCAGCCAGAGAGGATACCTGCATCTTGGTCAGAAAGAACAGAGCCAGCCTCACTGTCTCAGGATGGTAGTGGACGGCGTTTAGGTTAGGATGAACTCCCCTGATATAGCAAAAATTCACGGATAGCGTGGCAGGGGTCGCCTTGGGTTTGTTGCTCAGCTTGCCTTGAGTCGTTATTGTCTTGGGCAGAATTTGCTCTCAGAAGTGGAGTAACTTGGTCGTGGATGCTCAGCGGATTGTCCAGGGATGCTGGTACTCTCCTGGGGTATATCATCACTTAATTCCGGCACCATGTTAAGGGGGGGGGGGAATTGGGCCTCCGGCTACCTACACTCACCAGACGAAACGCAAAAGCAGAGCTTCCACTCCACGCCGGTATTCTGTGAGGTCGTGGTACCACCCCGGTTTGAGTTGGCTCATACGTGCAACAGCAAAGCTGCCGCGTGGCTCTACCACTGTTACAATTTCACAAAAGATAAATTGATATATTTAAAAAAAAATCAGTTAATTAAATCAGTTTAAAGTTAAAAATTTGCAGTTTTGAAACATCGTTTTTGTTTTCCCAAAAAATGATTTATTGGGATACGTTACTACTATTCTGACGGTGCGATGTGTTCTCTAAACTACGCAATATTATTATCCTCTTAAACTTTGAATGTAGTGTCATTTTATAACAAAAGACTATTTTAATTTTTTTTTTTACAATCCGCAATGAACTAGCGTTGCATCTGTTTTCCCCATAAATGAGGTAAATGTTAGCATATTTTACACAGACATGGCGGCACCGCAAAATTACACTATCAACGATCCGAGTCTAAGGGTTGACTTAAAGTGCATCCCAAAAGGGACTAATATAACCTTAACAAATTGACAGGACTGTAGTACTGTATTTGTCCAACTACTCACAATAATTTCCAATTGACGAACATTTTAAAGGTTATTATAAATACATACAATAAAAATTTAAAGTCCATGAACAAAACAATCGGTTGAATAAATAATTTCAGAAATGATTTTGTAATTACCGTCAGGGAGATGTAAACTCGTTTAATATAATTCTGGTGAGAAACTTTAAATAACTTTAAAGTTTTTTACCAGAACACCACTCTCGTAATCACTTAAATGTTTTTAATTAAGTGAGCGACGCAAAACTTCACCGATATTAAAGTACGGCGTCATGATCAGGTAAAATATTGCAACAGTTCATATTTTGTATAAATGAAGATGCTACATTGGACATAAATTTTGATGATTGGAATTAGTTATTAAAATTTGTAAGCAGCGGTACCAGTAGAGAACTTTTTAGGAGCATAATTTTAAAACTTTGCTCTAGAACTTGAATTAAGGAAAATTGACAAGAAGAAGTGAAAATCCACCGTGGTTGTTTGTCGCAAGCATCCTCGTATATAAGCAAAAACAAAAGCAAATGACAGGCTTCGTAAATTTACAAATAGCTCAAAGTAGTACTCAAATAATTAGGAAAATCACTTTAGGTTTTGTGGACTGAAGTAAAAATTTTTCAAGTAGTGGACGGTATTAGGCCGATAAATTGTAATATAAGTAATTAATAAATTAAAAATTGTAGCAATTATGTAATTCACAAAATGATGCCTCCAGATGGTAAATAGATACATCTGTCCCTCAATCAAGAATCAAAATAGAGATGCGTTGACACTTCCGAGGATTAAGATAGAATGTCTCCTCACTAGTAAAAAAGGTATTAGGTTCTCTATACATACCCATACATTACATACGAAATATTGCAGAATTATTCTGCTGTTTTATGCTGGTACTCTGTGAAAGCGTCCTATCCAGTCGAGCCAACTCATTCATGGTGAACCATTAGCTTTACATTAGTGCCACAAGTTGCCGCCAACGCTCGTATCAACTTTAATCAGTTAACTTCTTGAGGCGACCATACGTTGGCTATTATACCAGTCCTGTCTCGTTACAATCAACGTGAAGATATCCGATACAGAAAGCAAAAAATTTAAGCGCTTTTACGTTACTGGGTGTTAATTACAATGTATATATTTACCGAAAAAATAAAATAAGATAAAAAGGTACCTGAAGGAAGATGGTGGATGACGACATATAATAAAACAAGGAATTAGTACAGATCTATTCATGCCGTTCTGATAATATCGGGAATAAATTAGTATATGAGCTGAAATATATGTTACCTCTATATATACCATATGAGATAAATTTTACTTAATTTAAAAAGGTATTTAACATGTTTTAATAGAAAATAATTTTTACTCATTGAAAAAGCTTATTAATCAAAAGATTAAAATAAACATTAATTTTGATATAATTGCGTAAACATGATTAAGAAATAAGATCTTTTGTTAAATAAGGTAACTAGGACAAACTTTCGTTAAATAAGATTTTAAGTTAAAAGTTGCAATGCCCTAACAGGGTGCATGTAAGGAAAATGTCCTATTAAGAAATGTCAACTTACATCTGTAAATAATAAATAATCTACATTTTCTTTTTCAGGTACGATCAGACCCGATTATTACATAATTTGATTCAAGAGCTCTAAAGACAGTTTGATAAATCATTTCGCATGTATGTAACAGAATTCGAATACCTGCTACAGTTCATAGGAGCAGGAATTAAAAAAAATAACAAGAAACGGTATTTAAATAATTAGTACCAGCCAAAGAATGCTTTGCTATTTGCACTTAGATCGAAGATTTCTAGCGACTAGAGATTCTTTCAAAGGTCTTAATTACTTATTTAAGATTTTTCCACAAGTTACATCATTGATCGTACCGGATGTGTGTTAAGCACTATGTAAAGCATTGCGTTCTTTTGTTAACGTAGGTACATTATTTTGTATATTAAAACTGTGATAATAATATTGAAATAATACTAGTTTTTACGAAATTTATCGCGTATATTTAACTTTAAAAAAAAGTTAAATATACGCAATAAATTCCGTAAAAACTAGTATTATTTCAATGTGTAGTGTTCGCGTAAATATAAGAAATCATTATATGATAATAATAACCGAAAATACGTTTATTAAGAAGAAAAGACAGATACAATAATCGAGATCTCCATTAGCATCCAATTCTTCTTTTGTATATTTTAGAACGCCAAAAAACGCCTGCACTTAGATTCCTAGCGATTGGAGTTTCTTTTAAAAGTCTTCATTACTTCTTTAACATTTCTCCTCAAGATATATCATTGATCGTGCCGGAAGTGTGTAAAGCACTATGTAAACTGCGTTATTTTGTAAAGGTATATTATTCTTTAAATTAAGACTATAATATTAATAAACAAAAATGCTTTTATTGAGAAAAAAGATAGATACAATAATCGATATTAATCGGTATTTCATTAGCATTCAATTCTCCTTTTGTAAATTATAGAACGTAGGTTCCTGTGACACTGTTATTTGATATTATTGTCACCTTTTTAGTAGAGGTGGATGGATCTGTCGTCGTGAATTCTGATTGGCTAAAATGTGTTTTTAAAATTGTATAATCAAAATAATTATCCGAAACCTGCTTTGTAGGGCGTAGCACACCTACGGTGAAGGAAATAGTGTAGACATACGTTATGACAACACACTATGTGATGAAGGGGATGGTGTATGTGCATAACACATGGAATCTGAGTCAGACCTCTGTAACGAATATGAGCTGCTGCTAGCAGAACTACTAGTATTAAAGTCTTTTCGCTTCTGATGAATAAGTTCATCTATATCTTGCACCATAATCTCCCTTTGTTGCTCATTAAACTCTTAAAATTTTTTGGCCAGCAGTGGGCAATATAAATCTAACTCATTAACTTTAGTTTGCTATTGATCTGAGATATTTTTAAGGGCATTTACAGCTGTCTTCATCAGAACTTGTATTTCCGAAATTTTATTCTCACTGTTTTGACTGATGAGGGAATTAACAAAAATCACCAGTTTACAAATTACTAATATCTGAAATGCTGTCTTGGTTAGGAAACTCCATGATCTGAAAATTAAAACACCGCAGGTAAATTTCAACGTTTTATTTAATTATCAACCAGGCTACATTTATATTATTTTCTCTTTTGAGCCCCCGGCTGGAGTTTGTGTGTATGTCAGAGAGGACATCTGTTTTCCACGCCTCGGCAGCCTTGAAGGTACGGACCAGTCCACCTTTTGGCCGCGCGTAGATAGCGACGACCATCCCCGCGTCTACGGGTGCATCTATAGGTCCCATAGCAGTAATGCCGAAACATACCAACTCATCGAATAAGTCCAGATGGCTACAGACTCCGCGATACAACAGATCCCATCCGCAGAGATCGTGAACCTCGGCGATTTTAACGCTCACCACGCCGAATGGCTTGGTTATCGTTTAACCGATCATGTGGGTAGATCTGTTTATGACTTTGCTTTGGTATATGGTCTGACACAACCGGTTACCTCGCCTACGCGGATTCCAGAAGTGGAAGATCATGTACCTTCCCTGTTGGACCTTTTGCTGACCTCTCATCCGGACGATATCAGGTCTCCGTTGGTACCCTCTTGGCTCCTCGGACTACTGTCTGATCCGGAGTACAGTGCCACTCAAGCACTCATCGCGGTTGCGTACTGCAGGTAGCTGTCCTGTTTGGCATTATAGGTCAGCAGACTGGGACGGGATGCGATATTTTTTTGCATCCTACCCTTGAGGGTGGGTTTGCTTCCCAGACAGAACCCAGCCTTGCTTTGGTCGCTCTTGCAAAATTGCACTACGTCATAAGCAGGAGTGCTACCAGGCCTGGGCTCGCGCATCGACGTCTCGGGATGTAAACACCAGCGCCATTAAAAAGAAGTACAATTCTGCATCCAGGTCCTTCAAAAGTGTCATTTTCAAGGCAAAGTCAGAGCACATTGTTAGAATTGGCGAGAAATTAGGTCATTTTCCTTTGGGAACACGTGCAATCTAGTCTCTCGCCAAGGCTGTCCAAGGGAAGTTCTGTCAGCTATCTCTCCCATCTCTGCATAGGGAGGAAGACTCACTAGCCATTTCACCGCGTCCAGTGCAGAGCTGTTCAAATCGTCAGCGATCGAGCTCTTTCCGATCGGCTTGATTCACTGGCACTGCAAAGGGATGTTGCATCTCTTTGCGTATTTTATCGCATCTACCACGGGCTGTGCTCTGAGGAATTGTTCGGACTAATTCCAGTTGCACAATTTCATCATCGCACATTGCGACAAATCTCACGATATCATCCATACCAACTGGATGTCTAGCGGTCCATCACTGTGCGATTTAAAAGAAGTTTTCTTCCACGCACAACTTCCTTGTGAAATCGACTAACACCAGAGGTTTTTCTGGACTGATACGACTTAGGGACCTTCAAGAAAAGAGCCCGCTTCTTTTTAAAAGGCCAGCAACTCATCTACAATTCCCCTGGTGTTGCAGTTGCTTATGAGTGGCGGTAATCACTTACCATCAGTTGAGTCGTACACTCGTTTGCCCCCTCTCTTATAAAAAAATTAAATAAATATAGATCAGGCTCGTACCGGCGTATTTAGGATGTTATTTCAGACTTTTTCTAATAAAATAAGGAAGGCAAACGAGCTCACAGTCCACCTGATGGTAAATAGATGCTGTGGCTCATAGACATCTTCATTTATCCTCGATTAAAAATCAAAATGCACATGCGCTCTCACCCCTGAGGACTAAGATGGAATGTCCCTTTTCCAGTAAAAATGGTCTCCGGTTCTCTACACTCTTAAGTCTTAAGCTTCTATTTTACGCTGGAATTCCGTGAGATTCTGTATGAAATTCAAGAATAAAAATGATTTTTCGAATGATTTTATGATAAATACATTAAATATAGAACTTTATTTTAGTTTTTAAAAACTTCATTCCTGAACAAATTAGAAGACACCTTGATTTTATGAGGGTTATTATTCCCTCGTCACTTTATTCAAGAAGTTAGAGCAACGACGCGAGCCCACAGAAATAAAGAATTAATGCGATTACAATGAAATATCTTGGAAGTCAATGATTGTCTATTGTAGGCAGAGCCTTTTTATGCAATGCTTAAACTATTAAAAGAACGGTTATACTTCTGAAATTACTATAATGTGAAGAAAACTTGGAGTTACGTTTTGCATGTTGTAGTTTTTAGTTTAATCTCTCTTCTTTTCGACAGGAAAGAATCCACGATCAACGAACCCGGCAGAAATACAAAAGATTGTTGAAAGACTTTTTAATATCCTTAAAATATTTTATACATGATAGAGCCATGCCACGGCTTGTTACACGAATGGATCGCATCGTCTGGGGAAGGATCGCGCTCTCATAGAATACCAGCTTAAAATAGCAGCGACCCTATTTATTGCAGACTAGGCATCCCATCTTAGTCATCAGGGTTCTAAACGTATTTGTGTTTTAATGTTCAATTGAAAATATAAAGAGAATATAAATGCATATGGGCCACAGTATCCACTTACCATATATTTCAAAACCTTCTCAGTAACACAAGGAAATCTGTGCAGTAATCACCATCAGGTAAGCTGCCACTATATAATTTAAATAATAAATCATTACCACCACGACCACAGACCTGATAGACTGAACATAGGCTTTCTCGTAAAGGGAGAAAAACTCGCCATAGTTGCCACGCTTATCAGGCAGGTTGGCAAGTGCATATTTTTATTTCCATATTCTTATAAGGAAGACGCCGTTGCCCATCTACTGGTTTGTTCCCTCTGTCGCCCTCTAATGAATCCCATGGAACGCTATGGGGTAGTGAATATTCTTACAATGCCACTACACATGCAACAGTTAACTAACGGCAAACAATCGATTTCAATAACTATAAATTTCTGTAACTGACTGACCCTGAAAATAGTGCTCACATTTCCTAAGTCCGCTCATTACCCAGTTAATATAGTTAGGTGTATTACACGTGTTCACATACCCGAAAGCGAGTTTGTTTTAATGGCTCTTGGATATGCAAAACTTACAAATATATACAGTAAATGTTATGTTGCGTTAGTCTATTTGATAATAAAAATTTTCAGAATCCATTCACTAATCATTCATCATCATTACCGCCCTGCACATGTCCACTACTAAACAAGAAAAAGCACAAAACACAGTCCTGAGCCACCAGCATCCGTTAGACATGATCTTTCACTGCTGGCCTTATGAGTAAGCTTAAGGTTGCTCAGTTAGCTATGGAGAGGGCTATCTTGGGATTTTTCGGCACGATAGATTTAAAAATGAGGATATCCACAGGAGATCCAAAGTAACTGAAGTAGGGTCACGGATTAGTAAGCTGAATAGCATTGGACCGGTCACATAGCTCGAAGAACCAACAACTGATGTAAAAGAAAGGTTCTCGACTGGCAGTGTCACATCAGGAGACGAAATGTAAGGCAACCGCCCACTAGATGTAGTAACAGGTCGGAGAGACATACATGAAGTCACTAAATATTATACAAACCAATAAAAACGATGGTAAGTGATAGCTTAAGTGCAGTTTGCTTGCGTGCTGTGGAATTTACAGCGAGCGATTAGCCCCTGAGCCGCCACGGCTCGTATAAGTATGGTAAGTATAAGTAAGCCTATCTGTGTGATAATATTTATTTAACAAAAAAGTATAAAATAAAAAGTTTAATGAGAAGTAAAAGCTCACTTCAAAGTACTAAGAAGAATAAAATTATTTCACATTATTTATTAAAACTACTTCTAACTGTTTAGTATAACCTATTTAATTAAAAAAGAGTCATTAAAACGTTTCAGAAATGGCTGAAATATCATGTAAAACTTATACAAAAAAGAAGTCGACATGGAAAACTGATCCATTTTGTAAATTTATCTAATGACTTTGTGCACTGTAATTTATGTTCAAAGTAATTTATTATTTATACTGGCTTTAATTATATTAATTTGCAAGTTAAGTCGTAAATTTACTAATGACTTAATTTATGTATAGTATAAAATTAGATCCCCTTCTTAGTTAACGTATATTACATACTAACAATAATTACTACTACTAATACTAACGATAATAATATTATTCACCACCCAGTATTATTATCATGGTAGTGAAAGACGACAGAAAGAAACTGAAACCGGAAATAGGCAGTAGCTTCCTAATAATAACAAAAAAAACTGTGGATGCAAACCCAGCTGTAAAGCGTGGCAATTTCGGAAAATATTTTCCCTATGACACAACCTAGACTGTAAATTGTAAGAATATCCACTACCCCATATCATCGCATAGGTGCCGTAAAAGGCGACAGAGTGGAAACAAATCAGATAATTGGCAGCAGGGTCTTCCTAATGACAACTCGGAAAAAATAGCACTAGCCAAACGTGGCAACGATGGCAAGTATTGAACCTATGCGACAATTTATGAAGAGGCCTGCGTTCGGTTCGATGAACTTTGATAGGCTGTAATAAATATGTTAAATAAAATTTACCTAATTTTTGTTTAATCATTTTACGGTGTTTTCAAAAAAGTTTATGCCTGTGCGGTCTTGCAATAGTAATAGTAAATAAATTTAGTCATAAGTAATATAGTACAAAGATAATCGTATAAAATAATAATGTACCAAATATTTCACCAATTTTGGTATATGAAATTTTATGGTAAGAATATACAAAATTTAAGCAAAATTGTACGTGTATCAGTTTACAATTTTAATGTAATCCTTTAAAACACGATCAAAGAAGGTACAGCGTTCAACAGTTAATAGAAACGTTCCTTTATTTTTACCGGTGCATTTACCGAATAAAATTGTTTTTCCAAAAACCATTTTAATAAATTACGTCTAAATAAATTATAACCTAATTGCCTTATTTCATTTGGGATTTTATTAAACACTTGAATAGCCATCATGTAACAATTTGTGAGTACTACGTAGTATTTAATGAAGGCAAGATATTTTTCAGTGTATTAGGCACTTTATCTTTTAATCTAAAGAAAAAAGGATGATACTTTTTTTATAAATATTGAAAGTTAATAATGTACATGGTTTGCAAGAGACGAGTAGCCTAATCTACACTAATCGCTCGTATACAGCGTTTTAACGATATAAAAGTACGGTTTATATCTATCGAATTTCACGTAGTATGAAACCATATCTTAATACAGCGGCGACATATTATACATGATATGCTATTAGAGAAGTGTTTCTTGACGAGATTGGAATTAGCCTTCGCAATGCAAAATTAAACTTAAATATTTTAGAACAAACTTTATCGATTTGATTTTTCCAATAACAATGTTTGTCTAACTAATACCTAAAAATGTGGTATATTCAGAAGCAATTTTTTTTAAACATTGCATAATTGCATAAATTTAGTTTTAGATAGAGTTATATTTAGATTTTTATTTTTTATCCATTTAACTACTCTTACACATGTATTATTTATTTCATTTTCATATTCTTTTCACAACTAGAATAAAATTTATTTTTCGTAATAAAATAAAAAAGTCGTCATAAAAATATTATATTATATTTAATTTAATTTGGTAGGTCATCTGTGTAAATTAAAATAAGTAAAGGACTCAAAACATTCCTTTGCGTCACTCCGTAATCATTGGTAAGTACGAAGATTAAAATTTTAAAATTTGCTGCTGTTTTGATATCCGTTTGTTGCATTTCAACAGCTTACTCCTGTAATCTTTTAGATATACAGGAGTAAGCTGACCATCTTATACCATAAGCCCTAATTTTTTAAAGAGAATATCATGACTAATCTTTTAAATACTAAAATACACTACAGAAATTTATATTTTTCTGTTTATATAATCGGTTACGATTTTCATACGAGAAAAATTTACAAGTGTCATAGATTCACATTTTTGAAAATCATGTTGCTCTGGTTTTAATATGTTAGTTAAACTTATAAAAAAAATCTAAAAGTATTTTGGCATAACTGTCTTATACAAATTTGATAGCATTGATATTAATGTAATAGGTCTATAGTTATTAATATTATTTCCGTTAACTTTTCCATGCAATGGTATAACAACCGGTAATTTCAATTGTTTTAAGTGACCCATTTATGAGAAAACCTAATACGTCTATGAATCATCTTGGGCACCTCATTAAAGCTTTTGTTTGTATTTTATCATAGCTAGTAAATTTTGTGTGTTTTAAGTAATGAAATATTGATTTTAATTTCCGTTATATCACATGGTTTAAAATAACTACTAGATTTATTTCTTAGAATGAGTACGCTTAATATTTTCGATATATTTTGTGATATTTTGTCTCTAATATAACAGATGAATTGCTGATTAAATGATGTAGCTAGTTCATTGGGATTCAGTATATTTTGATTATTGACTGAGAGTCTATCAATAAAGATTGAATGTTTCTAAATATTTTTTTTATTAGGTTCCAAGTGGTTTAGTTTTATTTTCGAATTATGTACATATTTGTGATTCATCTGCGTTTGTGCCAGCAAAATAGTTATTTAATGATATTTCTATAACGTGTATATTTATTTTTGTTCTCGTACTTTTATATTTATAACATTTATGGTGAAGTGCACGTTTGGTTCCGAAGGAAATTTTCATACCGGTTTGTCATTTCGGTTCTTGATCAAAATTATTTACTTTTACTCTATTTATGGGAAAGCACAGTTCATAAATTCATAAAAACATGCCACACAATTTAGTAAATTATTTTTATACGTTAACCTATCCACAAACGTCCAAAAGTAGTAATGATATTAAGTGATTGCATAAATTGCTAATGTAGTGTTCATTTTTCACGTAGCTTATGTAATAAAACACCAAATTTAATGATAAGTACACTAATTTCCGAGTTTGTATTTCCATAAATACAAATAAGGATACATTTTTGTTTAGTCAATTCATACCGTGAAATTTAAAGTCAATTTTCTTTGAAAAAACTGTGGTTATGATAAGATAATTGAAATTGTGTTTTACTAAAATAAACATACCACCACGTTTTGATTGTTTCCTTGAAAAACTGGCAGTTAGTTTAAAGTTTTTAGAAATTACGTTTTCTCTCAATTTTTTTTACAAATATTTCTCTGAGACAAATCACGTCTATTGGTTCTTTAATGTAATAAAATTATGCTATGCACTCCTCAAGTAAGTCTAATTTTCCTAGTAATCCTGATATGTTTTGGTGAAATACTCGCATATAGGAATTTCTTATTTTAAATATTTAATTATTTAATAAAATACTGTTTTTACATATGCTTTAATTTAGAAATATTTTTTTTTTGTATGATTGGAATACAAAATGGGACAGTTCCTTTTTTGAACTTAACAGGTTCCTTAATCTCATTCACACTCTCTAATCTATCCAATTTTACCAAAGATTTATCATTTAAAATATTATGTTTTGTATTGTTTTTATATTTGCAAAATAATAAGAAATGGTACCTTTCTGATGTACTTTAATCATTAATTCTGAATATTTGGTTACTGTTGAACGTTGTTTAATATAATTTTTTGTTGGGAATAATCTTAAAATTGTTGATCATAATCTGTACAATCAGTTATATATTTAATTTTTTACAGGTGTTAAATATATTTTTATAGTATGAATTTTCTCTTATAGAATAACAGTTTTTATATTGATAACATACTTTTATAATATTGAAATTTAACGTTCCTGTATTTAAATATCTATTATTTGAAACATTAAAAAGAACTATAAAATTTTTTTTATAAGTTGTTTTAATGTTATACATAATTCTGTTGTAATGGCTAGAGGACTTTTATCGTCATCACCAACACAAATATAAAATTTGTCTGACAAACCATAGCCTTGATTGTAAAAACAAATTTACAATACATTTTATTTGTGGCATCAGGTTTTGTTTAACAGATTATATCATATTCCTTATATTTAGTATGTTCTCTTGAAGAACGAAGAAATGCTAGGGCTAAACCTACATATTTTTGCGTTTCGAAGATAAATATTTTTCTCCTTTTAATACTGCAATTTGTTTGACGCAGATGCTGAATATCTTCCTCCAACTTAATTTTCTAGTTCTATGTTTTTGTTTGGTGTAAATTACAGATTATTTTTATCATCCATCTTTGCATCTTGTGTTATCGCCTATGACGTTGCTAAATCTAATTCATAAGGTGTTTGCGTTTCTAAATCTAATCAATTATGTGTTTGTGTTACTAAATCTTAATTACTACGTGTTAATGCATCGTTTTTCTGAGTTTTTTCTTTTTTAGAACTTTTTGATGAACATATCGTAAGTAATCTTATTGTTTTTGCTACTCATTTGTCACTATTTGCAGATCCTGTTTGTCAAGAATACGCTTTTCTATTTTCATATGCGCACTGTGTAATTCTAGCTGTAATTCAGTTTCTTTCTTTTAAATTAGTAAATTCATCATTCAATAATGGATGAAAATAGACTGCATGCAAATGAAATGAGAATGTTACGATGGATGTGTGGTGTGACAAGGATGGATAAGATAAGGAATGAGTATATAAGAGGAAGCCTGAAAGTAGCGCCAGTGGTAGAAAAGGTGAGAGGAAGCAGACTGGCATGGTTTGGGCATGTGATGCGGAGGAATGAAAGTCATGTCACAAAAAGAGTGTTGAATATGAATGTGGAGGGACACACGGGCAGAGGAAGGCCGAATAAAAGATGGATCGACTGTGTGAAGAGTGATATGAGAATGAAAGGAGTAAGTATGGAAATGACGGCTGATAGAGAGGAATGGAACAAGAAGGTTTACTGCGCCGACCCCAGATAATGGGAAATGGTTTAGAGAATGATGATATCATTCAATAATGTCGATATATTTGTTAAGCTTTTAATTATGTTTGAATATTCAGATGATAAAGAAGTTTCAGGTTCGAAGTAAATTTCTAATTGTGTGCGATTTTTAATTATGTTTGGAAGTTATTGGTCGATAATTTCGCTTTTACTTCTATAAATTATTTTAAATTGTGAAACGTCATTTTTTGAGACAATGACTCGGTCTTTTACGCTATGTATTTCTATTTATACGATACATTTTTAGTATTTTTCTTATGTTACTGTATGATGCATTAATGACATTTCCATTTGGCTTGTTTTCAGTATTTATAGCATTAAACTTTCTAATTTGTCAATAATTTTTATTAATGGCTGATAATATATTTAGTACGTTTACGTGGTATAGCCATGCTTCAGCAATATTGGTAGTATAGTTGTAGCACGAATTCGTCGGCTCGACCGGAAAAGGACCACACACTGAATACCTGCGTGAAATAGTAGCTTTATGCTGCTGTGTTTAGTATGGTGAGTGTACAGAATCGGAGACCTTTTTTGATGAATACGAGGAATTCCATCTTAGTCCTCACGTGTGACAAGGCATCTGCATTTTGAATCGCATACGGGGATAGGTGTAGATGTCTACAGGCCACAGCAACCACTTACCATCAGGTGGTCTGTGTGCTCATTTGTCACCTTTTCCTATAAAAACAACATAATATACGATATTATTAAAGAAATAGAATGCGGATATATTAACGAATACATTTGTTTTCATGTTTTCGAAGATAGCTTTTAATCACTATGTGGCCTTTTTTTGCTTACTAACCCGTCTTTGTAGCTTTTAATGCTATACTGTGGTTTGAAAATATATATTGATGATTTATCTAAGTTCCATGTAATGAAAATACATTTGTAGTTTGCTTTTTCACCCACATTCCATCCACGTATTGATGGTTGATATTACAACATCATACGCTTCACAAATTTTTTTTAACACGCATGACAACTGCTTTGCTCCGGGCCAATAAGAAGGCTGACAAGAAAAGAACCTAGCTCTTTCTGAAAAAAAAACAGCAACTCACCTGCAACTCTTTTCGCCTTGGAGGTGTTTATTTGCAGGGATGATCACTTACCATGGTATTAGTTCAGCCGTGGAATTGTATAGATATGTAATAATTTTGTTGTTAATAAACGAACGTGAGGCCGTATTTGACCCCGTTCTTTGTGTATGTTTCGATACAAATTACCTAATTTATATTTTCAATTTATAATTAACAGTTAATATTGATATTATAAACAAACTCTTACAAGTGTTTTGTAAGCTTTTATTTTCACTGTTTGCATTTGTTAATTTTTTAATTATTCATTAATTATTTCATTAATTAAATGTTGATTGATAGAAAAGATAAAACTATTTTCTAAATATATTTAAATCTAAAACCTGTGGAATGATCAGTGAAATAGTTTGCAAACTATTCGCAACCACTTAGATTCAAATTTGAACAGAAAGGAGCTTATATCTTAAGAATGCTACGTGTTTTTCTATAAGTTGGATCTCTAAAAGCAATTTCTATATATTGAAAATAATATCAGCAGCAGTACCGCTTTTGAAAAATTATATAATTTTTTTTAAATCTGTACTGTATTTATTATAAATCATATTGTCAAATATCTAGGCTATCTAGAACATCCAAAATTTAATTTTTAGGCAAGTTTGATAATACGTTTGATATTTCATTGAATATAACCTACATTTAATTATTATTATTTTTAGAATATGGATAATAAACGAGGCCAGAGTCCACTGATGGCAAAAGGATACTGTAGCCTATATACATCTAAAATCTACATATATATTCCGTTAAGAATCAAAGTGCAAATTCGTTGTCATCCCTCAGATGGACTGTCTCAATTTCACTACATATGACTTCTGTTCTCACACACTATATGTAACAGCAGCATTAAGCTGCTATTTCACGATGGTATTATGTGAGATCATGGTTCTTCTTCGGTTGAGCCGGCCGGTTTGGGCTACAAACATTTTACTTATATACCTGCAACCTGGTCTTTTTAAAAGCAATTTAAGATTTTTTCTCCCATTTCATCCGATTTGGTCGATTAAGACTGGACCATTACGCACCAAAGTTAAAAGTTTCGTACTTTAAATAAGTAAAAGCGCTGCAATGCTTTACGCTTTTATAGTGTTCTTTGGGAGGAGTCTTCAGTAATGTATGTTGGTTCGGGAATTTTATTTTTATTTTTTAAAGTCTCTATCTTTTATTATACGTTGCCACTCAAGCGTCCTAGCTAGTGATTCTCGCCCCACTGGTCCGCGTATTAAATGTTACTTTCTTTATAACGACTAACGAATATACGAAACTTAACAACTTAATGAAACATGGTGTAAAATAATGCCTTAACTTATACGCATTTTATTCAAGCATTATAAATAAGCGGCCGTAATTTCTGATAAGGAGCAATTTCGTTGCAAATTCGTTGTCAACCCTGTGGCCTTATATGGACTATCTCAATTTCACTACATATGACTTCTGTTCTCACACCCTATATGTAACAGCAGCATTAAGCTGCTATTTCACGATGGTATTTTGTGAGATCATGGTTCTTCTTCGGCTGAGCCGGCCGGTTTGGGCTACAAACATTTTACTTATATACGAGGGTGGATTGAAAAGTACTCGGCCTAACCAGGAAAATAAACACATACTAAATCAGTTATATTTTTATTTTTCTACATAATCACCATCAAGTTCAATACACTTTTGTCACCTCCCCTTCCAAGCATTTAGACCGTTGAAAAAAAATGATTCTTCCTTAGAGTCAAAATATGCGTCTACAGCTGCTTTGACCTCGTCGTTTGTCGAAAATCTTTGACCTCCCAAGTGCTTTTTTAGGTTAAGGAACAGAAAGAAGTCTGATGGTGCCAGATCAGGTGAATACGGCGGATGCGGTAACAGTTCAAAGCCACAGTTGTGAATTTCAGCCATTGACGTGTGAACACGGGCGTTATCTTGATGAAACAGGACTTTTCTTCTGAGCATTCCTCGACGTTTTTCTTTTATTTCCTCTCGTAAACGACGTAGTAAGGTGCAGTAGTAATCAGAGTTTAAGTCTGACCCCTTTCAAGATAATCAATCATAATCACACCTTTCAGTCCCAGAATACTGAAGCCATCACCTTATTTGCCGACAAAATCGACTTAGCCTTTTTAGGGGGTGGTGAACCAGGTCTTCTCCACTGTTTTGATTGTTGTTTTGTTTCCGGTGTACAGTAATGAACCCATGTTTCGTCCATAGTAACAAAATGATTCAAAAAATCATCTGCATCGGCTTCAAATAACTCCAAACAGTCGCGTGAAATAGTCAATCGCGTCCTTTTTTGTTCAACAGCAGTCGCGGTACCCACCTAGCAGACACTTTGTGGAAACCCAACTCGTTGACAATGATGTTTTGAGTTCGTTCATAAGAGATGCCTATAATCTCGGCTATCTCTCTAATTTTTAATCTGCGGTCACCCATTATTAAATCAAGTACTTTTTTAATATTTTCGTCAGTAGTTGACGTCGAAGGCCTTCCAGAGCGGGGTTCATCTTTCACACTCTCTCTACCACGCTTAAATTCTGCTATCCATTTTTTGACGGATGAATATGACAGAGCACAATCGCTTAATGTACTGACCATGTCACCATGGATGGCTTTTGATGATAGCCCCTTCTTATGGAGGTACTTAATGATGGCACGCTGCTCGATTTGCTCCATTCGCGGAAATTATGTCCGATTATTTTGTTAATAAATTTATAAAAATCACAACTAATTATCGCACACGTTTCGAACTTCACACAATGAACTAGTCTGAACTGAACTAAATAATGTGGGTAGATTTGATTTTTAGAATTGAATGGATCTGTGTTAGGCCGAGTACTTTTTAATCCACCCTCGTAGCTGCAACCTGGTCTTTTTAAAAGCAATTTAAGATATTTTTCCCAGTTCATCTAATTTGGTCGATTAAGACTAGACCATTACGCGCCAAAGTTAAAAGTTTTGTACTTTAAATAAGTAAAAGCACTTTTTGACTTTAGAGTGTCTATAGACGAATAAAATGTAATGGCTTAAGGTATAAGTGTTGAATGATGATATATAAATTCTGTTTCTTTTGTTTTTGAAGGTCTTGTTTCTTACTCTTGTACTGTATATTTTCTTGCATATTTTCCTTTTTTGGAGATAAACCTAGAGGGTTTCTTACCCTACGGTAACCAGCCGGGTTGGGGTGATATTTATTTACATAATGTTGTTGGCTTAGGGTTGTTGTTTATTTTTAGTCCGGTTACCGATGTCTTGTGATTCCTATACATTTGGCTTGATTGTTTCTGACAAAGAGTGAGACCTAGACCTCATATATGCGAAATAATCCGTTTTGTGTATTTTTGTCTGAGTTAGGGTATTCTTATTATGTTTATCCCTCACCTATTGTTTATAGTTATGTGGCGCAGGTAATACTGAGGTCTCTCTTTTTCTTTTTTCATTTCCAATTGATTTAATCACAATTTTGTTGAAGCTCATGTTGCAATGCCTTACTCTTTTCTAGTGTTCTTTTGGAGGAGTCTTCAGTAATGTATCTTGGTTCGGGAATTTTCTTTTTATTTTTTAAAGTCTCCTTCTTTTATTATACGTTGCCACTCAAGCATCCTAGCCAGTGATTCTCGCCCGTATTAAATGTTACTTTCTTTATAACGACTAACGAATATAACTTAACAAGTTATTGAATCTTGGTGTAAAATAATGCCTTAACTTATACGCATTTTATGATTTAACCGTTCAAACGAACCTTCTTTTACATGACTAATCTTTAAAAAAAATCATTCAGTTCTCTCCTGTGCAAATACTTTTTCGGGACTGATATTCCTTAAGTAACTTCAGCTGTAACTAAGCGGCCGTAAATTTCTGATAAGGAGCAATTTCTGAAAACTCTGTTCAATATTCGCTATTTTAAACTTTTTATTAAAGCTATATATATTAAAGCTCGTAACCATCGGAAAGAAGATTTGATGATTGATTATTCGAATAAGTTTTAGCGTTAAACAATTTTATGACTCTAGTTCGCGAAAATTAATTTTAAACTAATTTCACAATTGCGTATTTTGTTCTGATTTAGTGTACACTAATTAATGGCTATGAACGAACAACAAACTTATCAGATAACGGGGTAAGTGATATTGCATCCCCAATTCTTGAATTATACTTAATGCTTCTGTTAGATACCCAACATATAAAATATAAAAATGAGATTATCAGTTACATGAACACAACATATAATATACATCAACAGCTAGTAAACAATAATTACCATATGATTTCAGCAAAGTAGCTTAAAATATAATAGTTTAAAATGAATAAAATATCGAAGCAAACCAAATTCACAATACTTCATATTCACACTTATTACTGTATGTCATAGAAACAACCATTATTTATTTCACAAAGAATTTTGTATGGAAGATTAGGTGATATATTCAAACAGATTTTATAGACATTAAAGCAACAAAAATGTGCTGCTGTTTTAAAATTATTTCTTTCCCATAGCTACAGTTAGTGTAAAAATACTTTAAGTACTCAGATTCCAGAAAATATGAGAATATTCACCCACATAAATGCATATATTTTGGTCGATATAACAGAGTACACAAAATAATCGCATATTGTGAAACTTCTGTCTATTTTGCATAGGCACCATAACTGTATTCAATTTTAGAAATGTTTTTGACGAGTATCTGAAATATCACGCAATTGAATCCTATCAATATCAATATAATGCAAATTACAATAAAAACATCCGTTAAACTAATATAGGTACAATTATTCATAGATATTATAATTTACAATAATTTTAACTACAATTCAAATGATATATATTTGTTAATGTTATGAACTTTAAGGCGAACACGTCTTTAGTATGTTAACAACAATGTCAATTTCTAGTTTTTGTTATTTCTTGAAGATATATACTGTGAGAAAAACTTATCTCAGAAACCAAAGCCGACATTATGGCCCATGTTTTTGGTAGCCGTAGCCGAGCGAGGTGAATTTGGCCCAGTGACGCGAAGCCAGTTCGAAACCTGAATATTATATTACCATATTTTATTTTTATTTATTTTTAACAATACTATTAAATAAAATTACAGTAGTTTATATAATAGGAGTGGTTCACGACAGTAGTCGAGCGGCGGATTCGAACTCCACGATCTTAGTTTTAAAGAAATTATTCTTGACTTGCTTGTCGCTTCTTTAATATTATAAATTATATAATTTATATTATTTTAAATAATTTTCATTAAACACAACGCACGAGTCGTCGTAGGTGGCAACCGAACCTCCACCGGAGATTCTTAGCACCCCCTGCCCCGCCGTTACCATGGTCGCCACCGTAGCCAGGAATAGCGGGGCCACCGGGGACTGGGGGTCGTTTCTTTGCGTCGTTGCTCATGGGGGGATATTTGCCATAGTTGCCACGCTTGGCGAGTGGGTTGGCAACCGCAGTTTTTTATTATGTTATTGTTTTTATTAGGAAGATGCTGCTGCTCATCTCCTTTCTGTGTCCCTCTGTCACCTCTTACGACACCCACGGGAAGATATGGGGTAGTAGATATTCTCAACCGCCACTACACGGCCAGAATTCCGAGACTTTTCAACTCGAGTTACGTAACCGCTTTCAGTGCCTAGAAGATTGCAATGCAGTGGACGATATGAATGACAAGCTCGTGGAAAATGTCCATGCGGTCGGAGCTAAGTTCTGCAAGACCCGCCGCAGAAGAACACAAAAACTCTCCGATCACACTCTTAATCTCATGGCTGTTAGACGGGAGATGAGGCTGCAATCGTCAACAGATTTGACAGCATACAGGCAACTGAACAGACAGATCTCCAAATGCATGCGGCGAGACTTACGCAACTTTAATACTGCTCGTATTAAAGAAGCAATCGAGCGGACCAGGGCTCCAAAGTCTTTGCCAGAGATCTGTCTGCCAGAAAGAGCCAACTGTCAAAGCTGAAGACTGAGTGTGGCTGCATCGTTTCCGAGACACCTGAGATTTTGAGTGAGATTGAGAGGTTCTATGGGCAGCTGTACACATCTTCGTTGGAGCCACACGCAAGTGTGAGTACCAATCCAAGAGTAAGTCTTACCCGACACTATTCTGATGATATCCCGGACGTCAGTCTGAGCGAAATTAGAATGGCTCTCCAGCACCTTAAAAACGGCAGGGCCCCAGGCGAGGATGGAATTACAGCGAAGCTTCTGAAAGCGGGTAGAACACCGGTACTTGTAGTCCTTCAGAAGCTCTTCCATTCCGTCCTCCATGGTGGCACTAATCCGGAGGCGTGGAGCAGAAGTGCGGTGGTCTTGTTCTTTAGGAAAGGCGAAAACGCTCTCTTGAAGAACTACAGACCAATTTCCCTTCTGAGCCGCGTCTACGTGCTGTTTTCGAGAGTCATTACGAATCGTCTCGCACGCAGTCTCGACGACTTCCAGCCTCCCGAACAAGCCGGTTTCCGAAAAGATTTCAGTACCATAGACCACATACATACCCTACGGCAGATTGTACAGAAGACCGAAGAGTACAATCTGCTACTTTGCCAGGTGTATGTGGACTATGAGAAAGCCTTTAATTCCGTCGAAATTCGGGCGGTGCTACAGTCCCTTCAGCGGTGCCAAGTTAACTGTCGGTATATCGAAGTGCTGAAGTGTTTGTACAGTAGGGCTACGATGGCTATCCGAGTACAGAATCAGAGCTCGAAACCTATCCAACTGCAGAGAGGTGTAAGACAGGGTGACGTGATATCCCCGAAACTCTTCACCGCTGCATTGGAAGACGTTTTCAAGCTACTGGACTGGAAAGGATACAGTATTAACATCAATTGCGAGTACATCACTCACCTTCGATTTGCCGACGATATAGTCCTTATGGCAGAATCGCTGGAGGACCATAGCACTATGCTCAATGACCTCAATGGTGTCTCCCAACGGATAGGTCTTAAGATGAACATGGACAAAACAAAGATCATGTTTAATGTCTATGTCTCACCTATGCCGGTAGTTGTTGGGAGCACTATGCTCGAAGTTGTTGACGAGTACGTTTACTTGGGACAAATAGTCTGATTATGCAAGTCCAACTTCGACCGAGAGGTCAATCGACGGATTCAACTCGGCTGGGCAACGTTCGGGAAATTACGACACATCTTCTCGTCAGGTATACCTCAATTTTCGAAAACTAAAGTGTACAACCAGTGCGTGTTGCCAGTGATGACTTACGGATCAGAGACGTGGTCTTCCACTGCTGGCCGTATGAGGACGCTCAAGGTCGCTCAGCGAGCTATGGAGAGAGCTATGCTCGGAGTTTCTCTGTGTGATAGACTTAGAAATGAGGATATCCGCAGTAAAACCAGAGTGACCGACATAGCCCAACGGATTCGTAAGCTAAAGTGGCAATGGGCCGGCCATATAGCTCGAAGAACCGATAACTGATGGGGAAGAAAGGTTCTCGAGTGGCAACCTCGTACCGGTAGGCGTAATGTAGGGTGACCCCCCCCCCCCACTAGATGGTTTGACGACCTGGTAAGACATGCAGGAAGTCGATGGATGCAGGTGGCTCAGGACCGTGCTTTGTGGCGTTACTTGGGGGAGGCCTATGTTCAGCAGTGGACTTGTCAAGGGCTGTAATGATGATGATGGTGATGAAACAAGTGTAAAGTCCACCTGATGGTCAGATTATTGTAGCATCTAAGCATTTTCTATCAAGTTCAACCAAATCAGGCCGTATGCGTATGCGATGGGCTACTTGCCCTTCAAATATCAAACGGAAACACTTTTTGTGTGAAAAGGTTGTTGTTTTTGTGCATCAGACTTATTTTTTAGAGGTCGGCCTACCTAGAGGTCTTTTGTACATTCTTTCCATCAACACGGGCCACCGGCGGTCCGGAGGGGAGTAGCCATAGCGTTTTTTTCCCCGATACAGAACTGTCTGTCATTATTTGCGGGGGAAATCTGTGCGCACGAAATTTGCACAACACTTTAAACAATAAAACAACAATTTCACACACACGTACGAACATTATAACAGTATCACACGGCGACAGCGATAACTCGGATCAGTCACTGTTCCGATCCGCGTATTGTGTGAGGGAGAGCGGCCTGTATTGGTAAACAAATGTGAAACAATTCGACCCTTATTACGGTAATTTTTAAATTTAAATAAAAGTAAATAACAAAAATGTGATTAAAAATAACTACAAGTAATTTTCAATCGCATTATTTTTCATACGAAAAGTAACACCATCTTTTAGTAAATTTGACGTGGCAGATCTCTTTTCGCAGCAAAAAAAACTTAACAATTCGGCATTTTTATAGGACGTCGATTCAGCCGCGCGACTATATTTAATCTAGTGAGCAGTTGCATAATGCAGCTGCAACTAATTTTATTGTACGCATAGGACCGTTCGGACTTATACTTTGACAGAGGGGATCGCTTGTGTATATGGCTATTCACCTCGATCCACCGATAACTTGTGATGCTCTATGCCTTCTTCCACTCAGTTACGTTACACTTGCTAAGTAAATCTATCACATTTTGTTTCAGACCTCCAGTACAACAGTTCCTTTCATAAACAACATAAAAATACCAATACCAAAGATAAAAACAAGTATGTAGAGGTGACAAAGGAGGCTTTAAAAAAGATTTTGCGCGACATTTCAAGGGTGAAAACGCACCTACTTATTATTAGGTGGACAGTTTGTTCGCTTGTCACCCATATTTATACATAAAAAAGCAATAATCTATCGGTGTTCTTTGTAATCCAAATCATTACACTAATTATATTGGAGATTGAACTTCGTTGAATATCTTAATTAATTTAGCGAAGGAAAATGAAACGTAAGACTATAGACATTTAATAATATTATATTATTCATTATTATTATTACATTTGTCCTTCAGGTATTCATATACAATGTAATAACATTTATTAAATAGAAACACTTTTAACTGTCTTATAAAAATATAACCATTTGTTTCATTTTTTAATGAGTTTAGCAGCTTATTATAGATATTTGTGAACATTACGTAAGTGCTTGAGGAGATCAGCTTCATTTTGGGGGTTGGTAGCAAGAACCTATTTTCATGTCTAAAATTATAAGCCGTATTTTTAGTTTTTCTTATCACATAGAAATTTAGGATTTTTCGTACAAATTTGCACAGTTCCAATATATAAATACTTTCGTTGAGTGTAGCTTATAGTGCGGTTTTGATCGATCACACCTAACGCTTCCATCCACCACCCATGTTTGGCACACCAGGAGGGATGAATTTCTACTGCACGCTGATTTTTCTGCTTCTGAGATGAGGTCTTCCTGCTTCAAGGTGTCGAGCGCTTCTTTCAGTTCTTTGTCGGCGCCAACGAAGTTTGTCCTGTTATCGCTGTAGATTTTTTTCGGCATCCCTCTTCTCAGGGCGAATTGTCAGAGCGAAATATATTTTTAAATGCTTGACAATTTGGGTCATTGCTTCTAAAAATATAAACCCGCATTTGACCAAAAAAATTTTCAATTGGGTCAGAATTTAAGTACCTTGGGTGCATAATTTTTAAACTCTTCTTTTTAAAGAAGCGCAAATTAAGCTTTTTAATGTTACGACATAATTTTTTAGAGGACACAATACACTCCTTGCCCTCTTTATTAACAAATCACATTTCTTCTAATTTTTTTTATGGAGTTAGTCCAAAGGGTTTCGTGCTTCAATGAGTTCGTTACAGCTTGTTATAAGGGCTTCCCTTTGTTTCTCCGTCTAAGAGCTGCTCCCTTACATGAATCAAATAAGTCCTCGAAAAATGACAAAGCTTCTGAAGTATTTTTGACGTCAAGTTTACAGGTTTTCTATCAGCTTAGTGGGCTGTAAAATAAAAATAAATATAACGTAGTCATAGAACACTAAATTAATGTTTTTTGTTTCTCTTTTATTCTTTTATTTTTTTTACTTTTTATAAGCCATTGCTTGTCCACAATCCTACCTGGTGGTAAGTGATGATTCAGCCTTAGATGGTAATCGCACTGACTTAGCGTAACAAAACCCTATTCACTCCTGCCTTGAAGATGCCCAGATCGTATTCGGACGGAAAGATAGACGCTGACAAATTATTCCATTCCTTTGGTGTACGCATGAAAACATTTGAAGTAAACCGTTTGGTTCTAATGCATGGAATATCAACAACAAAGTGGTGATGACCCGCCGACCGCTTGGTCGTCCGATGGTGAAAAGGAGAGGGAGGAATTAAAAGGAGAGGGTGCAATTCCTGCGCACACTCTGCGAAATGCATCTTATAGAATACCGAGAAGCTGGCTACTCTGCGCCTGTGCGAGGCTGATAAAGTTGGTTTATTCAAGGTATGTTATATTCTTTATAATAATGCCTCCAGATCGAATTTTGGTCATGGTGACCTGCCTCAACGGAGACTAGTCATCGGCGCAGGACAGGAATATATTGCCTCAGTCTATGCGCAAGTACAGGTGCACTCTCTATTTCCTCACTCTCAATCCGATGGAACAGTAAACTGAAACGATCGGAGAGAGATCAGATGCAGGACCAACGCCTTTACGAGCTTTCCGGGGCATGTGAGTAAGACACCCAATATAATAAAAAACTTTCCTGGAATAGATCTCTGTTCAGTATTAACGCCCGCTAAATTTACATTTCGTTAGTTTGTTGTCAGTGTTTATGTAATATAATACTGTATGCAATAAAAAGTATAAAAAAGTAAAATAAATATCGGCTTTCTACATTTACATCCTCTGCTGGATTCAGGATTTTATATATCAGTGAATATAAAAGCTTTTCCACTACTAGCCGCAAATCAGTAAGCAAATCGTAAGACGGCCGCCCACTAAGGTGATGACCTGATAAGACGGCATACCTCGGGTGAGGTATATGTTCAGCAGTGGACTTTTGAAGAGGCTATAATGACGAAGATGATAGGATATTAGAATGAGCCGATAGCCACAATGCACTCTCCATCATCTATTTGTGAGAATTTTGGTTCTGCAAATGTAAATGGATTACCTACAGAAGTAGATTGCACTATTTATTAGTAAACAGGGCTCACTTCATGCAGGTGATGTTGTAATTTGGTAAAGTTTGATAGATTTCCCCTTATTGTAAATTAAAATAAAATTTAGATCAACACACTTACAAAATTGTGATGTGTATGCTATCCAAAGTTATAAAGCTATATTCTATTGTATGTATATATTTATTTTCTTACATTTTTAGGCTTACCTTCATTTTTTTATATTCTGAGGAATGACATGTTCATAATTTAACTTACGCAGCAACCGTATTTCTGCATGTTTGCAGTCTGTTAAATATACATCTACAATATCATCCCATTGATATATCATCCCAAAACTATATTTTTGTCAAGAAAATTATTTCTTCGACCTTCAATGAGGTGAGAAGTAATAATATGATATTAATCTTCTGGCTTCTTATTATGATTGTGTCTTCTGAAATGAAAACAAAAATTTGGTTTATTGGCAATCAAAAGTATAAAAATACATTACTAATAATTACAGCACTTTATTAAGAACTTTAATTTGTGGCTTTAAACCTTTCATCAATTATCTTACCAGTATTTTCATTTGCCAATATTTATTTTTTTCTTAATTTCCTTCAATATATTAACGACTGACTGAATTGATGTTTCCTGATCTGATACCAGAGCTACAGGAATTAATCCAGTTATTATTCTTTTCTATCACTTGCTCTATTATAATTTTTAACATAAGTGCAGGTCTAGTTCCTGAAAAAAAAGGCAATATGCCGTTGCCATTTGTGTACAGCACCTCGAATGAGGAACATTTAGGCATGGTCAGCAAAGTCACAGTAACTGTGACTCTGAGTTGACAGTTACTCTACAAGTCCGCAGATATTGTCATTGTATTTGTCATATGTAAGACCAGGCTCTATCGAAACTACACCAAATATTTTTTTCTATTCTTGCCAATTTTCAACCTAGGAATAAAAACATCAGATAATTAACTGAACATATGTATTAATAATATACTATTGGTTCTCACACCTTTTTACGGTAGAAGAATTGAGTTACGAGACTTGGTTTCTTTTACATGTTATGTTTTTGATGGCATCTCATTTCTTTTTGTATATAGGCCTACTTTTTTCCTTTCCGGTACTATCTACTTCTTGAATACCAACAAAGTACCTATATAGATCCATTATTCCATTATATTATACATATACAGGTACACTGATTGATTTAATGCAAATGTAATTTTGTAATCCTTTATTTATATGGGATTATAAAGTTATTTATGCAGTTAATGTATCTATAAAATTCGACTAAAATTGCAAAATATACAAATTTTTACTTGATTTATACACTAAACACCAATTATATTCTAAATATGAAGATTCTATGTCTGCTAGAAGTACCTTAGAGTTTTGATGATCGGTCAGTCAGTGAGTGACAAAATTAAGGAAACTTTGACTAGTGATAATTCTTAACAAAAGCTCCCCATGAGGCAATCTATGGGGGATGCCTATTTTCAGCGGTGGACTTTTATATGCTGTAGTAGACGAATGGAATGGAATGACACAAAAATTGTAAAATAAGGCAAAATATTTTCTTAAAATAAATAGATTTTAAAATAATAAAGTTATTTCATAAGTTATTTAGGATACTTTCTTATTCAGAGAAACAATGTTGATGTAAAGAAGTTACTGACATAAGACTAACAAATATAAGTTGATAATATCTTAAAATTGTTTACTTAAATATCAGAAAATTATAAAGCTGCTTTACTTTCTATAATACAAAGACTTAGGTGACACTTATAGTGCTTTTTGCTAAATAAATAATTTGACATTACTTAAAAACATTTTAGAACAGTGACTATTCATTTCAAACAGTTATTATTTTATCTTATTGTAGACTTTTTTGTAAATTTATTGTTATAAAGGACTTAGTCGTTAAGCGACCACATCATCCCATTCTGACTAAAATTACTTAATCACTAGAACCAAATGGAAATGTATTAAAGTAACAATAGTTATGTGCAATAAACACAACTATAAATAATTACACCCGAGGAATAAGTGGAAAAATAAATAGTCACACCTATTTCCTACACAGAAACAAGTCTGCTAGCTTGAACAGCATTTTAGCCTCTTTCGACATTGGATAAGCCAAAATACTGTTCAAGGTGCCAATGTGAATATTCCTATAACTACCAAAACATTCTAATTGCTTCATTCATGGCACATTGCGTCAAAACATGTTGGAAATTTTCAACTATTCCGCATATGTTACGATTTGGTGGTGACACTTTTTTCATTAGAAAAAGCAAACATGTTCGATGGAATATGTAATCTAAGAATAGGTCTTATGTAGTTTCTTTTTAGTGGACAATTATCTATTCACAAATAACAGGTTATTTGTGTCTGAATTGTACAATACCAGATACTCTTCAACAAACTGACAGTTATATGTAATAACTTGATTAAGGAATATTAAGATGCTGCTTGAAATCACTGCGTGATTAGCACAAAGAAAACTCAACTACTAGAAGGAATCTTGTACCCACTCTATAATAAAACTTTTGGAGATTCATTGAAGGATACTTAAAACTGTTTTTCTCGCTCTGCCTTGAACTTGTAGGAGTAATAAGGAAAAGTATAACAGAAATTCATCCACAACTGCCTGTTTTGGTAACAGGTCAACAACCTCATTTCCTCTTATCTGTATATGAGATGGCAACCTTTGAATAATAAACTTTTTGTTTTGAGATCGCAATTTTAAGATTGAATTTATTATGTCATAGGCATTCTGTTCACCTCTCACTTCAGAGGCACAGCCAAATCCTATAGAAAACTTCATCAGTCAAATTGATAAAATGATATTGAATCAATATATGATATAGGGGGAGAGAGAGAGAGAGAGAGAGAGAGAGATTCACATATAGCAATCAATGTAATATGCATAATCGAAATTTCAGAATCAATTTTGTCTTTAGATCCATCTGTGAAAACTTTATACCAGTTTTCATATACGTGTCCGAGTGGTGGGAGACAGCTCAATCTCTATTACATGAATTGGGGTACGTCGGACTTTTGCAAATTTGTTTGAAAACTATTACCATACAGAAAGCTGGCATAGCCAAATCTGCTTCGAATAATAGAATAATACAATCATTTGATGGTTTTCATGAATACTCCACCCTGGACATGACAAGACTTTTTACAGTTTATTATATTTATTCAATTTTTGAGAATACTCATTAATATATTTTCTCCATCTAAATGAATAATCCAACTACAAACCTAAATACTTGATTTCATTAACCAATGGCAATTGTAAACATAAATGTAATAATAACTAATAAAGTAGTTTAGCTATAATGAATATTGAAGCACTGACGCTCCGACAAATCTGCAGTCTGTGAACATGTTCATGATCGTCCCCACCATTACACTAGATTTGATATACCATAAATTCTTGCAAAAGAACACCGATTCCTACCAAGGATCTTAGGCAAGGCTATTGAAACATCCAAATTTCAATAGAGAAGATGGATCGGGGTGCTGCAATCTGCTTGAGATCCTATAATTAACAAAATTAAGCTCAAACCCAAGCATACCACTGCAAGACTTCATTATACTGTAAGCTCATTCAGCGTATATCAGACCAAAAATTAATTTTCGAAATCTAAAGCTAGCTGCAGTCAGGCTAACAATGACATTGGGATGTCAAACGTCTTAGATTCACCCCCCCCCCCCCCGTGACCATGGGTGCTTGTAAAGCACCTGAAATGTCAGGAATTAAAAATAAGTTATTAAATGCGATAAAATCCGTAAATAGAGTTTAATTAGATTAGTAGTAAGTTAGGTAAAAAATTTTTTGAAAATAATTATTTGAGTGATATTGACAGATTATTCTGGAAGAGCCTTATAATTGTGATGGAGTGTTATGCAGAATTATACTTAAAATACAAGATCAAGCAAGGCGTCCCTAATAGAAAATAAGTAAATTACCACAGTTGTCCATTTTCAGAGCAGGTATTACAGTATTTCTTTTGTCAGTCCCAGATAAGGTGGTTTAAGCAAAATGGTAAAGACGCAAACATCCGGTAACATATCTCGCCCCGAAGTGCTTATGACACACAAAAAATTTATGTATCTCTTCTGCGTTGAGCTGCTTTAATTTATCACAATTTATTTTTACCACACACTTGAGTCTTAACTTAGTCTTTGAAAAACAATGTAATTTAACATTATGACGCTTGCTTTCGCAATGTGAAACAAAACAAGCATTCTTCATGATGAGTACACATATATCACAATTATTAACGTGAAAGGATAAGCACGGAGATTAACACTTCAAAGTAATTTCACTCGATCCAATCCAAATTCCCAAAACTCCAAACTGTAATGAAAATGAAATAATGAATACAGAGTACCTTTTTATAGACTGAAAATAATGAAAGAAGTATCCTGTTCCTGGATCCTCTTAATAGTTTCTGTTCTCTGTGAATAAAAGTTATGGAAGTTTGAAACTCAATCTGTGGTATCTAATAAGAAATGTAATATTCTAAACTACCGGTTTCAGTCTATGGTTGAAAATAAGGGCAATTTTTTTTGTTCTAAGATTCCATGCCGTGGAAATGGCCCACGTTGAGCGGCTTTCGGTCACAGCATTGAGAGTCTCCTCCCTCCAGCTACCACCCGCATGAGATTGACACATATGCTCCCCAAGCAAAACAACTGCAGAAATAGCCAAAAGGCAGTTACGAAATAATAATAATTCACCATCAGAAACCTTCACAAGTCCACTGCTGAACATAGGCCTCCCCCAAGTAATGACACAAAGTACGGTCCTGAGCCACCTGCATCCATCGACTTCCTGCATATCTTACCAGGTCGTCACTCCATCTAGTGGGGGGTCGCCCCACACTACGCCTACTCATAGTGACATTCTAAATAAAACTATATTAAAAAAATTGTCGAAATAGTATGATTATATTTTTTGTGGGTAGAAGAAGCTGTGTAAAAAACAAACAGTTATTAACATATACTAAACAACTTAATAACTTAAATGTGGACGTAAGTTGTCTTGTTCACACTGCCTTATATACAGAGATTACCACAAGAAAATAATTTAAGACCCTATTTAAATTTACAAACGAGTAATTTGATTTGTAAGAATAATTTAAATTTGACATGTAATGTTAATAATGACAAATTTCATTTAATTGACATAGATAATGTAATAAAGAAGTTTTGGGCAGAAGATAGGTATTAACTATCCAAATATTTTAATTTAAGACTGATAACAAATGTGCCATCTTATTATTTACTTTTTAACTCAGCCAAGTTTTTGGCTACCAAGACTGCTTCTATTGAGCAGCATAAAGATTTGTCAGTTCAGTTCCAACTAATTAAATATTAACTATATTAATATATTAATAAGAGTTTAATTAACTTGGAATACAGCCCACAAATAAGAATAAGAATTGTTTAAACACGGTGCATCAGAATATACAAGTCATGATGGGCAAATAATTGGAAGTTGAATTGTTTTTAAATAGTAACAACATACATATCCTTTGTATTACCGAACATTGGCTAAAATATTATAATTTAATATTTGATTTCAGGAATCACCAGGTAGTCAGTTGTACAGTTATATCAACAAGTAGATAGTATTTTTGAACACTCACAATCAGCTTTACCTAGTTCTAACTGCGACTCGGCTTTGATTATTTACGTATTTTATGTTTATTGTTAAAATCTAATAAATATGGTACAGAAGGGCGGACATAATGTCTATCAGCATTCTTAGCTAGTCAATTCGTACCATGTCACGACTTAAAGTCGGTCCTTTAGTCGTGACATAGTACATGCTTTGAATCGATAAGAGAGTTCACTACCTCCTATCATCTCGAGGGTGTCGTAAGAGACAACAGAGGAAAACTGAAACAGGAGTTGGGCAGAAACATCTTACGTTAACAGCTTAAAATAATAAAATACTGCGGTTGAAACCACGCCCGCCAACCTTGGTATCAACGGAACATTGTCTATCTATAAGCAAGGCCATTGTACAACAGTGAACTTTTAATAGGTTGTAATAAATCAGTTCGTATATGTACATGTAATATATTTTTCTAAAGAAGAAAATTCCGAATTGTACCAAAGACAATGGCGTTATTTTAGAAACTCTTAGTATTACAGGTATAATTTTTTTATAGAACAAGAATGACAAGTGAGCACAGAGCTTACCTCATGGTAAGTTAATGCTGTCACCCATAGACATCTACATAGATCCTCGATTAAGAATCAAAATGCAGATGCGTTATCACCCTTGAGGATTAAGATGCAATACCTCATATCGAGTAAAAAAGGTCTCCGGTTCTCCGTACGCAGCATACGAAATACTGCAGCATTAGTAGTCCTTCCCTGGTTGTGCCGACCTATTCATGCTACAACCGTAATATACGTAGCAGCAGCATAGTGTTACCGCGTACAAAAGGAATTAATTAGATAAAATTGTTTTTATATAAATTTACATAATATTGTTGATTAGTAAAATTTTCTTAATTAGGTACATGATCCTTAAACATTAATCTATGGAGCATAAAGAGAACGCTAGTGAAATAACGCATGCTATTCCAATCGTTGTAGCTATGGGTTGATTTGAAAAATGTCAGTATTCTTATTCATTTTTAACAAACGTTAGGTTCTAACTACTCAGACGTTACCATGTGTTCCAGTTTACGTTCTTTGAAAAAAGAAGTGAAAGACCGCGTCCAAAGAAATGATTTCAATAGACATTATGTCGAAAACGTTTAACTTAGTCGTGAATTATTTATAGATCATTTTTTTAATGATAAATATTTTAAATTATTATGTACAGAAATGAATTTGTTAATAAAGAATTAAAATAAATATAATTATAACACGTTTTATATTATCAATATTTATTTGTTTAAGTATGTACGAATTCAATAAATTACGTATTTTACAACCATGTACTGTCAGTGTGAGAACATCCACTAACCCATATCGTACCAAAGGTTTTAGTAAGAGACGGCAGAAGGAAGACAACAGGTTATAGCAGTTTTGTTTTCCTCATAACAATTTCATAACTTGCCAGCCAAACGTAGCAACTATCGCAAATGTTTGTAATGTGCCCCATATGAGATAATCAATCGGGGTGGCCAATGTTCAACAGTGGAATTAAATGGCTGTAATAGTAATTAGGAACTGATGGCATGTAGTGGCGATCGATTATATCCCCATATCTTTCCGTTGCTGTCGTAAGAGGTGACAAAAGGGAACAGGCAGGAGATGGGCAGAAGCATCGTCCTGATAACAACAATAATACAATAAAACACTGAGGTTCCTAACCCACTCACCAAGCGTTGCAACTATGGCAAACAGCTCCCCATGAGCAACGACACAAACAAATGGCCCCCAGTTCCTGGCCGCCACGCTATTCCTGGCCACCATGATGACCATAATGACGCCGTGTCAGGGGTGCTAAGAATTTTCGGTGAAAGTTTGGCTGCGTCCTACGACGACTCGATCTGGCAACATATCGGAGCGAGAAACAGAGATTGATAAGTTGCGCTGGAATATTACGGGATTATCCGAGGTTTGAAGGGAGGGGGAGGACACGGTAATTTTCCAATCCGGAAAATAACCGGGAAGGCCTGTAAGTAATCTGTCCCAAGGAGGTGTCGCATTTATCGTCCAAAAGCCAACAACCTTGTAAATATTGAGAGCATGTCAACGAGGGTAGCGTACCTGATACTCAAAATCAATAAATAGTTTTCGCTGAAGGACGTACAGCTTTGTGCACCAACCTTGGCACAACCGACTAGGAGGTGGAGGAAATTTATGAGAATGTCTCTAAAGCCATGCATTCCTACAAAACCCACTATAAGGTGATGAGGGGAGACTTCAACGCAAAACTAAGCACAAGAGAAAGCGGTGAGCTGAACGTAGGGAAATTTGGGATAGGGCAACGGCACCGCGGGCAAGCTGCAAAGGGCCAGCAGCCAACCAACGTCATGGAAAAAGAGGGACTTTTTATGATGAACTCATTCTTATAAAAGCGGCCCCACAGGAAGTAGGCCTGGTCGAGCCTCGACAACGAACAGAAGCAAACTGTTCAGTAATGTTTCAGTGATCGCGAGAGTGAAAACTGACAGCGATCACCGAATGGTTAGATGTACACTGAACTTAAACGTTAAGTTGGAGAGGTCTCGTCTAATAAAGTCAACGCTTCATCCACCTAGTGCACTGATCCAAGAACCAGAAAATTATAGCTCGAATCACAAAATAGTTTTCAGTGTCTAAAAGACTGCAATATAATGGACGATATGAATGACATGCTCGTGGCAATTTTTATGCGGTTAGAGCTAAGTTCTGCAAGACCCGCCGCTAAAGAATACTCTCCGATCACACTCTTAGTCTCATGGCTGTTAGACGGGAAATGAAGCTGAAGTCTTCAACAGATTTAACAGCATACAGGCAACTGAACAGACGGATCTCCAAATACATGCGGCTAGACTTACGCAACTTCAAAACAGTTCGTATTGAAGAAGCGATTAAGCGGAACCACGGCTCCAAAATCTTTGTTAGAGGTCTGTCTGCCAGAAAGAGCCAACTTTTGAAGTTGAACACCGAGTGTGGCAGCATCGTTTCCGGGATACCTGCGATTTAAAGTGAGATTGAGATCTATGGACAGCTGTACACGTCATCGATGGAGCCACACGCAAGGATGAGTAACGATACCAGACCAAGTCTTATCTAACACTATTTCGATTATATCCCGGTCCTCAATCTAAGAGTAATTAGAATGGCTCTTCAACATCTTAAAAATGGCAAGGAGGGAATTACAGCGGAGCTTCTGAAAGCGGGTGAAAAAACGGTACTTAAAGATCTTCAGAAGCAAATTAATTCAGTACTCCATGGTGGTACTACTCCCGAGTCGTGGAGCAGAAATGCGGTGGTCTTGTTCTTCAAGAACGACGAAAACGCTCTCTTGAAAAACTACAGACCGATATTGCTTCTGAGCCGCGTCTACATGCAGTTTTCGAGAATCATTACGAATCGTCTCGCTCGCAGACTCCATGACTTCCAGTCTCCAGAACAAGCCGGTTTCCGAAAAAGCTTCAGTACCATAGATCACATACCTTTCAGAAAATTGTACAGAAGACCGAAGAGTACATTCTGCCACTTTGCCTGGCGTATGAAGACTATAAGAAAGCTTTTGATTCCGTCGAAATTAAGGCGGTGCTGCGGTCCCTTCTGTGATGCCAAGTTGACTGCCGGTATATCGAAGTGCTGAAGTGTTTATACAGTAGAGCTACGATGGCTATCCGAGTACAGAACCAGAGTACGATACCTATCCAGCTGAAGAGAAGTGTAAGACAGGGAGATATTACGGTCCCGAAATTCTTCACCGCTGCATTTGAAGACGTTTTCAAGGTGCTGGACTGGGATGGATACGGTATCAACATCAATGGCGAGTACATCACTCACATTCGATTTGTCTACAATATATTCCTTACGTACGGTAGAATCGCTGAAAGACCTAAGCACTATGCTCAATGACCTCAATGGTGCCTTCCAACGGATAGGTGTTAAGATGAACATGGACAAAACGAAGATCATGTCTAACGTCTATGTCACAGCTATGCCGGTAGTTGTTGGGAGCACTAAGCTCAAAATTTTTGAAGAGTATTTTTACCGGGGACAAATAGTCTAACTAGGTAAGTCCTACTTCAGGTGAGTGGTCATTCGACGGATTCAACTCAGTTGGCAGCCTCAAAACCTGAAAATGAGACTGTACAACCAGTGCGTGTTGCAAGTGATGACTTATGGAGCTGAGACGTGGTCCTTCACCGTTGGCCATATCAGGACGCTCAAGGTCGCCTCAGCGAGCTATGGAGAGGGCTATGCTCGGGGTTTCTCTGCGTGATAAACTTAGAAATGAAGTCGAAGTGTAGGGTGACCCTCCACTTGATGGAGTGATGGCCTAGTAAGACATGGAGGAAGTCAATCGATGCAGGTGGCTCAGGACCGTGCTTTGTGGCATTTCTTGGGGGAGGTCTATGTTTAGCAGTGGACATGAGAAGAGCCGTAATAATGATGACGATGATGAACCAATGACAATAGAATAATTTTATGACTATATTCTTATATTATTCTAACTATCATCATCTCAATTCGTTATAACAACGATAATTGTTGTAGCATTTTCTACCAGTTTATCTTGGGTAGCACAAATAGCGAATTTTGGGCAGTAAGGTTGTCATATAAGTGTAAACATGACATATTATAAAAAAACTACAAATCAAAGAAAGTGCCAACTGTGTTTCTTGCCTAGCATGTTGTTAAAAGCGAATAACGGGATTTTAAATGGAATTTGTGATTATGTGGGCTGGACACCCTATCACTTATTTCCACGATTTTAAATTTTACCTACTCTCTCGAGTATTACATGCGTGACGATACAATTTAATACATACCGATTTACATTGTATGAAACCAATTTTATTAATTTTATAGATTTTAATTGTGACCTTTTTCATGCCCGACGATTTAGAAGATTAAATTTTGTTCTGATAAACGTAGATTGAACTTTCAGTAACTTGAAGTTTTGCAGTGACATACTTGTCGGGACTTAAAAACGTCAAAAATAAACGCGATGACATGTGTCAAAGTATTTTCATTGCATGCGTACTGTTAGCATAAATATAATCAGTTATTTCGCTTTACATTGTGTTTGAGGAATTCTGTAATTTATTCATTTAAAAATTTTGTATAGAAGTGGATGTCTACTCGTATATTTTTATCTGTTTTACATATAAATTACTATAATTAATAGAATCGGGTGTTTCTTTACGGAAATATAATATAAATAAAATGTAAAATTATGGTTGTTAATAATAGTGAATATAAAGTATATGTAAAGTAAAATAAAGTAAAGTTACATCCTATATACGTCCCACTGCTGGGCACAGGCCTCCCCTCCCATCTGAGAGGGATTTAGGGCAAGGAGTCCGCCGCGCAGCCCCAATGCGTGTTGCCGAACTTCACATGTCTTCGAAATATTTTTTTTCTTATTCCTCAGACATGCAGGTTTTCTCACAATGTTTTCCTTCACCGCCGAGCACGTAGTAAATCAGCACTTAAAATTGAAATTAACAATTTCATTGGTGCCGGCGGGAATAGAACCCGGGTTACTCGCGTTCTGTTATATTTACAGCGAGCGTTAACCATCTGAGCTACCACGGCTCCTCAAAGTATATCTGGTGTTAAATAAATTGTGTTCATTCATTCGTCATAAATATGATGCGTACAAGTAGTGTTTCCGATACGTCGTGTATTATATGCCATTCTTTTCAATATAAGTACGTATTGAAAATAATAGAAATAAAACCTAACGAAAATTTCTCAATAGTTATCCAGAAACTACAAGACTCAACAACATAAATCACGGACTATCGCTGACAGAGAGTAATCGGAGGGCTCTTTTTAATTTGTCTGCGCAAAGTAGTACGTCAACGATCAGACCGGAAATTTTATTTAAGGAAGCTTATATCTAGAATGAACACTAAGGGGAAATATTTTAATTAAACATTTTTCACTTTCTCTTTCTTACTTTTATTATTTTTTACTTATACTACTCTTTTTTACTTATATTATTTTACTTATATATATATATATATATATATATATATATATATATATATATATATATATATATATATATATATATATATATTGGCACGTAGCCAATGCTTGACTACAACCCTACCAAGTCAGACTTTTTCAAAGTGGGCGATAACGCCCTCTTGTAGGCGTATGTATTTAACCAAGAAGGGGGCGTTGTGCCCAGAAAAAATGGGAGATGATGACGTGGTTTAGGGTGGTGGTAGGGATGGTGGGTTTGTAATTCCATTTAGGTAATTTATATTTTAAAATTTACTAAAATTAAAACCTACTTACTATTCAATATCGAATAATTAGTTTGACTTCACATAGGCCGCTTATTGTAAAATATCTTTAAGTTGTTCTACGCCATACGCAATCAAGTTGTAACAAGTTTTTGTTAAATACAGCTATTGGTGCAATCCGGTAGGAATTGGCTGATTCATTGATACTTGTCTTAACTTGCTCAGTACGATTGAGCGTTGAAAGAGATAAACGAGTTTGTGCATGTTTGTCTTAATCCTGTCAGTGCGTGCTGTATTTAAATCCTATATAAAAGCTCGTGTTAATTTTTATATTTTCATTATCAGTTTTGCGTGCAATCTTATGACAAGTATGTCAATAATACTAGTTTTTGCGGATTTTATCTCTTATATTTAACATTTTTAATAACCGACGTTTCGAGCGCTTTACAGCACCTATGGTAACGGGGGGGACTGAGATGTTCAACGTCCAGATGTCATAGTTAACCACGGTTACCATAGATTAAAATTTAACTTTACTTCCGATCTACACATTATGAACTTATAGTATCTTGAAGTCTTGCAGTTGTGTGCTTGGGTTAGGATTTAATTTTATTTATTATAGGATCCCAAGCAGATGGTAGCACCCAGCCATCTTCTTTATTGAAATTAGGATTTTTTTTTTTATTTCCTCCTCCTCCAATAGCCTCGTGAATCATCCTTGGAAAGAATCTGTGTTCTTAAGCGAAGATTTATGGTCTGGTGGTATGGATTATTAAATCTGATGCAGTGACGGGGGTGATCCTGTAATACCTTGAGCCATACACAATATGGCTCAAGGTGTTATCAGGATTCCGAATTAATAACAAATCTAGAAAAGCTAAAGAATTGTTTGCCTTCAACTCCATTGTGAACTGAATTTTAGAATTTATAGAGTTAAGATGGTCTAAAAATGCAGTTACTTTATCTAAAGGTAGAATTGTGAAAGTGTCGTCTACGTACCGCTTGTAGAATCTTGGATTTATGGGATAAGTAAGCAGGGCTTTCTCCTTAAAGTCCTCCATGAATATGATGGCGACTATGGGAGATATAGGTGAGCCCATCGCTACACTATCAACTTGCTTATAGAACTCCTTCTTCCACAATAGGTAGCCAGATGTAAGTCAGTGTCTAAGTAATACTACATATTCTACGGGCATGTTGTTTTCTTCCAGCCTTCTAGTTAAAATTGAAATGCAGTTTTCAACAGGTAAGCATGTAAACAATGACTGCACATCAAAACTGACCATAGTTTCATTGTCTGCCAGATGTAGGTCTTTAATCTCGCGGTAGGAATCCTTTATGTGTGTCGCTAAGTGTTAAGCCAATCTGTAAGTTGGTGAATCGATTTGCCTCTTTATGGGACGCAATGGAGCATTTAACTTGTGTATTTTTGGTAACCCATACAACTTTGGTTATTTGGCGCACGTAGGTATTATCCATTTTACGTCCATATTTAATTTTCGGAGCGTTTCTTTATGAGGTCACTAGTTGTTTTTATTGTGCTATTTGTTGGGTCGCTTTTAACCTTTTTATTAGTACTTATATCCGCCAAAAGTTCTTGTATTTTTGAATTATAATCTGACGTATCCATGACTACCGTGGCATTTCCCTTATCTGCCCGGAGAATCGTGATTTCTGGTTTATTGCGTAGGTTTTTAACGCTAGAAATTCGTCCTTGGGAAGATTCGGTTCAGGCACTGAACATTGACGTAACATAGACGAATGGTCTTGACGTATCGCCTCCAAATCTTCTTTCAATAGAGAAGATGGCTGGGTGCTACCATCTGCTTGGGATCCTATAATAAATAAAATTAAATCCTAACCCAAGCATACAACTGCAAGACTTCTAGATACCAAAGTTCATACTGTCTAGATCGGGACAAAAGTAAAAGTTTAATCTATGGTAACCGCGGTTAACTATAACATCTGGACGTTAAATGTCTCAGTCCCCCCCCCCCCTCCTTAACCTCATAAAACAGCCCTGTATTCAAAAAGTTTCCTGGGTATGGCTCCTAAAATTTTTAATAAACTTCCAAGATACATCAAAGAAACCGATAATATAGACAAATTTAAGAAATTGCTTTCGAGTTTTTTATTATATAAAGCATACTACTCTATCAACGAATACTTTGAAGATAAAATGAATGGTTATTAGTACCTGCAATAATTAATGGACGATTTATTTATAACATGTTAATATTTATGTAATTGATAATTAAGGTGATGGTGATAAACAAATATTTGTATGCCTTAGTAGGCGAAACATAGTGTTACGTATTATACCTTTTCCACCAAGTTTGTAACTTTTTACCTATGTTTGACAAATAAATTATTTGATTTGATTTGATTTGATTTAAATATGGGTGATGTAAAGCGCTCGAAACGTCGGGTATTTAAAAAATTTAATATACGCGATAAAATCCGTAAAAACTAGTAGTATTTTAATGTGTAGTGTTCACGTAAATATAAGAAATCATTATGTAAACAAGTATTTAAGCTCAACAATTTATTTGCATATTTGTAAATTAAAACCATGTTGAAAGCAAAAAAAAAAAGATGACAAAATAGTGCAGAATATATTTAATACGGATTCATAGAAAATTCGACAAACCCATCTTTGCTTTTATGCCTTCTTTGATCACTTTGGAATGCTTCAAGACTTCAAGATATTTTGAATAAAAGCATCCAGATAATAAGGACGAAAATGAAGCCTATTATAAAGACCTGGAAAAGAAATATCATGCTCCGCCAAGTGCATCAAAACTTTTTTCAGTAGGTGCTAAGAAAATGATGACAAAGTTCCAGCTTTATACAACGTATCTATGTTAATTGCTCAAACAGGTAAAGCACACACCATTAATTTTGCCGGTAATAAAACAAGTTATAACTGCTGTGCTTCATAAACCGGCGACAGATATAATTCTAAAAATTCTTTGAGTAATAGTTCTATGCAAAGATGAATTGATTAAAGGACTGAAAACATTGAAGAGTCAATGTGCAAACATCTGAAGACTAGTCAATTTCCAAATCAGTTGGATGAGTTCACTTTATGAACTAATGAAACATTGTTTCAGTCTTATGTGAGATTTATTTACACGAAAAAATATGCCAAGAACTGTTATTTGGTAGAAATTTAGAGACAGACACAAAAGGAAAAACCATATTTAAAACACTGGAAAAGTTTTGTGATTATAAAATAATTCCCTTGAAGAGTATTATATCACCTGCTACAAATGGGGTACCAGTTATGACGGAGTATCAAAAGGGCTTCATAGTGTACTTAAAAAATAAAATTCCAGATAAGCTTGCTGTACATTGCATTGTACATCGACACTATTTGGTTGCTAGAAAGTTAAGTGAATGACTGTGTCAACCATTGCAACATGTCATCAGAGCAGTCAAAAAAATCCGAAACAACACTTTAAATGACGTATAACTTAATAAGCTTTGTGTTACTGATAATGAATATTTCAACCGATTGATCTTTCACACATGTGCGTTGGCTATCAAAAAGAAATTGTCTGACTCGATTTTACAATCTGACTCTGTCGTAGAGTTCTTGTAAAACAAAGACACATAATTGCGCAACAACTTCATCAAATCAAAGTTTGATATTGAATACTAATAGACCTTTACAAGTTGCTTAATGATATGAATCTCCAACTTCAAAGCGGTTACTTGAACTAAATAGAATCAAAAAATGTCGTCGCTGATTTCAAAGTCAAGCTGCTCCTACACAAGAAGAATATAGGCAGACGTGAATTTCATAATTCCCAATTTATTAGTATCCTGCAACAATGACAGCTTGCTTGTCTATAGCCAACATTTGAATAAAATCTCCACAGTGATTTCCCTAAAACTTCCAGGAAATTTTGAAATTAGAAATACCAGACTGGTACCGGACTGGTATTTCCAATTTCTGGATTAGATCCTTTTCAAATGTCAACATAGCGATATCACCCCAACTGGAATAAAAACTTATAGAAGTGACAACGAGCGAGGAAATAGCAATCTAATTTAAAAATGGCTACCAAAATTTTTGGCTACAAAAGTCAATCTCTCAGTTATACCCTTGATTATCGTCAATCTTTCAGCGATTTTTGATAGAATTCCCATCGTAATATTTGTATGAACGTGGATTTAGCGCTGCGAATGAAATCTGATATTAAAAAAAACTTGTTAAATATCATCAAACTTATCTATCTAATTAGATTAGTTTTAAAACTAAAACTAATTACCTTTTCATATCAATTCTTCCATTTTGATTAAAATTTTTTTTTAATAATACAAATTGAGGTTGTAATTGCTCTCACTGGTAATAATGTCTAGTTTAGAATGCAAGTTCAAACACTTGAACCGACTAATATATCTCACCAAATTAATTGAATTAATGACGTTGTGGTGTTAAAGTTTTAGGAGTGTAGAAAAAATAGGGACTCTGAAATATAATTGATTTTTAAAAGGGCGGTAAACGAAATAAGTTTGATAATCTCTCTGCTCTGTACTAGGTAGTAAATTGTAATGAAGGATGGTTAATCGCATTTTCTTAGTCTAAGCGTAACGATTGCCTTAATTAATATTATTATAGATGTAATTGTATCCAAAAAATACAAAAAAATCCTACTTCCATAAGTCCAACAAAAAAAAAGTTTTTAAGGGCTCAAATCAATAAAAAAGCGGCCACGAAGAATTGCTTCTTTTTATACCCGGAGCCGAACTTACAGATCTAGCTTGATCTTTGATCTTTGGTTCACCAACCAACAAGAAAGAGTCAGGTGTGTACAAAAAAAAGAGAGGTAATTAAGCATAAGGCATATAGTAAATTATTTATAGGAGTCAAGAAACTGCATCACATGCATCTCTAAAAAGTTTTATAAAATTCTACGTCTTTTTATAGCTGTCCAATGAAATTTATACGAACAACTAAACGTTATTTCATTTTGATAGAAAATTCAACGCGTATAATATTTTGTTAAAAAAATAATAGTCAGGCTTTTAACGAAATTGCTTTTCAAAGAGGAATTCACCCGGACTGGGTAGAGAGATTTATTGAAAGAGTCTGATAGTTGGACAATTTATGTATTTACGTATGCGTATTTACTATCTCTATATGTTTTAAACGTATAACTGTTTTAATAAATTATGCATAATATGTTTTTGTTATGCGTACAAACCAGTTTAAAACATCTCTTTACTATTTGTCTCATTTTCATTCATTTTGTTTTTTTCGTCTCACTATTTACCAGTATATAATGACATAGCCATGGTAATTTAGAGGTTATCGCACGCTGGAAATTTGAACGTACGTGATCAACCCGGATTTGATTCCCGCTAGCACCAATGAAAACATCTATTGCAATTTTCAGTGACAATTTGACACGTGAATGACGATGAAGGAAAACACCGTGAGATAACCTGCATATCTGAGAAATAAGAAAAAAATATTTTGAAGAAATGTGACTTTCGATGACATTGATTGTGAAATCGCGGCAGAAGCTTTCTTGCCCAAAAACCCTCTCAGAAATAAAAGAAGGCATGTGCTCTGTAATTGGACACGCACAAAGGCTGTAACTTAATTACATAGATAAACAGGATATTATCTAGTTAATTTGGCTTTAATGGTGTTTAGGATATGATAACTATTCATTTAACACATTTCTACAAGTTTTTAAACTGCGCCCGTCCTGCTTTATAATGATGATTAATAATCGTAAATACAGTGAGTTTTTTTATCTGCACATAATCAGTTTAAAATGCTTTGCTTAATAATTATCACTGTTGACATGACTAGGCTCAAATTGTAGTTGATATATTATAGTATAATGTTTTAAAATATGTTAACCAATCGATCAATATAAATAAAATCCCCACACAACACATATGTTTATTCTACTTGTTTAATAAAATATTGTTACGAGTTTAGAGTTCGAGACAAAAAAAACTGCCGAGTAAATTATCAAAATTGACACTTTAACTACAGACCATTAATAAAAATTTGAAACTACACCGATAACAAAACACATTTGATCACTTCAGTTCGCAGTTGTATCGCTTTTAAGTATTCGCTTGAAGCGCCATTCAATACTTACCTCAACCGCTCGATCCAGTCGACCCAAACGTCACATGCACATCACACAACGACGCTATACCCACACTAAATGGGACAAACACTAATAGGACAACGAATGGGACGCGTCGCACCCGCAGACGGGCACGACGCGTTCCAGCTCACACCGCGTACACACCGTACACCCGCGTTCCTGGACGGTTCTCACCGCCCAGACCATCGACCGACACGAACTAAACAGTCAGAGACGGGGGTCCGCACTCCCCCCTCGGACTGCGGTTAGATAGTTCAAATAAAAACGCCTAAAAGGCGACATGATGATTGGTAACAATATCCAATCATAAACAATCTCATCATCATCCTCACCTCATTGCCTTTTTTAATTAGCTCGCGGCCCTGGAGGCCACGAGCCCTGAGACTAGATGAAGCTGTAGGAGTTGCGTAGACTAACAGCACTAACATCTAGATAATATTCTAGATTCCATACTGACTCGGGCCGCGGTCAATACCGATCTTATATAGGGCCTCAGATAGTTCCAGAACCTTCTACTGTGGAAACATCTAGAATGTACATACCGATCCCGACTGACTAGGTGTCGATAGTTCTAGAAAGTTCTAGCATAGAAATTTCTAGAAGGATCTTGAATAGTTCTGGTACTCGATACTAGACTACTATATATATGGCGATACTAGTAATAGCTAGTATCGCCATGTACCAGACATTAATTGTGACGCGCAACACTATTATTTTTTCTATATTAATACAGCCAGTTAAAAAACCTTTTACTTTCTATTAATTTATTACTGTTTAAAATTATTAGTAGGTATATTATTACCTAGTTATTGTCAGTTTAATGTTATTAACGATCTATAAATATTAACTTATTAACGAAAACATACTTTTAAAACAAAATGTTAACACTGCGCCTGTCTGTCCTTCTGTTCTATTGTTATTTGTATATTATTATGTATGTTGTTGTTGTGTGGAGTATCCGGGGTGTGCTACAATATATTTGTTATATATTGTAGCACACCCCGGATACTCCACACAACGTTCGCAAATTAATTAATTATCTATTACTACTACATCGGCAAATGACGTTTGTACACGCTCAAATGTCTGCATGAAATTTAGTTGGGAATTGTGACGGTGCATTATTAAATACTTGATTATAATATTAACAGTATGAAAATTCCGATCTTCGTGATATATTATAGTAGATGTGTAACACCAATGATCGTATCGTACCGGAAATATTAATTGTAAGTAGTTACGTATTTATGGTAGAACGATGAAGTCCTAAATGTAATGATATCGTAGATGAGTAACAATAACAACGAAATTGAATATAAGTGGATAATCTAAACAAAATGATAGTATACTAACACTGACTAAACCTATGTACTTTACAATTTAAAAGTAGGAAAAGAGTTGATTTCACTTAACTTATTTCTTCTTTTGTTAACCGAAAAAATCTCCTATCTTTATCATTCCTTGAAGTAGAAAAGCTGACTGAGTTGCTCTCTTACTGCATTTTACATAGGAAATTTAATAATGGCCTCAACCTTGAAAGGGAGAGGCTTAGACCCTTCAGCAAAAATACTTTATTCAAACACGGTTATTCTGGTACACAGAATACACATTTAGCTGTATTAATCACCATTTCATACATTCTACTGCGAACACCTGACCTACATGTTGTTTATGTGTCTCCTGATCCCTAGAAAGGACCAAAAATTGTCTAAATATGCATATGTAAAATCCAGTCCTTGGAGCATTTTAATTACAAGCGCTGGACCAACGACTTGGCATTCCGATGGCCATACGATATAAACGGGAAGTCCTTAAGCCTTAACAGTGTCGTGATAGCAGTCTTCGAGAAATCTTTTAGGCTCACGGGGATTATATACTTGTCAGGAATGGTTCTGGCTCTAAACAATAGTTGTGTGGTCGCCAGCCATTCTCTTTTGTGCAAGGGTGGTGCAGTGGTGAAGCCCTTGCCGATTCTGAAGGGTACAAGTACCATTTTGCAACATTGTTTCAAATTCGGCTTTAGCTATTTTCAATCTATCTGGTGCTAGCCTGCGTAGCGTGCAAGAAACTGATGGACCTGGTATGTATTGAATTGTGCGTAGGTGTACGTTGCATACCCGGCGATTTGGTGAAGTCGATATATTCCGCGAGTATTTTTCTGTGTATTTTAGCATTATGTTTAACGAAGAAACATCGTCAAAAAATTGAGCAAGTGAATCTGCAGTTGCGAGGGTTGTATACTGGATACTGTCTATTAAACGTTTTTTTTTTTTGCGTACATTAACAATAAGATTATTCACCTTAGTTACATTGGCTACGACAAACTGCCAAGAAAAAAATTGCGGTGTAAATTTATATTTGAAACAAAATGAGCATAACCTAGTACCTATACTAATTGTAGAACTGTATGCTCAACATATTTCGTATTAGTCTTTTTGGCAATATTATTTACTACAGAACGCGGGAAAATCTAAAGTCCAGTGTCCACTAAAAACTGAATGTTTCTACATTACGTACGTGCGTACGTTTGTCCGTAATAAATAAAAACGCGCGCTTCGATATTCGGCAGCCATCATCATCGACGGCCTGGAGCACTTCCCGTCTAGTCGCAAAGTTTATCACACTTATTTGCCATTGCACCATATCTATAGTGATACCAACACGTAGGAAAAAGGGAGGTCACCCGCTGGGCAAAGTGAGCCCGTGAAGCGGCCGACACTCGGTGTGTTAATTCGGAGCTGTTCTTTATATTGCATGGTAGCTTCGGAACTTTGATAGCGCGATATAGGATTTAGTACGTTTTGTTCGCCTGCTCAGACCGGAGGTTATTCGGCAGTCTAGTTGACGAAGAATGTGTAAGTGTCGAGAAGTACGCAAGTAATCTGCGGGAGTGACGTGAAGCAGAGGCGAGCAGTGAGGCTCAGGAACAGGAAGCATTATTCCAGTGTTGCGATAAACCTCGTGAAGCTAGATGGCTTGCAGGATTTGAAGACTGCAGACGATATCTGCTCGGGAGCGAATATATGGGGTACTTGAGGACGTTGACGAAAGTGAGTTTTCCGAAGGTTGCATGTTGCGAGTTCACAATCACGTCGGGGTCAACATTGTGGTCGTAGAAAGAAAAGGGTAATATCCTGCTGGTCAAGGTAAGGTCAGCCCAGTGAGCGTCTAATGCACCGCGTATTAATTTGGAGTTATTTTATATATATCGCGGTAGCTTCCGAACTTTGATAGTGCGTTTTAGGCTTAGGTACGTTTGGCTAGCGGCCTAGCAGTCTAGGTTCACAAGAATGCCGCCACACATATATGTATATTGATAAGTTACCTGATAAATATACGTAACGGAAAAGCCACTGTTCCAATTCCTTGAGGCTTAAAGAGCGGGACAAATATAAATTATCATATCTTCTTTTATACTTTAATCCTTTCATTATTTTTGAAAGATATGGCCCAGGATCCGGGCTTATAACTTATTCTGGATCTACGCGTTCCTTTATGAACGTGACTGAAATAGATTTGTCGGTAAAGGTGCATTATATCTCAACATAAATGATTTATTTCTTATTATTTTAGTTTTTCTTTCCAAATATATTTAAAAGCAGTGATTCGGCCCTAGCTTTTATTTAATAAAACAACGCAATATATGTTCCGCAAAATGTTACGGATTAATTTTTATACCAATTTTTCCAAAAACATCTCGTAATGAAAAATTTCTTTCCTACCATTTTTTTACATCATGTTGTTCGTGCATAGTCACTTTCCTCAACGACAAGACTTTTTCTATTAAAAACAAGAATGTGTTCTAAAATAAATATTTTTAAATATTTTTCACTTAACGATTTTCTCCACTTTAACCTACAGTGGTAAAAAAAATAAATGACTTCTTTGATGGTGGTTTCATAAAACTAAAATACTAGAGCATTTTCTTTTTAAATAATGAAAAATATGCTATTCTTGTTCCAGACAAGCTATTTTTGTTTAAAATGCAATTAACTTAATTTTGACACAAACTTATACGAGAGTAATATTATTACTGCGAGTTGTAAGACGAGTTGTACAGTGGTTGTCATTGCATTTTCAAATTTTTAAACTAATTTTTTTGATAAATATCGATTAGGCTCGATTCTGCTTCCTTTTCAGATCGTAGCAATATTTTGAAAAACGTGGGACGCCCCTATGGTAGGTAGTATTTGTCATAATTAGCTAGTAGCGGTGTAAGAACATCTAATACCCCATATTATTCCGTGGGTGTTGTAAGAAGCGACAGAGGGAGGCAAATTGGGAGATTAGCAGCAGTGTCTGCCTAATAACCACTAAAAGTGGAAAACTGCGGTTGTGAACCTTTACCGCTTGCCCATATGTCGTACTATTTGCTGGACACCTTGTATATTATAGAATACCCAGACCGCTGGCGGGCAGCAGAGTCAAAGGTGCAAGGCGTCTGTTACTACGATTTCAAAACGCCTGTCAAGCGTGAAGATTAAGGTAAGCCCTACCTACAACAGTAGAAGCTCATTTCCAGTAGATGATGAAAATGAAGAATTAGATCCTATTGCAGGTAGTCTTCAATACAATTTTCATCAAACATATGCCCATGAACGTTATTTATGTGATATCATGTCATACCATTACAGTTCCCAGGGTTTCGATTTTTGCCCGTAGAACTAATAGTATAAGTTTTCAATCTTTCGTAATTCGTTATGCACAGTCGGTAATATTATATTATCATTAGATACAGAACAGACGTATTAGTTCCCGTAGGCCGTTTTTTGCCCATGGAGATAGTAGTATTAGTGCAAGTCGATTTATTCCTTATAATCCATAGATTACAACAATATTATTAGTTTTACTGCATCTAAATGGAGTACTAGAAATTAACAAATAAAATGTGAACCTAACAATAACCTAAAAACAAAATGAAAGCGATTTTCTAGTAGTATTCATCGGTATTATAAGTTAAAATAGTGTTACACACAGTTACAATAGTGAAACACAGTTTAATAATAGTACATATAAAACAAAGCCGTAGGTCAGCATTTTTATATACTTTAAAATCGATGTAAAACCTTTCATTAGTTCCGGCAAAACATAGTGCCTGTCTGTGCACAAATTTCGTATGAATTCTATTTTTGACGTGTATTGATTGATTGTGAGTGTAAATTCCATATACAAAGATGGCTAAGAGATAATACGTCTACTTATATTTATAGTATTACTAACATACTAGGTACAGAAACAGAAACCTTTTATTAAATTTAGGTTATAAATAATACTTATTGAAAGTCACTTTTTTAATTTTCTACTGGTTCGGAAAAAAACCTCTTTCCTGAAGAGAACCAGCAAGATACACAGTAGGACTTTTTTTTTAAATAACAGCTTACAAACATGTTAGTTACAATTAACAACACAGAACAAATTACAAATAGCTTGGTAGCGATCACCTTACTCTCGTTATTTATTATCATCCATAAATTCCTTTATATTATAGTAACCCTTTTTATACAAACTTAGTTTAATAAAGTTTTTGGACTTTAATTATCGACTGAGATAGACAGACAGGAGCGGTGTCAAAACTTTGTTTTAATATGTCTTGGTTGATTACTAAGTACTTATACATAATAATAAAATTAACATGCTTTTCCATGTTATTACATAATGATAAATAGTGAGGAAGTAAGATGTTTAAAACTGTTTGTGTAAAGATTACAAAAACACAGGCATAATTAAATGTATTTATTACCAGCAATGCGCCTCAGTTTTGCACTGGTGATATATGGATCTCGAATGTAAATATAAGCCATCTAGGGATCCATTCAAACACACAAACATTTTCATTAAAATTGGTTGGATGGTTTCTTATGTTTTGTCTATAATGGACATAGATAGAAAAATTTTTGTGTTAGATAATATATTCCAGAAGGCTTTTTGAAAATAACTTGAGGGTAACATGCCCATATATGATTTTGTAAGCAATCAAAAGGGTTTTTTTCAATGATAAGAGATTTGATAATATACGTACACTTTTTTTCTCTGCAAGCTTACAGCCTGAAGGCATACAGATTTGTTCTAAGCGATCCACCTGAGGAGAAGTTAATGAATATTGTAAAGGTGTCATAACTAAATAATAATTCTTATCAATATATAATTTTTTCTATATTAAATAGGAATCAAAAGGACATTTTTAATAATAAGAGATATGAGATAAGACTATGACTTCAATGTCAATAAACTATATTTACATATTTCTGTCAGTATTTTCTTATCTTTTGTTATCTGTTGTTCGTTTGTTAAATAAAAAAGAAATTATTATAAATTAACGATATTCGACTATGTTAAAGTTGTCTCACATTTTATTTTCACTGGTTTCATGTACATAGGAGAAAAAGATATTATTGTTATATTAAGTACATCTGTTTCCAGATGGCAAAATTATATTCCTTTCTGCAGAGTGAACAACACAACTGTCTAAGCATAACATATATAAACATTACACTTTCTTATGCAAACTGTATTAATGTAACTATTATTGTAACTTTATATTTGCTTCTAGTACAAATAATTACAACATTTTTACACATAAATATATGTACCATTTATAATGCCTATCTATGGTTGATATAAATCCAGGATCCGTGTCCGGCTTAACAAATAAGTTTCTTAGTATTAACCAACTTGTTGAATAAATAAGGTACCATTTAAATTCATTTAACTGCATTTGTAAACAAAAGCAGTTAAATGAATTGTTCTCCAAAACCGATGAAGTTGTATCAAACAGAGAAGCTTCCTTATCCCTCGATCCAAACATTCTAATTTTCTTTTTACATTATAATACCTTCTTTTGTGTATTTATTCTATTTATTATTTAACGTAGATTTTACTAATAACATAAAATAAATACTTTGTCACTTTTAACAAACTATCTAAGACCTGTTTGTTATTTGTATTTGTTTGAGGTAATTAAACAAACTTAATAGTAGATTTTCATAAATTATAGGTATAAATTAATAAACACTTATATTAATTAACCCAAACTCGTCAGTTTTATTTGCGATTGCGAATTTCAACACAAAAAATAAAAAGAGAAATACATACGTAATGTGCAAATTAATATTTGTTTAACGATTAGGAAATAAATATAACATGTTAACACTATTTTAGATTAATTAATAGATAAAGGTCAAATTGTTGAGGTTATTTGTATCATCGAACATAACATGGATAGTTTGACAACGCCTAATTTTAAATTAGCCTTAAGCTTCAAAAGACAAAAGAAACGTGAAAGAGCCATCTTACTGGTAAAAAATGTTAAATTTATAAATCTCATTGAAATTAATTGCATTTTACTCGAAAATTTTATAGAATGTTCTACTTTAAGACCTTTTCGGTTAAAAGTTTAAAATAATCTGCATCTATCAGTCTCTACATAATTCTGATAATTCATACAACGCTAACTTTGCACAGCTACGTAACATATTGTTTAAATTTTGTACAAAAAACAACAAAGCTGTTATATGTGGTGGTGTATATAGATATTTTCAAGGCAACTAAGCAGTCTGTGATCTTTAAAAGTACAACGTATGGTTTTAATTTAAGAATGAAAATTGCTGAACGAATGAAACTCAATTCCTTGACTTTCAAAGATAGTTAAATTCATAATCTCTATAAATGTAAAGCAAAATTTGTGGAGTTATCTATATCAGATGATACCGTTCAAATCCCACAACGTCCTATTCCGAGAACCTATGTCTACATGGCTTATGTACAGCATATAACGGTTACGTAGATTCTACACTAAGATATGATATTTTACTTTGGAAAAACTCCGTTTATATAGAAAACGTTTTTAAAGCACACTAGAGGTACATACGACCTACATGCAATCTACAGAAAACTGAAACATGTAATCCATATTTTTAAAAGTTAAAAGTATTAACTGTTACTTCACTATATATTTTAGAAGTTACCGTGTTCGTCAAAATGAACTTTCATCTTTATGAACATCATGTTAGTGTGCGACACATCTATCTGTCGCACACTAACTCTGCTCTTTTGCAGATAAAACAGCGTTAGCGCCATGAAATACCCACAAACTTGAAGAATATAAAAAATGTGAAAATATTTTAAAAAACTTGTCAGTGTCCTATTTAAAAAAGTCTTTAATATATTAAATAATTCCTTTAATAATAATTATTTGATACTTAATAGTTTAAATTTAAAAAATCACAGGATTAAACATTAAATAAATTAATTCATCTATTTAAAATACATACGATGATATAAATAATAACTTTATTAAATTCTATTTGATATTATTAATTAAATAAATTTAAAAACTGCCATATAGCTCGAAGAATCGACAACCGTTGGGGAAAAAGGTTCTCGGGTGGCAGCCTCGTACCGGTAGTAGCAGTGTAGGGCGACCCCACACTAGATGGAGTGACGACCTGGTAAGACATGCAGGAAGTCGATGGATGCAGATGGCTCAGGACTGTGCTATGTGGCATACCTTGGGGGAGGCCTATGACCAGCAGTAGACTTGTGAGAGGCTGTAATGATGATGATGATTATTTAAAAATGTACACTATATAATTGACTAGTCGATATAAAATATATTATTAGATTTCCGACACGCATAATTTTCTATCTCAAATTCTGTATCCAATAATATTTATTTATGTTGCATTCTCATTTCATACCGTAATTTTTGGTACTTTCTTTTTTAAATTGTTTTGTACGTTTTAACAATTTTTGTTGTTTTAATTAATATTTTGTAATTTGTACTTCAAATTTTGAATGTAAGTAGGGGGACATAGTTGAACTTGAATATGTAATTCTGTATCTAACATCTATTCAATACCTATGATTCACGAAGTAAATAAATGATGAGGGATTGTAATGATGATGAATTATGATAAAATTCAATGCTTAAATATGTTACATTTTTATAAATTTTATGTTTAAAAAATAATTTTATATTCATACGTAAAGGAATATGTATGTAATATTCCTACTCGAAAGAAACACTTGCTTAATATGTACAGTGATCATACTTATAATATTTTTAACGTGTTCTTCTTCTTCTTAAGGTGCCGTCTCCTTGCGAAGGTTGGCAATCATTAGGGCGATTTCAACTTTTGAGACCGCTGCTCTAAACAGTGATCTTGTGCTCTTCCCGAACCACTGGCGCAAGTTCTTCAGCCACGATATCCTTCTGCGGCCAGGCCTCCTTCTGCCTGCCACTTTCCCCTGAATGATAAGTTAAAGGAGTTCATATTTTTGGTGTTACGCATCACGTGCCTAAAATATTCCAATTTCCTCCTCTTTATGGTTGTAAGTATCTCTGTGACCTTCCCTATTCTTTGTAGCACGGTGGTGTTTCGTACGCGGTCTCTCCAAGAAATTCTTAGCATACGTCTGTACACCCACACCTAAACGCTTCCAGTTTGTTAGACATGGCTTCTGTCAGCGTCCAAGCTTCTACACCATAGAGAAGTACAGAAAAGACATAGCACCGCGCTATGCGTGTTCGAAGAGAGATACTTAGGTTCCGGTCACAAAGAACTTTCTTTATTCTCGAAAAGGCGTTGCGTGCCTGTTCTATTCTGCATCGTATTTCGAGGCTGTGATCTCCTGTTTCGTCAACCATTGTGCCTAGATATTTGAATTTGGTGACCCGTTCAAGACCCTGACCATTTAGGGATAAAGACGTGATAAGCTCAGGTGTTTGGCTTATTACCATGTACTTCGTCTTATTGGCATTGATGTTAATACCGTATTCAACACTAACGGAAGCCACGGAATCTACTAACCTTTGAAGACCCACAAGACTATCGGCGATTAATATCGTGTCGTCTGCGTACCTAATGTTGCTTACCAATTTGCCATTAATTGATATGCCATCTGTAATGTTATCTAGTGCCTCTGAAAATATGGCTTCAGCATACAAATTAAACAGTAAGGGTGACAAAATACATCCTTGTCGTACGCCTCTTTCTATGTCAATGTATGACGATGATTTCCCGTTGACCCTTATGTTTGCACGCTGGCTCCAGTATAAGTTTTTTATGAATCGGCAGTCGTTGAAGTCTAAGCCAATTTTCTGAAGTATTTCAATCAACTTGCCATGTTGAACGCGGTCGAAGGCTTTTTCATAGTCAACAAAGCAGACAAACAGATCTTTATTCATATCCCAACACCTTTGTACTAGCACTTGATAGCCAAAAAATGCGTCTCTAGTTCCCAAAACGCTTCTAAAACCAAACTGAGTATATGATAGTACGGACTCACATTTTGAGTAAATTCTATTATAGATTATCTTTAAGAACAGCTTCAAAACATGACTCATGAGCGAAATGGTACGATAATCACTGCATCTTTTAGGATTCCTAAGTGTTGACGACGCTCACGTTGCTTCTCGAACACCTGAAATATAAATAATATTAATCAATAAAAAATAAAATATGTAAAAAAAATATACTCATAAAACATTGTTACTTACCTAATGTACTTGCTGTTTTTCTATAATAAATAAGTACGTGTGCATACGGGGACGGTGGCACTTACCGCGATTTTTATCAGTAGGGTGAAGGTATATTTGCAACAACGGTGTTGCACCGCTGAGTACATGATCCCGCGTTTCGAGTTAGTTGCACTAGAACATCATACGAGGTGACACCTATGTCTCCCTCCCCGCGGATGTACACGCGCTCACCAAAAATTTTTTTTTTTGTATATTTTTCTCCCAGACGACACCAGCGGCCTACATCATCAACATAGTGGTCCTTCGGCCGAATCCTTACGTCGTCTGCAAAAAATATAATAATAATAAGTACCAGTTATGTTCCACGCGCCGGCTACGCCGCAAAAAAAGCGACGACCACGTGGCACCGCTGCAAAATCGGAGTGCAAGAACAACCAAGATGTGTTACCATCGTTCAGCTTAAAGGATGAAGTGCTGGAAAAACCTGGAAATGCGCTAAGTGCCTCTAGTAAGAGTAAAAAGTCATCAAAGACCTCAGGCACGTCGTCAAGTACGGCACGCAAACGGCAATTTGAATACGAAACCGCTAAAGCTATGGCTCTCGTGGAAATACAAGCAGCGGAAGCTGAAGCAGAAGCCAAAGTTAAGAGTGCTCAGGCAGAAGCTGCCAAGCTTAAGGCAAATATTCAGTCGAAGCTGCTAAACAAACAGCTTGCAGCTGAGATGGCAGAATTGGAGTCTCATTCACGCTCTTCCCACAAGTCGGCTATGAAATCTTCGACCAGCAAAGTTGAAAATTGGCTGAATGCTCCAGGAAACCAGCATGAGGAGAACCGAGAAGAGTACTCTTGTGAAAAAATCGGCCTAGAAAAGCTGGCACATGCCTTGAATGATGCAGTAGCTGCCTCATCATATAAAATACAGAACCAGGAGCTCTTAACAAGATTAGCAACGTCTAAAGACCTGCCTTTATTTTTTGGAGATCCAATGGAGTGGTTGCAGTTTAAACAGGCGTACCAAGAATCTACCCAATTATGCAAATATAGTGACACAGAGAATTTATGGCGGCTACGTAAGTGTCTTCGTGGCGATGCTAAAGAAGCAGTGACTTCACTCTTGATTGGTGGAACTACACCCGATTTAATAATTGACACCTTAGAACTTCGATTTGGCAAACCAGAAACAATTATGAGTAAAATAGTTTTACAGCTTAAAAAACTATGTCCGTTGCCGTTAACTTATCATAATGATATCATTAATTTTGCAATAAAAATAAAGAATTATGTGGCTGCTGCCAAAGCAATGCAACAAAGTGATTATCTTCGCAGCCCGGAGTTAGTATCGATTGTCGTATCTAAGCTTCCAACTTTGCTTGTCGCAAAATGGACCGACTACGTTTATGAACAGCGAGAGTGTAATTTACCGAAGCTAGAATTGCTTAGTGATTTTTTATATGAGGAAGCCACTAAAACAGCTGCATCAGGAGTAAGTCATATTCACGCTCAATATAATTTAAAGAAGCCCGATGAACGTAAACACCGTTCACACTCGTTGTTGTACACAAATAGTAATCAATTACAAAACGCGGAAAAGTGTACATTTTGCCGAAAATGGGCTCATGGTGTCGCAGATTGTTCACGGTTTAAGCGCGCCTTACGCAAAGATCGCTGGCGATTTGTACGCGTAAATAAACTTTGCTTCAAATGTCTTGCCCCCCGCCATACGAATGGTATGTCTTGTATTGGCAGTAATTGCGACATTGACGGCTGCAATCAACCGCATCATCGTTTACTGCACTGGATAAAACCATTGGAAGAAAGCTTAAAAACTGTGGAGCGAAGTGAGGATGAGCATCCCAGCACCAATGAAACAGTGACTCATACGGTGGCATCCCACTGTCACAAGGTGCTTTTGAAAGTGGTGCCGCTCACTCTTCACGGACCGAATGGCAGTTTGCATACGCATGCACTACTGGATGATGGAGCTACCGTGACGGTGATATCCTCTGATATCGCAGATGAGCTCGGATTATACGGTGCAAACGTGATATTGCGCGCGCGCAGCGCATGGGACTCGGGCGAGCTTGTGTGTGAATCTCAAGTAGTGAGTGTTAGTGTTACCAATTCGTATAACGAAATGTTTACTTTCCGTGCGCGTAAAATTAAAGAATTAAATTTACCAACACAAAAAGTGCCGAATATGGACTTTAATAATTATGGATTGTTAAGTGAAGATCTTATGTTATGTAATTGTAACGCTAAGCCAAAATTATTAATAGGTCAGGACAACCATCATTTAATTTCTCCCATTCGTTGTGTTCGTGGTAAGCAGCGTGAGCCGTACATAACTCAAACTGCGCTTGGATGGTGTGTGCACGGATATATGGTAAGTGATGTTAATTGCACTGATCGCTTTGTCTCTTTCATTAATAGTTGCACCGAAAAAGCGGGACAGTCGCAGTGTATCTTTCACTTACACACGGTAGAATCGATTGCTAGCGATCTCTCTCTCGATAACGATAACGGTGAATGCACCTGCGCGCAGTTGCACGATGCGGTTCGTAGATCCTTCGCGTTAGAGTCTATTGGTGTAGGTTCGAAGCCGCGCCGCAACCCAGACGAAATACGCGCTTTACAAATTTTAGATGACACTGCAGAATTAGTAAATGGTCAATGGAATGTCGGCTTACCGTGGAAATACGATGAATTACATTTACCCGACTCTTACCCTAACGCTTTTAATCGTCTAAAGTCAATGGAAAGAAAATTTTTGCTCAACAAAGAGTATGCAACTCGTTATTGTGAAAGAATGAGATACTTATTTTCTAATGGTTATGCTAGAGAACTTAATGAGACCGATGAAAACTCTAATAAACGTATAATATGGTATTTGCCGCACTTTGGTGTAGATAATCCAAATAAGAAAAAACTGCGTTTAGTTTATGACGCGGCAGCAAAGTCGAACGGTTATTCTTTAAATGATTTTCTTTTACAAGGCCCTGATTTGTTACAATCGTTATTAGGAATAATGTTACGATTTAGAGAAAACCGCGTAGGTATCATAGGGGACATAAAAGATATGTTTTTAAGGATTAATGTACGAAAAGAAGATGTTAATTCTTTGCGTTTTTTGTGGAAAGATATCTATTTAAGCAATGAAAATGAACAATTAGGCTTTGGAAGTAGTAACAAAGGTTCAAAATTACCTATACAACATCCTGTTAAGAAATATGTTATGACGTCATTAATTTTTGGCGCTAACTGCTCCCCATTTATAGCACAATATATTAACCAAAATAAAAACACATTGCGCTTTCAGAATAAAATGCCGGATGCAGTTAATGCAATTAGGAAAAATCAATATATGGACGATTTTATCGATAGTTTACCAGACGTCGCTACTGCTACAAAAATGATAAAAGATGTTTCATATATTAATCAGCAAGGTGGTTTCGTGATGCGTAACTGGTTAAGTAACAAGTCAGATGTTCTTAATGATATGCCAAAAGAGACTTTAAATGACATGGCGATACGGTTTAATGTTGAATCCCAGCCGGAACGAACGCTTGGGCTTTTGTGGTTTCTCGCGAGTGATATGTTCGGGTTCGATCTTTCGTTAAAGCGTATACCGAGTGATATTTTACAACTATCACGAAAACCGACTAAGCGTGAAGTTCTTCGTATTATAATGTCTGTATATGATATTCATGGTTTTTTAGCACATTTTACGATAAAATCCAAAATTTTAATGCGCGAAATATGGAATGTAGGTATAAAGTGGGATCAGGAAATAACAGATAGTTTATTTGTTTTATTTAAAGATTGGATTTCGCAGTTACAAGAAATGAGTTACGTTCGAATCCCGCGGTGGTATTTCTATAGCAACGATTCTGTCGGTGTGAATGAGAAGAGCGGCCACACCGTAAACGACGATGAGACGTCGTTGCAATTGCATATTTTTTGTGATGCATCTCCATGCGCATACGCATGTGTTGCTTATTGGCGTAAACAAGACAGCAACGGCGTGCAGGTGTCATTCATTGCGAGTAAAAGTCGCGTTGCGCCGTTAAAACCGTTAACTATGCCTAAACTCGAACTTCAAGGCGCGCTATTAGCATGTCGCTTGGCAGAGACTATAAAAAAGGAGCATAGAATTAAACCGTCACGTGTTTTTTATTGGACTGATTCAATGATTGTTATTTATTGGATACGTAACGAGCATAGAAATTACAAAGTTTTTATTGCAAATAGGTTAGGTGAAATTGATGAGTTAAGTAAAATTGATGAGTGGCATTATGTGCCGACAAATTTAAATATAGCGGATTTAGCTACAAAAAATAATGATTACGACTTCAACAAGGACTCCTCTTGGTTAACGGGTCCGTCTTTTCTGTACACGGAAGAAAAGTATTGGCCCCGAGAGCCTGAAAATAACGAAAAGAGCAACAATGAGCTGTTAGATAAAATATATGTAGTAATAAAATCACCAAAGGAGAATTGTAATAGTATTTATGATTTGCCTATTCCGGATACAAACCGTTTCTCCGTGTGGCTGCGCTTGCTTCGCTGCACCGCATCTGTACTATTATTTATAGAAAAATGTAGAAAAACCGGTACTCGGCGTATTAATAATTTGTTAATGAATAGAGCCGAAGTACTTTTGTTACGCTATTCACAATCACAATCATTTCAGACTGAAATTGATTTGCTGAAACAAAATAAAGAAATTAATCGTGATAGTCGTTTACGTTCATTGACACCATTTTTAGATAAAGACGGCTTATTGTGTGTAGGAGGGCGTATAAACGCGGCTGCAAACGTCACTGAAACTATGAAAAACCCGGTGATTCTGGATGGTAAACATCGCATAGCAAGGCTGGTGGTTTTGGACTTCCACGTACGTGCTGCTCATTCATATAATGAACTTGTAATAAACGAGCTACGACAAAAATATTGGGTTGTAAATCTGAGACCTACAGTTCGCTCCGTAGCTTCACAGTGTTTAGTTTGCCGAATACGAAAAGCAGCACCAAGACCGCCTCTTCAAAGATTGGGGACTTGCCATTTCAAAGATTGGTTCATCATCAAAGACCTTTTACCGTTTGTGGTGTAGACTTATTCGGTCCGATCGAAGTAACTGTGGGCAGGCAGAGACCCAAAAGATATGGTGTTCTTTTTACATGTTTAACAATACGAGCTGTTCATATTGAAATAGTATCGACGCTTACCGCAGACTCACTTATAATGGCACTTAGGAGGATGGCTGCACGCCGTGGGTGGCCTCATACTGTCATATCTGACAACGGAACTAACATGCGAGGTGCTGATGCTGAACTTCGAAAATCTTTTGAAGAAATTAAGCAGCAGCAAGTTATAGCCGAAGCATTAAACAAAGGAGTTTCCTGGCAGTTTATACCACCGGCCAATCCTCATATGGGGGGAGCTTGGGAGCGTCTGATTAGAAGTGTGAAAACGGCACTGAAAGTCGTTCTTAGAGAGAGGGCTCCTCGAGAAGAAGTTTTATTAACGCTTCTCGCTGAAGTCGAAAATATAATTAATAGTAGACCGCTTACCCATGTTTCGGTGGACCCTCAAAGTAAAGAGGCATTAACTCCAAATCATTTTTTACTAGGATCTTCGTCGAACTTACCTGTACCTGGGGTCTTTGATGATGGCGACATGTATGTTAGACGACAGTGGCGTATTGCCCAACGGTTGACAGACTTATTTTGGAGCAGATGGGTAAAAGAGTTTTTGCCAGAGCTAATTCCTCGTCGTAAATGGGATAGGGAAGGTCCGCAATTAAAAATAGGAGATCTTGTAGTAGTAGTCGATCCATCATTATTTCGAAACTGTTGGCCAATAGGTATTATTGAAAAGGTTTATCCAGGTTCAGACGGCAGAGTCAGAGTAGTTGACGTTAGGACTAAGTCAGGAGTGATGAAGCGATCAGCTGCTCGCGTGGCCTTTCTCCAGCTTGATAATGAGTGTCGGCGAACCGACACTTGGGGGGAGGATGTTGACGACGCTCACGTTGCTTCTCGAACACCTGAAATATAAATAATATTAATCAATAAAAAATAAAATATGTAAAAAAATATACTCATAAAACATTGTTACTTACCTAATGTACTTGCTGTTTTTCTATAATAAATAAGTACGTGTGCATACGGGGACGGTGGCACTTACCGCGATTTTTATCAGTAGGGTGAAGGTATATTTGCAACAACGGTGTTGCACCGCTGAGTACATGATCCCGCGTTTCGAGTTAGTTGCACTAGAACATCATACGAGGTGACACCTATGTCTCCCTCCCCGCGGATGTACACGCGCTCACCAAAAATTTTTTTTTTGTATATTTTTCTCCCAGACGACACCAGCGGCCTACATCATCAACACTAAGCTTGGGTAAGGTGATGAATGTCGATTTGAGCCAGTCGGATGGAATCGTGCCGGAGTTGTAAATAGCGTTGAAGAGGCTAACAAGATAATCCAGATTATACTCCTCAATCACTTTAATTACCTCGACTGGTATGTCATCGGGACCAACAGCTTTCCTTGTTTTTGCATTTCTGATGGCGTAATAGACCTCACTCCTTGTAATGGCAGGTCCCGTGTCTTCGCAAATGAAATCAACAGGATCAGACCGAGTGTCACAGAAGAGTTCGGTTACATATTGCTCCCAAGTTATCAACATGTCATCTGTGCAAGAGGCATACTTGCCATCTTTATTAAGAAGAGTTGTTTGTGTGCGTCCTTGATGTTTAGGGGATATAACCTCTTTAATCTTCTTATGCATATTAAAATAGTCAAACTTTTTGTCCAATTTTTCAATCTCAGAACAAAGATCACCATACCACTTTTCTTTTGCCTGTCTTATTTTCTTCCGTATCGAAAGCTGCATTGAATCATACTTTTCCTTTTTTAATTTATTTTCACGTCTTAAATCCATCAAATTTAAGATTTCGTCAGTAATCCACTCAGTTTTCCTATATCGCGGTGTTGATACTAAGATCTTATTACTTGCATCCATAATTGATGTTTTAAAATTATGCCATACTTGCTCCATATTGGAGAAAACAAGATTATCATTCTCGTGCTTTAGCCTACACATTTCGTCATTAATGGCTAGGCGAAGTTGGTTTTCAGATTCAGGGTTTTTCAATTTATTCAGGTCCACTCTTGTAGTTTTTGTTGGCTGTAGCATTTTTTTTAGCTGAACTTTAATAACGGCCACAATAGGGTTGTGATCAGATCCAATATCGGCTCCGGGATATGTCTTAGCAGATTTAATGCAATTTCTGTGTCTTCTGTTAATCAACAAGAAATCTATTTGATTACGTACGATCTTCACTGTACTATCAGCTGGTGAACGCCATGTATAAAGTCTTCTAGGTGGTAGCTTAAAGAATGTATTAGTAACAACAAACTCGCGCTCCTGGCAGAACTGCACCAACCTTTCTCCTCGATCGTTTCGGACACCAAGCCCAAAGGTGCCAACGACATCGGGTACTGGACCTTGCCCAATTTTGGAATTAAAGTCACCCGTGATGACTGTTATGTCGTATTTCTTGGTTATTTTGAGTGCTGTCTCAATATCATCATAAAATGCCTCATTCAAATCGTCACTTTTGTCTGCTGTAGGAGCATATACTTGAACTATGTTGATGTTAAACGGCTTAGCTTCAAGTTGTAACAAAATAACCCGCTCCGACACCGGAAGAAAATTTTTGACAGTTGATCCTAGAGCATGTTTCACAATTATGGCAACACCATTTCTATGATGTTGACGTTCATCGCTACCTGAGTAATAAACTGTACCATCACCGGATGTTAAAATTCCATTTTCTTTCCATCTTAATTCACTTATTCCTAGGATATCAAGTTCTAATCTGCACGTCTCCTTTATCACATTTTCCAATTTACCGCCGTCATATAAACTGCGGACATTCCACGTTGCGATCTTTATGGCTGACCCGGAGATTCTTCGCACCCTCTGACCACTTAAGGCCTGCCGGGGACTAAGGGCCATTGTTTTATTTGTCTCAGCCATAATGATTTGTCCTGGGAATAATAATGTGGTGGTTTTCCGTGGCCTTCCACATCGCTGTATTGCTGCCGTTTAAATCTGGGACTCATACAACAACAATAAGATTGGTGACTGTACAGGCTTACCTAGCTCCCACTCACTCAATCAACCAACTACGCAGCTGCCCGCAATTGGAGGAGGATAATGCTTATTTACTGGCGGCATTGGCTCGCCATGTCACAGAGTCTTCATTGGGTTTTTGTAGTTTTTGCATAGAAGAACCTTTCCTAAGGGTTCTACCCTACACCCTCTAACCCTGCCGGTGTGTGGACGGGGACTGCCGAAACAGCTAACCGTAATATCTTACGGCCGTTCCACTATCCGCCACCTGTAGACCCCGGTAGTGGCTCACACCTAAGCCCTACCATCAACGTGTTAGAGAAATTTAATAATTTACGAGTTATAAAATTACATGTAATAAGAACGGACAATATGTGCCTCAAAATGTCATAAAAGAGAATTATTGTCAGAAAAGGTCCGCTGTGTAATTTCATTTATTATATTGGAGCGACCAAGGAAGTGCGGATATATGGCCGTTACGCCTGTAACTCATTATGCAATTCAAGTTATTTCAGCTTGTATTTCATTATATTTATTGTTCTATAAATACTTATTTTTTATTATAAAATTTGCTCGGTGAGCTGTGGAGGGGGCTACGCTCTTTGACAAATAGATAGACATGCAACCGAAATAGCCCAATGGATTAGAGAGCTGAAGTGGCAGTTGGACAGCCGACTGATGATCCAACAGGTGATGTGTATGAAAGGATCTCGATTGGTAACCTCAAGCGAAGTGTGGGTGGCCTGGTAATGATTAATGATTTTAATACATTTCACGTTATATCATGTAAATAATAAAGCCGAGCTGCATTTTCTTGCCGATTTGTGCAAGCTTTAGCTAGCGTAATGCCGAAATAAAATGCCGAAAAACTTCGCACCTTCTTATCAAGTCGTGAGGCTGACAAAATAGCAAAGAAAATTCTCATATAATGTATCGGTTGCAAAAATATTATTGTTTGCCCTGTTTTAATAAAAAGTATCCATAAGTACAATTAAATAAAATCGATATTTTTCCCATCACTAAACAATATGAAAAACTGCACTTTTTCAGTGCGGTATGGGGTACATGAGGCCCCACATTTTATTTTACCTATAGAATCTAAACTAATTAATCCGCCCACAGGCGGTGGCAGATTTTGGTTAATCAACTCATTCTTAACGATAATCGCGACAAAAACCACACAATTCGCCTTATTTGGCGCCAAAAAAAGGATTTTTGTCTCATGTGGACGGTGGGGTTTATTAGGACTCGTGCCGCTTCAACCTCTGGTTCAGAACGAGGTTTCAAACGTCTCGTAACGCAGTAATAGAAAGTTCAGATAAATCAGTGCCGCGGGGAACATGTTAACAAAAAATTAAACCGCTGAAACAACCGAAATGAAAATAATAAAAAACCCTTTTGTTTTACCATAATAACTAATTTCTTAACTAGCGTAAGTTAACCTAAGTATACCTAATATCTAAGTATCTAAAAAGCTTGGCGTGCTCAAAGCCTGCAACTTTACGAGATGCATGTTCGGCCGCACATGGAATACTGTTCCCATCTCTGGACTGGGGCTGCCCAGCACCAGCTCCTTCCACTTGACTGCATCCAGCGCAGAGCGGCTCAAATCTTCCGCAACCGAGTGCTTTTCGATCGGCTAGATTCACTGGTGCTGCAAAGAGATGTTACATCTCTTCCAAAAGGGAAGCCAAAATACCAAAAAAAAAAACAATAAATATAAACAAAAACTGACAACACTGCACCGTTTCGTTGAGAAAAATGTATGCCACGCTCACTACTTGAAAGGTCATTCTCTTCCCGATTAGCCAAAATAATTACCAAAAGCCAATACGCTACGGACGCCATTCTATAGCTTTAGCATATGTATAATATAAGGAACCATCACGTGACGTCACGTGATAGGTCTAAGTGTAATATTAGGACATTTTACGCGACGTTCCTTGATGCGGCAATGAACGTGTTAAAGAACGTGTTATTGCGTATTAAACGCTCATAATTTTGAAATGACCCAAATTATAGCCAATGTCATAAATTCATGTGACATATTTAAAAGTATGAAATATGATCGGAACCCCATATAACCTCAACTCCGACTGACGAAAACCCAAAATAAGCCTCATGAATAAATTTTCATACATATTTTTAAAATAGAAAGTCACTATTATTTAACAATAATTCATGCCTTAAGCAAATTACGACAGGCGTTTGAAATTGTTTATAGATCGACTCCTGAAGTTGTCAGAGCTCTTTTTAAATATTTTTTCTACGGTGTCTCCCACAAAATAACTTCCAATCCCGGATCTGAGTTTAATAATGCTTTGCTTAAAAAAATTCTTTTATTTTATAAAATAAAACTTCATATTGGCACCCCTAACAATTACTCTATGGAATTAATTGAAAGATTCTACTCCATATTCCTGGAAATATTATATTAACAAAATATGAACAAAAATGTACAGATGCGCCTTCCATAATGACAAACGCAATAATGGTATACAATCATACCAAACATCTATCACAGGTTTAAAACCTTTTGAAGTTTTGTTAGGACATGCAGACTCACGACATACATTTTATGTAGATTTTTAATAACAGTATTTACAACAGTTAGTTAAGTTAGTTAAAGAAAGAAAAAGAGTTAGTTCAAGAACATGGAAAGCGTACTTAATACTACTACAATAACATCTAACAGAACAAGCCATACAAAACAAAGAAAATAATATTGAAAAGAGAGTTGCAGAAACGGAATTTAAAATAGACCCACCATAGATGTTCACACCAGCTGAATATTCTGATTGCAGACAACTGGAAAATCTGAGTGCACAAACGGAAACTGCCAAGCTCCTGTATGGGCTCTCATGAACTTTTTTTAAAAATATAATTTTAAGTTAGTCTTAAGTAAATTCTTGTAGCGATTAAATATCTTTTCATTTATAAATTAGTATTTTAATCCCCCCTGAATAATTTGATTATCCGATGTCAAAATGTATTGCAGATAAATATATAAGGAGTTGCCTTGTAGTGGCGGTTGAGAATATCCACTACCCCATATCTTCCCGTGAGTGTCGTAAGAGGCGACAGAGGGACACAGAAAGGAGATGGGCAGTAGCATCTTCCTAATAACAATAATAACATAATAAAAAACTGCGGTTGCCAACCCGCTCGCCAAGTGTGGCAACTATGGCAAATATCCCCCCATGAGCAACGAGGCAAATAAACGGCCCCCAGTCCCCGGCGGCCCCGCTATTCCTGGCTACGGTGAAGACCATGGTAACGGCGGGGCAGGGGGTGCTAAGAATCTCCGTTGGGGGTTCGGTTGCCACCTACGACGACTCGACCTGGCAACGTATAACGCACGCACCCTGAGGACTGACGAGAAGATACTGGAGCTGAAAGAAGAGGTAGACAAGTTGCGCTGGCATATTATTGAATTATCTGAGGTCCGAAGAGAGGGGGAGGACACGGTAAACCTCGAGTATGGCAACTTGTTCTATCACCGGGAGGGCGACCATCTGTCCCAAGGAGGTGTCGGATTTATCGTCCACAAGTCTCTAGTCAACAACGTTGTAAAGATTGGGAGTGTGTCGACGACGGTCGCGTACCTGATACTCAGAATCACCAAAAGGTATTCGCTGAAGGTGATACAGGTCTACGCACCAACCTCGGCACATCCCGATGAGGAGGTGGAGGAAATGTATGAGGATATTTCTAGAGTCATGCATTCCTCCAAAACCCACTACACGGTGTTGATGGGAGACTTCAACGCAAAACTAGGCACAAGAGAAGGCGGTGAGCTGAAGTTAGGGAAATTTGGAGTAGGGCAATGGAACCGTAGGGGCCAGTAGCTGGCTAACTTTATGGAGAAACAGGGACTCTTTATGATGAACTCTTTCTTCCAGAAGCGGCCCCACAGGAAGTGGACCTGGTCGAGCCCCGACGACTCGACAAAAAATGAGATTGACTTCATTATGACGACCAGACGCCAAATGTTCAGTGATGTGTCAGTGATCGCAAGGGTGAAAACCGGCAGCGATCACCGAATGGTTAGAGGCACATTGAACCTAAACGTTAAGTAAGGTCTCGTCTGATGAAGTCAACGCTCCGTCCCCGTTGTGCTCTAATCCAGAATCCCGAGAATTTTCGGATCGAGTTACGTAACCGCTTTCAGTGCCCAGAAGATTGCAATGCAGTGGACGATATGAATGACAAGCTTGTGGAAACTGCCCATGTGGTCGGAGCTAAGTTCTGCAAGACCTGCCGCAGAAGAACACAAAACTCTCGGATCACACTCTTAATCTCATGGCTGTTAGACGGGAGATGCGGCTGCAATCATCAACAGATTTGACAGCATACAGGCAACTGAACAGACAGATCTCCAAATGCATGCGGCGAGACTTACGCAACTTTAATACTGCTCGTATTAAAGAAGCAATCGAGCGGACCAGGGCTCCAAAGTCTTTGCCAGAGATCTGTCTGCAAGTAAGAGCCAACTGTCAAAGCCGAATACTGAGTGTGGCAGCATCGTTTCCGGGACACCTGAGATTCTGAGTGAGATTGAGAGGTTCTATGGGCAGCTGTACACATCATCGTTGGAGCCACACGCAAGTCTAAGTAACGATCCAAGAGTGGGTCTTATCCGACACTATTCCGATGATATCCCGGACGTCAGTCTGAGCGAGATTAGAATAGCTCTCCAGCACCTTAAAAACGGCAAGTCCCCGGGCGAGTATGGAATTACAGCGGAGCTTCTGCAAGCGGGTGGAAAACCGGTACTTGAAGTCCTTCAGAGGCTCTTTTATTCCGTCCTCCATGGTGGCACTACTCCGGAGGCGTGGAGCAGAAGTGCGGTGGTCTTGTTCTTTAAGAAAGGCGACAACGCTCTCTTGAAGAACTACAGACCGATTTCTCTTCTGAGCCGGGTCTACGTACTGTTTTCGAGAGTCATTACGAATCGTCTCGCACGCAGACTCGACGACTTCCAGCCTCTCGAACAAGCCGGTTTCCGAAAAGGCTTCAGTACCATAGACCACATACATACCCTGCGGCAGATTGTACAGAAGACCGAACAGTACAATCTGCGACTTTTCCTGGCGTATGTGGACTATGAGAAAGCCTTTGATTCCGTCGAAATTTGGGCGGTGCTACAGTCCCTTCAGCGGTGCCAAGTTGACTGTCGGTATATCGAAGTGCTGAAGTGTTTGTACAGTAAGGTTAAGATGGCTATCCGAGTACAGAAACAGAGTTCGAAACATATCCAACTGCAGAGAGGTGTAGGACAGGGTGACGTTATATCCCCTAAACTCTTCACCGCTTCGTTGGAAGACGTTTTCAAGCAACTGGACTGGAAAGGATACGGTATTAACATCAATGGCGAGTACATCACTCACCTTCGATTTGCCGACGATATAGTCCTTATGGCAGAATTGCTGGAGGACCTTAGCACTATGCTCAATGACCTCAATGGTCTCTCCCAACGGATAGATCTTAAGATGAACATGGACTAAACAAAGATCATGTTCAATGTCCATGTCACACCTGTGCCGGTAGTTGTTGAGAGCACTATGCTCGAAGTTGTTGACGAATACGTTTACCTGGGACAAATAGTCCGACTAGGTAAGTTTAACTTCGAACGAGAGGTTAATCGACGGATTCATGTCGGCTGGGCAGCGTTCGGGAAATTACGACACATCTTCTCGTCAGGTATACCTCAATCTCTGAAAACTAAAGTGTACAACTAGTGCGTATTGCCAGTGATGACTTACGGATCTGAGACGTGGTACTTCACTGCTGGCCGTATGAGGACGCTCAAGGTCTTTCAGCGTGCTATGGATAGGTCTATGCTCGGAGTTTCTCTGCGTGATAGACTCAGAAATGAGAATATCCGCAGTAAAACCAGAGTGACCGACATAGCCCATCGGATTAGTAAGCTGAAGTGGCAATAGGCCGACCATATAGCTCGAAGAACCGATAACCGATGGGGAAGAAAGGTTCTCGAGTCGAGCCTCGTACTGGTAGGCGTAGTGTGGGGCGACCCCCCACTAGATGGAGTGACGACCTGGTAAGACATGCAGGAAGTCGATGGATGCAGGTGGCTTAGGGCCGTGCTTTGTGGCATTACTTGGGGGAGGCCTATGTTCAGCAGTGCACTTGTGAAGGGCTGTAATGATCATGATGATGATGATTGAATATTTGGATCTAGTCCAGACCGCCTCAAATTTAGTTGTCTGTTTTGAACGTGTTACGTGACAAGAGGCCTAATTTGAGTTTAGAGTGATTAAAGGAACTTTTATGCAGTTAATTGCATCGACGAGTTGTTAGTGCGTCGTTTGATAGGGTGATAAGACTATTACTTTGTCGGGAGAACGCTGAATTTTGTGATCCCGGTGTAGATCGCGCGCGATTATAGTTTGTGCTAAGTGACGCTGGACTTGGGTTCCGATAGCGGTGAGCGTCTTGTAGAGCGGTTGGCGCACGTGGTGCTGCTATCTGATTGTATTGTTGACGTCAGGTTCACTATACACTTTTCTACACTACACACCTACTACCATTTCATTCAATTCATTCAATAGTACCATTTCATTCAATATTAAATTCAAAATGGTGGGGTCAATTAAATCAAATTTTAGGTCTTCAATCAAAACACCGCCCGCCCGCAACCGTATACCAGTCACAAACAATACTTAAAATATTTACAACAATAATTATATTATTCCGGCCTCGTTATCACGAAAACAATTAAGATAACACTTTGAGAGGCTCGTGACGTATAATCGACCCGGGCTTCCAGCTAATCGAATTTTCTAGGCTAATCTCGCAAGCCCCACTGGCGCGGCCTTAGCCCTCCAAAGATTCCTGCCAACTGGGTGTTCACAGTGCGCGTACGGCGCTGCAAGCCCCACCTCCCGCGCAACGGTAACCGTTTCCTTACACCGCTCGAGACGCGCGTTTCGCAAGCTTCAAATGACACAATCGTGCGTAAACAGGTATCGTCGACAGTTAAGGTAAGCAAAGTACTTTGAATATTTCATTTAATCTAACAGCTTATTCGACAGTAAATTAGCAGATGAAAGCTTTGCATACTTGTGTGGGGTAAAAATTTTATAATAAAAAGACGTCTTTTGCCTACCTCATTTGTTATATTATTTTTAAATTGCTCATCTTCTTGGAATTATTGTACGCTCGGTTAATGTTTTTGCTTTCAGTATTATTTTTGTTTGTTTCTGCATACTTTAAATTTATACATATAAAGTTTACTGTATTGTATAATATTAAGTGTTTACATTACACACATATTTTAACGTATTATACTAGGTGTCAAGACTCCTTTTCTGCCTAGCCGTCCATCTGGTTAGGTAAGTCAGTAATAGCATGTTTCAATCTAAAGGTTACAGAGAACCGGTATAATTATAGGCTGTGAGGTTTTCCTTTTTAGTCCTCAGAGGTGAAAACAAATCTGCAGGCTTCTTTATATTAATTTGGTTGGAGACCATGGACTACAGTAGCTACTTACTGTTATGTGTACCGTAAACCCATTTGTCATTCCAGTTTAATTAACTAAGAAGATTGAATTGACGATCGCAGAATTAAAAGCGACACTTTTAATTCTGCGATCGTCAATTCGCTTGCCAAGCACGATTGAATTAAGTCCTCCATAAAACATGAAAAGCTCCTATTCAGAAGTGAATTTTACGTGTCGGTAAGAAAATATAAAAGGAATAAAGACGTGTAGAAAGTCTAAGCGAAATACAAAGAATATTATACTGAAAATATTATTCAGCGGAGGAAAAAAGATGTTTGAACTATATTTACATATAAAAACACCTTGTGAAATTCCTGTTGATTTTGAGCGGCAGGAGTACTTTTATAGAATAAATTGACACGCAAGGTGGAAACCATTTCTTTTGGTTTTTGAATAAGAACAGTATGCTACGACAATGTAATATTAAACCGTTATTTTTTATTCATATAAAATACGCAAAATAAAACTAATGTTTAGAAATGCAAAAGAAGAATAAGCAATAAAGTCACTTTATACAATATATGAGAGACATCACTTATTTAATACTAAGAGGCTGTTGCAGCTTATAGACCACGCCTGACCAAAAGAATTATAAGGGCAGGTTGCATCATTTTCATCAAAATTATCTTTAATGTCAATAGTAACGTTGACAGGCGGATTTTTTGCACAGTTGTTTTTAAAAAAAATTCATATCATATCAGAAAGATGCTGCTGCTCATCTTCCGTTTCATTTCCATCAGTCGCCTCTTAAGATACTCACGAGATGATCAATAGGGTTAGCTGATAATTTTACACTAACACTACAGAACAATCTTAAACATTTTTTATCATGGTTTTTCTTCCCGCACACGATTTAAAATTTTATTGTAAGTACGATTTAGCAAGAATTTTTTTTATAAAAGAGGGGGCAAACGAGCATGCGGCTCATCTGATGTTAAGTGCCTTCCGCCGCCCAAGATCAACCGAAACACCAGGGGAATTGCAGGTGCGTTGCCAGCCTTTTAGAAATGAGTAAGCTCTTTTCTTGAAGGTCCCCAGGTCGTATCGGTCCGGAAAAATCGCCGGTGGTAAACTACAGAGAGAGTCGTACGCGGAAGAAAACTCCTAGTGAAACGTAGAGTGGTGAAACGCCAAGCATCCAGATGATGTGGATGGTATCGGGAGGTTTGCCGCGTAAAGCGTTCATGAAATATGGCGGCTGGGATTATCCCGAACGATTTCTCAGAGCACTTCCTATGAAAGATGCCATAAAATACGCAAAGAGATGCAACATCTCTTCGCAGCAACAGTGAATCGAGCCGAACAGAAAGCACTCGGTCGTCAATGATTCGAGCAGCTTTACGCTGGATGCGGTCAAGTTGAAAAAGCTGGTACTGGGGGGACCCAGCCCAGAGATGGGAACAGTATTCCATGTGCGGCTGAACCTGCGCCTTGTAAAGTTGCAGGCCGCGTGCCGGCATAAAATACTGTCCCGCTCTGCTGAGCACGCCAAGCTTTTAAGAGGCCAATTTGGCCTTCTCTTCCAAGTGACCACGAAACTGCACGTCACTCGATATGTCGACGCCGAAGATACCGATACTGGCTGTGGCAACAAAGGGAGTGCCTTGAAACTGGGGAGATACGACAAAAGGGGTTCTTTTTTGCGGTTAACGTGCAAATTTGTGTCTTCTGGGCGTTGAACTGGACTAGATTTAGTCACCCCCAATCCGAGACTCTGTTCAGCAAAGGCTCAACTTCAGACACAAGTTTGTCCCGGTACTCGGAGACTGTTAACTAGGAGAAATATTGGTACAGCCAGTGTACACAGCATCGCCAGTGCTGTCATCTGCATAACAATGAATGTTACGGGTTTGCAACATATCACTGATATGCAGAAGAAACTGCGTAAGCGATAGCAAGCAGCCTTGTGGAACACCAGTATTAATAAGCTTGCAATCGGAGATTGCACCGTCAACAACGACCATAATGCTCCGATCTGCAAGAAAGCTGGTGATCCAATCGCACAATTTCTCGGGAAGCCCATAGGAAGGTACTCGAAAGAAGCGCTTTGTGCCAAACCTGATCGAAGGCTTTCGCAATATCCAAACTAACGGTCAATGCCTCCCCCTTGGACTCTACTGCCTCCGCCCATCTGTGAGTTAGGTAGACCAGAAGATCACCAGCTGATCGACCACGGCGAAAACCGTATTGGCGGTCACTTATCAGCTGGTGATCCTCAAGGTACCTCATGAGCTGGCAGTTGACAATGGACTCCATTGTTTTGGAGAACAAGGAGGTGATGGCGATAGGCCAGTAGTTGGACGGGTCTGAGCGGTTGCCTTTTTTAGGGATCGGGTGGACGAAAGCATTCTTCCATGATTTTGTGACTACGCCTTGGGAGTAGGAGTACCGGAAAAGACGCGTTAATACCCGTGCCAACTCTGGAGTACACATTCTCAGCACAATTAGGGGGATACCGTTAGGCACACTCGACTTGTAAATGTCCAGGGAGAGGAGTGCTTTGCGAACCGAGCGATGTGTAAACTACACTCCCTGCATGGAGCACTCACACCGCGTTATGGTCGGCGGCGTACTCCCACCGTCATCGAGAGTCGAGTTGGACGCAAAGAAAACCCTAGCAGATCGGCTTTCTCCTTTGCGATATGGGTCAGTGAGTCGTCCTCCCTGTGCAGAGATGGAATAGATAGCTGACAGAAATTCCCCTGGACAGCCTTGACCAGAATGCACGTGTTGCAGAAGGAAGACGAACTAGTTTCTTGCATATTCTGCCTATGTGCTCTGACTTTGCCTAGGCAATGACTCTTTTGAAGGACCTAGAGGCGGAATTATACTTCTTTTTTAGAGCGCTGGTGTTTACATCCCGGAACGTTGATGCGTCAGCCCATGCTTGTTAGCACTCTTGCTTATAGCATGATGCTATTTTACAGGAGCGACCAAACCATGGCCTAGATTTACCTCCAGTGGGCTCCACAGAGTAAGAAACAGAAACTTTTTATTCAATATAGACTATAAACAATACTTATTGAAAATCAATTTTTTCATTTACCACTGGTTCGCAAAAAACCTCTGTCATAGGAAGAACCAGCAAGAAACCCAGAGGGGCTATTTTTTTTCTAATAATAGCTTATAATCGTGTTTACAATTAACAACACAAGAAAAATTAGAAATAGCATGGTAGCGATCACCCTTCCCAGGGATTAATATCATCCATAAATTCCTTAATATTATAATAACCCACTTTATACAAACTGAGTTTAATAAAATTTTTGAACTTTGCGTATCACAAATTTTGTATATTTTCTGGGATTTTGTTTTAAAAGCGTATACATCACCCCAAGAATGAATTACTGACTCGGTGGAGTCGAATAACTGGTTCTACTAGCTTGTGTCTTTTCCTATTATTTACAGAATGAATATCACTGATTTTTGCAAAACTACGTTTATTTTTGTGTACGTACATTACATTTTCATATATGTATTGAGAGGACAGAGTTAATATATTCATTTCCTTAAATTTTTGTCTTAGTGACTCTTTGGGTTTAACCAAAAGTTGTTAGTAAACTATTCCAGCTGTTTTAACACTGGTAAGAGTTCTTATCTTTTTTACAGCATATGCTTCAGAACTGTGTTTGCTAACTAGTTTTGATATATGGGGAGCCATTGAAGCTTTGCGTCTAGTGTGATTCCAAGAAAAATGGTGGTATCAACAAGACTCAGTTCTTCCCCATTTAAAATTACATTCGTATTAACATGTTTGACATTAGGAGTTAGAATTTCATACATTTAGTTTTAGTACCATTTAAATGCAAATTATTAACATTAAACCAATTGACTAACTTAGCTATAGCATTATTTATTTCATCGTAATTTAATAACTGTCGTTTTAATTTGAAAATTAATGAAGTATCATCAGCAAATAATACTATATCATAGTTATCCTCTACTATGTAAGGTAATTAATTAATATATACAAGAAACAGAAAGGGGCCGATAATTGAGCCCTGAGGCACGCCCATTTGTACAGTTGACCCGGAAGGACTCATACTATTAATGACAACTTTTTGGGTTCTGTTACTTAAATATGAAATAATTAATTTAAGAGCATCACTTTTTACACCGTAGTGTTGAAGTTTCCTGATTAATGTTTCATGGTGAACACAATCGAAGGCCTTGGATAGGTCTACAATTTACCCAAAGCATCCTGTAAATTCTCCCATGCATTAAAGATATATTGAATAATCTCAACACCAGCATCAGTTGTCGGGCGACCCCTTGTGAAACCGAATTGATTTTTATGAAGTAAATTATTTACATTAAAAAAATTTAACATTTGATCAAGTTAATTTTTTCAAAAATTTTACCAAGTGTTGGCAGTACAGAAATAGGTCTGAAATTAGCGGGGTCCAATGTATTGCCAGATTTAAATAAGGGTATTATTTAACTATGCTTCATTAAATTAGGAAACACACCAGATTTGATATTAGTATTAAAAATAATAGATAATTGAGTTGCGATTGCATCTATTATAGACGCAATAACTTTAACGGAAATCCCCCACAGATCGGCGGTTTTCTTAATATCAATTGTCTTAAAATATTTTAGAATATCTTTTGATGACACTTTATGAAATGTAAAATTCTTTGTACACGCATTTACATTTTGTTTATGTAATGATTCGGTGACGGCAGGAGAATAACTCAGTGACTTAGTGGTTAAGATACTCGTAGGAATATCTGTAAAATATTTCTCGAAAACCATTGCAACGTCCGGTTTGAACAATTAATTTACTGTTAAAACTTAACTGATAGTTCTAATTGCGAGAGTTAACCTTACCTGTTTCACTATTAATTATACTCCGTGTCATTTTAATTTTAGTAGAAGCCGTCTTTATTTTGTTACTCAAGTACAATGGCTTGGCTATGGAGCACACTCTTTTAAATATTTTGAAATATTTTTTTAACGTATTCCATAAATTCGACGCTAATATTATATGACCCGTCATTGTAAAGTTCATACAATCTTTGTCTATTCTTATGGACTCCTACTGTCGCCCACTCATTAAATGCCTTGCGATTGTTCAAGGAGAATTTTTCAAAAGCAAAAGTATTATTAAATTCATTGCAAATAAGCTTAAATAATGTTCCATACAAAACATCTGGATTATCTTGGTATGAAAGTAATGGAAGTTTTTTTACTATGTTACTTCTAAACTTCTCCAAGCGACGTGCATTTACTGGAAAAGATACTAATTTTTTATTTAATTGCTTTTTGTGAACATAAGGTAACTAAGCTAATTGTCCGTATCAGTAATCGTATACGTGGTAGAGCTATGCTGCAGTTATATAAGTAGTATAGTTGTAGCACGAATGGGTCGGCTCGACCGGGGAGGACCACGCTCTCACAGAATACCAGCGTGAAATTGTTATGTTATGTGATATAGCTTGATGCTGCTGTATTTCGTATGGTGAGTGTGGAGAACCGGAGACCCTTTTTACTGGAAACGAGGCATTCCATCTTAGTCCTCATGGGTGACAACGCATCTGCATTTTGATTCGTAATCGAGGATAGATATAGATGTCTATGGGCCACAGCAACCACTTACCATCAGGTGGACTGTGTGCTCGTTTGTCAACGAATCCTATAAAAAAAATCAGTGATCAGAGCTCAATTTTTGAATAATACATTTATTTAATGGCTTAACATTTGTAAAAATGTTATCTATATATGTTGCACTAGATTCAGCAATACGTGTTGGCTCCAAAAATAAATTAAAAAACCATAAGATTTAAACAATGATCTTAATTTAATATTGGTGTAGGAATCTTCTAGGAGATTGATATTAAAGTCTCCACATATTACAACAGATTTATTCTGTTTATTAAGCTTAGCAAAAACTTCTTCCAAATTTTTTTCAAAAGTATCATATAAAGAACATGGGGGTCTGTAAACGCTCACAACAATGAGGTGCTCAAACTCAACACATGCCATTTCTACAGTTCGCTCAAGAGAGGGGCTTACAATATCTTTACGTTCTTTACATGATAATAATTTACTTACTAAAATTAAGGAGCCACCTCTTAAAACCGTTTCTCTATTAAAAGAACTGACCACCTGGTGATTACTGAAGTTAAACATTAAATTATGAGCTTTTAACCAATGTTCAGTAATACACAAAATATGAATATTGTTGCTATTTAAGAACAATTCAATTTCTAGCTCTTTGCCTATCATACCTTGTATATTCTGATGCACCAGGTGTAAACAATTTTTACTATCATTTTGTGGAGATATACAATTGCAAGTATTAAGGATTTGTAAGCTACGTTCTAAATTATTTAAATTATTATAACTGCTAGAGATTACCTCTATTGTCTCATTTTTTAATTTAAATTACTCGGAACGGATTCCAAATTGCATGTCACATTATTATGCTGCTCAATAGGAGCAGATATCTGGGTAGCCAAGTCCTTGGCTGAGTTAATATTTAAATAATAAGATAGCACATTTGCTATCTGTCATAAATTATACTTGGATAGGTAATACCTATCTGTAGTCAAAACTTTCTTAATTAAATAATTAATGTCTATTAAATTAATTCTATTAGTAAAATTATTACAATTAAATGTCAAATTTAAGTTATTGTTACATAAAAAATTATTCATTAATAAATTTAAATCATATCTTATTTTATTCTCCTGTGGCCAACCCTGTATGTAAACAAGATAATTTTATGTACATTTAAAGTATTGAGGTAATCAATATATTTTAATAATTGATTTTTATTTACATTGCCTCTTCTCCCAACAAGAATTACAATTAATGTGCTATTAGGACAAAACTTACTAGTTAAAACTTTATTCCTTATATGACTAAAGGATGCTCCAGGCATATAATAAGTACTAATCAATTGTCCTTCTGAATGGTTATTTAACATCATGCCCAAATTTTTACCTATGTCATCACAATACATAATAACATTATGTTTTTTTTTTTAATATTTAAACTACTTTTTATGTTTTTATTCTTTGTTATGGCACCGTCATAGAGTGTTGGTGAAAATAAGGAGTCATTGCTATTTACACATATTGTCCTCGATGAACATGGTATGGAGCATTGATTCTCACTCTGATGTTTTATTAAGGAGTCAAAGCGCTCCTCATTGTATTTAGATGACTTTACCGGATCACTCATGGCCAATATGTGTTCTTTTATCTCAACCTGAGCCGATGCATATTTATTTGAGATAATTTGTAAGGAGTTTTTAAGCGACAAAGCTTCTGAATTGAGACACTCTATTTCAGTATCATAACAGTTTTTCACGTTTTCCACCTCAATTGAATATAATTTAAGTTTATTAATTAATTCATGCTTTTCCTTACATATATTTATATAATTTTTGTATTATTTTTGTTTTAATTAACTTTTGTACTTTCCTAACATATTTATTAATTTTTATATATTTCTTTAATTTTCTTCTACTGGATGTAATCCTTTCTGCTGTTCTTGATGTGACAAAATCATCACCAGTCAAATCGATTGTTGTGGAGGGTTGCAATGTTTTCGAAGATTTACATTCTATGAGCTCATTGAACAGACTTTGAGTTTGGGACACTTTCAATTCATCTGTTTTAATTGCACAATCTGCTCATTAGCCTCACTTAACTGTAACTGCAATGCAGCAATTAATCTGAGGGATTCCTCATATTCCTTGCTGCATTGGTCAAACTCATTGACTGTTCCTTGAAGCTGATCCCTTTCTTTTAAAACATTTGTATAGTATTTATGCAATTTAACCATACCACTTTTTAGTTGAGTATTTTTGGAAATTATATTTATTATTTCCTTTTCTTTGTCATCCCTTTCTTTAAGCAACAGCTCACACTGCTCCTTTAACGCCTTAAGTTCCAAAAGCGTCAATTGAAGTTAGTTCTCCATTTGGCGCATTTTGGCGTTGCGTGTATTCATTTTACTATTATGTGTAAATAGCAAAAGAAAACAAAGAAAGAAAACCGAAGAAACAGAGTGAGATAATATCTAGATCTATGGGTCTATTTACAGATCTCAAATTAAATTATCAGGTAAATAAATCAAATTGAAATCCGAAACAGCACTTATTCAAAAGGTAAATCTTAAAATATTTAAGGGATAACAAGGATTACACAAACTTATAGAAAGTTCAAACGATGTTTGTTACAGCTGTCACTTTTAGTTGAAACACAAAACACTATTTCATTAAAATACTTATGACTTTCATTTATTTTACAAACACAATTAAGTCTTATTTAACAACTTTAACTAGAAATTGAGGAGGATGTTATCAATTTACAATATTTAGTTTTATAAAACAGTTGGGAGCTGTTATTTTACAACTTGTCATTGGGGTTGCCACCACAATGTCTCCTCCTGTGAAGGAATAAAAAGTTCCATACCCTGAAGTACCATCTCAGCGACAGAATTCACAACAATTTGGATCGTCCGGCGAGAAGTAAACCCGCCCCCAAGGGTAGGATGCAAATAAAGACCGCATCCCATCCCAAGTGGCTGACCTATAGTGCCAAACATGGCAGCAGGCTGCAGAATCTAACTGCGATTTCAGCGCGAGTGGCACTACACTCCGGACAAGACAATGGTCCGAGGAGCCTAAAGGGGCGTCGACGGAAGTCTGATATCCGTCTGAGTGAGCGGTCAACAGAAGGTCCAACAGGGAAGGTGCATGATCCTCCACATCTGGAATCCGCTTAGGCGAAGTAACCAGTTGCGTCAGACTACATGCCAAGGCAAAATCATGAACAGATCTCCCCGCATGATAGGTTAAAAGTGAACCAAGCCATTCGGCGTGATGGAAGTTAAAGTCACCGAGGATCACGATCTCTGCGGAGGGGATCTGCTGTAGCAACGAATCTTAAGCCGGAACGTCGTCAAAGAGTCAGTCTGTTTCGGTATTAGCGCTATGGGACCTATGGCACCCGTAGACGCACGGATGGTCGTTGCTGTCTACGCATAGCCAAAAGATGGACAGGTCCGAACCTTCAAGTCTGCCGAGGCGTCAAGAACAAATGTCCTCTCTGACGTAAACGTAAACTCCAGCCCTAGGCACAAAGGGATCTTCCAGTTTGTATCCTGGGTATGAGAGATACGAGACATCATCCAGCCTCGCCGCCTCCAGATGATAGTGGACGGCGTTTAGGTACGAGTGAAGTGCCCTGATATTGCAAAAATTCACGAATAGTGTGGCAGGGGACGTCTTGGTCTTGTTGCTCCGTTTGCCCCGAGCAGTTGTCGTCTTGAGAGGAATTTGCCCCCCCCCCCCCTCCCCCAGAATACGCGGGGAAGCCTGAGCACCCACGCTCAGGAGTGGAGTAACTTGGTCGTGGATGGTGGTGGTGGTGATTCTCCAGGGGTGCTGGTACCCTCCTGGGGTAGATCTTCACTTAATTCCGCTACCATGTTAAGGGGTAGGGGGATTTGGGCCTCCGGCCACCTGCACTCACCAGACGAAACGCGGAACGCCGGTATTCTGTGAGGTCGTGGTACTACCCCCGTTTGAGCCGGCCCATATGTGCAACAGCAAAGCTGCCACGTGGCTCTACCACTGTTAAGTAAGGTTGAACCCTAAAACATAAAAATAAAAAAAAACGTATTGCAAGTAAATTATTGTAATTAAAAGTAACTATCCTCTACGCGACCATTTTTAGTAGACCAATATTTTTAAGCAATTAGTTATATTTATTTCTGCAAACATTATTGTACGGAAACATTTTAAAATTTAATAAAATCGGTGTATCAGAAACTGGGATATGCTAAAACTAAGAAGTTTTATCGGAGTAGGTGCGGTAAATGATTATAATTTTACAAAAAAAAACTAAAATAAAAAACATTAATCTTAACCCTTCAAGTGCCATAAAAATCCCATGCAGTCGCAGTCAGCCACCCACAGCACTTAAAATCATTTAAACTTATATTTAGAGACTACTTTTCTATGTAGAAGTTTAGCATTAAAAACAATTAAAAAGCCTACTCAAAATACCGAGAACACTGAACTTACAAGTGATTTATTAGGTTGCTAATATTATGAATCGGTAAAACTTAAATATGATATATATTTGATGTGGAATTTATTTTTTTCTACATTGTAAGTTCTATCAGGCTTTTGTCACTGTTACTACCTGAATGAAATAAGTACCTACAGTCGCACAGAACTCAGGTTACCTATGGAGTCGGGGCTAGCGTGTTCCAAGCGAGTAAATTTTATAGTTTTTTAGTCTTGTTAACGTAAATAGTTTCTTGTTAATACTTTTTAAAATAGTTTTTGTGTAGTGTTTAGTATGTTTAGTTGTATGGTATAAAATATTTGAAAATTTTTAAATGTAATTTAAAAATATATATTTGTATATTACCGATCTATTTGATGAATTATAACGACAAAACGTCGTTTCTACTTTATTTGTTGCGTGAACGGATGCTTAATGAGAAAAAAATAGAATTCAGATATATTTTTTCATAGAAGAGGGAGCAAACAAGCATGCGGCTCACCTGATGGTAAGCAACTACCGCTGACCATGAACAAATGCAACACTAGGCGAATTGCAGATGCGTTACCTTCTTTTAGAAAGAAGTAAGCTCTTTTCTTGAAGGTCCCTTAGTTGTGTCGGTCTGAAAAAATCGCCGATGGTCAACAATTCCACAGAGAAGTTGTACGAAGAAGAAAACTCTTTGTAAAATGCACAGAGGTTGATGAAATTTAGACGCGATGTGAGTTCGTGAAATTTGGCGTCTAGAATTATTCCGAACAACTCCATAGAACACACTCCGTGGAAGATGCGATAGAAAATGCAAAGGAATGCAACATCCCTACGCAGCGCCGTAAATCGAGCCGATCAGAAAGAACTCGGTCAAGTATGTGGTCGGCCCAGAAATGAGAACAGTATTGCATGTGAGGCTGAACTTGTGCTTTGTAAAGTTGCAAGCTATGTGCCGGCATAAAATACTGTCTCGCTCTGCTTAGCACGCCAAACTTTTAAGAGGCCAATTTGACCTTCCCTTCCAAGTGACCTGCACAGTATTCAAGGCCACGGATTTCGATGCTATCTGAGGTATCAAGGGGAGTGACTAAAAACTTGTGTCTTCTGGGGATTGAATGGGACTAGATTTAGTAGCCCCCAATCCGAGACTTTGTTAAGCAAAGACTCGAATTCAGATATAAGTTTGTCATGGTATTCGGCGACGTTTTCACGAGAAATATTGGCACGACCGGTGTATAAGGCATCACCAATGATGTCGTCTGCATAGTTACAAATGTTACCAGTTTGCAATGTATCATTGTTATGTGGAAGAAACAACATTGAGGATAGCATTCAGCCCTGTGAAACACCAGTGCTAATAGGCTTGAAATCACAGCCATTATCCCCTTAGGATCGTGCCCTGATTGGACGTCTGTTTAGAGTTAATAAAATTCTGTTTAGAGTAAGTTAAATAAAACACGCTCCGTTTAATTTCGTTTCTCGGCGGAAGTTTTTCTGCAGTTTGCAAGTAACCTGTAGTGTGCGTGCATAAGATCTTGTCCGCAGCTTCTCGCCCAATTTAAATTTCGCAATCCAATCAGACTCCTCGCAAACCAATTACACACACACGCACACACGCACACACGCACGCACGCACGCACGCACGCACGCACGCACGCACGCACCAACGCTCGCACGCCGACCCACGCACGCACACACACACACACACACACACACACACACACACACACAAACAAACGCACACACACACACATACACACACACACACACACACACACACACACACACACACACACACACACACAGCATGCTGTTATTACCTTTAAGTCATTGAACATTTAGAAATAAGACTACCATAATTTTTTAATTAAAGATGTAATAATGTATCAATTGTTGGTTCGCTAATAAATTAAGAAAATCGCTCGGAGCGTATGTGTGAGTGACTCATCAAATGCGTACAATCAATCAAGTGACAAGTCGGAACGAGAAATCCGTCATACTAACGCATTGACAAACTACAACTACCGTAAGTCATCACTGTTAGTCATAAAACGTGTTTGTAATACATACAGTATATAATGATAATGATTTCTTAAATTTACGCGAACACTACACATTGAATAAAACTATTATTTACGGATTTTATCGCGTTTAATTACTTTAATTTATTTTTATTATTATCCCGACGTTTCGGGTGCTTTACAGCGCCCATGGTCACGGGAGGGACTGAGATGTTTGACGTCCCAATGTCATAGTTAGTCCGGCTACCTTCAGTTTTTTAATATTAATTTTTGGTCCGATTTACGCAAAACGAGCTTATAGTATCATGAAGTCTTGCAGTGGTATGCTTGGGTTTGGGTTTAATTTTGTTAATTATAGGATCACAAGCAGATGGTAGCACCCAACCATCTTCTCTATTGAAATTTGGATGTTTTTTAATTTCAATAGCCTCGCGTATCATCCTTGGTAGGAATCGGTGTTCTTTTGCGAGAATTTGTGGTTTATCAAATCTAATGTAATGGTGGGGACGATCTTGAACATGTTCGCAGACTGCAGACTTCCCGGAGCGTCGGTGCTTCACATCAGCTATATGTTCCTTCACGCGGGTTTTTATAGACCTCTTTGTTTGACCTATGTAAGAGAGACCACATTCACAATCTAGCTTGTACACACCTGCATCTTGTAGAGGAATATTACATTTGATGGATGGTAAAAATTGACTAATCTTCTTCAGCGGCTTGTAGTATGTCTTAATGGACGCTCGCTTCAAGATGTAGCCAATCTTGTCCGTGACTCCTCTAACATATGGTAGTAGAGCAGGCGCGCGCTCGACTGTGGCCGGCTTCACTCGTTCACTGTGACGTAGGCGCGGGACCCGAAGCTTGTTGTCTTGCAATACTTGCTTGACGTGCTGAAGCTCCGCGGCCAGATGTTTTCTGTCACAGATCCCTCGTGCTCTCTGAAACAAAGATTTACCCACGGTAGCTAACTGTGAAGGATGATGGTGAGATTCACCATTTAGATATCGGTTGGTATGGGTCTTTTTCCTATACACAGTGTGACCAATAGTGTTATCAGGATTTCGGATGACTAAAACATCTAGGAAAGCTAAAGAATTATTTGCCTCTAACTCCATTGTGAATTGTATTTTAGAGTTTATGGAGTTAAGGTGGTCTAAAAATGCAGTTACTTTGTCAGATGGTAAAATTGTGAAAGTGACGTCTACGTACCGCTTGTAGAACCTTGGATTTACAGGAGCAGTAAGAAGGGCTTTCTCCTCAAAGTCCTCCATGAATATGTCGGCGACTATGGGAGACACAGGTGAGCCCATCGCCACACCATATACTTGCTTGTAGAACTCCTCCTTCCACAATAGATAGCCAGATGTGAGGCAATGTTCAAGTAGTATTGCATATTCTTGAGGCATGTTATTTTCTTCTAGCTTCCAAGTTACAATTGAGATGCAGTCCACAATAGGTAGGCAAGTAAATAGTGACTGAACATCAAAACTGACCATAGTTTCATTGTTAGCGAGATGTAGGTCTTTTATCTCACTCACAAAATTGTATGAATCCTTTGTGTGTGCTCTGGTATGTCCTCTCAGTGGTGATAGTATTTTTGCTAAGTATTGTGCCAGCTTATAAGTTGGTGAATCGATCTGGCTCACTATGGGACGTAGTGGAGCGTTTGGTTTGTGTATCTTCGGTAACCCATACAACCTCGGTGGTTTGGCACATGATGGTATTAGCGAATTCACGTCGAGATTTAATTTTTCGGAGTATTTCTTTATTAAATCGCTAGTTGTTTTAAGCGTGTTAGTTGCAGGGTCTGTTTTGACCTTTTTATATGTACTTTCGTCCGGTACAACAACTTTTATCGTACCCCCCGTGACCATGGGTGCTGTAAAGCACCCGAAACGTCGGGATAATAATAACAATAAATTAAATTAATTAAACGCGATAAAATCCGTAAAGAATAGTTTTATTCAAAGTATATAATGATTTCTTATTTATGCGAACACTACACATTGATAAAAATTACTCCCCCGTGACCATGGGTGCTGGAAAGCACCCGAAACGTCGAGAATTAAAAATAATTAAAATTAAACGCGATAGGATCCGTAAAAAGTAGTTTTAATCAACATACAATATACTTACGAACGGGTCTATGGTAATTGGACGATACGAGTTTCTGTATGACAGTAGTAAAGCTACGCGGCAGCTTTGCTGTTGTACGTATGAGCCGGCTGAAACCAGGGTGGTACCACGACCTCACAGAGTACCGGCGTGAAGTGGAAGCTCTGCTTCCACGTTTCGTCTGGTGAGTGTAGGTGGCCGGAGAACCAATTCCCCCCCCCCCCCCCCCCCTTTAACATGGTAGCGGTATTAAGTGAAAATCTACCCCAGGAGGATACCAGCACCCCTGAATAATCCCTCGCTGAGCATCCACGACCAAGTTACTCCACCCCTGAGCGTGGGTGCTCAGGCTGCCCTGCGTATTCTGGGGAGGGTGAGGGAGGGGGGAAATATTCCGCTCAAGACAACAACTGCTCGGGGAAAACTGAGCAACAAGACCAAAGCGACCCCTGCCACGCTATCCGTGGATTTCTGCAATATCAGAGGACTTCATTATAACCTAAACGTCGTCCACTACCATCTCGAGACGGCGAGGCCTGCTCTGCTCTTTCTGACCGAGACGCAAGTGCCCTGTCCAGCTGATGCCTCGTATCTTTCCTATGCAAGGTACAAACTGAAACACTCCTTTGTGCGTCGGGCTGGAGTTTGCGTATACGTCAGAGAGGACATCTGCGCTCGACGCCTCGGCAGTCTTGATGGTTCCGATTTGTCTATCCTTTGGCTTTGCGTAGACAGCGACAAGCATCTGCGCGTCTACGAGTACCTCTATGGGTCCCCAGCGGTAATGCCGGAACAGACCGACTCTTCGACCACGTCTAAATGGCTACAGATTTGTTGCTACAGCAGATCCCGTCCGCAGAGATCGTGATCCTCGGCGATTTAACGCCTTCCAAGCCAAACGGCTTGGTTCATATTCAACCGATCGTGAGGGGAGATCTGTTCATGATTTTGCCTTGGCATATGGTCTGACACTACTGGTTACTTCGCCTACGGAAATTCAAGATGTGGAGGATCATGCACCTTCCCTGACCTTCTGCTGACCTCTCATACGGACAGATATCAGATTTCCGTTGACGCCCCTTTAAGCTCCTCGGACCATTGTCTTTCTCGATTTTTTCCTCGATTTGGATAGGATGCGGTCCTTCTTTGCATCCTACCCTTGAGAGCGGGTTTGTTTCTCATCGGATGATTTCGAGCTTGTTGCTGATTCTGTCTCTGATGTGGTATTTCAGGGAATGGAACGTTTTATTCCTTCCTCTTCCTTCCAATGGGCACCCCATCGGAGGCAAATATCAACCATGGTTTGGTCACTCCTGAAAAATAGCATCTTGCTATAAACAGGAGTGCTACCAAGCCTGAGCTGACGCATCAACATGCCGGGATGTAAATAGCGCTCTAAAAAAGAAGTATAATTCCACTTCCAGGTCCTTCAAAAAAGTCGTTGCCAAGGCAAAGTCAGAGCACATGGGCAGTATTGGCGAGAAACTAATTCGCCTTCCTTCTGGAACCCGTGCATTCTGGTCTCTCGCCATTGCTATCCAGGGGAAAATGAAAAATGTCCATGGGCCCGTAGATGGGCGATGGCAGTAGAGTCCAAGGAGGAGGCATTGGCCGTTAGTTTGGACATTGTGAAAGCCTTCGATCGGGTTTGGCACAAAGCACTTTTCTCGAAGCTACTTTTCTATGGGATTCCCGAGAAATTTTTCAATTGGATCTCCAGCTTTCTTGAAGATCGGAGCATCAAGGTCGTTGTAGACGGTGCTAGCTCCAATCACAAGCCTATTAATGCTGGTGTTCCACAAGGCTGCGTGCCATCACCAACGCAGTTTCTTCTGCATATTAATGATATGTTGCAAACCGGCAACATTCATTGCTATGCAGATGACAGAACTGGTGATGCTCTGTACACCGGCCGTGCCAATATTTCTCGAAAAAAAGTCTCCGAGTACTGGGACAAACTTGTGTGTGAAGTCGAGTGTTTGCTGAACAAAGTCTCGGATCGGGGCGACTAAATATAATCCAGTTTAACCCTCAGAAGACAAAAGTTTGCGCGTTAACCGCTAAAAAGAACCCGTACGTTGTATTTCCTCAGTTTCAAGGCATTCCTTTTGATGCCTAAGCCAGTATCGGAATCCTCGTCGTCGACATATCGAGTGACGTGCAGTTTCGTGGTCACTTGGAAGAGAAGGCCAAATTGGTCTCTAAAAAAGCTTGGCATGCTCAGCAAAACTGGACATTATTCCGTGCCGGCACATCGCCTGCAACTTTACCAGGCGCAGTTTCATAGTCAGAATAATTACCATACCTAAATAAATTACTTACGATATCGAAATGTATTTTTTACTCTTAACTGACAGCCCAGGAATGGGAAAGGATGCAAAGTAATACGGACACTTGTGCGCAGTTATTTTGCTTGTGTGCGCGATTTATTTAATTAATAATAATTGTGTAGGCTATTAAAATTTAAAACGTCGACAAGTAGTCAACATCAAAGGAGTGTACCTTCTGTACACAATACTATTATTTATTCTGTGGCTCTAGAAGCATGCTATTTAAAAAAAAACCTAACAGTTTCTTGACGGTTTTCAGTCAGTTGGATTTTGATGTTTATTAGTGCTTATAAAATCCTCAATTGATAAAAATAATACTTATGGCTTATGGCTTAATTCACAAGACGATAATTATAGTGCTTGGCTTTTGAATTTTTTTAATCGTCGAAGCATTTTTGATTTAAATAATAAATTTCCGGATCGTCATATCGCATTCTACTGAAAAACTGAACGAGACGAAGACTATGGCGCGGCAATAATAATAAAGTATTCCTTGTTTCTTCGTTGGTGGAATAAAATATTGTCTTATTTTGTTTGGAAATGCTAAATTCCAGTAGTAAATTATCCGTCGCATCCCTTTGTATCGGCAATAGGAGGTAAGAATTCATTGTTTGAATCGCAGAAGTGAGATCCTTAAAATAAGGGGCACCCTAGAAGGGTCCGTTTAGGGAAACTTGGAGAAGTTACCCATTGCACAGCTAAGATGCGGGCGAGGCACTGCCAAAATCTTCTCGATTTTATTCTTTTTACATTACAATCGATTGTTTACCGGAAACTATGTCAAATGTATAAAATTGGGGCACAATGGTTCCGCCTTTATGATAGCTAAACATCTTCATGACTTAATTAAATATTTTTACGGAGGCCCTTTTTAATAGAAACGAGGCTTTTAAACTTAGTCCTCAGTGCATATATAGTGCACAGTGCATTTTGATTCTTAATCGAGTATAGATGTAGATGTTTATGGGCTACAGCATTCACTTACCATCAGGTGGGCTGTGTACTCGTCTATCACCCTTATTCTATAAAAAAACAGCTGTAATGCTCCTATCACAATAAATAAATTACTAGTACTAGTGGCCGCCTAGTAATGGAATTTAGTTATATTTTAAACAAACATGATTTGAGGAATTTACCTAGTAAAACTCTTTATGTTACTCTCATCGCTTCACATTTTAGCGAAAATGCTCTTCTCGTTTCCCTTTATTCCTAAATAACGGCTTAATATTTTCCGTTCCTGGTAGCAAATGCACATTGGTATACATAATGTGTCTTCACGTTCCTACTCGACAGTACCGTTCGTTAACTTTGCTATTTATTCGCAAAGCTGCATCGAGTATTTTAAGATTTTGTTTGTAGAGGTTAAAACTGATAGTAGATCCATTTAAAATGTTTTTCAAATTCGTTTTTCCCTACTTTCTACGCTAAATATAATACTGGAGATTTTAAAAATAGCTTATGTGAATGAAAATGATACTAATAAGCTACTACATTTTTTATTTTTTTCTGCGTCTTACGTTAAATAACGCTTCTGTTTTAAAAATAGCATAGGCGAATGAAAATTGTACTTATTTTTCAATTTTACGGATTCTATATATTTTCCCTAAAACCAAACGTCCTGTAATGAACTCAAAACAATCAGTGTAACAAATAAGTTAAACTTACACAGGATAAAATCCGTACATTTTCTTCAATGTTTAGTATTCACGTAAATTCACACATATAAATAAAAATAAATTATCTGTCTTTTATATCAAAGCTATCTTTTGGATAACTGAACCATTTGTGATGAAAGTTCACCAGCAAATAGAGGAGAATGCCACGAATAATCAAGAATAGGTTTTTATATTTATATAGGGAGTATTTGTTTGTGAAATTGATAAAATTGTGCAAGATGATTATTAAAAAAAATCTAAATTACGCCAGATTAATAGACCCTACACGGTTGTAGCCGGGGCGGATCCTTAGTAATAAATAAACCATTAACATTTTTATGGTCAGGCTGACAAAAGAGTAAATAGTTATTTGGATTATTTAATATTTGTATACAATTATTCGTTTTTAATACTATGCTTATATTTTGGCAACACACTTTAACAAAACAGTCATGATTTTAATAACAAAATAAATTTAAACGCCAACCTTTGCTACATTCAATTTTGTGTATAAGTAGAATCACCCGAAGCCGCAAATTGCAAAATGTCCGAAAGGATATAACGTAACCCCACAAATATCCGCAACTAGAACCTTCGCAGGATTCCTTTGTAACCTTCGATGAAAGTTACTTTGTTTTTGCCTAACACGTGATGACATAACATGGTGAAAGTAGACAATTGTTTTTGGGCCCACTAGAAAATTTAAAGACTCCCAATGGTAACACTACAAAAAAAAAGTACCAACTTATTATTATAAATAGCCTAAAGATTTCGGAATATGTAAACGGAATCAAAAAATGAAAAAAGTGTTTTTTTCGATATTCATGTTCAGGTCTTTGGTTCTGGTAGTGTAATATGAAAAAAATTCTATTAAATCTCCTCGTGCCCATGTAACACCTTATATTAACAACGCAAGAATGCTTAAAATGGTTTACCGTTGGCAACTACATTTCGCCACTTTATTGTTTGGCATTATCAAAACGAGAACTTCCTCCTATCTTTATAATAAGTTACAATGGGCACGAGACAATACTACAATTTCGACAAGAGCTTCGGCGTACAAGTTGCTCATACCCATACATCATTCTGCCGCATTCCGAGGGAGCTTCAGATATGCCGCATCTAAGTGCTGGAATAACCTTCCACTGCCTGTTCGAAACCTACAATCAGTGTATAGTTTTCGTATAAAATGCAAAGCTATACTATTAAAAGAACAGCTACGATCGTAGATTATCAATTTAAAATTTAATGTTTTTATGCTTTAGCGTGTATATCTATGTATGTTCCAGTGCGTATAATTGTCATTTTTTTCCTTCATACGTCACGGGTGTACAATCTAGTTACACTATTTTCTTTCCATTGCGCGCGTTAGCGCAGGTTCTGTGATAAAACATTCTAAACGGATGCGGTAGCATGTTATGTTGAAAATATCTCTCGGGTTGCTATTGTGTATAGGTGTTTTTATATGAAATTTAAATTATTTTAATATCCTCGGTTCCAGTTATGCAATGAAATTAACATTCATAAACATCCGGTATAGCACTACAAAGATAAGGCAGTTGTGGCCCAAAAGTAAATATGCAAAGCATATTAAAAACCTACCAATTGTGTATATACTTGTATTATTAATCCAAATAAGTATATATTATATGTGCCCGTATATATAGAAAATATGTGCCCATGTGTGTATGTGTATGTGTGTTATCTGTATGTATATATTTACGTATATATGTGTATTATATCTATGTATATGTATATATTATATGTGTGTATCTACATAATGTACTTAAGGTAGCCACTGAAAATCAGGGCTAGGATGACACATCTGAGCGTTTCCTGAGTGGCAGTCCTATTTGGACCATTTTCCATTTTTAAAAAAAAATTGTGTTTTTTAAGTTAGCTGTTCACTTTTTTATGTTTGTGTAAGTGTATAATTAAGTATACTTATAAGAATACCTAATTATAATGTATGTTTTGAGTATTTATTGCTAATTTTTTTAAGAAATGGCCAAATAAATATCTCTTTCTTTCTTTCTTAAAGAAGTACCAACTCGGAAAAAAATCGGTTCGAGTTAACTCAAGTTGAAATTCAGATAACTTGAATTGAACTCGATTTACGCAATTCAAATTAGCTGAACGAAGCTGTGTTAATTTTTCACAAATTATTTTTATATTTATTCTATCATCTAACACAATTATTACTACTAAAATTAATAGGTAGTTATATATTTTTGGTTCAGGTTTCGACAATCTTCATAAAATAATACCACCAATAACGTTACGACGTAGGTTTTAATTTTATATTTATATCATAAATTTTACTTAATCAATTTATTGATATCACATAATATACCAATAAAATTTTCGAGCTTTTTAAGTCAAGTGGTGTCATTGACCGTAAGATAAAGATATGACTCGAGTTGAATTTTATGACTCGAGTCACTCGGGTTAATTTATATATGTACGTCATTCAAATTGTTCACGATTTTTTGAGTAAATCGACTACTTACAGTCCCTACATTGGGAAAAAGTTTACTCCTAGAATTGAGAGTAGCGATTACATTACTTAAAGCATTTTTAAATATGTACCTTTATTAAATAAGTAATATGTGGCAATGTGAATTAAATGAAAAATTAAATATTTATTTTGTAATATTTCCATGTTCTTCTTCATATTTGTAGTATCTTAAAATCTATAAAAAAAGTATAAACCTAAAGTAAAGTTACAGCCTATATACGTCCCACACGATGGGCACAGGCCTCCCCTCATTTCTGAGAGGGTTTAAGGGCAAGAGAGTGTCCGCCGCGCTGCCCCAATGCGTGTTGGTGAACTTCACATGTCTTCGAAATATTTTTTTTCTTATTCCTTAGACATGCAGGTTTCCTCGCGATGTTTTCCTTTACCGCTGTGCACGTGGTAAATCAGCACTAAAAATTGCAATTAACAATTTCATTGGTGCCGGAGGGAATTGAACCCGGGTTACTCGCGTTCTGTTATATTTACAGCGAGCGTTAACCATCTGAGCTACCACGACTCAAAAATCTATAAACTTCTTTTTAAATATCTTACAAACCACTTAAATGAAATCACACCAATGACTTTTGTTTTGTTGTTTCATTGTAATCACTACATGTCATGTACTGTACATGTTATGCATTACTTATATGAAGTAACAAAAAATAAGCAATAATATCGTGATTGTACTATCATCACTTACTAAGTTCACACTCGTTTACAACATGCCAGATGCAAGTTTGAATTTGGATGCAACCCGTGATGTCACCCACGGCGACTTATACTACAAGTAAATTACAATGTAAAGTGGGTTTGTCGTGTGACATATTGTGTAGTCCGGCGATGCTTGCTTTATTTCCAAAGTAGGCTTCGAAATTACCCTGTGCTTAGTTTCATGCAGTCTTCTTATGTTAATGGAGTTAAGATAAATCTGAAATTTTTCCTCGAACAGTTCTTCAGTTTCAGTTTTCAGCTTTATTATCTTTAGCGGCTGTCCTGGAACTACGAATTTGGTATTGGTAATTTTAAGATCGGTTATGTCCAAGGAGCAGCTCACAGGAACAGTTGCTAAGTAGGTGCCGTTGATAATGTTGTAATTTTCTTTACCATATAATATGTAGTGTATCCTTGTGGTGTTGGGAAAAAACAGAATATAATGATAAAAAACCCTTGGGATCGTGATATTTATTAGTCCCTCAAAAATGTAAAAAATAAAGTATAAAAATTAAAAATCAATTTAACAACTATTATTTCCATATTTTAAGTTTCTGAACCCGTTGATTTTATTTTTCAGTACACTATAATAAAAGTCAAATTTTTACATATTCAATTATTCGTTAGATGTTATAAATTAATTAAAAGTCTCTGAATATATTTTGTTCTATGCTTATGTTCCAAAGTATACATTCTGCGAAAACAAAAGTACATTTTACAGGTAAAATGCATTGTTGTATTTTTATCAAATGAAATGAACCCTTTTAAAACAATACAAATACAATAGAAACAAAGGAATGGAACCCTAAAAGAAAAATGTGCAAAATTTATTTCGTTATTGTTTCCTTTAGCAGCGATGTTTTAGTTTTCCATTATAATTTCTTTAACTTCTTGGTGCCATTGTTTCTAAATATATTGATTGTATGTTTAGTTAATAAAATACCTTACAGTTGTATTTTTAAATATTTAAGTCACATAATTACTAGACTATAGGACTACTTTTCTGCCTAGAAGTCCATTTGGATAAGTTAATTTGCAGCCAAATAACAGAGCTTGCTGTGCTGCACAGCAGCTGTGTTCCGGTCTGAAGAGTTTAGAAAACCTTAGTGAACAAACCCGTCAACAAATTCGAGAGTAATATTCCCAAGTACTACCGGCATAGGTGTGACATGGACGTTACACACGAGCTTTGTCTTATCCGTGTTCATTTAAGACCTGTCCTGAGACATTATTTAGGACATTAAGCATTGTGCTATGATCCTCCAACAATATTGCCATAATGGATTTTCAAATTTGACTGCCTGCTAATTGAAGGTGACTGACGTATGCGCCATTGAAGCTGATACCGTATCCTTTCCAGTTCAGTAGCCTGCAGATGTCTTTCAATACAGCGAAATGTTTAGGGAATATAGCGTCACCTTGCCTTAAACATCTCTGCAATTGGATAGGTTTGATACTCTAGTCCTGTACTCGGACCATCGGAGCCATCTTGACTAACTGTAGAATCAAATATAATTAGGCGTTACTTATTTATATATATTACTAATTTTATATATATATATATATATATATATATATATATATATATATATATATATATATATATATATATATATATATATATATATATATATAAAATATATTACAAATTAATAAGCTAAGATAAGAAGATAAGGAAATGTTGTGTGCAGACAGCAAAGTCTACTATACCTGAGGTTGCCCCATTTAGAAGTGAAACAACTACCTGTAGTGTTGCTGGGAGTAGTGATGTTGTAATTAGTGTTAACGCAGAAAGTGCACGTAATTGTGGAGGGCGGATGGTGTACTTCTAACTATGTAAGTCACATCATTTTATTTAATTATGCGGATTTTAGCTAATTAAACTTTAACATATATATTTATGAAAAAACAGCGATATTGACTAAGATAATGATATCATCCTTAATGATAAACTGAAATCTTGTATATAAGTACAGACAGTACAATAATAACTACGTAGTTTGTTCTAAAAGATTTCCAATTTACTGGTAGTTGGCTGTCATAGAAACGACTATTTTCATTGAGAAAAGCTGAAAGCTTTTAATTAGCAACCCTACAGATTATTCTTACTGCGCAAGTCCTCAAAGCTGACTTGTGACATCGATTCTGATAATGACGCCCCAAATTGTGTAAACGTTGTTACCGCAACGCAGAAAACTTACAATTCGTAGGAAACCAAATTACATGAACATAATATCCGCTTCGTTTTCTTACCCACCGTTTAACTTCTGTGTTTAATATGATCCGATCCTTCCAATGTTTTTCTAATATATTATAGCAATGTATGTTTTCTTTTTCTTTATCAGCCTTGTAAGAGTCTACCGTTAAACATGAACCTTGTCTGGTTGATCTGTATTTTGTGCAAATAATTTCTTTGTTATTACGGATCTATATTTGCGGCGTTAATCTAATACATTATATGATAAAAATCATTTGACTTTGGTTGCCGTATTATTAGGCGGCCCCATAATGAACTGGCCTGATATAGTTCAACGCGACATGTTGTGTTGCATTAAATAATAGTACGTTTATCGTGCACTTAATATAAGAAACATGCATCGACATGAAATGCTTAGTCTTAGTTTAACAGGCATTTGAATAACGAGAGTCGCGTATTTTTTCAAAATGTCGAAAACTGAGTATCGAAGTGTCATAAAGTTTCTATTTAAAGAAGGTTTATCCCATGCCCAAATAAAAGAACGATTGGATGGCGTGTATAAGGAGTCTGCCCCCTCCTATAGCACAGTGAAAAATTGGGTAAAAGAGTTTCGCCTCGGGAGAGAAACCGTCATAGACTTTGGCCACGACGGTCGACCTGTGGAAGTGTTCACTCCCGAAACGATTACTCTTATCGAAGAGGAGGTTCTGAGTGACCGCCGTTTGAAGATTAGAAATTGCAGCAAGGCTTGGGCTCTCTAAGAGTACCATTTATCGTGCGATGCATGAACATCTTCGCATGAAAAAAGTGAGTGCAAGATGGGTACCGAAACTTCTTTCAGCGGTACAGAGGCAGGAAAGAGTGCGCTGCGCTTCGGAGTTTTTGGATCTTTGTGGCGAAAATCCAAAGACTGTGATCGAGCGGCTAGTGACTGGTGATGAAACTATGATCTTGTATTATGATCCACAAAGCAAGCGCGAGTCAATGGAATGGCGTTATAAGGGTGAAAAGTCCCCTAGAAAGGCAAAGGTGCAACAATCGACTAAAAAACTGATGTGCACAAAATTTTGGGATTTTCAAGGCATTTTGATGGTGGATTTTAAAGAACGTAATACAGTCGTGAACGGCGAATATTATGCTTCTTTAATATATAAATTACGAGACAAGATAAAGAAAAAACGAAGAGGCAAGCTGTATAAAGGTGTCCTGTTGCTCCATGACAACGCCCCTGTTCATACCGCTGGTGTTTCGAAGGATGCAGTTCGTCAATTCGGGTTCACAGAAGTTCAACATCCACCTTACAGTCCAGACATGGCCCCGTCCTACTATTATTTATTTTCAAATTTAAAGCGGGACTTAAGAGGTAGAAAATTTTCAAGCGATGAAGAGTTGCAGGCGGCCGTCTTCAGTCATTTTGAGGATAAAAAATGTTATTATTTATATAAAGGTTTAGAGATGTTGATTCACAGATGTCAGAAGTGTGTTAGTATTCATGGTGATTATATTGAAAAATAAAATTGGTTTCGTTTCATTTCCTTCATTGGTTCATAGTTAGGCCAATTCATTATGGGACCGCCTACGTAAGTTATAAACATATAGTATAAATTTCAATTTCAAGTTTTATGTAGTGTAAATCCAATTATGTATTCTTTATTTTTTATAACTTGATTAAAAATATTTTATAATTTTAATTAGTTAATTAATCTTATATAGCTTTACTTTATTTGATAACTTTATTTCAATGTATAACTTATGATAGGCACAAGCCCATAAAATATAATAAATATAATTATACCTGAAAACCGAAAAAGATAGACTGTGTGGTCGTTTGTGTCCCTTACTTTATAAAACGAAACAAGAGTATGAAACCAAAACACAGAGATTAAATATATAAAAGGAAACCAAAACACAAAATTTTAACCCCATAATTTTAGTAATATTATGACGGTAATTATCTCATCAGCCTACTTCTATAATAAATGACGTCATTCACATTTGAACATTCTTTGCTCTCGAATTAAAGTACATCACTAACAGGAACACCGTTAAAACCCTAACTCATTACAGACTTGTCACCCAGACGGAATATATATTATTGATTTGTCGCAACTTACCCCTCCACAAAGTCGTCTTTCTCTATTTGAATTCTACATCGTAACGGGTAGTAACACGCTTTGCTTCTTGCGTCTGTTGTGGAGAATTTTTTGTTTACATTAAACTTAATTTTATGGTTGCGACGGAATCATTATATATTAAAAATATGTGTTGGTAAATATGTGTTGTAAATCTACCCGTGACTCTGTGAAGTTGTTATAAAATAAACAAAGTAGACGGAAACTAACAAAACCGCACAAGCTTAGAATAATAAAAAATACTTAACACAATATAAAGATTGTACATTTTGTACAGTATTCTTTAAAGAAAATATCGTAATGTGATATTTTCATGTAAGTTGACAGTGCACGGTGTTAGAATATGCACTACCTCATATTGTCCCGTAGGACATAAGAAGCCATAAAGGAAAATTAATCAGGATTTTGGCAGCGGCGTTTACTATAAAATATAAATCTGCGTTGCCAATGCGTCTCTTCTCAGTGTGGTAAATAAGGTAAATATTTTCTCATATAAGGGAATCTATGTTCAGCAGTGGACTTTAATTAAATAAAGATGATGAATGTATGAATGATTACAAATTTACCAACAGATGATAAACTTACTTATTTTTATCTAGACAACAGTCGGTTTGTCAACCAAGTTGGGAAAATAAAGGGCCGACGCATTGGCAGAGTGCATATTTGCACGAAACGTTTTAAGTTACATTCTAACCCCTCTCTTGCACGCAAAAGCTATTAGAGCCCATTACTTACATATCTTATAATAAGGCTTCCTAGAATCCCTGAGAATAAGTGAATGCTGTAACTCATAATACATGCGTCTTACATGTATCATATACGTATATGCGTTCTTACGAAAGCGGATTAAGACAAAATGCTTCTTTTTAGTAAAAATTGTCTCTGGTTTTCTACACTTACCATTCGAAATACGCAGCATTAAGCTACTCATTTTTAACGCATACGCGTCTAAACGCATTTGCATTTTGATCCTTACTTGAAGATAAATGTGGATGTCAATGGGCAACAGCATTCATTTACCATCAGGTGCACTATATGAGTGCACCTGATGGTAAATCGGTGCACTCACAAAGTGAGTGCAATGCAATAAAAAAAGTTGCCTTTTACAACATTCACAGTACAAATTAAACAAAAAATTAGAGAAAGATTACACACACACACACACACACACACACACACACACACACACACACACACACACACACACACACACACACACACACACACACACACACACACACACACATATATATATCTGTCCGTCTGCAACTACAAGTACGAATACGGTAACAGTGTTAGGCGAGACTGACGATACGATAACTAACGACATAAATACGTCTGCACCATTACGTAGCCAAAAAGAGGTTAATCTGTCAACAAATAAGGACGAAGGGTTTGTGCCCGTGTCTTATAAAAAGAAAAATAGGAATAGGCAGGGTAGGGCGGCCGTGCAACCACTAGGAGATTCGCTTATCCGAGCTGCTCCGAGATCTCTTTACTTATATGTATCACGTTTAGACGTTTCAACGACTGCTGATAAGCTTGAGGAGTATATTAAGTGTAAAGGTGAACAAGCGATAAGTGTTGAACGTATTACACCTTTTAAAGTGACTAACTTTGCTTCTTTTAAGGTAAGGATTAATTTTGACAGAAAACATATTTTTATGAATGAGGACTTCTGGCCTGTAGGCATAGTGTTTAGACATTTCTGGCAAAGTAATTCCGTTAGACATGAAGTTCGTTAGTTTTAATTGTCAGTCAATTATGAGAAGTGTTGATCACGTTAGAGAACTGTGTAAAGAGTTTGATGTGGTGGCTCTTCAAGAGACCTGGCTGCTTCCCCATGAGCTATCTTTTTTGTCAACAATTGATACCGAGTTCTCTTCACATGGTACCTCTGCGGTCGATTCTTCATCCGGAATATTAAAAGGGAGACCATATGGAGGTGTGGCCCTCTTGTGGAGAACTGCGTTATTTAATAATGTTGACTTAGTAAATTGTAACGATTCGCGAATTTGTGCTATAAAATCGTATATTAATGGGAATTGTCATATGTATTTTTCTGTTTATATGCCTCAAAACAATCTTGAAAATTTACCTGAATTTACAAATATTTTATGTATAATCAAAAGTTTATAAGAAAATCATTTCGTAAATGTGGCTATTGCCTTAGGAGACTATAATGCGAATATTAACACGTTATTTAGCAACGAATTAATAAAATTTTGTTCAGAAAATGATTTGATTTGCGCAGACCTTAAATTTTTTAAAGATTTTGAAAATATTTTTACATACGTTAGTTATGCTCATGGCACAAAGAGCTGGCTTGATCATTGCATCGTAACTCGGGTCGCGTGGTCGGCGTTATCAAGAGTATATGTAATAAATGATGTATTTTGGTCGGACCACTGGCCTCTCGCATTCGAATTTAATTTTAACATAATTGCTGTTGAGAGAAGTGTGGTTAATCACGTTAAATCTAGGAACCTTATTTCTTGGGGTAAGAGAAGTGGGGATGAGATTAAAGCGTATGAATGGTGGTGTAGTTATCTCATATCAGAATTTAATTGGGACTATCTGCGCTTAATTTCTTCGTGCGATGGCTGTACTTGCGACTCACACAAAGATTTTCTCGTTAGAATTTATAAGAAATTTATCGAAAGTCTTCATACATCCGCTATTAAAAGCCACGTAAGTCAGGTAGGGTTTGGAGTGACATTGCGTAAACGTAAAGGCACGCCGGGCTGGAATGATGTAGTAAAATCAGCGTATGTGGATGCTAAAGTAAACTTATCGAGGTGGATCGGGGCGGGGGCCCCCAGCTCTGGTTCTCTCTATGATATGATGAAGCAAAGTAGGTCTATATTTAAAGGTCGCTTAAAGTGGTGCCAGAAAAATGAAAATAAAATTTTATTGGATCGGATAAGTAACGCATGTATAGACAAAAACTTTTCTAAATTTTGGCAACATACATCAAAACTATGCTACATAAGGGCTGGAGTTCCGGTCTGCGTGGATGGTGTTAGCGATAAAAAACAGATAGCTAATAATTTTAAACAGAACTTTTTGTTGAATGACTGCTATACTAGTAGTGGCCCTTCTGCGATAGATACACTTGATATGCCTGTTTTATCATATTATCATATTGATGAGAGTATGGTGTATAATGCCCTTAAAAAGATGCACCTTGGTAAAGCGTGTGGTCATGACCAGATTTCTGTAGAACATTTACGTTGCGGTGGACCCTGGGTTGTGGTGTTTCTCTCGGTTTTTATTAACGCGTGTTTAAAACACTCATTTTTGCCTCCTGACCTAATAAAATGCGTGGTTAGCCCTATTATCAAAAGTAAAACCGTTAGCGATACGATCAGTTCCAATTATAGGCCTATCTCAATCGCTACAACCTGTGCGAAACTATTTGAGTCTATTATTCTGGATATTTTATCGAAATTTATTTTTATAAGTGACGCTCAGTTTGGTTTTAAAAAAGGTAGCTCTACTGAGTTGGCAATTTTTTCCTTAAAACAAATAGTAACGTATTACGTGTCACGAAGAACAAAAGTATACGCTTGTTTTTTGGACTTGAGTCGCGCCTTCGATAGGGTAAACTATAGCATCTTGTGGGATAAGTTAAAACTGGTGGGTGTTCCTTCCGACATAATTAGAATCCTTATTAATTGGTATAATACGCAGGTTAATGTAGTGAACTGGGATGGCTCGCTTTCGGACGAGTTTGTACTGACTAAGGGGGTTAGGCAGGGTGGGCTAACTTCTCCTCTGCTGTTTAACCTTTACGTTAATGCTCTAATTGAGGAGCTCAATGAAACGGGTATCGGCTGTCATGTAGGTGGGAAATGTGTAAACAACCTTAGTTACGCGGACGATATGGTTTTATTGAGCCCCTCAATCGGAGCCTTAAGGAAGTTAATTTCTATTTGTGAGAGATACGCAGCAAGCCACGAGTTAGTTTATAATGCAGACAAGTCTGTGGCAATGGTCTTTGGAGCGCATAGTAAAGATGTTTGTTTACCATTATACCTGAACGGCAAAAATTTGAAGTTTGTGACGAGCTTTCGATATTTAGGACATATCGTATCGAGTGACCTGAAGGATGATCAGGACATGGACAGAGAAAGGCGGTCCCTTGCTGTACGTGCAAATATGATTGGCAGGAAATTTAATAAATGCGAGCGAGATTCTAAAATATTACTATTTAAAACCTATTGCCAATCGCTTTACACACCGCATCTCTGGACTAAATTTAAAAAGGAAAACTATCGAATTTTTAAGGTTCAATATAACGATTCGTTCCGAATATTGTTTCGTTTTCCGAGGTACTGTAGTGCATCTACAATGTTCGCTGAGGCACGCGTACCGACGCTCGATGCTTTGATAAGACATCGTGTGGCCAGATTTAGAAGTAATCTTCTCAAATCTGGAAACACGATTATACTAATTTTAACACAAAATTGTAGTGAAATATTTAAATATTGGTCTAGTATGTTAAGATGTAAGTTTTAATTTGTTTGATGGCATATATTTAATTTATTTCAGTTTATTTCAATTTTTTTTTTTTTGTTGATTATAAGTAATTATGTTTCTTTTTTACGGGCCTTTGTTGTCTGTCAATAAATGATTATTATTATTATTATTATTATATGTATATATATATATATATATATATATATATATATATATATATATATATATATATATATATATATATATATATATATATATATATGTTTCTGAACCTTAGAAGTTCTCACTTATGTCGTGTGATTAGATACAGGTGGCTTAGATTCGTGCTTTTGGGCATTCATTGGGGCAGGTCTATGATTCAGCACTGGTCGAGTGAAAGGTTTTAATGATGACGGTGATAATAATTTGCACGTAAAAGTAGTTGTATTCAATGTCCAGTATTGATAAAAGCGTGCGAAAAGGGATTCTTTTATGAGCTCTAATTACATTAATTTTAGTACACTTAATTTTTAAATTGATCTGTGCGACATTTATTATTAAGATTTTAATTTAAAAATATCCTTTGAAAGACATTAAATTCTCAGGACCACTTAAAATATGTATTCATATTCAATCTGACGACTTCGCCGAGGAGTTAATACATTGTGTCAGATTTATTCTTTACAGACCCACCAGATCTGAACGTAACGTCTTACTATGTTATTCTTAATTTAAAATGTTAAAAAATAATTAGCTAAGATCCGCGTAACAAATTAAAATTATGCGTCTAATTGCATTCCTCGTTTAGAGGCGAAACATGTTTAGTAATAGTGTGGAGGTGTGACCGTCTTAGTACAGCAGTGCTGGGTTTAGTGGTGACGGGATTAGTGCACGCAATCGAGTAAGAGTGGGTGCTCTTTAAACTACATACATCATTTTATTTTATTACGCGTATCTTAGCGTAATATATTAAAACATCTTCAATTTAATGGATTTTCACAATGTAACGCCTAATTCTAATAATAATATTGTAAATCCTAACTTTCTTTAAACATGTGCAGGCGTATATTTTTATATTGCAACAACAGAAGTGTAACGATATTATGTATTTACATGGCACATATGGCTCGGTTTGAAGTATAGCGAATTATACGAATAATTTGACGAGTTCAAATTAATGTGTGAAATGGATATGTGATTACATCTAGTAATCATTTAATAATAGGTACCGCAACGTATAAAATATACTTTTTATTTAAAACGAAATTTCGTGTAACCAATTAACACTTAGTTATTTTTGATACATACTGATTCCACTCTGACTGACAATTAGTGGTGGTATATAATAAGACACTTTTCATAACATCTCTTAGATATCGTAATAGATGACAGAGAAAACTTAAACAGGAGATTGGCAGCAACATCTACCCGATAACAGCTCAAAATTATAAACAACTGCGGTTACCAATCCGCCTACCAATAATGACAACTTTGACAAATATCCTCCTTATCTTTCCCCATAGATATGGGAGAAGTTCAAAGTTTACTGGGTAACATATTGAGCAGTGGACTTTAATTAGCCGTGAGTCCATTCTGTGATTTTATTTATGAACATTATTTTCAATTTTTGTTCTTCTTTATCAGACTGTAGGAGTCCATTATCAGACTAGGGCTCCTAGTATGAGAAGCCTCGCCCTCTTGACGTTGTTTTCTATAGTCTGTCTTTTTATTTCTTATATAGTACATACAAGAAGGTTATACCGCGATCATAATGAAATCTTTTGGCTTTCTCATAGTTTCCCGCCACTATAAACCTCGTAGCTATCCAAGGGACATTATTGTTGTAGATTATTTAACGTAATTACGTAACAGTGAAAAAATTTTCGTCTGTCGCGTGTCTATTTTATCAAATTTTTAACTTTAAATTAGTTTCAGTTTGAGGAATGGTTACTTAATTATACGAATAATCTGCGAACGAGTTTAGATTTATGTGGGATTTGAAATTAATGTATAATGGCGGTATCGGAATATGCACAACGTATATACGTTTCTCTGTCGCCTGATATGACAACGATTTGTCATAATTCAGGAGATGGACAGCAGGGATTTCCTAAAAAAAATGTAAATTAATTTTATCCTTCCACTCCTCTAATATACACTAGTATAGAATGCTTCAGGAGTAAACTCTGTCTATATACGATAATAAGTATATGGAAATAAATAAAATTATCAAAAACTGCGGTGCAAGCCCAACTATAGCAAATATCCATCTTATTAGAAGGAAATAATCTTAGGAGAAGTATATTATTAGTATTGGAATTTTATAAGACTGTAGTAAACGAATAAAAAATCAATTTCGATGGACAATATGAATACCTAAATAACTTTCCTGATAAAAAATGTGAATCAAATTAGGATATAGAAAAATTTAAGTAATCTAACCAAAGCCCTCGTACAATATAGATATTTCACAGTTAAAATTATATTTTAAACAACGAAATTTTTCTCTTCTAGCGATATTAAAATATTAGAGCGGTGATGATAGTATATAACATAAATATGTTGAGAATGTTGGAATGGCACTCCTTGGGAGGTCTAGTTTTAGTAGTGGACTTGGGATGTAGTGATGATCATAACGATAATTATGGGATGTAATTTGTAATATTTATTTTCATTATGCATATTAAAAAAAACAGTAAAAAAAACTATAACAATTTTTTTACTGTCATTGTGTCTGCTCCCCGATCGTATCGTGTAAAGAACGCTGGCTGTGTTTCCTCGTTGAATGGTTTTACTTAGCCTTCGAACGAGAAAGGAACCAGCGCTCTTACCACAAGCAGCAACAACAAGTCGCGGATACAGTTCCTTTAGGAACTTCACCGCACGTGAATCGCGTGGATCTGTAGTTTTTACAGCACAGGGCACAAATATGTAATCGTACCTCAGAGACTCATATTTGCGCCACCTACTTAATTCAGCTGCTTCTGATACCACCCCGACTCAAAGCGAGGTACTCTTGATATGAGAGGCCACCAAAGTGTATACGAAAGTGACATCCAACACTAGGGCTTTACCTCTCTCCCTAGCAACCAAAGTAATAACGTCAGGTCTATTTCCATCGTCTCTAAATATTCCACAAAGCACTTGAAACCGAGTTATTTCAAGTATTTGTTGGAATTCACGTTTGAATGCAGTTTAAAATAATTCATCACACCTTATTGTCCAGAGGTGTCATATGAAGTGTCTATAGAAAAATCAGAAAGAACTTATTGTATTTGATAGCTAGAGGTATAATCATCTCATATTATATTCATTCATTCATTACTTTTGACTTTTATCCGCCAAAAGTCCACATTTGAACATATACCTTTATAGGATGTTTACCACAGTTGCCACGCTTGTTACGCAGGTTGGAAGCTGCAGTTTCTTACTATTTTTAGCCGTTATCAAGATCTTTACGTATATTTGTAGTTAGTAACTTATCAGGAAGATGCTGCTGACAACCACGGGATAATATAGAGTATTGAATTATCTCACGTCGCCATGACTATTTAACTGATTGCAATGAACAATTGTTCATATTTTTTTTATATATATAAGAATTTAGTTTCATTATAATTTTCATTAAAACTTATAATGAAACTGAAAACCTGCTTAGTATTCAGACTTAAAAATAAATTCTTATATAACTGTCACCTGTAATACTACACGTATAAAATCATAATAACCAGACACACACACACACACACACACACACACACACACACACACACACACACACACACACACACACACACACACGCACGTGTGCAAAAACACACACACACACACACACACACACACGACACATATTTTACACGCTCCTCTCCCATAACTGCTCACACACATTACACTCATAACACAATTACTTCTTACAGTCATACATTATACATCCTATGAGAGAGGAACGGCATTAGTAGCATAAATTATTATTTTGTTTGTACCTTGGTATTAGTAATAAGTGGTAACATAGTATATAAACATAATATGTGATACAATTAATTTCATTGTACTTAGGTTATATTAGCGGAATGTACAAATTTTTAGATAGAATTTGATTATTCTTTTGCTTGCACCCTAATATTTCTATAAATTAACGGTGGGGATATGGCGCTGACAGCTGATGCACAGGTCTCCTAGTTCGGCTGTAGATGCTATGTTTTCAAGTATATGTACTAATGTAGCTTTATTAAATAATGTTATGCAAATATCGTGATGTACAACCTCTTGGAAATAAAGAACTTGTATTTATTATTATTATTATTATTATAGGATAGGGTAACAAACGAGCACGCAATCCACCTGATGGTAAGTAGTTGCTGCGGCCTATAGACATGTACATCTATCCTCGATTACGAATCAAAATGCAGATGCGTTGTCACCCGTAAGGACTAGGGTGGAATGCCTCGTTTCCAGTAAAAAGAGTGTCCGGTCTCTACACACAACATACGAATCACAGCAGCGTTAAGCTACTATTTCACGCTGGTAATCTGTAAGAGCGTGGTCTTTCCCCGGTCGAGGTGACCCATTCGTGCTACAACTTATAAAATCATATTTTTAGTTGTCAGCCATCGCGGAGTATTTTCTCCTCAGGAAACTTCGTTGCAGTTGAACAACCCTTTATTTTCTTGTTATCAGCCATCGCCGAGTTTATTTCTCCTAAGGATGCCTCGCATAATGGCAAATCAAACGTCGTATTATCGACTGTTGTGTGTATTTCCTTGTGTAGAGGTGTTAGAATAAGCGGTGACGGAGATAGTGCATGCAATACAACATTTGTACAACCGAATTCAATATAGATAAAATGAGAACATCATCAATGCTTTCGAAGTCAATTAAATATGCATTATTTCAGAAAAACTCAAAAACTACTTGTCAGATCTGCGCTAGCCGTTAGAAAAAAAAAAGATTCATCAAAATCAATTCAGCCAGAAAAACGTTCTGATGTAACATAATTAAAACACAGAGTCGAATTAAATATTTCCTCTTTTTTGAAGTCGGTAGAAAAGACGGCGTGTGGTGCTTTTCAAACTAGGAAAGACACTCCTTTTTTATTTTTACGTAGTTCTTAATTTATTCATTTCAACATATTTTATAGACCATCAAATTTTAATCTTTGTTTTCCATTTTCACTTAGCGTGGTTAATGCGAGATAGTGATTTTGTATTTCAATTTTGCGCAATTTGTGCATCCCAGTGCACCAAACTCTGGAGTTGCACTTACAATACACTCATGGGTAAATTGGTAAAGGAGTTCTTTAAAGAAGTTTAAAAGATCTCATTTATTAGTCAATTTTGCTCCGCGTTGAATGAAACTTGCATGTTTGAGGAATAAAATACTTAAAGGCACGGTAAGCCAGGCTTTTTATTGAAAAATAAAATAAAAATTCGAAATTGTGTTAAGGTCCATCAAGAAGCAATGAAACAGCGCGGCTGACATTTTCCTGCTCAAAAACTCTCTAATATACAGTCCACCTGAAAACCTGCGGGCCCATTAATATATACGTCTGTATTAACAATCAAAATGCAGCATAGTTGTTGCCCCCGAGGACTAAGATAAAAAACCTTATTTCTAGTAAAAAAGGATCTCCAGTACTGAACACTCACCGTATGAAACAACAGAATTAGCTGCTATTTAACGCTGGTATTCTGTGAGAGTGCGGTCATTTCACGGCTGAGCGAAACCATTTATGCTACATCCATAATGTAGGTGCAGCGTGGCCATACCACTGAAAATATTAAAAACAAATATTACATTCACGTGAAATAAGTATTGTTAAATAAAAAGACGGCTACTTGACGGGTCCGAATGAATGAGCTACCTTATTAATTTTTATTTTATCAAATGAGATATATAAACACTTATGACAAAATTTACGAGCGTGGTAATTATTGTGTTATTGTGCTTCCTAGAATTAATTGTATTCTTAACGTATAAACCATAAACTCAAGGAGGCCCAAAGCAGTTGAAAAATTATATTCCACAGTTAAGGAAGCTAACATGCATGCATTTGACGGGCCCCTTCATCTATTGTATGTATCTACCCTAATCTGATCGAACTCCGTTTATTACGTTTTTAATCATAGCCGTTTGTGTGTATATATATTTTTCTCATTTTGGGACATTATTAATTTTTTAAGTTTTAGTGCAACTTATATGTTCTTTTTAGTAACGTACGAGGTAACTTTTTTTTAAATCCAGAGTTAAATTTTTTTACTTGAAATAAAAAATGACCTAACAATAAAATTAATTTCAGTCGATGTGATTTAGTATTCGCGTGTAAGAAATAGAAATTATATAAAGAGAAATTAATGTGTTGTGATCTAGAGCATAACAATAATCGCAACTTAAAAATAGCAACATTATACAAATGTTAGTAAAAGAAATAATTTTAAATTATTAAATGTAAGCTGTTTCGAGAAAATTTATGATGTTATAATTAATGCCGTAGTTATCATCCTTCACATTGGCCATAAAATTAATTATTATATTTTGAATCAAGCATAGGGACGTCGAATATTCGTATGAAGTAACTTAACACTGTTTAAAGAAGTCCGAGATTCACCCTCACTTGCACCGCCTCCCCACCTATAATTACCACTACATTAATATTGTTGGATGCATGTGCGTGTGTTTCAATATAGTTTCATTTCGTGCGACGAATGAATTGGGGTGGCTTCCGACTTCGCTCCCCTACCGTTTCTCAACTTTAGTTCGAAACATCCATTTTATTCCATATCAAAGTTTCTTTTAAGTCATTCGCGGATGATTGTTGTGTTTACACGTGTTTCGAAATATCAAATAATTTTGTATTTTATCATTTAAACATCTCATATGCCTATGATTTTTTACATAATAAGATTGACAAACCAGCACGCAGTCCATCTGATGGTAAGTGGATTCTGCTGGTCTATACATATCTACATCTATTCTCGAATAAGAATCAAACTACAGATGCGTTATCACCCTGAAGAATAAGAAAGAATGCTTCATTTCTAGCAACAGAGTGTCGGTTCTTTACACTTTCCATTCAAAACAAAGCATCATTAAGTAGCTGTCTTTTCCCGAGTCGAGCAAAATCGTTCGTTTACCTTAATATAACTGTGCTGTGGCTCTAACACGTGGTTAATCAATATCTACATCCTAAAATCTTAATTCTACAGCCTATCAAACGTCCACTGATTAACATATTCCTGTTACGACATACACGAGATGATATGTATATAGTGGTTCATTTTTAACATTGCTACTACAAGGCAAAGTGGGATGTGGGAAGTTTATGTCTCTAATTACGCATAGAAACGTTAAATACGTAAATTTTCACCAACGTCAACTACAAATGTAGGCCAGTTTTTGAAGAGAAAGTTGACGTGTAGTAGAAGTAGGTAATATGAGTGCTAATTACCCACTCAACATATACACCTACAGCTTATTTTGAACCTGTTCGACGTAACTTCATGTTATTCTCAATAAACAGTCAATCAGTTCTAAGTTAGTCATTATCAAGTCGTTTTTTAGATATTCCTAAAATATTTTTAGTACTATCATGCGTTACTTTGTGGAAATTCATTATATTAAAGAAGTGCAAACCTAGCGGACAGCCACTACAGAGTCTACTTTACCTGAGGATGCCTCAATTAGAGGTGAAACACGTGTCGTATTATTAACGGTGGTGTGTCTTTCCTAGTGAGGTGGTGTTGGGGGTAGTGTTGTTAGTATTTGTGGTGACAGACGCATTGTACCTAATTGAAGAAGTGCGGTAGGTGTTCTTAAAACTACATAAGAAACATAATTTTATTTTACTACGCGTATCATAGCTAAATAATTTTTATTATTTTTAGGACCAAAAGAGTATTTACTCGATCTCCGGTCTTTGTGCTTGTCGGTAACATCGTAGGGGATCTTTTAAAAAGTAGATTAAAACATGGTTTCTTTAAACAAACGATTGAAATGTCTGCGGCAAAGTGTGCAGTCCTTTTCAAATTGCGGTTTTGCTTACTCTACTTCAATACGTACAGAAGGTAGCTTAATGAAAGATCTTTTTAGCTTAAACAACGTTTGAACAGCTTCTACTGATGTCGAAACCCCTTTTGCTACCTTTGTGCTACTGACTTTGATTCATTAAGTATACATATTTTTACATAGTTTCTTAAACAAGAAAAGTTGGAACAGGATAACGTAATTTATTGCCAAGCAATCTATTTTGATTGTCAAGAAATCATAATTAAACTTAACTTAAGGCACCTATTTATGCAACATTCCCATCAGCTATTTGTACACATTAATATTTTTAAAATCAATAGATATTTTTATCCATTAAGCTATCACTCCATTTTTAAATATGTAGTATATATTTTTATACTTATATTTTACGAGTTATCGTGGCCGTGTAACAATATGAACTTCTGCTTGCCAAGCGTGGAAGCTGTGGCATAACCTCCTACAAGGCAATATATTGGGAAGGTTCAGCAGTGAACTTCGTATGCCGTAGGTAATGGATAGCCGGATGAATATTTTTATACGAACAGACGGAAATATTAATGCGTTTGAAGTCATAAAATGTAAGAGTAAAGTCGGTCTTAATACGTCCAATGCTTGGCGGTTTGGGTTTTTCTAAAGTTTTTGTAGTTTAAAGAGTTAAAAATTGTCTGCCATGATACTTAAATGTTTATTTGTATATTTTCCTTGAGCTATAGTACTTTGTTATTACATTTAAACTGATAGTATCCTTAAAACGACACAAGCAAACTCACAATCCATGTAATAGTATAGTGACTACTGCACTTTACGGGCACACATACAAACAAAGAAACAGATGCGTTGTCAAATCTGAGCCAACCGGCATAAAATTATACTGGCACTCTGTACCCATAATATTGAAATTCAGCAATTCAAGCACTGCTATGTGGCAACAGAATTAGCTAAGAGAATAATGATTTCTTATATTTACGCGAACACTATACATTGATTAAAACTACTTTTACGGATTTTATCGCGTTTTATTTATTTTTAATTTATTTTTAATTTTTAATACCCGATGTTTCGGATGCTTTCCAGCATCCATGGTCATGGTGCTGGAAAGCACCCGAAACTTCGGTGGTCCCCTTGACCATGGGTGCTGGAATGCACCCGATACGTCGGGTATTAAAAATAAATTAAAAATAAATAAAACGCGATAAAATCCGTAAAAGTAGTTTTAATTAATGTATAGTGTTCGCGTAAATATAAGAAATCATTATCCTCTTAGCTAATTCTGTTGCCACATAGCAGTGCTTGAATTGCTGAGTTTTAATCAATAGCTAAGAGGATGATAACTGCTCATACTTTAATTGCATAACTTAATTCTTGCCTTTCTACATTGAACCATCAGGCGTCCAAACAGTCTTCACCTTTTCATAGTCAAGTTATCATGCATTTAAATCAAACGGATTGCTACATTAAACATTTGAATACAATGAAATAAGCTGTCAGCATGTGTCTTTCCATAAGATTACAAAGTGTGCGTCTTCAAGGCGACTTCAAGAGTGAATAGGCTTTTGTTAAATCGTTGCGCTTTGCCATCTTTAGCTACATCGTCACTTACCATTAGGTGTGGCTTAGTGCTGGCTAAGAATAGTAGAAAAAACGACGGAATACTTGACGTCCTATCACTTTGTACAGTCCAAGAGTGAGGTCTTGGCCGTTAGCTTGTACATAGCGGAGGCCTTCATTCGTATTTGGCACAAAGCATTTCTTTCGGAGCGTCATTCCTATGGTCCTCCTGAGAAATTGTGCAATTGGATCGCCAGTTTTCTAGTAGATAGGAGCATCAAGGTCATTGTAGACGGTGTATACTCTTATTACAAGCCTATTAAAGCTAGTGTTTCACAAGGCTGCGTGCTATATCCAACGCTTTTTTTCTACATATCAGTGCTACATTCATGGTTATGCGGAAAATAGCACTTGCAATGCTTTATACACCAGCCACGCCTATATTTCTCAGTAAAAAGTCGCCGAGCACCGAAACAAACATGTGTCTTAGAGATTTAATAAACAAAAACTGCAGTTGTATGTTCCAATGTCTGCAACTTTACAATGCGCAAGTTCAGCCTCAAATAGAATACTGTTCCCATCACTAGGCCGGGGCTCGCCGATTTAATACGCAAAAAGATGTTTCATCTCTTTTCGTATTTTATCGAATCTATCACAAGGAGTATTGTGAGAAAGTTTTTGGCTAATTTCATTCCATTCATTATTGCAATGCAATTATTGTATTAAATGAAAGCTTGGCTTCCTTTGCCCTCCTTCTTCTCTCATAACCAATAAACTGGATAAACAATGTGAGGGGTGATGTGAGTAGGAAATGTACATGTTTTGAGATGGTGACTGATTGAGAAGAATGGTAAGTAAAGGAAAAATACGCCAACCCAAAATAGCTACGGATACGGACAGAAAGAAGATTCATTTCAATATTAATATGGACGTATTCAAGGCAAAAGTAAATAGGTTTTCGTTTAGCGTAAAGACAGTGCATTTTACCACTTTGTGCGTAAAAAAAAATTGGGATTTTCACAGTTTTATTGCTATAAGACTACGAAGTGTATAATTAAGTAATAGAAGTGTAAATTAAATTACGATACACAAAAACTTATAGAATGTTTTTTTACCTTAAACTGCATAAGTATAATAATGTTTAAAAGAAGCGATAAGAGATAGTGGTAATACATTGCCATGCAAGCCACGATTTCTAAATCACGTGATTTAAAATATAGCTACATATGTATTCAATTCATCATGGGTGTACATACTATAAACACGAGAAATATGCATAGGCTAGTAATACCAATTACTTGGCTTCAAAGAGTCAGTAATTTCTACATGTTCCTATACTACGCTCTTTCATAGTAAAGTCTCTGAAAAAGATTATCTATCAAATAATTAAAAACATCGAATGAATAACAATAACAATAATTCAACCCCTGGTAATGATCGCTACCATTTTTTTTTAATTTCCTTTGCTTGCTTTGCTTTGATAGCTGGAGTTTGTTTATGAAAAGTGCTGGTGCAATGAAGGAACGATCTATGAAGAATTTATTAAAAGGGCTTTTATATATTTAGATGTTCTCTCGACCTTAGAGCCTTGTACCGTAATTAGAGATGATAGTAGGAGACCCTATGGTATGACTTTGGTCTTTGGGAGAGAACTAAAGCAATAGTCTGGAATGATACATCATCCTCATCATCAGCCTGCGGCAGTCCACTGCTAGACATAAGCCTCTCCTAAATCGTGTCACGTAACCTGATCTTCGGCTATACGCATCCAGTTTCTATCGGCTACCTTGCGCAGATACCGTTGCTCCATCTTGTCAGGGGGCGTTCCACACTACGTTTGCCTAGACACGGTCTGTTCTCCATAATAGTCTACTCCACCGGTTTTCACTTCGGTGAAAGACATAACTAGCTCATTGCCTTTTCAGTTTACAAACATGGAAGGCTATGTCAGTGATCTTGGATATCTTCATTTCAAATTTTATCTACCAGAGAAACTTCTACTATTTTCATTGTTTGCTGAGCGAATTTGAAGTTTTGGTGTAGCCGTATCGTCATTGACCACGTTTCGGCATGATAAGTTACAGGCAGAACGCACTGGTTAAAGTCTTCAGACTTTGCGATATGAGTGACGAGAAAACTCGACGGAGTTTCTAAATGCTGCCCAGCCTAACTGAATCCTCCAAATCGGCTTCTTTCTCAAAGTTATTCTCACCTATTTGCAATATCTGCCCGAGGTAGGTATATTCCTGGAGAACTTCGAGAACTGAATCCTCCATTCGGCTTCCTTCTTAAAGTTATTCTTACCTAGTTGCAATATTTGCCCAGGGTAGGTATATTCCTAGACAACTTCGAGAATTTCACCATCAATAGTAATTAGAACTGGCATGACGTGATCGTTAAACATAACTTTTGTCTTGTTCAGATGCATGCAAAGACCAACACGTCAGGAGAATTATCTCAGTCTGTTTAGCATGTCGTGGAGTACTTGCAGCGCTTCTGTGTGAGGTGTAGTCACCGTTTACGTTAATACTACGTCCTTTTCAGTCTATAGTCTTAAAAACATCTTCCAGTGCATTTGTAAACAGTTTAGGGGATATAACATACCAATGTATCACTCCGTGATGCAACTGGATTGGTTTTGTTAGACTGTGATTTACTTGGATGGACATCGTACTGGTGTCGTAAAGGCATCTCAGCTGTACCACCAGTCAATTTGGCAACCTACGTTTCAATGGAGTCAAAGACTTTCTCATAATCCACAAGTGCAAGTCACAGGGGCTAATTATACTTTACTGCCTTCTGTTGTATTATTTGCAACACAGTGTGAACTTAGTTTAAAGTGTCAAATCATCCTCTAAGCCCAGCCTATTCCGCAGGCTGAAAGTCGTTGAGTCTTCGCACGAGTCGATTTGTGATGACTCTCGAAAACAATTTATAGACGAGGCTCAGAAGCGAGATGGATCGATAATTTTTCAGCATAGTCTTGTCACCTTTCTTGTGAAACAAGGCTGTAATGCTTCTGTTTCACGCCTTTGGAGTTCTCTCATCTTGTAAGATACAGTTGAAAACTAACAGAGGTTTTTTTAGCAAGGGTTGACTTCCAGCCTTTAAGAGCTCTGTTGTAACTTTATCTTCTCCGGGGAAGTTTACGATTTTAAGTTGGCCGAGGGCCGGATCAATCTCCCCAAGGTGGATGTCTGGTACCGCGTCGGTATAGTGGCGGGTCACTGTAGCTCTAGGATCATTTCATTTGGGGTCAGGTTTTGGCTTATGATAGGCATATATTTTGCCATAATAGCGTTTGATCTCAGAGAGAACCTCAAACTTTGAGGTGAGGATTTTGTCAACATGCGTCTGGAGTTTTGCGACGAGACTTCTTTCAAGCAGCATATATTTTGGATTCCTTGTTTTGCTCTATTTCCGCTTGTATTACTATTGTATTATAGCGACGCAGGTCCCACCTTATAGCTTTCCTCACAAATGTCTGATCTGAGAACTTCGACTTTCGGCCATATGTTGCTTGCCACAAAACCTGCATTGAATCACAAAAAAAACAGGGATGCTACGTACATCGACATTTTAATAACATCTTATATCATAAGTATCACATTTAGAGCTGAGGTGGCTTGCAGCTAAACTAAGTAAGTGTAAGAAAGTATGACTGTCTGTGAGATAACTGCAAATTCTGGGGCGTGTGATGTAGATGATACCGGTATGCGCATTTCACGTGCGGTGAAGTTCCTCAAGAAACTGTAGTTGTTGCCGCTGGTGATAAGAGGCCTTATTTATTTTTTGCTCAAAGGCTAAATTTAGCCATTCAGCAGGGAGAATATAAATGTTTAAAAAAAATTCCAAGCGTGTTTCCTGCTGATTCTTTCCGGAACATATTTTTTTCGAACTATTATTAAAGCATAAATGACTTTCAATATGTATTTTAGTAATCTATTTACAAAAATATTCTATTTTAATCTATTCTCTTAATTATACGATAAGTATCAATTATATTAGGCACTACGATTCGTATCATATGAGATATACGGTATCTGTAGTCCTTATTAATAAATCAGTATTTATTAGTAGCCTTTCCAGTATAAGGCCTAATAGAGGAAAATTCATTGGGAAACTTCCTAATTCCCATTAGCTGGATCCATATTGTGTTACAAGTTTTCGTCAAAGTAGCAAAGAAGAGGCGGTTTCTCGAAGGAAGGCTTTTAAAAATTTCTCTTAATCTTCAGCAGTACAAAGAATTTGTCACACCTCATTATTTAGAAACTTAGTAACAAGATCGCAATAAATCAGATTTGAGATAAGGTGACTAAAATATAAACAAAAAAAAAATTACTAGGTTTTTTGCACCTACTGGTAAGTGTCGATCGCCGTACATGAAAAACTGCAACACCAAGGGAAACGTTGGAGCGTTGCTCTCTGTCGTATCGGTCGTAAGGAAGTTGTGCGAGGAAGAAAACTTCTTGTAAATCACACAATGGTGGACTGCCAATCATACAGCTGCTGCAACTAGTTCAAACAATTTCTCAGAGCACTCCCCTTGGTAGATATGATAAAATACGCAAACAGATGCAACTCTTTGCTTATTTTATTGTGTCCTATCGTATTTTTATCGCCTTCGAATAACTTCGATTCTTCACCGCATGTGGACCACGCGGACTGGTGTAATCTACAACAAAATTGCCCAAATATGCAGTTTTCTCACAGAGATTAATAGTCTTTTACACTTACTCAGTTTAGCTGCCTGCCACCTTGGCCCTAAATGTGATACTTTTGGCATTAGGAGTTGGCAAAATGTACACGCACGTAGCATCCCAAGCTAGGGGTTTAGTTCTCCCCCTAAGACCAAACTAATACAATAGGATCTCGTACTATCGTCTTTAAATATGGTACAAGACTCTAAAGTCAAGGGAACATTTAAAGAGATAAGAGCCCTTAGAATAAATTCGTCAGAGGTCGGTAGGCACTTTTCTTACACAAGATACAGATAACAAAAAAATTTGAAAAAAAAAAAGATAAATTCTTAGTAGCGATCTATACATTATCATGGATTAAATTATGATTAAAAATTTTCATCCGAAATTTTAAATTATTTATAGATATGTTGTGCATATTTTCTGATACTTTACTATGAAAAAGCGTATGTACTCGTATAGGAACATGTAGGAATTACTGATACTTTGGAGCCGAGTAACTGGTATTACTAGCCAATGCATGTTTCTCGTGTTTATAGTATGTACACCACATGATCAATTGATTACATATGTAGCTATATTTTAAACCACGTGATTTAGAAAACGTGGCTCTTCATGTGTTACCACTACCAGTTATCACTACGTTTAAACATTACACTGCATATGGAAAGGTAAAAAAACACTCCATTAGTTTTTGTGTATCGTAATTTAGATAACACTTCTATTACTTAATTAAACACTTCGTAGTCATCATAGTTCATAGCAACACAACTGTGAAAATACGTATTTTTTTACTTTTTATAGCAAGGGTTTGATAGCAACCCAATAAGGTAGAAAATAAATAAGCACAAGATAGGAAAACGCACTGTCTTTACGTAAAACGAAAACCTATTTACTTTTGCCCTGAAGACGCCCATATTTACCATAGGATTTTCATATTCTTTCTGTCTGTGTCCGCAGTGATTTGGGGTCAGCATAGTATTTCCTTCTCTTACATTTTTCTCGGTCAGTAATAATTTCAAAACATATTTGTTTCCTACTCATATTACTCTTCACATAGTTAATCCAACTTAATGGATATGTGAGAAGAGGGAAGGCTAAGAAAGCTAAATTGCAAAATATCGTAAATGGTCATTCAAAATAAAAATTACTGAAGAAGCCTAAATATAATTTTCAAAAACCTAATCAATGATACCTCACTTGACATATTTCATCGGCTTTTATTTTTCTTTTAAGCAATATGGCGTTTGATTTTCGCCGTATTGAATTTTGATTACTATCATGTATTTAGTTGCACTCACATGATTAGTAGAAATCGTTTGACATAAGAATCATCAAATTCGATCCATACAAGGCATTCCATATTAGACCTCACGGGTGACAACGCATCTGCTTTTTGATACTTAATCGAGGATAAATTCGCTCGTTTGTCACCCTAATTAAAAAAATACATGGTTGATTTTCAAAGATAAGCCAAATTGAAATTTTAAATTCAAATATATAAATATTTATATTTTACAGTTATTGCAGTTTTTGAAAATACGATTAAATAAGGCTTATACTTTTTTTTTATAACTATCCCAAACAAAATTTGATTTATGAGCGTAAACCTACTGATCGACAGTTGCGAATGTATAAGAGCGCAGTAAAATCAGTCTTCTACGCTCTGACAGCGCGCGACATGTTACACTCCCGTTCACTCGGGACCTTTTTGGCGGGAAAATTTCTAGGTTAGGAAATTTTTTGCAATATTGCAAATTTTGCTATATTTTCACTTTGAGACAATATTTATGGATAAAACTTACAGGAAGTCTTGTTGAATGTATAAACTATCGAATAAAATTATTTTTGGTTGCTAGAAATTGTAATAAAGTATATAAATTACACTGTATAGCATAATAGTAGTATAAACTTCAATTTTAGTGACAAAATTACTACTAATTTGAATTCTACACCTTTGTTTTTGGAGAAATTTATATGAAATTGTTTGGAAATATGTATATTTTATGTTTTATGTGTTTCCATTCGTTACTCATACCAAAATATTAAAATATTAAAAAATTAAAAAAAAAATAAAATAATATTTTATCTGTGACATTTCGAACAATATTTCTAAAATATGTTCGTGTGAATTTGAAATAAATACAACGTCATGTTATTTCAAAATATGTAGGAAAACTATTTTTACTTACATTTTACACTAAAAATAAATGAGAATTTGAAAAATAACACATTTATAACCCGCCCGCCAAAACAGGCCTTTCGGAATTTGAAGTACTTTTGGCAATTTACTTTTCACTTTTTATACCACAAATTATATATCTACGTGTTGACTATATTACAAGAAATGTAAAAAGTATAATACTTTCGTTTTTAGTCCAGACACAAATATAAAATTCTATAAAAAAGACAGAGCAACTTCATCAAAGTGACACGTGGAACGCCGGAAGTTCAGAGTGATTTCTTTTTTTTTTTCTAAGAAACATTGCCAGGTTATGGTTTAAAATAAAAGAGCATATCTTTGTCTTTGATACTAATATCTATTGCATAGTGTCTTTGGTTTTGTTTAAAACGAAAAAATAGTTTTTTCATAGGTAGACATGTTTACATAATTCTGATCTAATTCGATCACTACTTGGCGGGCGTAAGGTTGGTATTGCGCGATCGAAAGTGAGCATGGCTTGGCGTACAGGTTAAACTACTGAAATCCCACGCCTTTTAAATTTAAAAGATATAAAGCACAGAATTTTGAGATTATTTTTAATTATTTTTTCTTCACCATTTGTCCATATTACTTATTTTGAACCTTCTTTGCAAATTTGGGTGACTATTGCAAATTGACCCTGTATAGGTAGATAAACACATTACTCTTCACAGTCGAGTAAAAAGACTCTACTACTTGGACATCTCTATTTTCTTTGTGGTAATCAACACACGTTATCAGATTAAGTTTGACTATTATCTTCACTTTTACGAGAACGTGGTTAATGGAGAATAACAATTTTGGCTGCAACTGAAAACAGTAAAGAAATCTCATATATACCCACCTTATTCCTTTCTCTCTAAAAGTAATTTTATGGAGTTTTATTTTCATGCAAGTGTACAATGATTAGTATTTTAAAAACTCAATCAGGGTAACACTGCCGACGACATTCTAATTGTGCTTTTACAACGTGCAGACTGCATCAGCAAAGATAAGTGGGCAATTCAAAAAGAGAAAAATAAAGTTGCGTCCGATAGCGGTTCAGGGGATCGCCGCCCGCCTGCGCGGAGCCTCATCCCTCCACCCCACTCTTCTCGGCCCGCACACCCCTTCAGTCAACTTCAACCCCCGACGCAGACTGTCGTTTCGTTCGCGAACTCTTCAGCGCAAACACAAATGGTTGCTTACAATATACTCGAAAAACAAGTGAATGAAGTGTTTTTTCGAATGTAGCGTGCTTGTGTGCGAGTGTTGGAAGTGAAATTTGGGAATCATAAAGTGAAATAACTTTGAGTGAATTCATCTTTTCAAATGATCTACACGTAAGTTTATATTTTTATTTCGCTCTACGTAAATAATTTCTGTGAATAATTTTGCGGCACTGAGGTTTGAAAGTAGTTGCTCCCTCATAAAATAATGACAAAAAATTAAAACCATGGTCAAACTGGACAATAAGAAAAATAAAAATTCTATGATAGATGTAAAAACCAGAATCAAAATATAAAATACAAACTATTCCATAAAAAATATTTCTCAGTAATTATTTTAATGGTATTTTTAGTCGTTAATGAAAATATAATAGTCATATTTTAAAGTACGTGTTTCAAGAAACTCAGGCAGTAATAAACTAGTTAATACTTTATTTATACTTAACTTATTTTAAAATTAAATTAAATATCTTTTAGTTACGGTTATTAAGCTTGTTTCTTATTTATATAAGTATATTATTTAAAACTAGAAAAGTAAGTGTACACAAAAATCTTTTCAGATATGTCGTATACATACATATATAATAAATAATGCAACAAAATGAGGATACTGTTTACTTAAATGGTCCTTTATTGCTTGAGCTACGGAGGGATTAAACACTAGTCAGTGCAGATTAAATGCACGTCGTAATAAACTTAGCTATTACAAGTCTTAACCTTGCATTACAATGTAATTTCGATTAAGTTTAATTTCTTATATAGTAATTGATGGATTTAAAAATTAAATTCTGTTGAGCTATATATATTATTAATATAGATATATTTAATATAGATATATTTTATTCATACAAATAAAATAAAAAGTTTATTTTTTATTTTATAGTAAAAATTATGCGACAGTTGAAAAGCGACAGTTTAAGAGACAGTAGCGTTATGGTTACGGACTACGAAATCTAGGGTCACGGATTAATCCGCAATTTAACAACCACACAAGCATTTCAATCTTAGCTGTAGTAGGTAATAGGAATGGTAGTAATTTTAATAATTGGTCCCGCTAATGTGTTTTAAATAAAAAATATATTATTTAAGTAACGTTTAGAAACAGTCCTTAAATTTAAGTAACTACAAACAAAACGCAAAGTATGGAGTGGAAAATATAAAATAAATTAAATTGCGTAGATAAATACAATTAATTCATTGTATATTTTATTAAAGGGTGGAATCCTAAAAAAAAAAACAAATTAATATACCAAACAACTGGGATCCTTGCTCATTGAGAATTTAATGCAGAATTGAGAAGTAACAGCTTGTGTCATTACATGGTATATCCAAGACTCGACCGGGTATGGCCTAACGTGCACAGAACATCAGCGTGAAATTAGAGCATAATGTTACTGGTGCATACGCGTTTACTGGTGTGTGATAAAACCGTAGATCATTTTTATGGGTATTCCATTTAAACCATCAGGGAATAAATTTAAACCTAACAACAACCTAACAACAACTAATATAATATGCATATTTGTCTATGGAGTTGGTTTCTGTTTTACTTTCCTTACACTATTGTGTTCTGTATAATTTGGTTTTTTCACTAAACATTTGTATTAACAAATGTTTTATTTTATAGATAGGATTCGTTCCTGAGAAAATAATAAATCTATGGACCATGGCATTAACTTATCATCAGGCTTCAAATAAACTAAATTGTGATCTCTTTTGTCACTCTAAATAAGTACGTAAAGTGCAATAATATAGTTTTACGCAATGACAGGCCTGTTGGTCTAGTGGTTAGTGATCCTGACTGCTATGCCGGAGGTCGTGGGTTCGATTCCCACCCAGGACAAATGTTTGTGTGATGAGCACGGTCATTTGTTCTGTGTCTGGGTGTAATTTATCTATAATATGTATGTATTTAGAAATATATAAGTATGTTTATCAGTTGTCTAGTACCCATAACACAAGCTCTGCTTAGCTTGGGACTAGATGGCGTTGTGTGATTGTTGTGGAATATTATTATTATTATTATTATTAATGTTCAATAGAGTTTTACATTGATTCTACTAATTTTACGAAAATCACAATAAAAGTGCGTTATTATCACTAATAATGGAAATGTATCACTGTACACTACTTACTTGAACGGTTTTCTTTGATTACTGTTAATGATTTCAAATTATTCATTAATGATAATATACGAGTTCATGGTAGAGCCACGTATATTATAATATTATGGTTGCAGCACATACTGCCACTATATTACGTTTGTATTACAAATGATTCAGATTGACTGGGAAAAACCACGCTCCTACGTAAAACCAGCTTTAAATAGCAGCTTAATGCGGTCGTGTTTCGTAAGGTAAGAAAAGAGAACCGGAGATTCGTTTTACTGCAGACAGGACATTCCAAGCTTAGTTTTCAGGGGTTACAACGCACTTTCCTCGTTCTCAGTAGAGGATACTAGGCTGCACTAAAAGTATCGGGAATGGAATATTTTCACTGTTCCTGTCATATTAAAATCTTTTTTATTGAAAACTCCTTGTTTTTAAAAATCGAATACCATTTATTTATTAAAAAAAAAGATTCTCGGTCTTGTCACAAGGTTTTGTCAAACATCTTTAGTCGTTGAGAAAATAGAATTGACTCGAGAAAATTCAAGAGCGATGATTTATTATGACTTTCGAAGTGGTTTAACGCAAAAACAGTGTGTTGACCGGATGATTTCTGCATTTGGTGATAAAGCCCCATCCAAAACCACAATTTATCGCTGGTTTGCTGAATTTCAACATGGACATGTCAAGCTCAGCGATGATCCCCGTCAAGGTCGTCCAAAAACTGCAGTCACCCAAGAAAACGTTGATGCTGTGCGTAAGCTGATTGAGGAAGATCGACGTATAACATACTGCGAAATTTAGGCAACTTAAGACATTGGCATGAGTCAAATACAAATAATCTTGCATGAACAATTAGGTGTAAAAAAGTTGTTTTTCCGATGGATACCGCATTCGCTCTGTGAAGAGCAAAAAGCGGCTCGCGTTACTTGGTGCGTCAGAACTCTCGAAAGATTCCATGCAGGATCCTCAAATGCTGTATACAATATTGTATCAGGTGACGAATCCTGTATAAACGCGTACGAACCCGGAACAAAAAACCAGTCACGAGTTTGGGTTTTCGAAAATGAGTTAAAGCCAACAAAAATTGTTCGTTCACGGAATGTTGCAAAAAAAATGGTGTGTCCAAAACCGGCCACATTACGACTATATTCCTCTTTATCAACAAAGAACGGTTAATGCAGAGTGGTATACTAGCATTTGTTTGCCACAGGTCGTTTCTGAACTCCGTAAAGAGAACTGCAACATCATGACAACATCACGACAATGCGAGCTCTCACACCGCACACAGAGTAAAAGAGTTTTAGAGCAAGAAAACATAGAATTATTAGACCATCCGCCGTACAGCCCCAACGTAAGCCCTAATGATTTCTATACTTTCCCTAAAATAAATAATAAATTGCGTGGACAGAGATTTTCATTACCTGAAGAACGAACAATACAAAACGGCCATTTTGGAGACCCCACCTTTCGAATGGAACGGTTGCTTCAATGATTGGTTCCATCGTATGGAAAAATGTGTCATATTTCGCGGAGAATACTTCTACATTTTTTAATAGTAATGTAGTGTCACTTCCTTAATTCCCGAAATTTTTAGTGCCCTCGTAGATGTAGATGCTTAAGAGTCACAGCATCCATTTACCATCAGGTAACTAGTTAACTAATTCCGTTACGGACACTGGACGTTTTCATAGAATAAGGATAAAAAACGAGCACACGGACTTTGTGCTTATTCCTATTCTATAAAAAATCCCAGTATGCGTGTTACCTTAGCTAGCAATCATCGAAAATCTTGTTAATTTTTTGTACATATGATACAATTTTAACTGATTCTTTTTTAATCCAAAAAGAGGTAATACTTCAGGGGTGGTCCTATATAAATTTTGAGAAAAAATTGCACCGCTAAGAGTGGCAGAATAGGGAATCGCATTTTTGATTGAACTATTTAGACAACATTGAGGATGTACTAACCACTTAGTCCATTCCAAAGAGTAAAAAAATACTATCTCTAAAAATTTAAAGCGAATTTCAAAAAACTCAAAGAGAATTAAGTGATTATAATTATTTTACATAATATGTTAGCCACGGATATTCTAGTCTTGTACGTTATAGAGCAATGCTGCAGCTATATCAGTAGTATGGTTGTAGCACGAATGGGTCGGCTTGACACAATACCAGCGCGCTGCAGCGTAAAATAACAACTGTATCATATGGTGAGTGAAGAGAACCGGAGACCCTTTTACTGGAAATAAGGCATTCCATCTTAGCCCTCACAGGCGATAACGCATCTGTATTTCGATTTGTAATCGAGGATAGATGCAGATGTCTATAGGCCACAGCAACCACTTACCATCTGGTGGACTGTGTGCTCGTTTGTCACCGTTATCTTATAAAAATATTCGATTTTTTAATTCCTTCTATTTGTTTGTTGTTATATTATTACTGAAAACTTTTAATCAAAAGTTTTTTTTTGACTAGCAGTTTAGTTATATAACATCCGTCTGATGGAAGAATTAGTGCCTTAATTATTACAAGTCACAAACTAATGAGAGGGGAGTCAAGGAGTACCTAATTTAGTACGTCTATACTGAGATTCCAAATCAACTTTCATTTGCAGAGGGGTTCCCTGCATATAAAAGGCCAACGTTATGCAGTGGAAAGTTGTTTAAAATATCGAAGCTGAAGCATTCAACGACAATAGATTTACATCATTTGTTTGCTAACACATAGTCGATATAACTACCATGTAGTGAGTCTTAAATTAAAATCCTGGCTAAAGTCAACATTTGCACCAATTGTTGATTATTGGTGTATTTATGTTGTTATTATGTCTATGAGGCTACGACCGAGCATTGTGATAAATTATTTCCTTTAATTTTTTCTAAAACTTATGGCTGTAAATTACTCAGTTGTTTTTTGGTCGGAGTTGTATTTGAAACAAATTCATATAATGTAATCTGAATTTCTAACATAGTAAGTAATTATTCGTTACATATACTTTTTAATGCTACTGTGTTTCATATGGTGAGTGTGGTGAACCGGAGATCCTTATTACTGGAAATGAGGCATTCCATCTTAGACCTCAGGCGTGAAATTATAACTGCATTTTGATTCTTAATCAAGGATAGATGTAGATGTCTGTGGACCACAGCATCCACTTACACTGAACTTGGACTTTCTGCTTGTTTGCCACACTTGTTCTATAACAAAAATTATGCTCGCTTCATCCTATAGGTATTGTTTGAGGTGACTATGGGAAATGCTACAAAATCTTGTGGCTTCTGATTGATGGCGTTAACCCTATCCAGAACCGCGACGTGCAGCGTCAATGATATGAGACGTCTAGAAATGAAAACAATCAATACGCCTTTTACGCATAATGATAAAATCAAATACATAAAACGGTAGAAGCGCACGTCCAGTAGTGTAAATTTAAGGGCTGATGATAATGAAGAACAAGAAATAATTCTACGAAATATGTATATATGTGAAAAGGAATTTATAGTTTAACATAACCGACGATCATCGACTTACGCCGATATAAAAGTAGAGAATTGAATGGTTGCCAAAATCCATAGCTATTCCATAAATCGTATTTATAGGAATGCGTAAAGTTATTCAATAGATATTTAAATACATATATGTAAATTTGAAGGTTATCCATTCATCTTCCAGCCTATAAAACCAACTGATGAGTAGACTGCCTCATGAGGGGATATTGCCATAGTTACAATTCTTGGCGGGCGGGTTGGCAACCACAGTTTTTCTTAAACATTTTGAGTTATTATTAGAAAGATACTGCTACCCATCTTTGATTTAGTTTCCTTCATTCGCTTCTTACGATATCCTTTGAACGATATTCTGTAGTGAATATTCTTACACTACATATTTTATACGTGGTAGAGCCATGCTGCAGATATATTAGTAGTATAGTTGTAGCACCAATAGGTCGGCTCGACCATGCTCTCACATAATACCAGCGTAAAATAGTAGCTTAATGATACTGTGTTTCGTATGATGAGTGTGGAGAACCGGAGACTCTTCTTATAATATAAGATATATTAAAATTAAACAAAAATATTACGCAGAAAATTTCCCTATCTCTTAAATTTTAATGCTGAATTGATTTTTAATTTTTTGCTATTCAATAATATTTTTTAAATACATTGCATTAATAAAAGATGAGGTAATAAAACCTTTTTACGTGAAATTAATGGGTCTTCAACTTTGTGCCAATCATTTTCTCATATCCCAAGTAGTTTTTAAATAAGCATGTATCAATAGTAATAAAACTGAGTAGTTCCGCGACAATTTGACTAAAGACTAGTAAAGACATGCAAGTGCACTATGCAGACAAATACGTGGGTCAAAGTAAGTTTAAAATTAATTTTTTACGTAATAAGTAACCGCACTGATAACTATTTTGACACTTTTTCTACAAATAATATAGGTAAATGATTTCTAGTTGTCGTATGTTATCCTTTGTATACGTCTAAGACTAACCTTGATGCCAAATTTAAAATGTTATGTCACCTACATAAAAAGTATCCTAGGTTTTTAGTAAACTAGTCAATGACTTAGTCCGTTAGTGAATGAACTTTTTAGACCTTCTAAACATAAGGACTACGCAAAAATGTTGCATAACGTGTAATCCTAATTTGGTTAACTGATGGTAATCTCACAAAAAAAATTGGTTTACCCTGCAGCCCATCCCTGGAACTTCTAGTGAATTTAAAATTCAAAGCGCTCCAAATTTCACCAAATTATGATGTTAAATATGAAATATCGGAATAATTTAAAAAAACATATTTTTCCAAATTTTTTCGTTAACCGTATCTCACGAACAAATCAACTGATTTTGACCGGACCGGCGGCGATCGACGTGGTTTTCCAAGGTTAAAAGCTGATTATTTTTAGAATCGATCGGTAAAGCCGTTTAAAATTTATTCCTATAAAAATGTTTTTTAATTTTTTTTATTTTAGAGACTTCATACACACACATACATACAGACACCATCGAAAAATTGTCAGGGTGGCTTCCTGTGACCCCAAAACGTCAAGATTTGATGAAAACTCGATTTTTGAAAAACGGGGTAAAAACAATATCTTACCAATTTTTAAAAAAATTTAATTTTCTTAGTGGGAAGATAAAAAATTGTACTGCTTTTTGAGCTATATAGACGGCACATTTTCACTTCACCACACTGATACGTTGGGCTGATTTGTTTACTCTGGTTCTACGTGCAGATATCCTCATTTCTAGCTGTATAACACGCAGAGAAATTACGAGCACACCCTACCCATAGCTCGCTGTACAACCTTAAGCTTTCCCATGCAACCAGGACCACATTTCAAATCTAAATGTCATTACTGGCAACACGCACCGATTGTACAATGTTTAATCGTTTAGGGGTATTAATATTGATATTTGTATCAATTAATGAAGCCTTTGACACTTCAAAGATAAAGATGCCTACCGGCACTTTGAATTTCGAATTCAATCAAGGAAAGTTAGAAAGGATATATGCACGTACACATACACATATACATAAAAATGCATACACACAACTAGACATAACCGAGATCGTTCCAGAGTTTTCATCCTAAAACTGACATACGAACAAATTTACCTCTTGATGAATATTTTTAGAATATTAAGATAAATATTATGGCTACACTTTCCTGAATTCACTATTTACATAATTAAAATTTTAGAGTAAAGTCCATTATTGTCTTCCCACGGGAAAATGCCGAGTAGTTCTCCAACATGAACTAAGTACCTAGTGTTCATTTTCATGTTGAATACTCAAACTAATAAAGAAAGAAAGCCACAGTAACTAAGTCAAAACCATGTCCAACTTTTTGTAACAACACGCACTTACATATTTATGTTTATATGTGCCTCTAAAATATTTTGTAACCGTAAATGATTTTAATAATATATGTATGCGTCCAACGGACAACTTCTACAGGCTGATAAAGAGAGAATGAGGAACGATGTATGTGCGTGTAAAAATTTGAGCATGGTTTTGGCATCACTTGACAAACAACGTTCCGTCTATTTTTCTTTGTTGGTCTAAAGTTGAATAATAATGAACCACAATTTAAGGTTTTAGTAGAAATCCTTCTTTTAGTTTAAAGACATCTCTATGTGGGTGGATAACATTCCCTACATATTTTCACTTACCACCAAGCAACCAGAAACTTGTAGTCTAGTGAAATAGTGCAAATATGTTTCGTAGAATGTGAATCAAAGATTTTTGATGTGAAACATCTGTTCTATTGGAGCGCTTTGGCAGTAAAACCGATTCGTACGCCGTGACAGCAGATAACGTAACGCCCTCATACCTCTCATGCGCCACCGCTCTCGACAGTGTAGTGTAGTTTTTTATCAATGGAAAATAATATTTAGCATTCAGCAGTTCCAAAGATTTATTCTTAAAAATAGACTTACCTACATATAACTTTTTACCTCTTTATAATTCTAGTGTAAATACACGTATGTGAAATAAAATGGCGTAGGGTAAGTATTTATTTAAAATTTATTTTATAATCAAAAAATACTCTATACCAATTTTCGTACCATGACGGGTTATGGGTTATGGTACCAGATAATCGATTACTCTCAAACTGTAATTCATTCTTACAGTGAAGGGGCTCGCTAACAGAGGACACATGTACCCTTTTACAGGCACGTGGCAGTAAGCTCAAGTTTGGTCATACAATGGTGAGAATGGGGTCTCACTCATTGTATAGTCGCCACAGTTTTTACTCTTCGGCAAGTGAACCTTTCAATTGATTCATTTTATTCCCTAGGTGCAAAAATAGGGTGTTTGAAAATTATTATGCGCTTACGTTTAGTTCGAGTTTTAAAATACCCTCGCAGGACCTATTTCCTTTGTTACATGGGGATTTATATTTACTTTGTTGTTGAGATACTAATATATTTATAAAATAATTTTAAAACAGATAAAAGCATATGATACATATTTGAAGAGAATATAAGTGCAATGAAATTAATAAAAATGAATCGTTTAATATAGAAGTTAAAATATTTCTAATTTTATGTTATGTTTAGATAGTATTTACAATAATTTAGTTTCCCTACGGACCGCTTATTGCTACTGGCTGGTCTGTTCCAATTAAAGAATATTATATGTTGTGTCACTTCAAAAATAAAATAAAACGGCTATTACAAAGAGAGTATTATCTAATATTAAAGTGACAAATGAGCGAATACGAGAGCCTGAGATTCAGTAACTACTGCAATTCATGGATACTTGCAACTTTTTCATGGAAGGAGTGACAAAGCATACAAGCTATCCGATGATAAGTGAGTGTTGTGTCCCGTAGACACCTTTATTTTATTCTCAATTTAATTAAAAAAATGATGTAGAAAATATTGACGTATTTTCACTCCTGCATTGGAATGCCTTGTTAAAAGTTTAAAGATTCTCCAGTTCTCACAATTCATTATATGAAAATCAGCAATATTAACCTGCTATTTCACGCTAGTATTTTGTATGAGCGTCTTTACTATCGGTCGAGCCGTTCTATTCTAGCTGTAGCCTTAATGCGCTACGTGACGGTACCACGTACAGGCTTCAAATAGAAGAAGACTCCTGGTGTATTCATTTCTCTTTTTTTTCGGGATCACAACTAAATTACCTTCAAACTGAAACAAAACCGTAACTGCACTATCATAGGTTCGTGTTACGTCAGTACGGTATGTTTTTGTACATGTGGGAATAAATAAGAGTACGCAAAAAAAAACTTGGGAATGGTTTGTGAATACGCACAAATTTCTACTATAAGATTGAAAGGATACAAGGTAATTTTGTGATGTGTAATGTAAATGAACTGCTTTTTGAAATTGATTATGGTTGCAATTTAGAAATTTTACAACGGTGTTTTTGTTGTATTGTGGGTTAGTCATTTGTATGAGTATGGATTTTCTATACAATATTTTAGAATTAAATAACGTACTTTTGTTATAATTATATAAAATGTTTTTACATTGTTTCATTACCATATAAAACTTGTTAAGTAAGTATATACATACTATTACAGCATAATTTATTTTAACTTTTTTAAGTCCAATTCTGAACTTACAATAAAGTGTGGTGATGTGTCGTTTAGGCGAATATATATTTTGCAGTTTTTTACCCAAACGTGCCTATAACCTAGCTCGATGGATATCTAAAGACACTTTTTGTCCAGGGTTGCTCTTGCTGTCTAGGGTTAAATGCTCGTTGACAAAAATTTTCTTTACATACATCTTCACCGTCTACAGTGGTGATGCCACTATATTTTTAACGCCAGAATTTTAATGACATTATTCTTGTAAATACGGGAGCGCATTTATATAATTATATACTATGTCAAACATTAACAGAATTTTTGGTTTGTATTCTTATGTAACTTTCTATATCATCAGCACTCATCGCAACACTCGCTTTTTCTGCTATGTGTACTATTATACTACAATCACACCACACCAATTCTACATTCACCTGACGTTCTCACTGTTCTTGTTTTCAGTTTTCAAGGAAAGCCTGTACAATATCACGTGCAATTCGGTGATTTCGTGACTCTGCTTTTTAAGGGTTTCTTCTGAACAATTTGCACACTCCTGTCGATGCCCTTTCTATACCTCGAATGATAATTTCAAGAAAGTTTGAATTTCGGTGATTGTGGCAGCCGTGGCCTGTTGAGCTGAGTGTATAGCAGTTAAAGTATACTTAGTAGTTACTTTGTCCTCAGAAAGATTGTCTGAATGTATTTTAGATTACTAAATTGTTCCTTATAGAAAATAATTTACCATATTTTTTTATATTCTCCTCTTGCGAAGTGTTAAAATCGGTAAGAAAGAAGATCATCTCCTTCCTAAAGTTATATAATTGTAATTAAATTATTTCTTCTGGTTGTTTTTCTTTTGATGCTTGGAGGGCAATATGGCGTCAATATCTTCTTATATTCCAACATTCTTATTCTTTATCAGCCTGTATAAGTCCATTGTCCAGCAATGTGCCACCCTGTTATAGGGAAATTCTGGTTTTATCTCCACCCTTGACACCCGGATCGCTGCATTAGACTTCTCACGCCTTTGACCCCGCTGCCCGTCGTTTGTCCTTTACTATACTTGGCTTATAGGAGATGGTTACACTGCCATCTATCGACAGCCATTAGATTTTTATATCATTTCTTATCGTTACCTCGTACAACACCTACGATACGATACGTGGAGATGGTTTATCTTATCTCTCTCTCTCTCTCTCTCTCTCTCTCTCTCTCTCTCTCTCTCTCTCTCTCTCTCTCTGCCATCACAAAGCCAATGAAGACGTTGAATTTATTTTGTATTTTGTTGTATATGTGCATGGCGACGTCCGCGTTAAGTAATAACGCTTGAAATTAAAGCATTTTGTTGACAGTTGTTAAGTGTTTTACTATTCTCCTATGCTCCGTATCGCGAACAAAACATTGGCGACGAGTTCTTGCCTGACACCGCGATCAAAGCAGTATTTAATTAAAACGTATTTTAAAATAAGTTACAAAGTATTTGCATTATGATTTCTTACATTTACGCGCAAACTACACGTTAAGTTAAAATAATTTAACATATTTTATCGATGTACATTTTAAATTTGTAATTCTAGACGTTTCGAAGGCTTTATAGTATCTATGGTGATGAAAAAACAGGGGTGTTTGACATCCATATGTCATAGTTAACCTAAAGGTTTTGGGTAATAAATATTAATATTATTTCGAACTAAAAATGAATGTTCAAGAACTGAAGTTAATTAGTTTCATTTCCAAAATATTTACTCTTATACAATGCAGTCTAAAATCTACGTCACGCATTCGAACTCAATTAGTGAACTGGACGGGCGCCATTTCGAATTATGGTGTTTGGCGGTGCTCGCGCTGAACTGACCCCGTATGCAAATAACACTCATATCCCTAACTATTCGGTTGCATATGCTTGCATAAATTTTCATACTACCCGTGAAAATCTGGATGACACAAATAAAACAAACTTGTGTGTTGTTTCAAACAAGGCGAAATAGAATTTTCAAGTTACAAGTTAAAATAATATTCTATACATCCAATTGGCACCAAGCAAACAGTTAACAAAGTTGTTTCTAATTAAAAAAAAAACAACGGTTCGTTTAACCTTATGATCCATTCTATAATGCTGAAAGCAGAAACAAAACAAAAGCGTAAAATATCAGACCATTTTATTCTAAACGCGATTTTTTTTACAGAATAAGAGTGACAAACGAGCATGCAGTCCACTTATTGTTAAGTGGACTGCATGCTGTGGCCCATAGACATCTACATATATTCTCAATTAAGAATTAAAATGTAATTTGTGTTGCCACTTCTGATAACAAAGATGGGATGGCTCGTTTTCAGTAAAAAAAGTGTCTCCGGTTCTCTACACTCACCATACGAAACACAGCAGAATTGAGCTGCTAAGAATTGAGCTGCTATTTTACGTTGGTATTTTGTGAGAGTGAATCTCGGCCAAGTCAACCCATTCGTGTTACAACCATAATATAGCTGCAGCATGGCTCTACCACGTAAAGAGATGTGTTGCATTAAGATTATGTAGAATGTATTACATCGCTTTACGTAGTACAGCGGTATTGTCCTATCTTTGTGATTGGGGTTCCATCTTAGTTCATTAGCAATAACAACGCATCTGCATTTTGATTTTTTACTGAGAATTCCGTCAGGCTAGCTTGTCATACTTATTCTATAAAAAAGAAAAGTAAATAAGTTACTGGCTCAATTTAGTTTAAATTTACGACGTCGAAGTTGCCGAATGAATAATTCGTTATAAAATCTGTTACAGACGTCCTTTCGTACATAATAAAATGTATTATAAAAGGAAAATAAACTAAGATTATTAAAATTAAAATAATACTTATTTTAAATCATTCCTTGTATGGATTTTTTGCCTTCATACGAAATCTCCCAGCAACTAGTAAAACAAGCAAGAATTTTGATGAATATTTATTTATTTATTGTTATTTAAAAAACTTTATTGCACTTAAAATGTACAATTGGCGGACTTAATGCCTATAGGCATTCTCTACCAGTCAACCATGAGCTAAATAGAGAATTTTAGCAGGTGCCATAAAATATGTAGATAATTTATACGTAAATGTAAATATATAAATAGACAAACCATAAGTGTAAATACAAAAATAAATATACACAACTACAAATAACCTAAGTAATATATGATACATTTCATACATAATGTTTAACTAGTACATAATACATACATTTTAAGTATACTTACATACGAACATAACTAAAACAAATTAAATAATTTAAAATGTCAAGTCACATATAAGCAGAAACAATTAAATATGAAAGTTACTTGCTGGAAGAAGAAAGGTAGTGATCAGTCACCATCCTCTTAAATGTAGCAACAGAAGTCGGTTTTCTGACATGAGGGGGTAATTTATTCCATAGCCTTATGGCCTCAGCAGCGAAAGACTGAGACATAAATTTGGTACGGCGAGGAAAAACACATAATGTAGTTCCCTCGGAGGATCGCAGGTTACGATCGTGAGAAGAACCCAAATACTGAAACTTGCATTTCAGGTATTGGGGAGTGCATGGATCATATAGGATTGAAAAAAGCGTGCGAAGAATTTTAATACATCTACGCTGATGGATAGGGAGCCATTTAAGCTTAGAACGATATATGGATACATGATCGTATTTACGAAGGCCAAAAATAAAACGGTTGCAATTATTTAATAAACGATCCAATTTGCACAGAAGTAGTTGACTCACATCAGAGTAACACACATCAGCACAATCAATGAGTGGTAAAACAAGTACTCGCACCAACATAGCCTTAGTCTCGGTTGGAAGGAAATTCTTGAAACGATAAAGGCCATGCAGGGTGATTGTCACTCTCCGGCTTATTTCGGCCACCTGAGATTGCCAACTTAAATTAGCATCAATCATTAACCCAAGGTCTTTAACTACTTGACTAAGAGGAATAATTGTGCGATTGTAAACGATAGGCTCCAGTGAATTAAAATCTAATTTAGCTATACGGCGTGGACTACCGAGAATTATCGCTTGACATTTAACAGGATTGACAGCAATTCCATAATTTCTGCACCAGTCACAGATGGCCTCAAGATCTAGATTTAAAATTTCGATCGCGGAGTTAACCTCTGCTGGATCAATCCAAGCGTAGCTGTAAATCGTCAGCATACAGATGGTAGGAGCATTTGAAATTTACAGTTATGAGATTTATAAAAATAGAAAACAATAAAGGAGAAAGAATTCCGCCTTGTGGAACGCCAGTAGTAAGATCAGACCAATCAGAGAAAGACTGTTGGTTGATTTTAACTCTTTGTTGGTGACCACGAAGATAATTTGATAACCAATCCAAAACTAAAGAAGAGAAACCCATGTATTTACAGATAGCAAGGAGAATGTCATAATCAACTGTACAGAAAGCGTTGGAGAAGTCAATTAATACGAGAATCGTTAATTTTGATTCCTCCAAACCCTCTCGTACGTCATCAAGAACTTTATGGAGAGCAGTGGTTGTACTATGCCCAGGACGAAAACCTGATTGCATGAGACTAAAAAGATTATTTTTATAAATGTGGCTGGATAACTGTTTGTATGCAGCTGATTCTAAAGTCTTTGAAAGAAAGGGAAGTATAGAAATTGGTCGAAAATGATTAACAGAACTAATGAACTATTTAACTTGGCAAGTGGAAGGACAAATGCTTTACGCCAAAAAGATGGAAAAACCCCAGTAGTGAAAGAAAAATTGATGATGTGGGTAATGATTGGGAGAATGTTTTCAAGTATGGGGATAATCATATTTCTACTCACATCATCATAGCCAATTGCTTTAGATTTAATGGAAAAAATAATTTTACAAACATCTTCATTAGTTATTGGAGAAAAAGCAAAGCAGTTTGCGTCAATTTTGGGAAGTGATGAGATAAGAGAAATAGTTTTATGTTTAATGGAATTATCGACGTTAGTTGCCGAGGAGAAGTGCTTATTAAGATCATTCAGAGATATTGACCCCATATCAGGGCAATTCTTTAGTCTACCTAACCCAAGGGAATTAAGAAATTTCCAAGTGCCAGCTGGCGAAGAGCTTAGAAGAGAGTATTCTTATGGATATGTCGGCGTTTTGCAGCTCGAACCATCTGATTGCATCTGTTTCTGGTAGCCTTATATACATTCCTGTTGGCATCACAGCGATTGTTTTTAAATCTTACAAAAGCCCGATCACGTTTTGCCATTGCTTTACGGATGTTACTGTCCATCCACGGTGCTGCGGGGCACTTGAATTTAACATTGCGAATCGGCGCCACTGCATCGTATAACTGAAGGATATTATTAGTCAGTGTCTCTACCATATGATTTATATCTGATGTATTAAAAATATCTGACCAATCTATTGAGGCGGCTTTCCGTTTCAACAACTCCATATCCAGAGTCGCAAAGCTACGCAGACGCAGAACAGGTGCGGTAACTTTAGGCGATTTGACTCTATAGGTAGTGAATAGAAAATCATGGCGCGAGAAACCAGAAGCCGGAAACTGCCCATGATTTACAACATGTTCAGTAGACGAAACGATTATCAAATCTAGCCATGAATCAGCAGTGTTAATATTAGAATGCGTGGGTCCAAGTGGGAGAATAGAGAAATTTACTGAATTCATGATCATTCGTAGTTTTCGCGATCTAGAAGAGTTCTGCAAAAGGTCAGTATTGAAGTCAGAATTATGTGATGTGCGTACTCAGATGCGATATTCATGGTAGCTGACTCAAGGTCATGAAAATAGTTAACTGAAGGCGGAGAATATACAACTCCAAGAATAATTTTGTTTCCATTTAAGAGAACTTCTACGAAGAGATACTCAAGAGATCCAGACGCTATAGAAGGAGAAGATGCGATAACTTTATAAGGGATACCACAGCGAAGGTAGATCGCCACTCCACTACCTCGGTTTCCTAGTCTATCATTTCGTAATAGCACAAAGCCGGGTATACTAAAAGAAGTCGAGAGTAGAGATGGTTTGAGCCAGGTTTCAGAGATTAAGATAGCATGGATCGTATCGGTAAAGATATCCAAAAGTTCGGAGAAATGATGTGGTAAGCTCAGCGCATTGATTCGACAAACATTGAAGTGTTTACGGGAATTTGTAAGTTGTTGAGCAATAAACATGTTTCGGCTAACCGATTCTGTTACCGAGTCTTCAGTGGACTTAAGTGATAAATCTGAGTCAGAAATCGAGTAAAAGGAACCATCATCTGACATTGTATTGTAAAACGAATTAATGTAAGGTATGTAAAATAGATATGATATTAAAATATATGTTTAAATATAAATTATAAATATGTAAATAAAAAGGCACGCAGTTAATATGGGCACTAGCCCGCCGGTCAACTGTTTACAGTAAGCAAATAAGGAGTATACAGAAATTTATAATTATGACCAGATACAAAATCATAAACATCCAATATCCAAGTATGTCTGAATATTAACGGTACAAGATTACAAAGGTAGGGTGAATTAAATTCGACATAATCTAAACAGCACAGAATTTAGATCATATTGTGACATAACTGCTAGTAGTAAAATAATTAAAATAATATATAAAAGAATATCAATGATAGCTCAGGGCTGTGTTTAGCGGAAGTGTTTGAGAATGACGACGAAGTATTTTTTCAACGCACGATTAAAAATTATGTGTATAAGATTTACCCTATTAAAGGTTATGAAAAAATTGATGCTAAATTATTGCACAAGAATCTTGACAAGAGTGTAGTAAATATTTCTTACGTTTATGCATTTGCATCAAACTATTTGTTAGGAATCTTATCATGTATATTAACTTATCTTATATTCTCGAAAGTTCAAGTATCCAGCAATCTATCATCTGCTTGGGATCCTATAATTAATAAAACTAATTCTCAACCCAAGCATACAACTGTGAGACTTCAAAATACTACAAGTTCATTCTGCTTAAATCGGACCAAAATAATGATTCTAATCTGAGGGTAAACGTACTTAATTATGACATTAGAACGTCGAACTCTTCAGCCCCGTCGTGACCGTGGGCGCTGTTAAGTACTCGAAACGTCGGGAATGTAATAAATACGTTAATATATGCCACAAAATGCGTAAAACCTAGTTTTATTTTAATGTAATAAAGTGCGCCGAACTGTAATAATGGGCGATACGGTCAACCGTCTCAGATTGGCGTGACAGCGATATTGTAATTACCTTCTACGTAACACCCCGTTTCGCGACATTGATGAATAACGTGTGGATATCAACGAAACTGTTATTTTAAAAGCAAGCCTATAAAAGTGTGCGGCCAAACGTAGTCCTCCCACATAGATTGCCTCATTTTGACATCGTTGCTTGACGCTTCATGGGTGGGTTATCAATCGCAGTTTTTATTGTATTATTTTGAGTTATTATCAGGAAATGCTACTGCCCCTCTCCTGTTTTAGTTTCTCACTGTCGCGTACGACACCTCCGGGAAAATATGATGTAGTGGATATTCTCATACCGCCACTTCACTGTAGTTTAAAAATAGTAATAGACCAAATACCACCATATAAATCGCATTTTCTTAGCGTAACAAAATAATATTGACTTTTGCTTTAAAGACACCAAGATTTTAATCGGAATGAAAGATTTTTCTTTGTTTTGAATGCGCTTATAATCAACACTAAAAAGTGGATGTCTCATGTCAACCGTTTGATTGTCCGATGGTAGAAAGGGGAAAGAGGAATGAAATCATTAAATTTCTGCACACACTCTTTATATTACTTATTTTCATCATATTAATTAGCGTTAGAGCCACGAATTTTTATTTATTTATTAGGCTCTTGATATTTCACGCCTGGCTTGATAATAGAAAGCTGCTGTTTTTATTCGTAAGCCAAGCGTGGCAAGCATAATGAATCAAAACGTACCACTAAAAGGTCTCAGGTTCTGTGCTCTCATCATATGAAACACTGCAACATTAAGCTTTTATTTTACACTGGTTATGCTCGCATATTCTATGCGAGCGTGGTCCTTCTCCGGTCAAGCTGACTTGGTCATGTTATAACTATTATACCCTTAGCATGTATCTACCACACTTAATTGTGTAATAATATAGTTTTATTTAAATTAACTGTTAAACTGTTAAAGTGTACCTATATGTTAATATTATATGATATATATATATATATATATATATATATATATATATATATATATATATATATATATATATATATAATAATAATTCATCATCATTTTCATCTTTACAGCCCTTCACAAGTCCACTGCTGACCATAGGCCACCCCCAAGTAATGCCACAAAGCACGGTCCTGAGCCACCTGTATCCATCGACTTCCTGCATATCTTACCAGGTCGTTACTCCATCTTGTGGGAGATCGCCCTACACTACGCCTACCGGTACGAGGCTGCCACTCAAGAATCTTTCTTCCCATCGGTTGTTGGTTCTTCGAGCTATATGACCGGCCCATTGCCACTTCAGCTTACTAATCCGTTGGGCTATGTCGGTCACTCTGGTTTTACTTCGGATATCCTCATTTTTGAGTCTATCACACAGAGAAACTCCTAGCATAGCCCTCTTATCTATCATATCTATCATAGTTCGCTGAGCGACCCTGAGCGTCCTCATATGGCCAGCAGTGAAGAACCACGTCTCAGATCCGTAAGTCATCACTGGCAACACGCACTGGTTGTACAATTTAGTTTTCAGAGATTGAGGTATACCTGTCGAGAAGATGTGTCGTAATTTCCCGAACGCTGCTCAGCCGAGTTAAATCCTTCGATTGACCTCTAGGTTGAAGTTGGACTTACTTAGTCGGACTATTTGTCCCAGGTAAACGTACTGGTCAACAAGCAGAGTGCTCCGAACAACTATCGGCATAGGTGTGACATGGACATTAAACTCGATCTTTGTTTTGCCCATGTTCATCTTAAGACCTTTCCGTTGGGAGACACCATTGAGGTCACTGAGCATAATGCTTAGGTCCTCCAGCGATTCTGCCATAAGGACTATATCGTCGGCAAATCGAAGGTGAGTTATGTACTCGCCATTGATGTTAATACCATATCCGGTCTGTAGTACTTCAAGAGAGCATTGTCGCCTTTCTTAAAGAACAAGACAACCGCACTTCTGCTCAACGCCTCCGGAGTAGTGCCACAATGGAGGACGGAATTGAAGAGCTTCTGAAGGACTTCAAATACCGGTGTTCCACCCGCTTTCAGAAGCTCCGCTGTAATTCCGTCCTCGCCTGGGGCCCTGCCGTTTTTAAGGTGCTGGAGAGCCATTCTAATATCGCTCAGACTGACGTCAGGTATATCGTCGGAATGGTGCCGGATAAGACTTGCTCTTAGATCACTTGCGTGTGGCTACAACGATGTGTACAGCTATAGACTATAGATATATATATATATATATATATATTTATCAGGACTGTCATGATGGTTTTGTGATCGTAAACGCAGTTGTTGATCATGAATCCTGGTGTTTTACCCCCGTACCTCAGAAAGCTAGTTAAGGCCGTTGGTCCCGCATCTTATCTCCTTCCGGTCGTAGTGAATAACGTTCCAACGGATTACGAGTGAGAGAGTGCACTTATGATTGAGCAAACACTCGGACTCTATAATCTTAGCTCAAGCAGATGGCTAGTCTCAGTTGAAATGGCCGCCGTGACCGAAATCAGGTCTGAATTACATTATACTAAATAGTAATAATAACCATGTAGTGGTAGCGTATAATGACCACATCGTAGACAGTTAACAGTGTCAAAAGTGCGAAATGTCTGGATATCCAATCACCAAGCCACCCGCCAAGCGTATTTATAACATATGGGTGACAGACGAGCACACGATTCATCAGATGGTAAGTAGATGCTGTAGCCCATAGACATTTACATCTAGTAAACACTAAGAATCAAAATGCGTTGTCACCCTTGATGACTTTAATATAATGCTTGATTATGCCAGTAAAAATGTTCTCCCATTCTCTATACTTACTATACGAAACACATCGGTATTAAGTTTCTATTTTACACTGGTATCGTTTGATAGCGGGGTCCTACCCCGGTTAAGCTTACAATATAGCTGCGTTTTACAGTTACAATATAGCTGCAGCTATGTTCTACCGCTGGCCCATGTCCAGCAGTGAAATTTTTGGGCAGGTGTAGAAGAAGTGAGTGGAGTAAAGATTCATCAAGAAAATTCATCAAGTTTAATTGCTTGTGGTTGTCGTAAAAGACAATGATCTCACAACGTCTCAAAAGTAAGCCGCCTTTATCGTACGAGGGTGGATTGAAAAGTACTCGGCCTAACCAAGAAAATAAACACATACTAAACCAGTTATATTTTTATTTTTCTACATAATCACCATCAAGTTCAATACACTTTTGCCACCTCTCCTTCCAAGCATTTAGACCGTTGAAAAAAAATGATTCTTCCTTAGAGTCAAAATATGCTTCTACAGCTGCTTTGACCTCGTCGTTTGTCAAAAATCTTTGACCTCCCAAGTGCTTTTTTAGGTTAGGGAACAGAAAGAAGTCTGATGGTGCCAGATCAGGTGAATACGGCGGATGCGGTAACAGTTCAAAGCCACAGTTGTGAATTTCAGCCATTGACTGTACTGACGTGTGAACACGGGCGTTATCTTGATGAAACAGGACTTTTCTTCTGAGCATTCCTCGACGTTTTTCTTTTATTTCCTCTCGTAAATGACGTAGTAAGGTGCAGTAGTAATCAGAGTTTATAGTCTGACCCCTTTCAAGATAATCAATCATAATCACACTTTTCGAGTCCCAGAATACTGAAGCCATCACCTTATTTGCCGACAAAATCGACTTAGCCTTTTTAGGGGGTGGTGAACCAGGTCTTCTCCACTGTTTTGATTGTTGTTTTGTTTCCGGTGTACAGTAATGAACCCATGTTTCGTTTATAGTAACAAAACGATTCAAAAAATCATCTGCATCGGCTTCAAATAACTCCAAACAGTCGCGTGAAATAGTCAATCGCGTCCTTTTTTGTTCAACTGAAAGCAGTCGCGGAACCCACCTCTCAGACACCTTGTGGAAACCCAACTCGTTGACAATAATGTTTTGAGTTTATTCATAGGAGTATCTCTCTAATTTTTAATCTGCGGTCTCCCATTATTAAATCAAGTACTTTTTTAATATTTTCGTCAGTAGTTGACGTCGAAGGCCTTCCAGAGCGGGGTTCATCTTTCACACTCTCTCTACCACGCTTAAATTCTGCTATCCATTTTTTGACGGATGAATATGACAGAGCACAATCGCCTTATGTACTGACCATGTCATCATGGATGGCTTTTGATGATAGCCCCTTCTTATGGAGGTACTTAATGACGGCACGCTGCTCGATTTGCTCCATTCGCGGAAAATATGTCCGATTACTTTGTTAATAAATTTATAAAATCACAACTAATTATCGCACACGTTTCGAACTTCACACAATGAACTTGTCTAAACTGAACTAAATAATGTGGGTAGATTTGATTTTTAGAATTGAATGGATCTGTGTTAGGCCGAGTACTTTTCAATCCACCTAGGTATTACGGATTGGTTGAATCATTTCGTTTAAGTCGGAGGTAAATATTTAATACCCAGGTAGGAGACGAGGTGCAACTAATTTACAAAGGGCGAAAATATATATATATATATATATATATATATATATATATATATATATATATATATATATATATATATATATATATATATATATATATATATATATATATATATATATATATATATATATGTATATATATAATAGTAAAGTCGTAAAGCACTTATTCCACCGAGTTCCTTCTAAACGTGTTTGTAGCCTCGAAGGCTCAAAATGTCTTCATAATGTTCTTGTACTCATTAGTCATTCACTTAAGTAATTTTAAAAGACAACAGTTCTAACAGTAGAGGTCATAAACAATGTTATTATGTAGTTTTTTGAAAAGTTAAAAAGTAAAAAATTAAGTTGCGGCTTCTCCTCTCATTTCTAGATTTGATTTTGGGCAAGAAAATGCTTGTTCACCGGACTGCACCAATGCGCGAATTCGCATGTTTTTGAAGTATTCTTTTTTTATTTCTCACACATGCAGGTGTCATCGCGATGTTTTCTTTCACCGAAGAGTATGTAGTAAATCAGCATATAAAATTGTAATAGATATTTTCTTTGGAGGCGGCCAGTTTTGAACCCAGGTAGCTTGTGTAAAAACTACAGCAAGGATTTAGCACCTGTTACAACGCGTAAATTTTTAATATGTTAAGTATTAATAGATTTTTTATAATTTTAAATATTTATTTACATAACATTGAAATATTTACTATATTAATAAAACTATGGATATCCATTTCAAAAATATGAAAATAATGTCTTAATCTAGAGTATAAAAGTTAAAGTAAAATTTAGTGCAGAGCGTATAAAAATGAAATAATTTACATGTCCCACATACAAATTTAATCCCTGGAACGAGACTATTTTAAACGCTATTCGTTTAGCTAAAAGTTAAAAAGCTGCTCGCAATGCACTGAAATATTATTTTGAAGTAGAACCGGTTTTTGGTTAGTTACTGTAACTATGTGACTTTTAAATTTTAAATTTGTGAAAATGAAATATGCGTAAGTAAGTGTTGGTAACTCTAACATCAATTTGTGGTTTAAAAAATTTATTTCTCACCAGAATAGAACATTCGCTTGTCTGAGAAATACAGGAATGACTTAAAATAGATAAAAACATTTAAAAAAAAACTTTTGGTAAATCTGAATGTGCATGCCTTAAGCGGTCATGTTATACGTCAATTTTTTAAAGTATTTTAAATACACACAATTTTTTTACAAATAAACACAAAATAATTTTATTATTACTACTAATTTTTCGACAATTTTATTTCAAATGTCAGTAAAAAAAGTTTGCAAAATCATATAGAATAAAATCTCGATCAATTATGGAAAATATTTTTTTTAATTTTCCTATGTTGTTCTTACTGAGTTCAATTTTTATTTTAATGTTGTTATTTGTAAATACTTTTAACAAGATCATTTTAAAACGATCAGAAATCATCTTTATTATTACTTAGGTATGTACTTATACTCAGGCGTTGACGCCTCCGTGGCGCAATAGCTTAGCAATGAGTGATAGCGCTGAGGGCCACGGTTTGGAACTTCGCACGTTACAAGTATTTATATGGCTTACAAGTAATTGTTCCGGGTCTGGATGTTTGTCCTGGTGCAAATTATGTATACAAACTGCCTCCACGATACAGGAGAAAATCCTAGTGGGGGTAAAGTTTTAAAAAAATAAGATGGCATTATGGTAAAAATTTGTCTTTTTATCTGATTCGTTAGTAATTTCTTTTTCTCATCAACATTATTTCATTTCCAAAAAGTTTTTCATCTAATCATATCTAACCAATATTTTAATTTAACATTCTTTCAGGTCACTCCATAAAGTCCAAGACGTATAAGTATATTTAAATAATATACATCCTACTTACGTATAGCGAAACAATGTATTGTAACAAAAATCTGTGATTATAAAAATAATAATAATGTTATACCTTGGTCAAGCATGTATAAAATTTGGTTTTTGAAATAATTTTTATTTTAACAGCGATCGACATTTTTTATCACGAGCCGCTGTAAACCAACGATACAGTTATCTACTTACGACGGCGGCCGAGCACGCATTGTAGACATGTGTCAATCATGCATGATTCGTTCGTTTGAGCGAGTACACTTATAAGGATTGACGGTTCATTCATTTGTTTTGAGTGTACCAGTGCAACCAATCACAAACAATTGATGGTAGCATTTTAACCCGCGATTTGTTTGAATTGTGAATGAGCCGAAAACCGACCGAATCCCGAAGGATCTGAATAAATAGGCAAATCGAATAAACAGCAGGCTGCAGAGTATCAGGAGTATGTATTATTTAATCGTTTTTATCATAATATTGTTTTCTAAATTAATTTTTTTTTACATTTGAATATATTTATTTGTTACATCAACGAGTTCGAAATAGTAGTAGGTTTTACTAAAAATAACACATCAAAATATTTTACCTTATATAAGTAAAAGATAGGTAAAAAAAATAATTTTGTAGCAAATAAATGTCCCTATTTTTAGACATTTAAAGTAAAATTAAATTGTGTATTGTTAGGAATGAAATTTAAGAATAAACAAATTTATGAATCAAAATCGAATCAAATCAATTGAATCACTTGAGGTTTTTGTGTTTATGCCATCTAGCGTTGATTGTACTTACCACCACCTTGAAAGTCAATAAGTTTTAGTTGGATAAAATGACTTTATTACCTATAGCATATAGTAGTTAGCATACTACAAATCTCAAATAGAAAATGTTTGGTTCCCAATGGATCTCACAGACTCACAGAGTACTGGAGGTTTTTTTTGCGCCCGAATCAAATATGAGGCAAACCTCCGAAAGGCGGGGGAGGGAGGTGGGGAATGCTCATAGCATACCATGCAGCCGGCTGCGTGGTTATATGGAGACTTTTACCCACTAAACCCCACCTTTTAGGGACTAGCTTAACGGTCTAACTAGAGATCTCTAAGTTGTATACGGACGCGACCCTTCTTAGCAGAAAGGAGGGAGTACTGGAGGTCGAATGGATCCATTTGAATAATCGATCCGAATGTACGCGTACAGTACGCGTGACGAAATATACAAGGACGATTCGGTCACTAAAAATGCATGATTGACGCATGTCTACCGCAATAAGTTAAAACAGATCTGTATTTAGTAAAAGATTATCTACGCAAGGCCGCTGGAACACCGGAAATTTCAGAATTACTCAGCCGAAAAAAATTATTATAACGTAACAAAACAAAATTAAACAGCCATTTACATTCCATGGCTTCCCACATGATAGATAAAGAGATTTGTGTTGAACAATTGATATTTTCAAAAGTTATCGTCTTTACCTCGCCATGCGGCCTTGATGGTTTGACACCATAAACCACTATAACCAATTTTTAATGTAAAAATAGCAACTTATCGGTTAAAAAAATCTAATAAGTTCCAAAATAATTAATTTTTTAAAAATGTGTTTTTTATATCATTTATATGTTCAATATGTTTATTAGATACGATTTTATGCAACTAAATGTTGGATTTTTAGCGGTAGTAGAACATACATACGGGCTTTGCGCTTAAGGCATCCAATAATTTATAAAATATGTTACTGTGGCAACTCTGAATGTATTTTTTTAAAGAATAAGGATGACAAACGAGCACACAGTCTACCTGATGGTAAATGGATGTCGAGGCCCATATATATTTACATTTCCTCTCCCTCTGACTTAGAATGCCTCGTTTCTAGTAAAAAGGTTCATCAGTTCTCACACTCAACATACAAAACACAACAGAGTTAATCTGCTGTATAACCCCGATATTCTATGAAAGAGTGATAATTGATTGAATTTGTTTGCAAAGTTTTAAGGGAAAAGTCGAAATCCATTTGTGGTGCAAAGCAATAAGCAATTTAATGACCTTGACTAGTCGGCGTTTAGTTACTAATTTATTACATAATTTCGGTGTAGGAAAGTACTAACTTACCTTGTGGTAACGACACACTAGAATTCGTCACAGTATTTCGTATCGTGGGTGTCGTGAGGAACTGAGACAACTTTACATGATATGCCGGGAAGAATAATTTCCTGATAAATGGTAGTATATCAGTGATGGCAGGCTGCTGCGTCAGAGGTGCGAGAAGACTGGGTTCAGGCCTTCTATCATTTAAGGATTTTGGACCAGGAAAGAATCTGCAACAATAACCTAATGCTGCTAATAGTCAAAGCAGACTTTACATATCATTGAAATAGTTTAGATTATTAGATTAAAATTTTAATCTTTTCTTTTTAATACTATTAAATAATATATCTTGAGAGACAAAAGCCCTTTTCAAAATATGCTAAAAAAAGGCTGATGCGTGGGTAAGAAAAAGAGAATATGAGAAATGTCAGAAATGTCAAATGGGTTCTAATAGATGGCGTTATAATTAACTCGTTTACGTCACCGGTAAATTTTCCAGATTTGCGTCGGGAAGCAGTTTACAAGGTGTGAGAACGTCTGCTATTGCGGTATTTATTCTGTGAAAATTAAGGGAAATAATACAACTGAGAGGCCAATGTCCAGGAAAATACTTTAACCGGCATTTAATCAAGATAGGTAAAGATACTTAACTGCAAGCATTTACTACATAATTAGAGTGTTTTACGCAGTGCTGCCACTATTATTAGGTGGTAGGACTCTTTTGGCTATATACTCAAACGCTACTCGGTTTTAAGAAATCGTTAAGGCTCGTGGTGTCACTATCGATTTGACTTAAAGTGATAGAGACAGCACGCGACTTATCTTAACGACATCTTAAAATTGAGCAGCGTTTGAAAATTTGGGCATTTATCAGTCTAGAAGTTCAACTGGGTAAGAACCACCATGTTAACTATTTCTGCAGTAAAAATGTGAAATGATATGTTTCAGTCTGAGGAGCATAGGAGTCAGTATCCTTGTAATTACGGTCTGTAAATTATTCTATTTTTATCCTCAGAGATGATAACGCATCTGTAGCACCTTTTATTTGAAGTTGGTAGAAAATCTCTATAGGCCGCAGTAGTCACTTACTATCAGGTAGACTGTAAGTTCGTTTATTACTTCAAATTTTGTAAAAATGTGGTAGCTTAAGTGAGAGCGTAGATATCTTTAACTGCGTCGGTGTTACAAATGGCGATTATGGGAATGCATAAAGATCTAATAAAGTCAAAATATATTCGATTGTACGAGTATTGTCAGCCCAAATCCACTAACCTGAAATACTAGCAAAACTTCGTATGGTGAGTGACGAAAGCCGGAAATGCCTTCGAGTCGTGACGGGGCATTCCATTTTAGTCCTCACTACTACGCATTAGCATTTTAAATTTAAATCGAAAATATATGTATGTGGGCCACCGAATCCATTCACCATAAACTGAACTGTGTGCACATTTCCCACTCTTACTTATATAAAAACATACATTGCATATACACTTGAATTTTAAATTTTGGTCTATTTACAGTGTTTTAAATCATTATAAAAAAGTAAGTGTATTTGCTTATATATATATATATATATATATATATATATATATATATATATTCGTCATCAATTATACGAGTAGGTATTCTGTTGATTAAATTATCAACGGAAAGACATAAATGATAGATTATTTCAAACTCTCATTATTTACCCGTTACGTTTTACGTAATTTTCTGTATTATTCGTGGCTTGTACTGACTTCTGACCACGGACTGTATATAGCAACGATGTATCAAATATTTTTATAAAAATTGTTACCTCTGAGGACTATGATAGGATGCCTCACAGCCTGTAATTTTACTATAACCTTCGCGCTAAAAGACATCACATTAAATAATGCTATTTGCCGGCATAAATAGGTAAGACGACATAATATGCTGACGGTGTCATAGGCAGAAAGTACTCCTATCACCTAGTGAGTGAAAGTTTTCCTGTATGAAAAATCATGATGTTCCCTTTATTAAACCTGCCTTAACGGCTATATACATAATTAATTATTATTCTGCACATCTATGACACAGTACTTTTATAACGTAACTTAATATGACAATTTTCGTTGTTCACGATTTAGTATAATTGGTACTTAGATAGTCAATTATAAATAAATTAAAAAGCTTGTTAATTAATCTTTTATCGCCGTGCTGTGGCAATGTAAGAATCGATGATCCCATTACTTCAAGGCAACAATGTAAAATACCTCATCATTTATGATCACATCGTTACAGCCTTTCAATATCTACTGTTGAACCCAGACATGTAATGATGTAATTGAGAACACTAGATGAGAGTCATGAAATTATTGTATTGTCATCGATTGAAAGTTTTCAGATTATTCAGAAACAGGCTCCTGAAAGTGGGTGAAAACTAACTTTCAAATTTTATCCCTTTATACATAGATATAATCAGGTTAATATTAAGCGTGGAAACTAAAATTCTTAAGGTAGAAAGTTTGTAATTATTCCTTGCCCTAAAACCCTCGTGGAAATAAGAGGAGGTCTTTCCTGTGACCAGCAATGGGATGTTAATAACTTGTTATTTTATAAACTTTTAGGTAGCTGTGATAATTTGTTTCTATTATCTTTTAGAGAAAAGGCGGACTCAATGAAAAACAAGGCATTCTCTAGCAGTCTACTTTCAAAATGAGCAGATAAGATATTAAGGGTGTAAAGTGCAATTACATTAAATTATATATGCATAATTACTGTAACTACATACCAAGATATATATTATAAACAAAATTATGCAAATATATGTACAAACACATATTTTTTACTTCTACATAATTACTTATTACTACTTAATATTAATTAAACTTAATGTTAATTAAACTTATTAATACTTATTAATACTTATTTTACTATATGTAAACTTAATATACATATCACGAATTTAAATACATAAGTAAAACAATTAACCGACTTATTTCATTGAAGTAACGTATTCTCAATACATAAAATATTATATGCCAACAACGTGGATAAGAGCAACTCCCGTATTAAATTAGTTCAGTTATTTATATAGGCACTAACTCACGGGTTTGTGAAGCGAAGATACTGAATGTGCATATAAATAGGGAACAACACGTTTAATATCCCTGCAAGCTAAAACTGTAGCATCGACCGGTTGGTTTATGAAAATGGCGATATAAATACATCATGATTTAAGGTTATATTATTTGAATATAAGTAGGTTAGAAAACGCAGTTTTATAGCTTTAAATTATTGTATTAAACGTTTTGACAAGGATGCTGCTGTTCACCCCCCATTTTTCTCAGAAACTAATTCATGTATTTGGAAATAAATAAAAGTTATGAAATAAATATAAGTAAAAAAAGTAAAAAATCGAGAAAGTAGTAATGCAGAAAATAATATTTACGTACCTACTTAATATAAAAGTACATACCTACATAGGATTTTTGAATAATTTTAGCTCTTTTTGGCGTGCCATTAAGAATACATAAATAAATAAAAAGAGGATGCCGAAGAAAAACAAAACAAAAGACTAAAGAGTTTGAATCTTGCATTAAATAAAATTACACAAATTATGTTTGCAGACCGTTAAATTAGCAAGTAAAATTATTGTCATGAAGTCTGCAGTGAAACAGAAGGGGAATAAATGGAAGACGGTGGAGGGATATTTGACGACAGAAAATCTTTTATCTTATATATAATCTTTTATCTTTTACAAACCTCAAGTAGCATATTATTGGAAAACAAATTCTTCATAGAATTATTAGATATAGAAAATGGTGTTAAAATGAGTGCGTGCAACCTTTAAGCAAGGTGGTAAAATGTAGTGACATGCATCATTGTAATCATTATAGTCTGACGGAGGCTACGAATTCTGAACGCAGGCCTCCCCGTTAGGTTGCCTCGACAGAACCAAAAAGATTTTTTGGCTGTTACTCAGGAAGATGCAGCTACCCACCTCTTGCTTCGATTTTCTCTATTGCTTCTTACGAAACTCACTGCATGATATGAGATATCAATAATAATAAATATTAATTATGTTTTTTTACGGTGTAGTATCCACCACCCTATGACAAAAAACCCTCCTCGGATCATTCTATGTGAGAGGCCTTTGTTTAGCAGTGGGCTTTGATTGGCTGTAATTTTTGAATTAATAAATTTACTAACTTTTTTGGTTATTACTTATTTATTACACTTTGATTTAATATTTTAATTAATATAATTTAATTATATAAGAATAGAATGGAAATATGTAAATGTAAGTGTAATGTAAAATTTAAAGAATTTACGTATAACACGTATGCAATATAAAACACAATTAGGTAAAGAAATATTGTTTGGTGAATTAGGCAATTTGCTGTTGCACTTCGCTGAATGATGCATTACTGCGTCTCTTTCGCTCTTGAGGCAAACTGCTAGCATCATTTTGCGTCACTGTGTGCTTAGGTAACATTGTGAAGGATTTTTGAAAATCTATCACTAATTTGCTTATTTCTCCAAATATCCTTTCTTATTTACTGCTTACAACATACTAAAGCCAGTCACTGCCTTCATAAAAGCGAAGCTAAGTTAATGGACAATAGATTATACTGAACGTTACTTCCGTTCGCAAAAGATCTAACTTATCGCCCGTCGCGCTTTTAGCAGTTTTACTTCTTTAAAAACTTTAAAACTCAGTTTTTCTTTTGGTAAAGTATTACTTGACTACCGTTATAACCTTTGAGACATAAGCCAAAACTTTTGAGACTTAAGCAGATGTTTCACAACGAAAAGAATTTAATTTGTTTACATTGCGTTTGTTTCAGCTGGGATCTTAAGATAAACATGGACCCACAGAAGCCATTTCATTATTTTTTCAATTTCATAAGGGGAAAGGAGGTTATTTATTATTCTTCCGTAAGTTTATTTAACTATACATTGTATCTCTATGCATATAACTGAAATAGTTTTTGACAAAGTAAAATGCTGCCGGTACGATAAGAAACATAGGTTTTAAAGCGGCACCTACGCTTCGATAAGCCGAGTGTAGGACGGGCTCCACTAGAGTTAAGACCTGGTAAGAGATGCAGGGAGTCGATGGATGAAGTTGGATTAGGACCGTACTCATATCACAAAACATTCCTTTGGGGAGGCCTATATTCAGCTGTGGACTTGTAGGGGGCTTGGAAAGAGAGGAACTTTAGATGAATTGACGAACTATTAAGATATTCAAACAATTAAAGCATTCAGGTAGATTAGAAAGATGTTTTGTGGTATTTGTTAGGAGAGGCAGAGAGGGGCTAGAGCGGACGCAGTTGCACTAACCGTTCGATTTTTTTTTATTTCATGATGTAAATATGAAACGGTTTTTTTTAATGAGTTCTTCATTACAGTCTATTAAGGTCCATTACAGATTTTAGGTTTCCCCATAGAGGGGTTTGCCACAGTCGCCACGTTTGGCGGGCGGTTTGGCAACCGCAGTCTTTTCTTCTTGATGTTTTAAGGAAGATGATGCTCCCCATCTCCTCATTTGTTTACCTCTGTCGCCTCTTATGACAACCACGGAACGATATTTGGTAGTGGACATTCTTACACGACCACTACGAGATTACATAACTTCTTATCTTCAACAAAAAGAAACTGGCAAAGTGCGTAGGGTTCCGTAGTTTGCCCGTCATCATACGTGAACTTTGAAGGGGCCTTCTTGATCATGAGCATATTAAGTTCGTTGTTTGACGGCTATAACGACTGGAAATTGGCCCAAATACGACGAAAATAACGGAAGAACTTGTTTTCTAGTCAGACTTATAAGGAGTGGTATTCAAAAAAAAAAATTAAAAACTTTCGATGTTGATAACGATACAAACTACATAGAATCATTCACATGCCAAGTCCATATACAGATAGTCATGGTTAACTATCTATTTAGTATATGTTTATTCCCGCCAGTGCAACCCGAAGATATTTATATATATATATATATATATATATATATATATATATATATATATATATATATATATAACCATTGTGTATAATTTTCACATTTCCAAACAACAGCTGGGTGGTTTCAAACAGTGGTTTCAAAACCACTGAGTTAAAAATACCACTTTAAAATAAATATTTCGAAAACGGATCCCTAAATTGAAAAAAAAATGTTATTTCACTCAGCTCTCTGTCACTTTTGCTACCTGCTTGTAATAATTATCTACACTTACCTACCTTGACTAAATAGAATGCGACCAAATTTCTGTTAGAAATCGTATTTGAGGTATATTTGCTGTTTTTTCCGAGCCAAGCATCGCGACTCACGACGAATGGCCTTGCAAGTCACATGTGTTGGGCATCGCAGAACTCACATAGGTGCGAAAATATGATCAGTCGATCGTAGTCAGAATAGGTATTAGGTACTTCAATTAAGTAACTTATTTAACATTTCGCAATATATATAATATTATTGCGCGCCTAAGTTGACGTCACGTACCTGGCACTAGCGCCATCTAGTGTCGGGGACCAGAGCGAGGAGGGCTTCCTAGTAAATTTCAATCTTGACTTTCTGGAAGCCCCACACTCGAACTTTCTGCGTCTGGTCGGTCGGCGCCCGTATCTACGGGAATATTCTGGATGTTTCGATGTAAACTTGTATTTTAACCCGCTGCATGCCACGATCGGGGCAGTATTTAATTTAGCGAGACAAGCGAAGCTTCGGAGCGAAGTGAATCAGTGTGGTTAATTATTAGTGTTTTACGTATTAATTAGTGTAAAGTGTATTAAAGTGTAAATTTTGGTAATTCAATCGGCAGTTTTTACTGTCACGAATCCTAAGCTCGTAACAATATACTCTTTATTGACATTTCTTAGTAACCACGAATTATCCATTGTGACTTTGGAAGGGGAAAAGATGAAAAGTAATATGGACGCTCACGCGCAGCGATAACATTTTATTTAGCTTGCGTGCGCGATTTATTTAATTAATAATAATAATTTAGGCTATTAAACGTCGGCAAAGAGTCATACATCAAAGAAGTGCAACTTCTGTACGTAGTACTATTATTTAATCTGTGCCCCCAATCTTTTCAAAAGACTTATCGAACGATAGGTACCTTACACGATGGAATAGACGAGTAAAAAAAATCCTCTCTTAACCAGTATTAGAGGTCCCCAAAACAAATTTTTTTGAAGATTTTATTTCACAGTTTTGTAGGCGTGAATAATATCTATGTCTCTAAGTAAAACCGCGGACAGACGAACGAATACGCAGAATCTATAAGGGTTCTCTGTTGTTTAACTACGGAACCCTAATAATGAGTCTTTTCAACTGATATATTACGTTTTACACGGTTCCATTACGGAGTTCCTGTAAATAAGTATTATATTTATGACTTTTATAGAGCCAGTTTTTATGATTTTCTATTTTACACAATTGTCTTTATGCTCAATTTTTATAAAATAAGTGTACTTTTGCCCAATAAACATATCACTAAATAAAAAAACTTCAATTTCGCCTTAAAAGAAATAAAATACCCCCTGCAGTTACATAACTTTGTCTGTTCGATGGTATTTCTTGCAAACTAAGCAAAGTTTGAATTATCCTTCGGGGTGCTTCTTGAAACGAAGACGAATTTCAAACAATCTAGAGAGTTGGCGATCCTCCTTAGTAGGTCCCTACTGGCTTTGAAATATCGACGCGTATTTGCCTGAATCTTACAAAGAAAGTTGAATCTGTCACGAGTGAATCCGCAAAGCGACAATTCTAGGCAATAAATTTTATAACTTATACTGGTTTATGTGTAACAGCTCGGACTTGGTGAAAGGCTTCTTAACAATTGTATAAGTAATATCTTTATTTGTAATTTGTACAAATTATAGCTGGCTCGACGGAGAAGGATCACGTTCGCATTCAATAGCAGCGTGAAAAATGAGCATAATACTGCTGAGTTTCCTATGATGTATTCTATTCCTGTGACTCTTTATGCTGGTAAAGAGGCATACAATTATATGTAGTTAGTTGCCTGGGGTTATGGCAGTAGCGCGGCATACCATTTTAATTGTTTGAGGTTATGGTGTCGTCGTCATCAGTCAGAAGCTGGTTCTCATTATAAACAACATAATTTTTTAAAGCTGTTGTTATACCTAAATTAATAATAAAAAATACTAATATTTTTTTATTATTTATTTATATAAAATATGGTCTAGATAATCCATAGAACATCATTGCAGTAACTCTCACTTCTTCTCTATTTTCTTGGAACAGCATTGTACAAAGGTGTATATCATACATACGAGGCTGGAGGCTTGGAAGGAGGCTTCAGAGTAGGTACCTGATATTTCACATACTAGACTCCACAACTCCTCGCTGGTCCGGGCGTTTTCCGTCTGTCATAAACGAGATGGTATCCCGCCATCTGCCGGAAGACTGCCATAGCCTCTCCTTTAACACCCGAGGGATGAAATCACTGACGGAATCTCTTACATCACTATCACAAGGCTCAAATATGTGAAAACCAAAACATCAAAAATATAAAATGTATTATAGGAAATAACTTTATGTAATTGTTAAATTAAACGCGACAATATGCGTAAAATTAGTCTATCTAAGTTGATAAAGAAAGTAAACAACACAAATTTTCGGAGAAAACTTAGGAAGGTTCAGTTGGAATGGCCAAAAACGATCCGATAAAATTCACAAAGGTCGTTTAATATATAAACATCGTACTCCGTAGAGTTCGTGTTGAAAATTATAACGGCACGTTGTTTTTTGTTCCTCTATATTTGAAAAAAGATTAAATTTTCGGCTGTACGTTCGACTTTCAACTCCAGTGGTGTGGGAATGTTAAAATTAAATCAACCAAATTACATGTTACATGATGTAGGGTTGAGTAAAACTCGTCTGGTATTTGGCACAATTTACATGAATGCGATGAACCAAAAAAAAAAAGAATATTCACGGATTTAATTTATCTATTCCAAATATTAATTTATATAGTTTTGGATGAGTAAAATGGATATAAGCGTTAATCCTTTAATGCTTGCAGTCTATACGAGTATATGCGTTCCACAACTGGGTACTACCAGGCTGCCTTTTAATACTGTGAGTGTTTTGTAATCCATGTTGGTAGACTTCAAAGACAAGGAAATGTTTGTATATTACATAAGTATTAAACAAAGATACACACACGGTTGTGTTCGGCAACCCACCTGCCAATCAAGATATCTTGAAAAATTTCTTTCTATGTGGTAATAATCATATACATATAGAGGCCTTTTATTTTTTTTTCTTTACGCTCATAAAACGTAACATTAATTTTGAGAATGTGTAAAATGTGCTTAGATATTTATTTCACTCAATTCTCATATGTATAAATGTGGTCTGCGCTCATAATTGGGACTTATATTAGGCTTTTTTCATAAAGAACAGAATAATTATGATACAACGGAAGAATTTTATTACTTACATTCGAAAATAAAAAAAGACGTGTGGCAGTCGGGGACTGCCGCGGTAAAGCTATTGCATAGCATTTTGTATCAACTTATGTAATTATAATTAATTATTTATTTTATTTATGCAGTATTTCTTTTTCTTTGATATTAATTCAAGTTACACTTTTTGAGCGTAGTGACCGATAAGAAATCAAATTTTTTTCTTTTATTAAATAACTAAATAATATATGCACTTTATTCATTCATATTCAAAACACTTTATACACAAATTTTACAAGTACAGTTATTCACTGTTGTACATAAATACCTATACACCTATATACTTTCTCATAAACAGCTGCTTATGTATTCGTCCGATTTCGGAGCAGCTCGTCTCGATTCGTGCGAGCTTTGTAGAGTCGTACAATACGTCTAGTTGCATGCACACAAACACCGTGTCGAAGACTGCTGAAAAGAAACGACGTTAGACAATGCACGGCATTCAAGCGCCGCGCAAGTGATTCTCGTCCCACCTGTCCGCGCAGTAACTTTTTTTTACGACCTCGCGAGACTGTCGCAACAAAAACGATTACTACTGAAAAACTAATATAGGTACCTACCTAACATTCAAATAAAAATATTCTCAAAAAGCTCAACGAATTCAGAATCTAATTTTATTAAAAGAAAATTGGTCAAATAAAAAATAAAGGATAAAAATAAAGCATATGGGAATATAAAAATAAATCGTATTTATTTTTTATTTCGAGTTTTACAAGAAAAGTATAATATTTACTGGAAACAATTATTTTATTATTATAATAGTACATGATATTCCCTTTAAAATGACACCAATATGAATAATATCTTATATCTATATCTACAAATAAATAAAATTGAAGTGTCTGTTTGTAATGTTAAAACAACAGCTTTTTATTAAATGCATGTGAAAGTACTAGTAACAAAAACACAATTTTTTAAATTTTTATCTGTCTGTCGGTCTGTCTGTCTGTCTGTCTGTTTGTTCCAGCTAATCTCCGAAACAGCTGGATCTATTCTGACGGGACTTTTACTGGCAGATAGCTGATGATATAAGGAATAACTTGAACTACTTTTGTTTTAGAAAAAGAATTAGGGTTCCGCGCAAAAAAATTAAAACCCATGAAATCCATATTCCACGCGGGCGAGATCGCGGGGAACAACTAGTACTCAATATAGATAAATGTATACTTATTTTTATTTATTTATTATTTAAAGAAATAAATAAAAATAAGTATTCATAATTTCTAGACGCATCTCAACAGATATTTCGTTAATAAATTGCTATCAATACTGAGGCATTCTTTTATATTTAGCATCCATTTAACACAAAAGACTGATAAGAATACTTTTTAAACAACATATAATCAATAAACGATAATCGCGTATAGTAAATTTCGAGGTAAATTATTATATGTAAAGGTTTTTGAATCGTCGTAATGATACATATTTCCTAAAGAAAATAACTTCACAATTAATTTGATGTAAAATAACATTAGAAATAACGTACGAAAACGGAGAAATTATCAAATTTTTGATCGAGTTCCTAACCAGTACACAAACAAAAATGGCGAATAGTCATTTTCACATTTTTTTAGAAATAACGTATAAAAACAGAAAAATTATCAAATTTTTAATCGAGTTCCTAACCAGTACACAAACAAAAATGGTGAAATGTCATTTTCACATTTTTTTCTATATAGTTATTTGTTACAGAGTACACAGATAAAATTCACTCTCATAGATGAAAAATTTCACTTCGGTTCATTTTCGCACGCTTTCGCGAGAGCGACGCGTCGTGACTTGTTTACGCATTTACTTCAAATGCCCCGCCCGCACACCGCAGGAAACATATACCTACGAAAAAAAAAAACGTAACAAACTTCTGCCAGATAAGGCTTGATAAGATCTTTGGTGTTTTTGCACCATAACCCGACTCTGGTAAATTTTAAATATGACTAGATAGATAAGAACAGTTGGTTTAATATGATTGTTGAAAACAAATACCCTTTAATTGTAATGAAAAGTACTTTAGGTTAATGAATGTTGAATCAAAAACATAATTTTTTTATTTAATTTACGGACTCCTATCCAGATGTTTACTAGGAGAATACAAAGTTTATTTCATTTTTGTAATATGGCCAATTATTAATTAGGCAGGGATTTCTAAGATTAATAACTAATTAACTATGATTAATAACTAAGATTAAGATTAATGATAAGATAGGAACTGATTTAATATAAGGTTTACATTTACATTGTTCCGAAATAAATAAATAAAGAATTGACCATGAGTGAGTAAATATAATATCTTTTATTTTACAGTATCTAATGTTGTTATATAAGGTGCTTCTAAAATATATGCCACGGTTGTTTGTATGGAGACTTGGCCAATCAGCTGACCAATTCCATACAAAGTGCAATTTTTTTTAAGAATTGACTATGGGTTCCTTGGGGAAAGTGGTACAGTATCATGAGTAGAACCACCAGTTGCAGCCATCGCATATTGTAGTTTAGATGCACCTTATATTTCAGTTAAAATAAGTGCGAGTAGGTATTATTTTTCTTGTACCGAATTTCGGCCCATCTTTATATATATATATATATATATATATATATATATATATATATATATATATATATATATATATATATATATATATATATATATATATATTGAGAATCTAAATTGAGAATTTAAACTATACGCGTGTGTGTGTTTGTGTGTATATAAAGAGGGCTACTTTTAATATCGCTCATTTTAATATCAAAAATTTAAGTTATCTTTATAGCAGTATTATATTTTCAATTCAAAATTATTACTGCATTTGTGATAATAATAAAATGTATGTATATAGAGTACTCACTCATTTTCTTTCACTATTATTTCGTGACTTTCTTCATTAATAATAAATGCACTTTGTTCATTCATATTCAAAACACTTTATACACAAACACCGTGTCGAATACTGCCGAAAAGAAACGACGTTAGACAATGCACGGCATTCAAGCCACACCTCCGTGCCCGTCGAAGTGAGGAGCGTGAGGGTTTTTCGTTACGGCGAAATAAATTTCTGGATTCGGTCCCCGCGCTCAAGGCCTGCGATAGAAGCTATGCAATAGCTTAAAAAGCAAGTGCACACTTTTTATAGTGTCAACAACAAATCGTGTTTAACCTGTACGCCAAGCCATGCTCACTTTCGATCGCGCAATACCAACCTTACGCCCGCCAAGTAGTGATCGAATTAGATCAGAATTATGTAAACATGTCTACCTATGAAAAAACTATTTTTTCGTTTTAAACAAAACCAAAGACACTATGCAATAGATATTAGTATCAAAGACAAAGATATGCTCTTTTATTTTAAACCATAACCTGGCAATGTTTCTTAGAAAAAAAAAAAAAGAAATCACTCTGAACTTCCGGCGTTCCACGTGTCACTTTGATGAAGGTCCGTCCGTCTTTTTTATAGAATTTTATATTTGTGTCTGGACTAAAAACGAAAGTATTATACTTTTTTATATTCCTTGTAATATAGTCAACACGTAGATATGTAATTTGTGGTATAAAAAGTGAAAAGTAAATTGCCAAAAGTACTTCAAATTCCGAAAGGCCTGTTTTGGCGGGCGGGTTATAAATGTGTTATTTTTCAAATTCTCATTTATTTTTAGTGTAAAATGTAAGTAAAAATAGTTTTCCTACATATTTTGAAATAACATGACGTTGTATTTATTTCAAATTCACACGAACATATTTTAGAAATATTGTTCGAAATGTCACAGATAAAATATTATTTTATTTTTTTTTTTAATTTTTTAATATTTTAATATTTTGGTATGAGTAACGAATGGAAACACATAAAACATAAAATATACATATTTCCAAACAATTTCATATAAATTTCTCCAAAAACAAAGGTGTAGAATTCAAATTAGTAGTAATTTTGTCACTAAAATTGAAGTTTATACTACTATTATGCTATACAGTGTAATTTATATACTTTATTACAATTTCTAGCAACCAAAAATAATTTTATTCGATAGTTTATACATTCAACAAGACTTCCTGTAAGTTTTATCCATAAATATTGTCTCAAAGTGAAAATATAGCAAAATTTGCAATATTGCAAAAAATTTCCTAACCTAGAAATTTTCCCGCCAAAAAGGTCCCGAGTGAACGGGAGTGTAACATGGCGCGCGCTCGCTTGGCGTACAGGTTAATAACAGGCTGTGAATACCTAAAAAGTTAACTAAAAAGTCTTTATTAGCCTGTGGCGGCGTTGTCGTCGCGCCGCAAGCGAAACACACCGAAGCCTAAATCACGCTATCAAAATTCCGAATCATAAACGGTGTATATAGAACACCACCGAACTATCACATGGAGTGTTGGCCGCTCCCCGGGCAGAACACCTTGCCCGAAGGGAGATCTTCCCTTTTCCTACCACGGCCACAGTGGTGACCACCCGATGTGATCTGAACACACAACGAACAACCTTCGGAAACTTCAAGCTTCATCATCGTGATAAAATACCCCACTCATTCGCACCCGAGCAGATATCGTCTGCAGTCTTCATATCCTGCAAACCATCTAGCTTCACAAGGTTCATCGCAGCACTGGAATAATAATGTTTTCTGTTCCTTCAAGCTACTCCCTGCGCCATACAGTGTTCGGCACGGCTCTGAGCCTTACTGCTCGCCTCTGCTTCACGGCACTCTCGCAGATTAGTTGCCTTCTTCTCGACTCACCGCAGACTACTAGGCAATTTCCTGGCAACTTGCACATTCTTCAACAACGAGCCTGCACTATCGACCTCCGGTCTGAGCAGGGGGGTGATGTGGCGGCGCTGTTGTCGCGCACAAGCGAAATACACCGAAGCCTAATCACGCTATCAACATTCCGAATCATAAACAGTATATATAGAACATCTCCGAACTATCACACGGAGTATTGGCCGCTCCCCGGGCATAACACCTTGGCCGGCGGGAGATCTCCCCTTTTCCTTCTACGGCCACAAGCCTAAGAAAATTTCATTAGCAGCATATTGTAACATAAGGCACATCACATACCTACCTATATGTAAATTCTTAAATGTTTATTATGTTTATATTGAAAATAAATCTTTCTTGTCCACGCTTTTAGCTTTTCTTAACGTTAATGTTGACTATATTCCAGAAACAATAAAATAACGGAAAAATACCACCAAAATCAGTTTTTTTTAAAAACCGTCGACTTGTTTATAGTCATTCTATATGAGCGCACAGTTCGGCTCAGAGTAAGTGGATGATTAAATCCATGGACTCCATGAAGGAAGTCCATGAAGAATCAAAATACAGACACGTTTTCAGCCCTGAGGACTAAGATGGAATGCCTCGTTGCAGATGAAGTGGAAATAGACCGGTTATAAAGGAATTCAATGACTACAGGTGGCTCGTGACCAAATTTTGTGGAAATCTTTGAGGGAGGCCTATGTTCAGCAATGAACTTACAAAGGGCTGTAATGATTATGAAGAAGACGCAAAATTAGTTTCAATAGAATATTTTTTTAATTGTTGAAGCTCCATTTCATATGAGTAAAGAAATGCTTCTGCCTTTGTGTCCATACTGTTACTTTTTTAATTAAATATAACATTATTAGAGTTACTAGTTATATTTGACAGATTTTATTGCGTTTATACTACTTTTTTGTAGTGGTTTCGACAACCCAGGGTCACAGTCTTCAATTTGTGATCATATCCTAGACGATACATCTGATTTGATAGCCCACAAATCCTCGCGAAAGAACATCGATTTCTATACAACATGTAAAAAAAACCCTGTGGTTCCCGTTAAGTCATCAGAATCAGTATCTAATCGTATAGAAATATTTTATTTTCAAAAAATACATTTAAAAAATTAATTTTAATGAAAAAAAGTTTGTAAATTGTACTTGGTTTTATTATCTCAGCATTAGCCGAGGAGTCAGAGGATTGTTTTTGACATTGACAATGGCCCCTCATTACCGATACTCGTGTGAGTTAGAGAAAATAAAACTACATACAGTTTGCAAATTAATTTTTTTCTTTTTCAAAATGTCTTTTTTTTTTAAAAAAAAATTATTGCTTTATGCTTGAATATTAATTCTGATTACGCAGTTATCAGAATTAATATTCAAGCATACGTACGGGAACTACGGGGTTTTTGTTACATGTTGTATAATAAAAAATACAATACAAGAGAAGGAGGCTGGGTGATACAACCCGCTTTGGATCCTGTAAATAATAAAATTAAAACTGAACGCTAACTTACCATTGCAAGACTCTAAGACACAGTAGGTTCATTTTGCGTAGATGAAATCAAAGGTTATATTTAAAAAGCTAAAGGTACTCCGGGATAGCGTAGATATCGTTATATCTAGGGTTGCCAGGTCTTAAAACCGTAAAGCCTGATAGACCAGCGAGCTTAGCCGGACATTTTGGTAAAAAGGCCAGACACCTTTAATTTTATAATCTTATTATAAACTACCTGCTGCCCGCGACTTTGTACGCGGATGATGTTGCTTACGCCAGCGACAACGGGGTCGTCAAAATCGAAGTTCTAAAACGTCTGTTTTCGAATTCTAAGAGCCTGGGGACGGGAAAACAACGTGATGTGCGAGACGATTCGAGACGTTCCAGATCTTTCATTTTTGTAAGTCAACACGAAATGCCCATCAGATTAAACAACTTTTGCTAAGGCGTCATTCCTATATATGTTATAATGTCGCTGGGCTTTGGAGTTCCACAACAGGTGTTCCAGATCTTCAAATAACTATAGCTGTACCCTTGGCTTTGCCCACGTTCTCGGTCACGCGCAAGTCGTATCTCACGCTCCTGACTGCTCTCAAGTGATCGAGCAGTCTCAGAGCGGATATTCTGAAAACTCAACCTCTGATCCCTCTGTGTAACCGTTTTGGATGCCCGAGACAAAGAATGATGATCCCGATTGATAGCTAAAAGCATTTCTCGTTGTTCCACACTTTCCTGAGATCGAGAAGCAGTAGTGCGGACTCGTTTAAATTCTAGTCGTAATTGGCGCTGCGTGGAAGTTTCTGCGGACAAACTTAGTGCATTACGCTCACGGTCAGCACCTAGCCGTTGTTCACGCTCTGCGTGGGTTCGAGAGAAACTACTGCTACTACTAACTAACCTGCGCATCTAAAAACCCTTGAGTTTCGAGACAGGTTTGATCTTTTTGTAAAAGGCATAGCTAGATTCCTTCTTAATCCGATAGTAACGATATTCAAAATAATGAAAAGTTATCGAATAAGTACGTAATAGTAGAAAAATAATAATTATTCGTAAGAAAATTAAACACATCAACCAACACAGATAACAAAGGTAACCCCCGTTTCTATAGGATGATGACTTAGAACAAAAAGTTTGACTTGACTTCATAATAATGTAACTTGTTGTACCACCAATCAATCTGTTTAGTAATATTGGTGTGAAACTCTCCATACACTCAGATAGGACATGTAAAGTTCCCGGATTTCCTAATGCACATATATAGTGCAAAAATTAAACAAAAATTACGATTTTTCAAAACAATATTATGGGATTTAAACTTGCACCATTTAATGTGGTAAACATTTTTGACGGTCGACATATTGTTAAACAGCTGTTCCCTTGCAATTTATAATTTTACTGCCCCGCTCCTTTATAAAAATAGCGTGATTATTATGTTCCCAGAGTTAAATTTTTATTTTAACTAATAACATATCATTTTGTGCATTCAATTATTTTGTGCATTCAATTACAGAGAAAAACCTTTTCAAATGAATACTGCTTACCCCCTATAACATACGGCGTGATAATATGTAGCCTAAAACCTTCCTTGGTTTACAAAGAACATTTTCGCTGAATTTCAAATCAATCTATTCAGTAGTTTTGAAGCCGTACCATACACACAGACAAACAGACAAACAGACAAAAATTCTAAAAAGTCACTTTTTGTCATCAGTTACGTTTTTCTAACAAAAGCCACTTATTTTTTCTCGAAAATATTCAATGTACAGTTTTTTTTTCGTTACTGTTTTATTATATGTATAGACAAGACATTTTTTTAAACAAAACGCTTTTTATAATTTACCATAAAATCTTCTTAAATTCCTATGAAACAACAATAAAATTGAATAAATCAGTCTTCTTTATTATTAATCTATCAATACTAATCTTGATATTATATATGGTAAGTACATAAAAAATATAGAACAGATCAAATTTAAAAAGTTTAACAAAAGCCGGACGGGCCGGACACCGTCTAAACTGTCAGGACACGCAACCAAAAATCCTGACTGTGTCCGGCTTTATCCGAACGCCTGGCAACGCTAGGTACATCAACCACTTCAATCGCCAACCATTGGCTGAAAAACTAAAAAAAAAAAGAAACAGAAATAAATGTATAATTTTTTAACAGTTTTAAATATAAAACCTGTCCTTGTAGACATATTGCATTCCGGTTCTGGATTTCCTTCCATTCACCTGTCCGCATATCATTCCGATTAAATTCAACTCAGATTTTATGGGATGACTCTCGTCGTCGTCGTCGTGTCATCTCTTATGACGGGTAGAGGGCAGTAATATTCGTGCTACTTTCGATTACGTGCTCTAATTTTGGAAGTGTTATTCAAAATTTCGTACAGTTTTAAATTAAATAAATCGTAAAGGGTTCACCTTCTACGTTATAGTATTCTGTTCATTAAAAATTAATTAAGCATTGCGGTTCCCCGGTGGGGAACTTCTGATAGTCGTGCCACGCCGTTTCTATTAATAGATACGGGCCTTGTTTTGATAACGTTCTCTTCGCGTACCAGGCGGCTTACGGCCACAAGCCACGACTCGCTCTGTATAGAGTAGGTTTAGATCGACCGCCGTCGGGTCAGGCCGCCGAGCTCCCGTTTGCGGGTCTCACGGGGACTGATCGACAGTTCGTGCGCGTTTTTAAACAGTTTTAAAATATGTAATATCATTTATTATGTTTAATTCTTTAGAAACTAAAATTGTTTTTTCGGATTATTCTTGCAGTTTAACTGATAAGCACTTTTCGTCGTAGTAGCCATCACAAGATCCCAAGCTCTAACCACAAAAAAGAAAGGTGTTGTTTAATGATATAGTCTATGTCAACGTACAAAACAGCTTCATTATTTTAAAGACCTTTCATGAAAAACCCTTTCTTGGGTTCATGAGGGAAGGGCGGGAGTCTAGTTTCGGTCAAGGAGCTTCGTATAATTACGATTGAACTTCACTTAAGGTAAGTTCGTTTATTCACGTAATTATACCCCCTCCTCGTCCGAGATATTATTACAATGTAGATGTTTGAAAACTGGGTTATTAATGAAAGAACTATTATAAAATTTTAAAACTATGTGTATATTTAACAATTAAAAGTAATTTTGCTTACATTATTTAATTACTTATTTGTTCTATCCTTAATTAATTAATTAATCAACTAACACTTGATGTGTTACAAACAGTACAACTGAACAATAATAATGGATCTTCCAATAGAGGTCTATTGTGAAACCTGGCAAAAGTTTCAGAATTATTTGACCAACCCGCAGTCTTCCTTATGAGATCCAAATTTAGGTAGAGGAGAGGTAGAGGTTTAACTTTGGATTGCAGCATATCTAGTGCTGTGTGCTGTGAAAATAGTCTGTGATGAGGCCACTCGAAGTGGTTTTTTAAATGTTAAAAATAATTATTCAGTATTGTGTCTGAAAAGTTCTGTTCTCCTAAGATTTATGATGTTAATGTATTCATTGGGCATATTTCTAATTTACTTATATAACTCTTGAGATGTATAATTGGATAAAGTATTTTTTATTTGAGGTTTTTATGTGGAGATTACGTGAAGATTGGCCACATCTTGAAGCGAGCTTTCATTAAAACACATCATTAAAATACATAGGTCAAACAAAGAGATCTATAAAAACCCGCGTGAAGGAACATATAGCTGATGTGAAGCACCGACGCTCCGGGAAGTCTGCAGTCTGCGAACATGTTCAAGATCGTCCCCACCATTACATCAGATTTGATAAACCACAAATTCTCGCAAAAGAACACCGATTCCTACCAAGTGTGATACGCGAGGCTATTGAAATAAAAAAAAACATCCAAATTTAAATATAGAAGATGGATGGGTGCTACCATCTGCTTGGGATCCTATAATTAACAAAATTGAACCCAAGCACAAGCATACCACTGCAAGATTTCATGATACTATAAGCTCGTTTTGCGTATATCGGACCAAAAATTAATATTCAAAAACTGAAGGTACCCGGACTAACTATGACATAGGGACGTCAAATATCTCAGTCGCCCCATAACCATAGATGCTGTTAAGCACCCGAAACATTGGAATAATAAAAATAAATTAAAATAGTAATTAAACGCGATAAAATCCGTAAATAATAATTTTTAAGCAACCCACTTTCCAGTTAATTAATATTTGTAAGTTCCAACCATCTCAGATATTGTTTTAACCCTCCAGTATCTACCTCTAACGACTGTGGTTCTTTTTTGTCTGAGCTGGAGGGTCTCTTATGTGTTGAGTTTTCCTCCGTATTGGCTGACTCGGCAGATATCTCTGTTTGTAGGGTTTACTCGGTAATTCTGCCCAATGCAAATAGGATTGCAGTGGGCTCTTCCAGTTTACCTTTTGTTGGGGCTGTCTATTTCTTTTCCACTGCTTTCATATGAGCTCCTACTTTTTGGGTAGTCTGTACTGTTCTTATGTTCTCAGGTCAGTCTTTTCTAAACTAAAACTCGTCCTTTTTTGTGTTCATCACTGCTTCTCTTAGTACTAGTGTTGATTCAGACAAATCGATATATTTTCTGGCAGCCGAGCCTTCATAGAAGATTTCGGCAGCTATGCTTACAGTATCGCTTAACTTTTCCACTATTTCTCTTGTATTTATATTCCTTTTGATGATATTTGTCAGTATCAATCCAATTTCTATGATTATTTTCCTTCGTATTTTGTATATTTAACAAACATTTATCTCTCTTAGTTAGTATTTCTGCAATGATGCATTTATCTCCAGATTCATTTGATGAGCTATGACAGGTTTAAAGTTGGACGAAGTTAAGAACTTGTTTATTATTTTATTACAAGCTTCTTTTTCCAATCCTTTTATCATAATTTTTGTCCATCTAGTTGCAAAAATGCATATTTATTGGCTCTCCCACTTTTTTCATTCTTCTCCTTCTGTTCCTAAGGTTAACAAAAGCTCCTCTGAGATGTCATCATTGTCTGAAATGTATTTAAACGTTTTGTTTTAATATATTACCGAATAGCCTGTTAATTTGTGTTCTATATTTATTCTTTAGCGCTACAAAATCCTTGTCTATCTTCAATGTGAAAGCTCTAAAGGATTTAATTATTTCCCTGTCTAACCTCTAAGTGATACCTCTAAGGGAAAAGATATGACATGATTTGCCCCACTGTAGTAGTATTAGTCATCTGAACCGAAACCTGCTATTTTCATTTCCCCAGTAGTAGTTTTATATTCTGTTCTTTTATTTTGTTTTTTATGTCACATATAGAAGAACCACAAAGATTCCTGTCTATCTTCTATGTGGTAGCACTATAAAAAAATCTTTGTCTATCCTCAAGATAATAGCTCTAAAAGATTTATTTCCCTGCCCATTCTCAAGGTAATAGCTCTAAGGGTATTAAATAAATTGTAGTAAATTTGACGAAGCTATTCTCACTGATGCAGGAATAATAGCATTTAGTCACCAAAATAGGTAGTTGGCATTTACTATATCCTAGCAGTACTTTAAGACCTTATTATTAATATTTCGTAAGAAGAAACTCACCCGAAGCGGTTGTTTGACCATCTATTGGAATTTCTTCGATAGTATTTATCTTTAATGGCTCTGCAACTGCAACCATACATGATAAATTCACAAATGAGTACTCCCTTTAAAGCCTCCAAGATATTTTCCTCAATTTCTTTTCTAGCTTCTTAATCTTTTTTTCGGCATTATCGGAACCGTTCTCTTCCCCGTTTTATAAAAAATTAAGCGTATTTGCGAATATTTAAGATTAGGATAATAAAAAAGACTTTACAGTTAACTTTGATTTTACGGAAGCAACTAAAGTTGTAACGGTAGCTGTTGTTTTAATTTTATGAGATTTTGTAATATGTTGAGTAACTATTTACTTAATAAAATTTAAAAAAATGGTGCATCCGTCGGAAATTCATACCTTATAGCTATATAACTACACTCTACTGACTTGTTTACGGTACACCCTTATTTACTTTATTTAATTTTTTAAATTTGCGGGTCTTACGATTTGTAATGTTGCCACTCACTTGTTTTTAACTTCCTAGTGGGAAGTTAAACGTTTCAAGGTCTTTAGAGTCAAATAGTATGGTTTTTAAGAGAATGTCCGTGTATGCACATGTACGTATGTATGTATGTATGTACAGATTTGCCTTATGTATCTCAAGAACAAAGAGTAATATTGACTTGTGACCAGTTTCATTTAACGCATAATTAAGTAACTTAAACCTTATTAAATTTTGAGCAAAATAGTTTTTGTGCCGAATAAAAAATTGTATGTAATATTTAAACATATAATATTTTTTTAATCTTTCCACTAGCAAGTTAGTCGTGTGGACCTTTCGGGTCGCACATAGATGGCTTTTATCCTGGTCTTTACCTGATTATAAGTTAACTTATTTTAACACTACTGTTTGTCACGCTTCCGCTGCCATACTTTTTCTGGATGTTTTTTAACCTGCCTGGAGACGCCAGTAACTTAAGGTATCTTCGATAAAGATTTAGTGGACTGTAATTTTGGTGCATACGGCAAAGGGGAAAATAAATAGGTGAGATAGCACGCACTGACCTGATGAGGGCTGCCGCGCCTTCCTCCTGGAGTGTCTGCTATACAGCTAGCTCGCCACGTGGTTCGGCGCACACGCACTCTCGGAACAGTCTCGTGCAGTCCCACACTCTCCACCTTTGCCCTTACGGGGGCGTCTCACACTTTTATGAGTTACAAAGACACAATGTCTGATGCGGTGAATATCAAACATAAACAGGAGAACTCAATATTCATCCTGCGCGGTTTGCGGTTAATGTACATAAGACGCGACGGGTGGCCGTGCGCTGCGGATGGCGTAATATCACTTAGTATACTGACGCGCGCCGAGATCCTCTTTTTCACCTCGGCGGCAGCGCGTGCGGTAGGAAAGGGAAGGAAGGAAGGAAACAAAAAATATGCACCAGTCATGTTGATAAAGTAGATATAACTTAGGACGAACTCAATGCGATATGTAATGTAATGTTGATAAAGTAGATTGTTAACTGGCGTTACCATTTCCTCCCGCCCTTAAAGGGTCACCTTTAAAAGACAACCGTAATATAAAAAGTAAAAGGAAAACAAATAAATAAGCGGTATATAAAGTGAGAGGATGCGCTCAATGCGCATGTCTCATCTACTAACCTTCCTTGGTAAGCGAGAAAATGTATACATAAATATAATATTGCGGTTTAATACTTTTTTAATATATATAAATATAAACTTAATTCCTAATTTAGATAAATAATTATAATCAAAATAATCGTGATTTATTGTCTTGGGAGAGGGCAAATACGAGCAACAGGACGGAGACATGTTCCCTTAGTAGTTCTCACGGTCACTACTCGAACTACGCCATCCTTCGAAGGATGAACAGACTCGACAATCGCTAATGGCCAAGCAAGGGGCGGTTCATTATCATTTATCACAATTACAACCATGCCTGGTACGATAGCCGTAGACGGGGTGTTCCACTTCTGACGAACTTGTAATCCGTGAAGGTATTCCGTCCTCCACCGGTCCCAAAACGACTGAACTAATTTATCCAGTAAAGAATGCCTGTGTAACAGACTGGTAGAGTCAGATTTGACTTTGGGTGCGGGTAATGACAATAAAGGTGCGGTATTCAAAAAATGACTCGGAGTAAGAGCTGAAGGCTCTGCAGGATCAGAACTTAATACTGTCAAGGGCCGCGAGTTTAGCAAGCACTCAATTTGCGCAAGAACAGTATTAAGCTCTTCGTATGAAAGTAACTGATGTCCGATAACGCGGAACAGATGCGTTTTTACGACTTTGATCATACTCTCCCAGGCGCCTCCAAAATGAGGAGAGTTGGGACAGATGAACTTCCATGTTATACGATTCTCAGCACACTCTTGCTCAAGCTTTGGGCGGTATTCAACGTTTAGAAATTTATAGAGATCGCGAAGATACGAAGCGGCACCTTTAAAATTCGTTCCATTATCCGAATATAAAAACTGAATCGGCCCTCGTCTAGAGAGGAAACGTTTAAGCGCAGCGAGGAAACTAGAACTACTAAGATCTGTAGCGATTTCTATATGTACAGCTCGAGTCGTGAGGCATGTGAAAACACATAAGTACGCCTTCTCGCTGCGTACACCACGACGACGTACAGGAGTGTATGCGATAGGACCGGCATAATCGCAGCCCGTGTGTGTAAATGCCTTAATAGCTTGTCTTACACGACTATGGGGAAGATCAGCCATCAAAGGGTAAGTTGGACGGGGTCTAAGCCGGAAACATATATTACATTTGTAGACTCTGCTTCTCACAGTGCGGCGTGCGGAAAGTATCCAAAATTTTTGACGGAGCAATGACAATAACAATTCAGGCCCAGCGTGTAAATTTTTAATATGATAATAGTCAATGATCATGTTCACTACATGATCACTGCGCGGGAGTATAATTGGATGTTTTTGCGTGTAATCTAATGCGGAGTTCGAAAGACGACCACCAATGCGGATTAAACCATTCTCAATAAAAGGCCTTAAACGATTGAAAGCGGGCGAGCAAGGTTTGTTACCTTCAATATTTAAATATTCCACTGCAAAATGCTGTTTTTGCAGGGCGCGGAGGATTATAACCTCAGAGAAACTGAGATCATCAGCAGTCACCACAGTAGTGCTGCGGCGGGGCAATAATTTAGCAAACTTACACACGTACGCAATTATACGTAGAAGTTTACTCCAAGAAGAGATGCGGAGTGCGAGCTCATAAATCGCAGAATTACAGACGGATGTGCACACAGTGTGCGACAAAATCTTCTTCTCAGGCATATTTGCAATAACCTCATTGTCTAAAGTACGAAGAGGCCATTGAGATGGATCTAACGAAGTCCACTGAGGCCCATGGAGCCACAGGGGGTTTGAAACTAATTTACTTGGCGTAACGCCACGTGAAAGTATGTCAGCGGGATTCTCAGTACCTGCGACATGATAAAAGTTATCAGCGCGAATATTGTCGGTAATCTGAACAACGCGGTTTGCAACAAAGGTCTGCCACTTGTGTGGCGAACTCTTTATTCAGTACAGAGCTACTTTTGAATCTACAAAGGCATAGACTGATATTGCAAGGTCAAGAGAATAATTGTCGAGTACTCTGCGAAGCAATTTTGAGAGTAAAACCGCTCCACAAAGCTCAAGGCGTGCAATAGATAGTGGTTTCGTCGGTGCGACTTTAGTCTTTGCACAAATCAACTGGACGGTGTTACCATTGACGCTCTTTACATGTATGTAGACTACGGCACCGTATGCGTGCTCGCTGGCGTCGGAAAACCCCAGGAGTGACGCAGTACAGTTTTTGGATACACCAACATGTCGCGGGATACGTAAATCATTAAGAGCTGGTAATTCAGCACAGAATTGCCTCCACATCTTAATAATTGGCGGTGGTGGTATGTCGTCCCAATCTAAATTAAGTTGCCAAAGCTGCTTTATTAACAATTTGGCGTACGCGACTGTGGGAGCAACGAAACCCATTATGTCCCACAGGCGAGCGACAGTAGATAAGATGGCGCGCTTAGTGCACGTCACATCAGCGGGAACAGATATCTTAAAATAAAAGGCGTCACTATCGGTAGACCAATGCAAGCCTAGTATTTTATGTGGCATTGATTTATCGAACTCTACTTCTCCTGTAATTTTATGGGAAGTAGGGAGGTCATCTAAAACAGATCGACGGTTACTATGCCATTTTATCAGGTCCCATTGGGCACCCTTGAATAAGTCTATCAGCTGCCGAGAGGTCTCACTGGCTTCGGATTCACTGGGCATAGAGAACGCGATGTCGTCCATATATAGCGAAGTAAATGCGATACGACTCGCAAGCGGATACTTTGCGCCGTCGTCATCAATGAGCTGTCTTACCGTGCGCAATGCATGGTATGGACTCGAAGTTAAACCGAAGCACACGCGATTGAAGTGGTATAACACAAGTGGGTCTTGTGGACGGAAGCGGTATAGGAAGCATTGGTAACGACGATCAGAATCGCGGACAACTATTTGCAGAAATTGTTGGCGACAGTCGGCTGTCATAGCGATTGGATGTAAGCGGAAAGTTAAAATTATATTGAACAAGTCGCCTTGCAAATTTGGTCCTGAATGCAGAATATCATTTAATGATCGCCCAGTGCTAGTCTTACTGCTAGCATCCAGGACGATGCGCAGACGCGTTGACTTCTTATCTTCGCGTAAGACTCCATGATGCGGTATGACATATATTGGAGTGGGTTCATGAGAGTCATACGGCGGTGCGGCGGATATATAATTTTTAGCTAAGTATTCCTTTATGACGTCATCATATGCTAACCTTAATGTAGGCGAGGCTTGAAGTTTCCTCTCCAAGCACATGAATCGTCGTCGAGAGGTTTCATAAGAATCTCCGAGAGAGTAAACGTCATCTTTAAATGGCAGGCCAACAATATATCTACCAGTAAAAGGATCGCGGGATGTCGTAGATTTATAAAACTCTTCACATTCAATGTCTAAAGGACACTGAATGGGCGGTGCGGAGGGTGGCTGTTCAAGCTCCCAAAATCGTTGCACTAATTTGTCAACGATAGGAGACTCTAGAACTGAGCAGCACGTTAAAGAATGATTTACCTGAAGTGTCGGCACTGAGCCCATAATAACGTAAACAAATACCGTATTCAAAGCCGAGGGCCCGGACAAGTCGTTAGACGAATAAATTACGTCTGGACACAGTAAGTGCGGGAAAAGGGATGCGCCTATCAAAATATCAATTTTATTAGGCATGCTATAACATTCATCAGCGAGTCTTATGCCATGGAAGTGTGATAAGACAGATGTGTCTACCACAGCAGTGGGCAAAAGGTCGGTGATTTGATCAACAACTAGCGTTGAAATATTGAAGTTAATATTCGAGTCGAATCGTGAGAAAATTTTAATATCAATCGATTTCGATTTTACAATTTTTTCAACTCCACCGAATCCCTTTACTACAGTACATTCGGTATCGTGTTGTTGAACGCCTAAACGATTACAGCACTCTTTAGTCATAAAATGGCTTTGAGCCGCGGAGTCTAATAATATACGAATAATTTGTTTCTCTCCCTTAGCATCGTAAGCAAATACTTGAGCGGTTGATAATAAAACAGTTCTCTGCGAACGACTTGCGCGCGCGGGAGGCGGTGAACGTTGAGAAACATTCTTGAACGAAGTACACAGCGCGACGTCTGAACGCGCACCTGCGGTGAGGGGTGGCGAGTGTGCGGGCGCGGGGGTTGTAGACTTCAGTGTAACTGGCTGAAGCGGTGGAGAACGCGCCAGCGCAGGAGAAGCATTATCGCTTCTGCGGTGGAAGTGCAACAATGTGTGATGTTTAAATTTACAAACTCGACAACTATAATTTGAAGAGCAACTAGACACTCGATGACTTAAACTGAGACAATTCACACATGCATTGTTACTCTTTACGCATTTAAATCGTTCCTGCGGCGTCATTTTATTAAAGTCTGCACACTTAAATAGGTGTTGATGCACAATATTATCGCACAGACACTTTGAGCAACTAGTCGTCGTGCTTACGTACGCCTGATACTTCGGCGACGAAGTATTATTACAGCGATGATTATTACCGTTACCTCGTCGATTGTTTGGTGCGCTATTAGAATTTGTACTAGAATCGGTGCGTTGCAAAACTTTGGAGCGGGTCTTAATAAAATTTATTAAATCATCAAAGGTAGGTACCATCGAGTTATGACTATATTCGAAAGAGCGAATGGTATCCGGGTCCAGCTTCTTAAGCGCGATATGAAGAACAATTAAGTCCGCGAGATTATCTAACTTTAAGTTTTGTAAAGCGCGCACTGCACTTATAAAGTTATCAGTAAATAAATCAAAATTATTTGCGGTGGCCGATTGCAATGGCTTAAATTCGAACATCTGATTAATATATGTAGATGCTAGCACACGCCGGTCTTCATATTTGTCGACGAGTGCTTGCAATAAAATTTTATAATTTTCAGCGCAAGGAGTTATACCTGAGCATACAGATAGGGCTTTGCCCGTTAGTTTACCTAGCAAATAGTATAACTTTTCAGCGTCGGTAAGCGATGTGTTGTCATGGACGGTTGATTTAAAGCTAGCATAAAATAAAGGCCATGAGCGAATGTCACCCGAAAATGGCATAAGTTCGATAGGCGGAAGTGAGAATCTGGCTTTAGATGGTGTACTAGTACTTTGTGAATTAGATTGCGAATATTGTAAATAAAGCCTATTTATTCTACCGCATAGAGACTCAAACGCAATGAGGCTGTTATAATCAGGTTTAGCAATAGGGTTTATTTTTAATAAATGTGAATTATAATTATCTAAGACCTGTTTAAACTCAATACGTAAAGCATTAATATTAGAACTTCCATCAAGAAAACGCTCCATCGTGGAAGTGTTTGTGAGGATGTCCGAGGACATATCATATATTTTTTGCACTATTTCAAATAAAGCATCTCGTTTAGCTAACAATAAAACCAACTCAGCATCAGGTGTGCCCTCATTATCCGAGGAATCGCTATTATTCGATGCTATTTGTTTTTTAGGCGGCATTACAACTTAAGTTATGCGGCAAAAATAATATAATTATAAGCGGGTAGTCTGTAAGCGACCTCGCTACGCGGTTGAATTATTAAATATTAGTTTTATTAACGATGAACTTTAATTGTTAACTTTTATAATAATTATGAAGTTATTTATAACGAATATAATGCTTAAATATATGTGCAAATAATAAATGTAATTTAACAGTATAATCTATAGATGTAGTTAAAAGTTGATGACGTGATGTGAACATACAAGAAATAATTTATATAGATAATTATATGCTTATTCATTCTATGAATATAGTTTTAAAATTACTATGAATGTCACCTATTAGGACCTATTCTAGTGTTCTAATAGGGGCGGGGTTAATCCGAAGTCGGATTAAAATATAAATAATTAATTATATAAACGCTTATTACGATAACGATCTAATAAGGGCGGAAAGTCAAGGTCAATCCGGCTCGAAGGACCATTAAAAATGGAGACGCCAGTAACTTAAGGTATCTTCGATAAAGATTTAGTGGACTGTAATTTTGTTGCATACGGCAAAGGGGAAAATAAATAGGTGGGATAGCACGCACTGACCTGATGAGGGCTGCCGCGCCTTCCTCCTGGAGTGTCTGCTATACAGCTAGCTCGCCACGTGGTTCGGCGCACACGCACTCTCGGAACAGTCTCGTGCAGTCCCACACTCTCCACCTTTGCCCTTACGGGGGCGTCTCACACTTTTATGAGTTACAAAGACACAATGTCTGATGCGGTGAATATTAAACATAAACAGGAGAACTCAATATTCATCCTGCGCGGTTTGCGGTTAATGTACATAAGACGCGACGGGTGGCCGTGCGCTGCGGATGGCGTAATATCACTTAGTATACTGACGCGCGCCGAGATCCTCTTTTTCACCTCGGCGGCAGCGCGTGCGGTAGGAAAGGGAAGGAAGGAAGGAAACAAAAAATATGCACCAGTCATGTTGATAAAGTAGATATAACTTAGGACGAACTCAATGCGATATGTAATGTAATGTTGATAAAGTAGATTGTTAACTGGCGTTACCATTTCCAATTCTTGTTATTTAGAAACAAAAATGTCGTACACTAACACTACCTTGCACTGTAGACCAATTACTGCTTGATTTTATTACAATATCTATCAAATAATTATTTATTTGAAAATAATCTTATAAGTATATTGATGGCTTTGACGCACAAAAATACGTGATGAAGTTGTCTTGTTTGTTGACAGAGACTATATCCATAAACAACATATTTCTTTTTTTGTAGTTAGAGCTTAGAATTTTGTGATGACTACAGCGACGAAAAGCGTAGCTAACTACATGTTAATATTATCTCTGACAGGGAGGGAGTATAATTATATAAGTATAGTATTATTAAATCTTGCCATCTCCATATTAGTGGGGGATATTATTTATTATTATATGTAATATATCAATACTTATTTATCCCCAATGTTAATTAATATAAGTAACCATATAGTGATTTTATTAAGTTTTATAACGTTCCCTCAACAGGATGTTTTATTGTTAAAAACTAAACTCTAGAATCTTAAATGCTGCTGTAATGTCCTTTAACGACGCACAGAAGGAGGTGCTCCGTTTTTTAGCGGAGAGTTTTCCACATGTAAATCAAGGGCAGATGATGTTCTCCCCTTTGTCCCAATCTCCGACCCCGGCCCGCGACGTTCATGAAATGGTATGCGTAGGGATGGCGCACGTGAAGGGACCCAGTCCCCTAGCCTCCTTCTTCCGGAAATTCCTCCCGCACCCCCTCTAATCCTTCGAGCGCGGATGGAAATTCCGGACTATCTGACTCGATGGCCTCCTCGGGGGAGGACACTGAGATCGACAGATGACCCGTAGGCGCCTGATCATCCAGAGACTGGGACATTACCCTCATCATCGGAAGGAAGAGTCGAAGGGCTTCTAAGAAAAGCTACTCCGGGCCCGCCAAAAAGGTGGCTGCGCCCGCCTCTCCTTCTGCCGACGCTCTCACTCGTGGGGACAGCCCCCGCCCAGGAAGGGAGAAACTGTACAAGTCAGTCATGTCCGAAAGGTCCTAAAACCCTCCTCCGATAATCTTACAAAAAAAGGCCACTTGGGATCGCATCTCACACGTCATGGCCAACAAGAAGATTGATTTCTCGAAAGCAAAGCCATCCGGACAGGGTATTGTAGTCTCGCCGAACACGGTGGACAATTACAGGGCTCTCACAAAGCTTTTTCGTGAGAAGGACATCCCTTTCCACACCTACTCCCTGGAGGAGGAGAAGCGTCTCCGCGTTGTAATACGCGGGTACCCTAAGGAATTTGTGACCTCTATTGTAAAGGAGCACCTTCTCCGGCAAGGACTTCCGTTGCAGGAAGTGAACCGTAAGGTCAATAAGATCAGAAGCAACCCCTACAACCTAATATTTGTCATTCTTGACCTGTCAGAGGCAGAAAAGAAAATTTTCGACAAACGCAAAGTATGTTACTTTTCTGGGGTCACTATTGAACCCCCACACAAGACGAAAGTCCCCGGTTTATGCCATAGACTCCAACTCTATGGCCATAGTGCCCGAATTTGTTTCGCCCACCCAAGGTGCGTTAAATGCACGGGGGAAGACGGCACACCTGTGTGCACCCGCAACGTTTCTGATTCTCCTAGCAGTGTGCTTTGTGGAGCGGTGGGGCATACTGCGAATTGTAGCAAACGCCCTAAAGCCCCAAGATGCCAAGGAAGAGGGGCAAGAGCGCTGGGGGTCTCAAGCAGCCCCCGAAGCAGAAAGGAGGTAGGGCCCGCAGAAGAACGCTTCCCGTTTACCCCTCTATTCGTCCTGGCTCCAGCCCCAAAGCAAAATGCTTGAGCCAAGCCACTCAGTATGGTGAGCAGTGCACCCAAACAGATAACTCGTCCCCCTACTGTGCCCACGCGTCTGCCGGTTCAGGGGGCCGGTCGCGCTTTGCAGAGGGAACACCTCTCTAAGCCAGCAAATTTTTATATAGAAAGGAGGGCAAACGAGCATACGGTCTACTTCATGTTAAGTGACCACCGCCGCCAATGAACATCCACACACCAGGGGAATTGCAGGTGCGTTGCCGGTGCTTAAGAAAGGAGTAAGGTCCTTTATTGAAGGTCCCCAGGTCGTATCGGTCCAGAAAAATCGCCGGTGATAAACAATTCGACAGAAACGTTGTACGCGGAAGAAAACTCCTAGTGAAACGTACAGGTGTACCAAGCATCCATATGGTGTGAATTGTATCGCGTGGTTTACCGCGTAGTGACTTTATGAAATTTGGCGACTAGGATTAATCCGAACAATTCTTCTGAGCACTCCCCGTGATAAATGCGATTAAATATGCAAAGAGATGCAACATCTCTTCGCAGCGCCAGTGAATCGAGCCGATCGGAAAACACTCGGTCGTTGACGGTTCGAGCCGCTCTGTGCTGGATGCGGTCTAGTGAAAGGAGCTGGCAATGGGGAGCTCCAGCCCAGAGATGGTAACAGTATTCCATGTGCGACCGAACCTGCGGCGTGTAAAGTTGCAGGCGGTGTGCCAGCATGAAATACTGTCCCGCTCTGCTGAGCACGCCAAGCTTTTTAGAGGCTAATTTAGCCTTATCTTCCAAGTGACCACGAAACTGCACGTCACTCGATATGTTGACGCCGAGGATTCCGATACTGGCTGAGGCTACAAGGGGAGTGCCTTGAAACTGAGGAGATACGACAAAGGGGTTCTTTTTAGCGGTTAACGCGCAAACTTGTGTCTTCTGGGGGTTAAACTGGACTAAATTTAGTCGCCCGCAATCCCAGAATTTGTTTTGCAAAGACTCAACTTTAGACACAAGTTTGTCCCGGTACTCGGAGACGTTTTCCCGAGAAATATTGGCATGAACGGAGCATTGCCATTGCTGTCATCTGAATAACAATTAATGTTGCCGGTTTGCAACATATCATTGATATGCAGAAGAAACAGTGTTGGTGATAGATAGCACGCAGCCTTGTGGAACAGAAGCATTAAAAGACTTGTAATCCGAGCTCTTGCACCGTCTACAACGACCTTGATGTTTTGATCTGCAAGAAAGCTGGTGATCCAATTGCACAAATTTTCGGGAAGCCCATAGGAAGGTAGCTTCGAAGGAGGGCTTTGTACCAAACCCGATCGAAGGCCTTCGCAATATCCAAACTAACGGCCAATGCCTCCCGCTTTGACTCTACTGCCGCCGCCTATGTATGAGTCAGGTAGACCAGAAGATCACAAGCTTATCGACCACGACGAAATCCGTATTGGCGATAACTAATCAGCTGTTGATCCTCATGGTACCTCGTGAGCTGGCAGTTAACAACGCACTCCATTGTTTTGGAGAACTTGGAGGTGGTGACGATGGGCCTGAAGTTGGACCCTGAAGTACTGCATTTTAATAATGGACATAGAGCCAACTGGTGGGTTAGTTTTATTTAGCAATAACGCAAGTTCACGATCACGAGGTATTTTTGCAAGTATTTCACCGACACAGGTGAAAAATGAACTTACTTCATTCAGCGACTGTGTAGGATGGTTGATTATATTTAGTATTATATAAAGTATTAGAAGGTCTCTTTGCAACATTTAAATTACACACTTCTTTTATTATCTTCCACGTTCCTTTTATTTCCTTGATTTTTTATTAATTTATTTCTATAATATACTTTTTTCATATTTTTCGTAATTTTGTTACACATGTTTCTATATTTTATATACTTAATCTTTAGTTCTTCATTGTCCGGTAAATTTTTAGTTTTCATATGTAGATTATATCTTTTTCTTATAGACAATTATATATGTAATTACAGACACTCCAAATATTTCAAATGAAACGAGTATTTGAACAAGAAGAAAACTCATTAAGATATGACAGGAGTAAACTTTTATAAGAGTACGTACTGTGGCCTAGTTTGCTTTCTATTAAGAAGAAAACGTCTGTTCGAATAACTTAGATTTCTTAGGCTACGAAAGTTGGCCGCTGACTAAATTTCGAAACTTTTTCAATCATTTACCAAAAGTTTTGGTATACAATTGTTTTTTTTTTATTGATACAGTTTTTTTTTTAATTTTTTAGGATCTACAAACAGTTTACACAATATTTATTAATCTAAAATACATTCACAGCAAAAAATATAATATAATAGTGCAACCAGTTTCCAGTTTAGATTGAGAATAGCGTACAATTTTTAGATCTTATACAGTAATTGTGTTTTCAAATAACACAATAATAAAGAAAAATAATAATTATTGTAATAACCAATTATATAAACTCATTCTCCTCTGAGTACTGAAAGTAATTCTTTTTTATAAATACCCACCTTGTGAGCAAAAATGTCAATATTATTTCAAGTATTATTATAACAATTTAACAACCTACCTTTTTACCTACGTTGGTTCGACATTTATTAGTAAAAAATGTATATTTGGCACGAACTCTGCGACACAATTGCCTATATGGTACTCTGTATTGTATTATCTTAACTAGTTCTATACTACCGTAGCTGTTATAACAAATATTATACAGTAACATAGCTTGAATCTGCTGACGTCTTTTTTTTAACATAGGGAAATGCCTACGCATACCCGCCTCGCGGGGGCAAGGACGGGTTATGTCGGACTCGCACCGACTAAAACCCCATGGTGTTCCACCTTCGTCGCATATTGGTAGGGCTACGGGAACGCTTTCGCACACTTCCGCGGCCCTACCAGCGACTGCCGCCCCATGGCAGCACCTTCTCGGGAGAGGAATATTCCTCCCCGTTCTCCTTCCCAAGTAAGGCGCACCAGAACACATGGCACGCCTTCCTCCACGGCCTCCAATTACATCTGCGCAACAGACGCCCCCGAGTCCGATGCGCGAAGGCCATGGGGCCAGGAAAAACGAGCACTTAGAAGTACTAGCCTTCCCGACCCAAGCGGCTGATCCGGTCTATGGCTCCGCCGCGAACCAAGATTCGGCTGCGGAGGATAGGGAGAGCGGCGCCTCGCAATACCGACAATCCTCTCCCCCCGCAGCCCCATCACCACCGCATCAACGGTGTGGCCCCGTTTGAGTCGCGGAGGATAGGGCGAGTGGCGCATCGCCATACCAACACTCCTCTTCCTCCGCGACTCCACCTCGGCTGCAGCGGTAGAGGGTGCGGAGTCCTCACTCGCTGCAGTCCACCAGCACACATCCAAAGTGGGCTCCCCAAGCCCACTCGGAGTGGCCACCTCAGGCCGGCCCTTCACCTCGGGCCAGCACGAATGCCACGCCATTTACGTGGTTCAGACTGGTCGTAATTTCGGGACACGCTATAAAGAGAATTTAGCCACGTACAGAAATTGCAATTCTGATAAATCCCATTTTGCTAAACATCTCTTGGACAATGGACACAACCTAGCCAACGATCATTCCTTTAAAGTCTTACATATTTGTAATAAAGGAATGCGACTGTGTGTGTGTGCTGGAACAGTTGGAGATTTTAAAAAATAATAATGGTAACATTGAACTTCTGAATGAAAAAACAAATGTTTCTAATTCACCTTTGTTAAACATCTTTAAGTCTAATCTCTAATAATAATTAAAATATTATAAAAATGATAAAAATAATAATAAAACAATTATAATTAGTCGCAGTTTTTTTTACTCACGACGTCTCCGTTCGCTACTTTGGTGGGGAGTGGTTGTGTTGCCGAATATAAATAGCAGTAGCAGCTGTATCGGTCGTCACTTAGCGGTCAGCCGCCGTAGAATCTACATCACCTGAAGATGTCTCGTGTGCCTGTGTCTTTCTAGAAAAGTGGTGTTGGGAGTAGTGGTGTTGGGATTATTGCACGCAATTTAAGGAGGGTGGGTGGTGCTCTTCAAACCAGGTAAGACATATATTTTATTTAATTGAGCGGATGGTTGCAAAGTAACTATTAATATCTTTGTTATAATGGATTTCCGCAAAGTAACGACTACACCATCTGGATGCTTGGCGGTCCACCACTGTACGTTTCAAAAGGAGTTTTGTTCCACGTACAACCTCTCTGTGGAATAATTTACCACCAGCGATTTTTCCGGACCGATACGACCTGGGGACCTTCAAGAAAAGAGCTTACTCCTTTTTAAAGGTCCGGCTCTTCTATAAAAAAACGTCTGATTCTATCAATTATATTAATTACTAGAATTATATTAAAATAATTTTATATCAATACTTATACATTTTTCTAAATTAGAAAAAAGTTTATTTATTTTGTATGACCCCGGCTGAAATACGTTATATTGTTAAAATTACCTATATTTTATTAAAATTATTTTCTGAAATAGGTATCGGAAAAACATTGCGTGGTGCAGTCTACATTGCTCTTACAAAATCCTATACTTTACCAAAGAGTCATTTTTCCTTAAGTTAATTATTTTTAGTAGTTTTATTTTGTTTTTAAAATGTTTATTTTACTTTCATAAGGTTAGTTGTAGGTATCCATATGGGATATAGTAGATAACTGGCATCGCATAGACTCTTACTAGGCTGCACTAAAGGTATCGGGAATGGAATATTTCCACTGTTCCTGTCATATTAAAATCCTTTTTATTGAAAACTCCTTGGTTTTAAAAATTGAATACCATTTATTTATTAAAAAAAAGACTCTCGGTCTTGTCACAAGGTTTTGTCAAACTTGTCTAGTCGTTGAGAAAATGGAATTGACTCGAGAAAATTCAAGAGCGATGATTTATTATGACTTTCGAAGTGGTTTAATATAAAAACAGTGTGTTGACCGGATGATTTCTGCATTTAGTGATGAAGCCCCATCTAATACCACAATTTGTAGCTGGTTTGCTGAATTTCAACGTGGACGTGTCAAGCTCAGTGATGATCCCCGTCAAGGTCGTCCAAAAACTGCAGTCACCCAAGAAAACGTTGATGCTGTGCGTAAGCTGATTGAGGAAGTTCGACATGTGACATGCCGCAAAATTCAAGCAACTTTAGACATTGGCTTGAGTCAAATACAAATAATCTTGCATGAACAATTAGGTGTAAAAAAGTTGTTTTCCCGATGTGTACCGCATTCGCTCTTTGAAGAGCAAAAAGCGGCTCGCGTTACTTGGTGCGTCAGAACTCTCGAAAGATTCCACGCAGGACCCTCAAATGCTGTATACAATATTGTATCAGGTGACGAATCCTGTATAAACGCGTACGAACCCGGAACAAAAAACCAGTCACGAGTTTGGGTGTTCGAAAATGAGTTAAAGCCAACAAAAATTGTTCGTTTACGGAGTGTTGCAAAAAAAATGGTGGTCACGTTTGTCTCCAAAACCGGCCATGTTACGACTATTTCTCTTGAGGAACAAAGAACGGTTAATTCAGAGTGGTATGCTAGCATTTTTTTTGCCACAGGTCGTTTCTGAACTCCGTAAAGAGAACTGCAACCGCCGCATCATCCTCCATCACGACAATGCGAGTCCTCACACCGCACACAGAACAAAAGAGTTTTTTAGAGCAAGAAAACATAGAATTATTAGACCATCCGCCGTACAGCCCCGACCTAAGCCCTAATGATTTCTACACTTTCCCGAAAATAAAGAATTAATTGCGTGGAGAGAGATTTTCATCACCTGGAGAAGCTGTGGACGCCTACAAAACGGCCATTTTGGAGACCCCAACTTCCGAATGGAATGGTTGCTTCAATGATTGGTCCAATCGTATGGAAAAATGTGTCAAATTTCGCGGAGAATACTTCAAAAAGCAATAAATACATTTTTAAATGGTAAAGTTGTGTCACTTCCTTGATTCCCGAAATTTTCAGTGCCGCCCTCGTAGTTTTTTTGTCACGGAGTAACAAACATAAAAAAGCGGTCTAGGTGCGACTCTAAAGGTCTTCCTACTTCCTACCTTAGAAACTTCCTAGTGGAAAGAATAAAAAAATATCATAGTTTGTAATATTTTCTACAATTTTACATTTGGCACAAAAAGCGACTTAGCCGATTTTGTTCAAAATTTAATGAGGTCCAAGTTACATAACTATGCGTTAAATGAAACTGGTCCCATGTCAATATTTATCTTTTTTCTCGAGATACACGAGGCGTGCACGTACATGTACACTCACTATTCGACTCTAAAGACCTTAAAACGAGATATGTTAAAATTTCCAATTTGCAAAATCGGTCCCATTACAACAGCTTCCCACTGGGAAGTTAATAAAAATCTAATGAGAACAGTATATATAATAGGTAAGATACTACAATCACCATACGAAACACAGCAGTATTGAGCTGCTACTTCACGCTGGTATTTTGTGAGAGCGTTGAAAAAGGATGCGATGATGTGAAGCGTTGGGAAAGGTTTCTCGGATGCGCAAATTTACTGCTCATTATTCATTACTGCCTAAAATCTGTCCACTACTGAACATAGACCTCCGCGTAGATTACTTTGTAGGGAAGATATGTGGCGTAGGTGCCACACTAGGCAGGTTGGTAAACGCAATTTGTTATTGGTTAAGTGTTATTAGGAAGAGACTGCTGTTCATCTCCTAGTTTCTTTTCCTCTGTCACATTTTCAATACCCTTAGTACTATTGCGGTAATCGATATCTTTACACCACCACAATACTGTCAAAAACGTGGTAGAGCCATGCTGCAATTATATTAGTAGTATAGTTGTAGCACGAATGGGTCGACTCGACCGGGGAAGGACCACGCTCTCACAGAATACCAGCGTGAAATAGTAGCTTAATGCTGCTGTATTTCGTATGGTGAGTGTAGAGATCCGGAGACCCTTTTTACTGGAAACGAGGCATTCCATCTTAGTCCTCACGGGTGACAACGCATCTGCATTTTGATTTGTAATCGAGGATATATGTAGATGTCTATGGGCCACAGCAACCACTTACCATCAGGTGGACTGTGTGCTCGTTTGTCACCCTATCCTATAAAAAAAAAACATGTGCTAGTCAAATATTATTCATAGCGACACGAGGTGTCGAGATTTTATTTGTACGCTCGAGGGGTTAATTGCTGTTATTTTAAATGATTGCAGTGACATTTCCGTGACTGTCGTAACATTAACATTTCGTGAACCACCTTATGAATCAAAGCTACGGCTTAAAATTTTTAATGGCTTAATACTATGTTAATACAATATGTTAAACATTATAAAAAAATAAATCCTGCATTTTTATACTCAGCGGAATTCAAAAATGGAGTAATGTAACACTTCGATTATATGTTTTTATACGAACGTTTTTTTTAGAGTAAGGGTGAGCAACGAGCACACAGTCGACAAGCTGGTAATTAGATCCTTTGGCCCATACTTTACATACATGTGTACATCAATTGATCATCAGTCATCAGTTGATTTATTACCCCTGAGGACTAGGAGGGAACGCCTCGTTTCCAGCAAAAAGTATCCGGTTCTCCACACTCACCATACGAAACACAGAAGTATTAAGAAAATTTATGCTGTTATCCCTCAGATCATATAAACAACAGGAGATATGGCAAGGAGGCGTGGCACTTGCGAACGCATCTGGCCGCAAAGCGGCCTGATGCCAGTTTCGGTAATTAGTCGAATGTCAACTTGTGACGTCTTCACTGCTCGTGATTTTTGACAAAATGCTGCGTTGTTCAGTGATTGATTGCAAAAATAACAGCTGTATTGTGAAATACATACTTAATTACTTACTTACTTATCTTCACGCACAATCCCTAATGGGGTAGCCAGAGAGAACAGATCGCCAAGTGTCACGATCCTTACATACCTCTTTCGCTTCTTTCAGGTTCATTAACTTCTTCATACATGCACGTCTAGGTATCCGAGTACTCTTGACTCTCCCCTCTTCGAGCAATTTGCTCACATGGTCTTCGAAAGTTAGTCTCGGTCTACCTCGACACCTTTTAATATTTACTTTCGCTCTATATATTTTCTTCACCATTCAGTCTTCACTCATTCGTTCAACGTGCCCAAACCATTGGAGTACGCCCCTATCAATTTTTGTGATAAGGTCATCTTTCAATCCTGCCATATCGCGAATCTCTTCGTTTCGCTTTCGGTCGGCTATGCTAACGCCACACATTTTACGAAGAGATCGCATCTCCACTGCATTCAACTTGCTTTTATGCTTCTTCTGGCATACCCAGGTTTCGCTGCCATATAACAAAGTCGGTACTAACACTGCGTTATGTATTGCAAGGCGTGCACTCTTCACCACGCCTTGCCTTTTGACTAATGCATTCAGGGCACCATTGACTTTGTTTCCGGCAGCGACACGCCTATCCACATCTAAATCACATCTTCCATCACGGCTGAAAGCACCCCCAAGTATACAATTTCATTTACCTGTTCTAGACATTCCTGATTTACCCATATTTCACATTTCGTTCTCTCCTCGTCCTTTTCAAATACCAGAAACTTAGTTTTATTAGCATTCAAACGGAGACCTTTAATTTCACATTCCTCTTTCATACACATGACTAATGCCTGCAGTTCTGATGGTGCAATAAGCACTGCATCATCAGCATACAGCAGACAATTGACTTTTATGTCACCCAATTTCACACCCAAACAGCTATTTTCCAGCTTCTGTAAACAGCTGTCGAGATACAGTATGAACAGCCAGGAAGACATGACACAACCCTGTTTTACGCCCGCTTGGACGCTAAACATGGGTGACAGGTCATGCCCTACCCGCACACAGGCTTTACAGTCATAGTAAAGTGACTGTACAGCCCTTAACAATCGACCATCCACACCATATCCCGGCAACAGTTCCCACATTTTCTTCCTTATAACCCTATCAAATGCTTTCTCCAGATCTACAAAAGCATAGAAAATCCTCTGATTAACACTCAGAAGCTTCTCCGTGATCATGCGGAGAGAAAACATTTGATCCGTGCATCCTCTTCCAGGTCTAAATCCGCATTGTGCCTCCCATAAGAATCTTTCCGATTTCTCTTGCATCCTACGTGTCAAAACCTTCGAGTAAACTTTACTTGCTAAACTGGTCAAGCTGATCGCCCGATAGCACCCGCAGTCAAAATGTGAACCTTTACCTTTATATAAAGGCACAATGACCGCGGATCACCAATCATCCTGGACATCTCCCGTCCGCCAGCACAAATTGCACAGCAGATGAAAGCTGTCCCAGACGTGAGGCTCACCGTACTTGATTATTTCAGCAGTAACTCTGTCTAGTCCCGCAGCCTTACCACATTTCAAACTTCGAATCGCACGTTCAATCTCTTTCATGCTGATGACCTCAGTGTCATCGAGGTCCGTGTCTGGCGTGCCAGTCACGGCGTCACCCTCGGATCCTTCACTAAGATCATGACACGCATACATTTCTCTATAAAATTCACTCCATCGCTGCATGACGTTCGATTTTTCTGAGAGGACGTCATTGGTTCTACAAAGCACTTTGTTCATTCTTAAGGCTGTCGCACCACTCCAGGACCTTCCAATCTCTTTCCAGAAGAGTTTGGAGTTTTCCCTAAAGTTGTGCGACAACCTCTCGTCCGCTTCTATTCTACACCTTTCACGTACTTCCTCAATCAATGTTTTCGCATGAACTTACTGCAGCTTATATCTTTCTTTCATCTTCTCTCTCATATGCTCATCGTTACTAGAGGCCAAGAAGTCTAACCACGCTTTTTTCTTCCTTTTTACAGCTTCTCTCACTTCATCATTCCACCATGCATCTCTTCTTTTACTACTACCTCTTTTTGTCGTTCTACATACTTCTTCCGCTGCACTTACCATTCCATCCCTAAGGTTCTACCATGTTCTCACCACACATTCTTTCCTGCCATCGATGGTGTCAAGCTTTTCGGCTACCCTCGTGTGATATTTGTCCCTAGTATCCGCTTCCTGAAGCTTCCAGCTTCCGATGTGAATTACATGAAAGATGGCATCTCATTTCACACGTAAGTACTAAAATATTAATGTTTTTCTTATTCAATTTATTAAAACATTACTTCGTGGTACTAGAAACACGATGAAAAACCAAATCAAATGTTTTCTTTAGGAACAAAAACCATTGCTTGCTTAGTACAAATCGACCTGTGAATCAGCTGGTCTAATAGCGCAATGGATAAGTGTTTTACTAATACTCTCACTCACATGATAGTTTCGTTAAGCAGCCGCTGCCGGCTTTTGTGAGTGAATGATAGCGACAGATGTTTTTGTGTGAATAAGTTTTGTACGGTGCATGGTAAATGCACGCTGCGTATGATGAGATAAGGTTTATAATTGGTTGTGTAGTATGTTTTGATTTATAAAATGCGAGTGTGTGTGCGATTGTGTATCCATTGCTGTGCATATGTAGTAGTTGGCGCGTGGTAGGGGCCAACTGGAGACACCGGGTTCCGATACATTTTCAACTACTGAGCATATCTCCTGTTGTTTATATGATCTGAGTGTTATCCCGTGAAAGCGTGGTCCATCCCCGGTCGTGCCGACCCATTCATGCTACAATCATAATGTAACTACAGCGGAGCTCTACCACGTAAAATTGTTATGCGATATTTTCATCAATTAAGTATAAAAATATTTTGATTATTTTCGTTTACTGAATAGGTTATACTTCAGAGGCGATCACATTATTTTTTTAGGATAGGGTGACAAACGAGCACACAGTCCATCTGAAGGTAAGTGGTTGCTGTGGCCCATAGACATCTACATCTATCCTCGATTACGAATCAAAATGCAGATGCGTTTTCACCCGTGAGGACTAAGATGGAATGCCTCGTTTCCAGTAAAATGGGTCTCTCGTTCGCTACACTCACCATACGAAACACAGCAGCATTAAGCTACTATTTTACGCTGGTATTTGGTGACAGCGTGGTCCTTCCTCGGTCGAGCCGACCCATTCGTGCTACAACTATACTACTAATATAACTGCAGCATGGCTCTATCACGTATAAAATAGGAAGACAAATATTACCACTTAAAGTGTAACATTGGGGAAGGAGATTTTATTAGAACTTTCTTACATCATGCTTTTATAAATTGTTATATTGATAAGTAGAAAAGGTGTAAGTCAACTTCAAACAACTAAACCTTAAAATAAATTATGTTATCATAAGTTTATACTCTAAAGTCAATAGTACGTCGTGAAGTTAGTACAATATTGCATTAATAATAATTTATATGGAGAAAGTCTACGTGATACAATCATGAAAATGATTACGATATGGATAATGATGTTAATATTTATTATAGAGCAATTATTTTATAGGTATTTGCGGTTTTGTATTAAGTGGCCTTTTAATTAAATTCTGACGTTGGGAAAATTAGGTCATACGTCGATGAAAAGATATTGCAGACAAAATTAAAATTTGATAAGGGAGTAATTCGGCCTCTTCTGGTCGCGTCCGAACGGGCAATCATTCAGCTGAAAGTTAAATCGGGCGAAGGATAGCGCTTTAAATTAAGTGTCTATTTTCAACGGTAAAATATTTTATACGTTTCGGTGCTGTTGAAATAAATTTATAATTAAAAATTTGTGTGGAAATTACATTAATTTTGCTGTCACTTAAACAATTTATTTTAATGTGTATTATAATATTCTAAAATACGTAACGTGTAGATTCTTGAATACTCAGTAAACCTTGAAATTAATAAAATTCATTAATGAGGTACTATTAATTTACATTTAAAAACCATATTTTGCTACAAATCAGCTGTAGGTAGTATATTAAGACACCTTCACGACTTACGTCGGTTTTAATAAATACCCCGTCCTGCATCCTACAGAAAAAAGGTATTTATATATCCCCATTCATGTGTTTTAAATTAATATAATGTTGTAGTTTTGTATAGTACTTTATTCCAATATTGAGATGTTATTTAATGAAAATTATTATGCAAATTAAAAGAGTATATATATATATATATATATATATATATATATATATATATATATATATATATATATATATATATATATATATATATATATATATATATATATATATAAATACAGAATTTTTTTTTTCTGTGAGGGTAGGTGAATTGAGTAGTACACATTTTAGACATCTTAGATTTAAATATATTTTAAAAATAGTTACAGTTTGAATTTCATGTTTATTATTTATATGTAATAAATACCACCAGCTACCAGCTCTTACCTACCTGCTCTTATTTCCAAATATTTTCTCTAACATCACTGCACTTTACAACTACTTTCACTTATGGAAGCACTGAAAGGTTCACTTATCGAGATGTCAAAGTCATTCCAAAGTCAAATGGATAACTTTCAGCGGCAACTGCAACAATCTAGTTCTGCTGCCACAACTTCATCTTCCCTACCAGGTGACTTTAATGCTTTTAGAAAATTTATCTTGGCTGCTTTAACATCTTTGCATAACCAAGTAGATCCTTTGGGAAGAGAACTGGATCGTAGTGAAATGCATCGCAGAAAGATGATCCTACTCCATGGAGTTCCTGAAGAAAAATCTGAGGATACTACCGCTGTCATAAGTACACTTATCAGCACTAAACTCCTAGTCCCAGGTTTCAGTAAAACATCCATAAGCCGTTGTCATCGTCTGGGTCGCCCTTCCGATAAATCTTCCAAGCCTGTGGTTGTCAAATTCAGTGATGCTGTGATGCGAGACAAGGTTTGGTACTCCAAAACCAAACTTAAGGGCACAGGTATAACCCAGTCTGAGTTTCTAACAAGGAGGCGCCACAGTGTTTTTCTAGAAGCTAGGCGAAGGTATGGCATCACCAAATGTTGGACCAGGGATGGAGTTATCAATATTTTTACTCCAGATGGCACAAGTCACCAAATTGAGACTTTGAGCTTGACGCATTATGCAACGGGTCAACTTCTGCTTCACCCGTTTATCCTATTGTGGTTGAGGCAAATAAAGCCCCCGAAGATAAAGGTGCACCACAGCGTACTAAGAGGGCCGGTAAAAAAATGAACTTTTCTTAAATAATTTTATTTTATATTTTATTAATTTTTGTAATTCTGTTATAACTTTTGTCTGGACTTCATATTTTAGTTTCTTTTTATCATCATATCTTCATTACTTTTCCTTGTTAATTGCAGATTAGATAGTAAAATTTAATGATTAATAATCTCTCTTTGGAATGTCTATTACTTAGTGTTATAATTTTTCTTGTATGTTGGTAATTGTTATTGTAATCTTTCTTTGGAATGTTTAGTATTAGTGATAAAAGTATATTGCATATATAGTCAGTAATCTATGGTATATTGTAAGGTAGATAATTGCTAGTTAACGTACTGTAACTTCGACACTGACTCATCTGACATTTAACATCTCTCACTTTTGTGTCTATGGTATGTTAACGTTCCGTTTCTTTACTTATCGTTAAGTAAATTAAACATTTCTTTCCATAACGCTGACAGGTAGTTTTCTGATGACTTATTTATTTTTGAATTATTTATTTTATAATTATACGTATTATAATACATACATATAATAATACATATTTACTTAGTTTTACATATAATCAGATATAATTTAATATGATTTCTTCAGATGATAATGTTCGGAGTTCCAATTCCTTCGCCTTTGATTCTGCCTCTGATGGATTAAGCAGTATTGACAGCTTTGAAAGTATTGCACTCTTAAATATTATGTTAGATTCAACAAAAATTTTAACGCTATTCACATAGATGCTCAAAGTATTCCTGCTCATTACCCCGACATGTTGTCAAGTTTTAATAGCAAAAACATACACGCTATCCTTGTTTCGGAGTCGTGGTTAAAACCTTGTCTTCCATCAACTTCCTACTCTCTTCCAGGTTTACATTTGATTCGTAACGACCGTACCGATCGGGGCGGTGGTGGTATTGCTATTTATCTGCGCTCTCATATACCCTTTTCAGTACTTCAAATTTCGAATGGTTCGCAGACTGGAAGCGAAGCTGAATTTCTCTTTACCGAAGTTATTCTTGGTCATACAAAATTACTTCTCGGAGTTTTTTACAATCCCTCTCTCACTGTCGACTACTTCACCCATTGACTTATATATTACTAGCGTAAGGACCAGGCCGACCGAACAATTAAAACGGACCAGTGCGTTGGCCCTAATTTAGGGCCAACGCGAATCGTTCATCAGAGGTGCGCGCGCAGGACAGATTTGATTGTCCTGCGCAAAAATTACGATACAAGGAAAAAAAGGAACATGGGATATCTTATCATAGGTAATCAAACCTTACATTAATTTTGTTATAATTAAATTATTCATATTTTCAACACACAGTTTTACAGTTAGTCCGCTTAGTTACGTTACCAAGACTACGCCAGGGTTGAATTCAGACCCTTAAAAATATTGTACATGGAAAATAAAATTATATTATTTTCAAAATATTATTGTCCAAAATTATACCACGTTTGACATTTTTGTTTCTTTTTCCCATGCGCCGATATATTGGCATCACGCGAATAATCTATACGTTTTGTTATTTGACGGTTTTATTTTTATTTCTGTTTTATTTTGTATGAAGTTAGAGTAAGTTAAATTTTGAACATTGGTTTCTATATTCAATAGGGGTAAAACGAAAGAAGTACAAAAGAAACAATAACTACTTAATTGAAACTGAAAATCTGATTCATAAAATATTTTGAAATTCTGTTTTCTTTTCAACACGCAAACTGAGAGAAGCTGTTGCCGTCATCAAGCTTCTGGTAAAAATGAATAGGCGAAGGCTTATAAAGAATGTTTATACATGTGCGATGACAAACTGCGTTGCAAACAATTTATAAATTACAGATTTCCAAATGATTCAACACGTAAAGAGATTTGGAGTCGTATTATTAGGGAACAACGAAAAGAACCTTATTTCAAGCCTCATAAAAACGCAAGAGCTATATATATGCTCTGCTCATTTTTGTGACAAAGATGTTGATATTTCAAAAGCCGGACTACGAAGGCTGAAAGGATCGGCTATACCGCGATTGGAGACTGAGGTATTGGTCTCATGCATATCTACTTATCTACAGTAAAATAAATTTTGTTTACTTGTTCTCCATATTCAGAAACCTATCTATATAAATTATTTACAGGTTTGTGAGAACGAAGAACTCCGGCCTTCAACCGATCTCAATTCAATATTTGACACGCCAAGGGAAGTATACCTAAAGGAAAGAATTCATAAGTAAGAAAAACATCAAAGGGTTCAGCTAAGAAAATAAAAAAATTAAAAAACAGAATGCTTGGTTAAAAAAGTAAAACAAATCACTGCTATATATAATTAAAGATTTGAAACAGCAGAAGTATATCACAGAGGAAATTGAGTCTGCTCTCGGAACAAAAGTAGGTTAAAAAAGTAAAACAAATCACTGATATATATAATTAAAGATTTGAAACAACAGAAGTATATCACAGGGGAAATTGAGTCTGCTCTCGGAACAAAAGCCGAAATAACAGAGCTTTACAGATTACAATTGCTTAAAAATAAATACAGTAGAAATAGACAAGCCAAGAAAAACAAAGCGAGCGTCTTATCCACCCGCCCTTCGAAAATCTGCTATGACATTAAATTTTTACTCTCCATCTGCCTATAAAAATGTACGGCGAAAATTTGACTGTTGTCTTCCTCACCCAAGAACCCTGACTAAATGGTAAATTAATAAAGACTTGTTAGTTATGTGTCATAAACCGGACGCGTATATGTTTTACTTCATAGGTTTGATTGTACTCTTTGTTATAGGTATAGCTCCATTAACGGCGAACTTGGATTCACCCAGGAATAGTTTGAAATACTTAAACTCAAGAGGGACAGTATGTCAGAAAATGTTGAATGCTGTCTAATTTTTGATGATATGAACATTCGATAGGCCACATTATGGAAAGGCGAAAGAAATGTTGCAAAATGTTGTCACAATAATAGACCCCAATTTATGGCAAAAAGTGACTTAATGTTTCTGTTAACAAAAACTCTAGCAAAGTTTATAGGAAAGAGCACTTTCACTGTTTTAAACTTGCACTCTGTTGATCAGCCGGCAACATTGAATCATAGATTGCACCTTATTTGAGCCATAATTAAGAAGTATATAAATGTCAGAATGCATCGCGAGTCTATCATGGAAAACACGGGGAAGGGAACTGAAAGACAAAGATTTAAAAAAAATGTTTTATTTAAAGGACAATAATTGTAATATTAAACACAAAAATATCCAAACTTTTTCGTCTTTTATTTTCGGCTCTTAAAATATTCTAACACTTAATTATTATAACAATAATATTACATATAACAAAATTAACTTGTTTATAACTTCAACCAAAGCTCTTTGAGATTGATTTGTTTTACTTACGTTTTCTTTGTTACCTGTAAAATATCATCGCAAAAAGGAAATCGTTATATGTATCGGCTTGCAACTGAGTTATACTAACCAACTACGATAAAATGTGATAAAAAATCATGTAAGCATATACAAAGTTATGTCGTCAACCTATGCAAGGCAGTACTCACGCACAATACAGAAATTCTCGATATTGTAGGGTTAATATTAAATAGTAAAAGGACCCAATGATAATACAAGTCGGTTGACCTTAAAATAAAATTACCGTATTTTCGCCTAGTTTTATTAAGATACAACACACTATGAAATAATGGAAAAATTGTATAATTATATTACGAAATCCGACCATGGTTACGTCGTGTTATGACATTTGAATCGACGGTAAATGCGCTTCTTTTTCTTGTGTGAAAATGTTATGAGTAAATTATTTATATGGGCCTATCCTTAGGCTAGTAATATATAAGTCAATGACTTCACCACGTTAGAAAATATTCTTGACAATCTTACACCTATCTATTGTCACAGTATTATTATGGGTGATTTTAATACTTGTCTTTTAAAAAACAACGCTAGATCAATAAAACTTAAATCTATTATTGAAGCAGCAAATTTAAAACTTCTTCCTACTTCTGCCACACACTTTTTCCCGAACTGTGCCCCTTCTCTTCTCGACATAATGTTTGTGTCTTCACCTGACCATGTTCTTAAATTTGGGCAAAATGCTGCTGATTTTTTTTCTATCACGATCTTTTATACTTTTCATACAAAATCCGTCCCCCTAAAGCTAAGTCAAGGATACTACTTCAGCGTAACTTTAGTGACTTGGATTTGGAGCAGCTTTTAAATGACGCTGCAAAGATTGATTCGAGTGTAGTCGTCAATGCGTCTACTGTTGATGAACAGGTTGCTTTGTTTAACTCTCTGTTAATTCAGCTTTACGACGTTCATGCTCCTGTTCGTCCAGTGCGTGTAAAGCATCCTCCCTCTCCTTGGCTGACCGATGATATAAAAAAAATCATCCACATTAAAAATTGTGCCAAAGCTAAATATAAGTCACTTCCTACCGATTTGAATAGAGAGAAGTATAGATTAGTACGGAATCGTTGCAATAATCTGTGTAGAAAAGCACAACGACGCCATATCCATCAATCAGTACAAGATCCTGACCCTGCCAGGTTCTGGAAATTTATTAAGTCCTTAGGAGTTGGGAAATTACGACAAAATCTCAAACACCCTAACTTTGATTTCAATCAACTTAATTTGCATTTCTCATCTTCGTCTTGCATTAACGATAAAGCAAAATATAATACTTTGGACTCTCTTTGAAAAGCTCCCACTCCGGACACCTCTGCTTTTAATTTTAGCCAATTTAACAGTTGTGATGTTAAGAGAGCCATAATGTCCATCTATTCAAATTCGATTGGTAGCGACTGCATTAGTCGGAAAATGGTCATCCCTCTCATTGATCTCCTTTTACCTATAATCACGTCTATCCTGAATAATTCACTGAATTCTGCTTTTTTTCCTTCAGCTTGGAAAGACGCAGTTGTAGTTCCTCTTCCGAAAAAGTCAAATCCCTCTAGTTTTTCTGATTATAGACCTATCTCTATTTTTCCCTTCTTTTCCAAAGTTCTAGAACGTCTTGTGCACAATCAATTAAGCACCTATCTTTTAAAACACAATCTTTTAAATCCCTTGCAATCCGGTTTTTGTCCTGGCCATAGTACGACTACTGCACTTTTACAAATCACTGATGATATTCGGTATGGTATGGAGAAACAAAAGCTTACCATTCTCACGTTGCTTGATTTTAGTAACGCATTTAATACTGTAGATTTTGATATCTTGTTAAGCATCTTACACTCTCTCAACATATCTCCAACTGTAGTTGACTGGTTTCGAAGTTACTTGTTTGGTCGCCGACAGCGAATTCAGGTCCAAGAGGTTTTTTCCACCTGGACTACTAAAGCTGCTGGTGTACCACAAGGTGGCGTGTTGTCTCCTCTCCTTTTTGCAATCTTCATTAACTATATGTCATAATTTATCCTCTTCCTACCACTTGTATGCTGATGATCTCCAAATCTATACTCAGTCCTCTCTTGAAGATCTATCTAAAGCAGTTGACACTATTAACGCTGACCTGAATTGTATTTCGAATTGGAGTAAATGTTATGGTTTAACGATTAATCCTAAGAAAACTCAGGCCATTGTCATCGGTAGTTCTAGATTAATTGGTAAAATTGTCTGGTCTTTCCTACCCCCTATTATACTTGACTGCACTCTAATCCCTTACAGTAACAAGGTTAAAAACCTGGGGTTGTATCTTGACTCCTGTATGTCTTGGACCTCACAGGTTAATGAGGTCAGTAGAAAAATGTTTGCTGCGTTAACCTCTTTACGTAGATTACGTAATTTTCTTCCTACAGAAACTAAAGTTACGCTCGCCCAGTCTCTACTTCTGCCTATCCTTGACTATGCTTATATTTGCTATCTTGACATTACCGAGGAGCAGCTTAATAAGCTTGAGCGCATTCAAAATTTATGCATTAGATTTATATTTGAGCTTCGCAAATATGATCATATCTCAGAATTTCGCAAACAGCTCAAATGGCTCCCGATCCGCCTTCGCAGGAATACTCACATTCTCTCCGCGTTGTATAGTGTGCTGTTTAATCCTTCTACTCCTCTTTATTTAAAAAACAGTTTCCAGTATCTTTCTCTTACCCATAATCGGTTCCTTCGATCCTCCGTCAATCTTTCTCTCTCTACACCTTTGCACTCTTCTTCCTTTTTCAAGAAATCCTTCACCGTAACCGCTGTGCGATTGTGGAACTCCTTACCTCTCCATATTCGTCGTGCTAAATCTCTTCACTCTTTCAAAATTCTTGTTAAAGCGTATTATTTAGAATGCTATTAGATAAATTACTTTACCTTTCTCGTACTCTTTTCATTTAATCTATTATATGATATTTTATATATAACTTTCACTTATTTTTATTTGTATGTATTATTGTATTTTATTTTTTATTTTATTATTAATATTATTATTTTGTATGCCCCCTCTATTTGTAACTTTTGTTTGCAACATTCCTCTACGCAAAGGTTGTCTGGAAGAAATCACTTTCAGTGATAAGACCGCCTATTGTACATACTTTAATTAGTTTTAACTATATTGATGTTTCTGTATTGCTGTGTACAAAAAAGAATAAATAAATAAATAAGTAAATATATATATATATATATATATATATATATATATATATATATATATATATATATATATATATATATATATATATATATATATATATATATATATATATTATATAATTATTTTTTAATAGCGATCGGCCCCGGATTTGCACAGGCGATTTCTGCGTCTCGCCTAAAGCGCTAACTACCAGGTTCAATTGTGAATCTAAGCCATCCACATCATCACACATAAAATGTTCATCAAAATTGTTCTAACCGTTCTCAACTGATGATCTTCCATAAATGCAGTAATTGGATTGTATTTATATAAATTTATATTTTTGATTGCATACATACTTATTTATTTATACTTTCATACACAAAGTATAAGTATACATTATACATATATACATATGTATATATATTCAGAAGGCCTATATCCATACATATCCACGTCCTGTGGGGCCGCTTCTGGAAGAAGCGGCCCCACAGGATGTGGACCTGCTCGAGCCCTGGCGGTTCGACAAAAAATGAGTTTGACTTCATTATGACGACCAGACGCCAACTGTTCAGTGATTTCTCAGTGATCGCAAGGGTGAAAACTGGCAGCAATCGCCGAATGGTTAGAGGCACACTGAACCTAAACGTCAAGTTGGAGAGGTCTCGTCTAATGAAGTCAACGCTCCGTCCCCCTCGTGCTCTAATCCAGAATCCCGAAACCTTTCAGCTCGAGTTACGTAACCACTTTTAGTGCCTAGAAGATTGCAATGCAGTGGACGATATGTATGACAAGCTCGTGAAAACTGTCCATGCGGTCGGAGCTAAGTTCTGCAAGACCGGCCGCAGAAGAACACAAAAGCTCTCCGATCACACTCTTAATCTCATGGCTGTTAGATGGGGGATGTTAGGCTGCAATCGTCGACAGATTTGACAGCATACAAGCAATTGAACAGATAGATCTCCAAATGCATGCGGCGAGATTTACGCAAATTTAATACTGCTCGTATTGAAGAAGCGATTGAGCGGAACCAGGGCTCCAAAGTCTTTGCCAGAGATCTGTCTGCCAGTAAGAGCCAACTGTCAAAGCTGAAGACTGAGTGTGGCAGCATCGTTTCCGGGATACCTGAGATTCTGAGTGAGATTGAGAGGTTCTATGGGCAGCTGTATACATCATTGTTGGAGCCACACGTAAGTGTGAATAACAATCCAAGAGCGGGTCTTATCCGACACTATTCCGATGATATCCCGGACGTCAGTGTGAGCGAGATTACAATGGCTCTCCAACACCTTAAAAACGGCAAGTCCCCGGGCGAGGATGGAATTACAGCGGCGATTCTGAAAGCGGGTGGAAAACCGGTACTTGAAGTCTTTCAGAGGCTCTTTAATTCCGTCCTCCATGGTGGCACTATTCCGGAGGCGTGGAGCAGAAGTGCGGTGGTCTTGTTCTTCAAGAAAGGTGACAACGCCCTCTTGAAGAACTACAGAACGATATCCCTTCTGAGCCGCGTCTACGTGCTGTTTTTGAGAGTCATTACGAATCGTCTTGCACGCAGACTCGACGACTTCCAGCCTCCCGAACAAGCCGGTTTCCGAAAAGGCTTTAGTACCATAGACCTACACATACACACCACAGAAGCCTGAAAAGTACAATCTGCCACTTTGCCTGGCGTATGTGGACTATGACAGTCTCTTCAGCGATGCCAAGTTGACTGTCGGTATATCGAAGTGCTGAAGTGTTTGTACAGTAGGGCTACGATGGCTATCCGAGTACAGAACCAGAGTACGAAACCTGGATAGGTTTCGTACTACAGCGAGGTGTAAGACAGGTTGACGTTATTTCCCCGAAACTCTTCACCGCTGCATTGGAAGACGTTTTCAAGCTACTGGACTGGAAAGGATATGGTATTAACATCAATGGCGAGTACATCACTCACTTTCGATTTGCCGACGATATAGTACTTATGGCAGAATATCGCTGGAGGACTTAAGCACTATGCTCAATGACCTAAATAGTGCCTCCCAACGGATAGGTCTAAAGATGAACATGGACAAAACAAAGATCATGTTTAATGTCCACGTCACACCTATGCCGGTAGTTGTTGGGAGCACTAAGCTCGAAGTTGTTGACGAGTACGTTTACCTGGGACAAATAAAAAAAGGTCAATCGACGGATTCAACTCGGCTGGGTAGCGTTCGGGAAATTACAACGCATCTTCTCGTCAGGTATACCTCAAAACCTGAAAACTAAGTTGTACAACCAGTGCGTGTTGCCGGTGATGACATATGGAACTGAGACGTGGTCCTTCACTGCTGGCCGTATGAGGAAGCTCAAAGTCGCTCATCGAGCTATGGAGAGGGCTATGCTCGGAGTTTCTCTGTGTGATAAACTTAGAAATGAGGATATCCGCAATAGAACCAGAGTGACCAACATAGCTCAACGGATTAGTAAGCTGAAGTGGCAATGGGCCGGCCATATAGCTCGAAGAACCGACAACCGTTGGGGAGAAAAGGTTCTCGAGTGGCAGCCTCGTACCGGTAGACGAAGTATAGGGCACCCCCCCACTAGATGAAGCGACGACCTGGTAAGACATGCAGGAAGTCGATGGATGCAGGTGGCTCAGGACCGTGCTTTGTGGCATACCTTGGGGGAGGCCTATGTTCAGAAGTGATGCTGATGATATATATATATATATATATATATATATATATATATATATATATATATATATATATATATATATATATATATATAGTGGGTGATTTTTTTACCGTCAGGAAAAAATAGGGTGTAACTGGTGAACGGAATAGAAGTCTATGCAGTGCAAGACTTCTATTCCGTTCACTGAATGACATGATATTTTACAATTTTTTTTAATATAACTTATGAAATTAACCATTCATAAATGTAACGAATTATAATGATTTTATAATCGAAAGTTTATTTCAAATTAGTGGTATTTTTTTATGTTAGTTAAAATTAGCTACTACTTGTCTGTTAAATAAATTATTAAAATTGAGATTATAAATAAAAATATTTAAATTATGATGATATAGTTAAAATATTAATGTAAACTGTAACGACACTGTCACTTTAATGTGTACCAGGTGATCGGTGATTTGTTGTATAAAACATCATATTGTTAATTGACGATTAAAAAACGTCCCGCTGAATTCCTTGATATTTCTTTCCCCAACTGAGGTTTCTTTCAAATCAGTTATAAAGCTCAAAAAGTATTGTTGAATAAATATCTATAATAATCTACCTATATAAAAAATCAATATCCGCTTGCAAGAAAAATCTCTGGAAAATGTTTACACTGATTTAGATGAAATTTTTGCGTGTATGAGTGGATGGTTTATAGTCACAACTGGACGTTGGATTTGGTAGGTAGCGCTGTTTTCGATATCCAGAAGCAAAGCTGCGGTGGATCGCTACTACATACAAATAAATAAAATTAGTTCTTATCTTCTTCTTCTTCTTCTTATCTGTTTGTAATGTCAAAATAACAGATTTTAACGAAATGCATGTGAAACAATACTTAAAACAAAAAACAAATATAATTGTTCTCTGTCTGTCTGTCTGTTTGTCCAAAATTCTCTCTGAAGCGACTGAACCGACTTTTACGTGTATTTCACTGACAGTTTACTGATGTGATAAGAAATAACTTAGACTGTTTTTATTTTAGAAAAATAAGGGTCCGCCCAAAATACATGAAATTGTGAACAAAATCCGATTAAAATATGACAGTTTAATAAAAAAATTATCTAAATGGTACAAAAAATTATTCTATGCAAACGAAGTTGCGGGTAAAGCTAATATTAAATTAAAATGATTATATTAAACGACTGATGTTGAACCGAAATTACGAAGTTTTGAATAAGTCTGAGTATAGGCGTTTAGCAATCAAGAAACGCAACAGTGATTTTTTTTGAAAATATTTTTTTAGCCGATTTCAATAAAAACAATTCTTAATTCGATTGCGTTTCTTGTATATATGTACATATATATCCGATATCTTTATCAATTATGAACCTACTCTACTGTAGGTTTACTGTCTATCATGTAGCATGTACATCAGCATTTAAAATTGCAATTAACAATGTCAATGGCGCTGGTGTGGATTGAACACGAGTTATGAGAAATTAGAAACAGTTTTTTTAATATATAAAGGTGAAAAAGTAATTTGTATGAGTCTGCATGCAAAATAAGAGGGTGCTATATTACACATACCAAAAATCCTGTAATTCCCACTAAGTGCGTTATCAGAATCAGTACTAAAACGTAAGTTCCGCTTACTGATGATTTAAATGATTTTAATAATTATTCATTATCAAGTAAGTAAACTTGCATTTTCTATCAATAACCTGCACTTTTTTCAAACACTTATTATCAACAGTTAATACATTTATGAATGTAGTTTACACTTATAAATTTGTTTATATAACAGAACACTTTACTAACACGCGCTCATTGGTCAAGTCAAATATCTCGCACTTCCCCAGCTTCCTGTTACACTCTTCCGTCCCTTTTCACAATATCACTAGCACAGATTTCAGGAAAGTGAGAAGAAGGACTTTACCCATCAAAAATGTATTTTAATTAAATATATTTTTAAAGTCATGTTTTCCGAAGTAATGGTATTTCTATATGTTTGAATATTAATTTTAATAACTCACTTAACAGGAACGACGGATTTTTTAAAAGTTATATATGATTTACCTTGATGCTAGAATATCCAATTCAACATCATTTCCACTACAATCCGCACCCATCACAAAAAAAAAGAATCAATAAACCTGTTTTTCTCGCTATAGCGCATTTTCTTTGAAACTTAACTTACCAAAAAGAAAAGTTTGTTTCTTTTAATAAGGACCCAATAAGTAACAAAACGCAACATTTACTTAACTAGAAATAGCTCGATTCAAATAAATCATTCATTACGGCGTACATATTTTTAGTTCGCTTCGGAAAAGAAGCACTGATTAGGGACTTAAACAGAATAATAGTGACTTATATGAAGTATTTTATAATTTTATAATAGTAATGCATATTTTAGCCAATAAGAATAAAATGAAAAGCGAAATTCGTAGCTTTTTGAAAAATATTTAACGTACTAATATCAAATTAATAACCGTATAGTGACTGTTTAAGAATTCCACTACACCATATCGTCCCGCAAGAGTTGACAGAGGAAAAAAACTAAGAAATAGGCAGCAGCTTCTTCCCAGAACCCATAAAATTTTGCCGTTACTAACCCATTATTGTGCCAGGCGTAGCAACCGTGGCAAATATAAATTAGTAAGTTAATCTAAGTGTAGGCCCATGTTTATTTATGCTCTTTTAATAGGTTGGAACGGGAACGGGACCAAATGTTTATTAAAAACTTACCGTGCGAAAGCAGAAAAGGCGAACCAATCATTCTTATTTTATTCCCTCGGTATCGTGATAATGTAAAATGTGAAAAATCACTGGATTCAACTATTTATACTCACCGATGTTAATGAGCAGATACCTGCAGTGATTGACCATCACTGACGTAACTTTTAAAACGTGTCAAGAACTACGAACTCCCATTTTCCGCCGCCATGTTTACATAGACTTCAAAATATAAAACGAAAATAGAGTTGTCTGGTAGAAAATATCTCAAGGAATTCAGTCCGCTCTTTGTATTATATTGTTATCTGGATTGCAATTAAAAACAAATAAATAAACATTATAATATGCCAAACGATCTCTGAAAACAAAATATTGAAGCGATTAGTTCGATTTTCTTTAATATTTACATTTATGAGAATGGATGGAATCACATATGTCCGAATCCTAAAAAACGATAATTAATGTTTTACAGTACACTGACTTAGATCCAGAATTCACAACACGCTTGCCCTATTCTTTGATTATACCCAGTCAGAAAATTCGATAAATTTATATGTATTTAATTTTAGTTAACTAGAATGTGTCAACTTTATTGACACTTTTACACTGAACATCGGTTGAATATTAACTAATGTATACGTATACGCTCGTTGAGTCGTTGAGCTCCGCTGTATATATTAAAGGGTACGTATATGTACGATAAGACTCGGCCAAGGAAAATCTACGCTCTTACGTAATACCAGCACAAAATCAAATTATGTTGCATGGTGTGGAATGTACTGTAACTACCATGCTGTAATTAGGATGTAATCGCAGAAAACTTGAAAATATGCAATACAAAAACAGTAAAAATTGTAACTGTTTTTTACATTTGTAATTTTTAGACAAATTCAAAGCTCTGAATTCAAAAATTACACAGCGGAAATTTTATAATTAACTGAGTAAAAAAAAATAGGACGCGGTCGATGCGTACCTACTTTTTTTTCATGTACACAGATTTAGCAGAAACTGCTGAATTGATTTAATATATTTATTAAATAGACTACAGGGGTGTTTCCAAAAATCAAAATTAGAATTTCATAATTTGGATAGGAAAATAGGAAAATGAAAATTTTAATGTGCCTATTTAATCGACATTTTCTCGCTTCCTTCAACTTATGATATTCCGGAGGCTTTAGAAAGAGTAAATCGGTAATTTTTTGATAAAGAGAGGAACCAACCTCACATAAAAAAATCACACATAAATCTTATATATTCATTCATGTAATATTGTGAGTAAATAGACATTTATGATAAAATTACACACATTTGACCAATCTAGTAATAACACTTGGCTCAATAAACTTTGTAGTTAAAAATTATAATTAGCAATTAGGTATTATTTAGAAATGCTTAACTTTCCTTCAGCCTATGTAATATCTGACTTTAAATTCTACGATAAATCTTAACCACTTTTGTATTTTAAGATTTCTTCTTCTTCTTAAGGTCTCCTTTCGAAGGTTGGCAATCATTAGGGCGATTTCAACTTTTGAGATACTATTTACTATTTATTTTTGTAAATACTATTTTTAATGATTCCTTTTTTGTTTCAGATAATGCCCGCTGTATTTAAAAAATTACGCATGCCTTAAGGCAATATGAAAATCAAGAGGACCGTAGACGTAAGGCTAATAGCCTTATGTACGACTTATATACTACTACCAGCCATAGCATGTCCATTACAGTGTATTTGTAAATGGAAAAACGGAAAGAGATATGTTGAGTGCACAGAAAAAGATTTAAAAGCAATACCTTATGCATTAGATTCAGAAACTCAAGTGTTAGATTTCACTGGTAATGATTTACAAATATTACAGAAGGAAATCTTTCAAAATCTTGGACTGCTTGATTTACAGAAGATTTACTTACAAAGATGCCGTTTACAAAAAGTAGATAATCATGCCTTTAAAGGACTTGCTAACTTAGTGGAACTTGATCTGTCGAATAATTACCTAACTGTGATTCCCTCGCCAAATTTTGTTTTCGTTCCAACTCTTATGAGGCTTTCTTTAAATAATAACCCCATAACTAATATTAAAACACATTGTTTTCAACACTTGTCTTATTTGAATACATTGGAAATGATTGGTTGTAAAATTGAAACAGTGGAAATTGAAGCATTCGCAGGTTTAAAACATTTGGAATGGTTAAGGTTAAATGGGAATAGGCTTTCCAGTATCAAAGGCGATAATATTTTTCCTGATACTTTGCGGGGTATTGACCTTTATAATAACAATTGGAATTGTGACTGCCATTTAAGAGACTTACAAAATTGGTTGTTGAATTTTAACATGCCACACATCGTCGAACCAGTTTGCTCCCTCCCGGAGCGTTTAAAGAACCGTACAATTACTAGTGTTGCAAAATTTGACTTGGCATGTTTACCGAAATTACTTCCTACAACAGTGTTTTTAGAGACTGTTGCAGGTAACAACGTAACTCTTGAATGTATAGTGACTGCCGTACCAGAAGCCAAAATACATTGGTTGTACCAAGGACAAGTAATCCGTAACTACTCAACGTTCGCTGTAGACTTTCACCATGTGTTTTATGTTGAGACAGGAAATGAAGAGAAAAAAAGCGAGTTATTTATATATAACATTGGGATAGACGATAATGGAACTTATTCTTGTATAGCTGAAAATTCAGCTGGCCGTACTAGAGCAAATTATACAATTAGAATTCTGGTTAAAGAGGAACCTGTTGTTATTGTAGTGACATTTCCACACAGACATTTAGTAGTCATTATTACGGTTATTTTCCTAATAATAGTTTTATTGATAGCGATTATAGCTGTAGTACTTTTGAAGTTTAAAACAGATACAAGAAGTAGAAAGAAGAAAGAGAGTGGAAAGGATGTAGCTTTATGTAATCAAATTTTGCCATCTAATAGAAGCAATGGATCTGTTCCGAAGAATAATGGCAGCGTAATAGTGAACGCTCATTCACATCACGCTTTACATTACACGGTGCAGACAAACCGTGATTATGAGTCTAGCGAAACTTATCAAAGCAATAATATGAAGGGCTTCGTCGACAGAAATCCTGACCTAATTAGTGATGCGGAAACTGTCGCTAACAATGCACAGAATGAGAACACATTATCTGTTTACAAAACACAAACAGCAAGCAACACTTTTGAAGAGGAAACTGCATTTACAACACATAATGTACCACGTCAAGTTACATGGCAGGATCAACAGAATTTAAGTGGCATAAACATTCCTCAAAATGGCTTATATCAACATTCCGCCGATGTTCATTTAAATCCAGGATGCTTTTTAGATAGTGAAGGCTATCCATATGATTATGGTCTTCCTAAGCGTCCTTGTCGTACACCCATTATGTCAAATTACTCTGTGATAGGACCTTTTTACCAAACTTTGCCTCATAATAGGCCTAAAGGTCAAAAACTTGCCTGTAAATTTGCAAAAGATAACGAATTTAATACAGCTCCACCGATATGTCCTAACTTTGAGGTATTCAACGGCACCAATGTTAGGCGTACCCTTGAAGGATATCCGATACCAAGGAATCGACAAGTTGCTTTTGTTGGTAACGGCACCGTGTATTACAATGAAGAATTTGTTCCATCACCTCCAGAGGGATACAAAACAGAAACTTTGCAGTGCTGTACACAAGAAGCTTGTCCTTCTTGGGTAAGTCCAAAAGGAACATGCGCAGTAATGGTTCCCGTAGGGGTAGCTGAAACCCCAGGTAGATGTTATCAAGTCGAGACAAGATGTGTAGATACTCAGACAACTGACGCCCGAATCCCAGTAGATAATAGTGAGAGTGTTCTTAAGCCACTGCCTCAAGTATCTAATGCTAAGTGTGCATCAGATATATGTTCAGAAAGTCCCGATGAAGGATACGTGGGGGATGCAAATGATATCTGACGACGTCGTCACGATAACAAGTAAAAATGGAAATTTAGACGCTAATAGAGTGATAATGCGACTGAGTAAGAATGTAGGTTAGTATCACATTATGAAGGTTTAACGAGTTTCAAATTATATATTTGATATCTCAATGTAATGTGCACAATTAATTAAATTATAGTATTATAGTTTGTTTGAAGGAACCTTATTTAAAATAAGTATATATTAAAACTGCCTTTACCTATGAAAAATCCGTTTTAAATAAAATAAAGGAAACTTTTTTTTACAAAAAACACCTTTGGATAATTAAAATATTTGGCAAAGTTTTAATACGTTTCAATGACAATTTATTAGGATGCCCTTACCATTATAAAGAAATTTGAAATGGTAGTTTACTAAGCTGAGTTCTTCGAGCTTCTCCACCACGATTCAATAATATTTTTATATAAGGGAAAGAAGAAGAATATGCGGCTCAACTGATGGTAAGTGACTATTGCAGCTCATTTAACAAATGCAACACCAAGGTAATTGTAGATTGCAGATAAATTTCCCCTTGTGTTGTAGTCGGCCTTACAGAAAAGATAACATCGTCTATGATGTAATTATGCGCACGGACGTCTCAGACGTATACTTTTGCTAACCTTGTTTTTAATTTTCTTTAAATGATCTCATATTGTTGTGACGCTTACATCAAAAGACCACTCTAGCTCAGCCCAAAATTAGAAGAATCCGGTTCTAAGTACTTTGACCTTCAATTTGTCATAATCAGTCTCCTTCTTCAAGCTGTCACGAGATATACGAAAAAAGATTAAAAAAATAACGCACGGATCTTTCGTTAGGAGTGCAATGTATACATCAAGTTATAAGCTGTATATGTCATTGATTATATGTGTCGTTTGAAAAGCATTGAATCCTCGTTGAAAATCCTATTCGAAAACAGCACGAATTTTCTTCATGTTCATAATCGTAAATACAGCGATTATACAGAAAAATAAATATCTAAATAAACAAAGAAAAATTTGATTTTGTGAAACGAAATAACTTACCTTTTTTATACCATATTGAGAATTGCAATTCAAACCATATTTCAACAAAACGGCAATTTCATAGGTTTTGATTTTTTACATTCTATTTATGATTATCGTAACCTATATTATTTAATGTTATTAGATAAAATTACTTTTTAAAAATACATCGTGTGATATTTTTTATCAACTTTGGAATATTATTTGTACCGTTTGTTTGCGTCTATTTAGTAATCAAAATATGTGTATAATAACCTTTTTGTCACAAAATCTTTGAAGTACCTTCAAACAAAAATGCCCATAATATTCATTTCGTTCATTAAACGAATGAAATTGCCCGATTATGTATAGTTATAGTTTAAGATAAAAATTATGATCAACCTAAAAAAGTGTATATTTATGTTAAATACATTTGTTTCAAAAATTTAATCCAACACATTTGTGAAACTGTGGCCTTAATTTGGAAGTAAAATGACATTTGTAATCATTCGAAACCCATTATTCGGTAATTTTGATATTTAAAATACTGATCTATTAAATTTATAAGCATTTAAATGAAAAATCTAATCAAAACTAAGGCTAATCAGAGCTAAAAAGTAAAGAAATTGTAATTAGTACATTTTAGTCATACATTAGGAGCAATAATCTTAAATTAGTTTTTTTTTTTATTAAGAAATTTATGCTAATCATATAGATTATTTTTATTATTCATTCGCGTTAAAACAACTTGTACTAAGTGCCAAGTATAGGTGTTTGTGTGTAGGTTTCCTAAAACTTGCACCTAAGATGATAATGTATTTAAAACACGTAACTTTTACTTGATTTACTTTTTGTGGTTTTCCTGGGATGAATTTTTAAAATAATGTTGTTATTTTAAGATAGCGTTGTCACATCCTAATATTACAATTTTTGTGTCTTACTTACAATTACTGCATACTGATATTTTTCATAAATAATTTTCTTTAAATTGTTTTTGTTTGCGAAGTTTTCAATGAGACAACCTTAAGTTAGTAATAACTAAATATGGTACTATTTTTCTTAGTAACACCTTAGGGACCATCCGTAAATTACGTCACACAAATTTAATGTTTTTATCTTCCCCTCCCCCACACCGTTCTTATCGCCTCCTGGTGTGACATCATATATTTAATTCAATTTTATATTTCAGAAGTATTTATATTAAACAGCAGTTTTTTTTTCCAATTTTGCCTTTAATAAAATTAAAATAAAATCTTATAGGTATCTTATAAAACAAAAGACCAATTTAAAAACGATAAACGATTAATTATGTAAATGGAAGGTACGAAATTTAATCATTTTGTTTCTACGGACTTAGAACCTTTTTTTACATGTATAAATGCCTACCCATTCAGGGCAATATACGGCGGGATATGTCGGACTCGCACCGACTAAAATCCAATGGTGTTCCACATTCGTTGCATATTAGCAGGGCCATGGGAACGGTTTCGTACACATCCGCGGCCTCTCCAGCGCTGGACGGCCCAGGGTGGCCCCTCATCGGGAGAGTACTACTACTCCTACTTCTCATTTTCAGGTAAGGCGCACCAGAACACATGGCGTGCCCTCCTCCGCGGCCTCCATTTTCTCGTATGCAACAGACTCCAATGTCCGATGCGCGAATGCCAAGGGGCCAGAAAAAGCGAGCAGAAGCACTAGACTTCCCGACTCCAGCGGCGGACCTGGTCTATGGCTTCACGCCAATCGATTTAGTGCGGAGGGTAGGACGGTAAGGTAGGGGTAGGGAGCGGTGCCTCGCAATACCGACAGTCCTCTCCCCCCGCAGCCTCACCACTAGCACATGAACGCACGTGCGGCCCCGTCAGAGTTGCAAAGGATAGGGCGAGTAACGTATCGCCATACCAGCACTACTCTTCATCCGCGTCTCCACCTGAACTGCAGCGGTAGGGAGAGAGGGCATCCCTCTCGTCGCGGCCTACCAACACACACCCGAAATAAGCTCGCCAAGACCATTTGGAGTGGCCTCTTCCGGCTGGCCCTACACCTCGGACCAGCTATGTAGGTTCCACTTATTTCACCGCGGGTGACCAAGCTACGGCTTCTAAGACCCCCGCCATAACAAGGAAGGAACCCGTACGGGGGGGACGAACTTTGAACCTATTTCTTGATATTGTTTTTCACTGGCATATCAGGCACTTCGTTTTTGTTTTGTTGTATCAACATTTTTTGTTCTAACTACATAGCATAGTCATTATTTAATGACGTGTGAGGTGGCACTAAACGAAGTTCTCACAAAAATTCGATGCACATTTCGCGTTTTAGTATTTTTGATTTTAAAATGTGACGTTATATAGTTTTAGCCCCTGTCCCTTGTCACGCAAAGTCACATTTTGTTGGCCCCCTTCCCCCACCTCCAAAGTTTGATGTAATTTATGGATGGCCCCTAATAAAATAACCTGAAATATTTAAAATTATAACCTTTCATAGTTTATTTATAACGCAAAGCAAGGATTGTAAGGTATAAGCACCTATTTTCTCATTAGTGTATATATGAAAAAAAACTGTAAACTATATGTAAATATTAGAAAAAAATCCATAAGGAATCGATTAGCGAATAATTTAATAACTTAAATCGATATCAGGGTATCCTCCCTAAACATGTATTGTGTGTTTCAATAGCATTTATTTTATGAGGGAAAATATTAATAAACAAGAAACGCAAATGTTTTCTAAAAAACCAATACCGTTACAACCTATCAAAAGTCTACCGCTGGACATAGGTCTCTCCCATAGATTTCTTAATAGATACTTTATTTGCCAATATTGCAATGCTTGGCAGATAGGTTGACAACCACATTTTTTATTTTAGTAGTTTTTCTCCATAGTCTCTTACACACGAGACGATATGAGTTGTTAGATATTTATACACCGCCAAGACACGGTCAGCTTTGATCTTCTATCCTAATGCATTGAATGAATTCTAATGCATTGAGATCTCAGTATCCTATGTGTTACGTAATGAAAACGTGGTGACATACATAATCCATCACCGTGTTACGGATAAGTAATATTTGTGCTATTTTATTCAAGCTAGCATATTTTATAGGTATATATTTATATGTATATTACGAGAATCAGAATCTAAATGTCTTTGCAAACTTAAACTGCCTGAACAAGAATACATTAAGGGATATATATGCTGAGTCAAACATTAAAAGTGGAACAGTTTGGCCGTGTTAAACTACGTTGAACAAGTTTGGCGATTGTAAACGCTTTAACAATTTGAGGTATGTAATTTTGCCTTTCATGTTGAAAAGAAAACTTTGCATTTGGCACGCCACTCGAGTAAGCACGCGAGTTTTACTTTTCGGTTTTTGTCATTCTTATTTTATTTGTTTCTGAAGCATGAGTTTTCTGTGAAATAAATGTTAATGAAACGCCGTCACAGGGAAGCGTAATGCATTGTAATATGAGACACATCTTTTATAAGCGAATGTAATAATTCTATTCCTTTTTCGTAATATGGGGTAGCAATAGTAAAATTGTATTTATAAAGTGATTCCATGTAGAATTTATACGGTTCCTCAACATAAAAAATAGAACAGTTACATTGTTGTAGTATGATGGCAAGATATAGTTTTCGTTTACTGAAAAACGATAACTATAAAGATTCAAGAAAATTTAGAGTTAAAATGTAGAGTCCTGAGTTGGGCTACGCATCACATAATATGTACTTCTAATATTCTTATGTACAAATTGTGCGCTATTATCATAAATTCACGTGTCAATAGAAATATTATCTTATACGACAAGATTTGACTTGATACTACACCAATGTAAATTAACTAAAAATTCTGTTCCATTGTCGAATTTGTTAAGAATTGAACAAAATTATCCTTTGCATTTTAAAGTAGAAATGAGATAGTTTAAGAATTTTAAACTATAAGACCTGCAAATTTAATTTTGTTTACACTTAACCCAGACTTTTTATTTAATATAGACTTTTGTAAACAGCAGACTGGATAGACTTTTTCAAGAATTATAGCACAATGATATCACGATATTAACCTATAGTGAAAACAATTGTAGACGTGCATGAATTGGGAATAAAAATGTATTTTTACGCACAGTGTTTTATTTTAAAGACACTTTTATAAAATATGAATTAGCCGAAAAATGCAGGTGGCGTGGCACAATTTACAGGTTTTACTTGTGGAAAGTCTTTGTCAGCAGTAAACTTGTACTGTAATGATGATGTGTATGAAATTACACAGCAGCTGTTTATTACATAATTAAGACATACTTGTGTAATAAATAGCTGCTGTAGAGTTAGCAGCAGTTATTTAACACTATCAATGATTAATAACCAAAACGTACACGCTTAAACACTCTCAAGAAATAAAATGGAATGACTTCAAAAAAAAAAAAACAAGGAAATTCTCGATGCAGCTTTATGCTCTTGTTTGTAATATAAATATTACTCAATGTCTTCACAATTTTTAACTAACTTTTTCCCAATTATTAAACATAAATTTTGCGTTGATTATGAACCAAAATGCAGGTGAGTTATCTCGCGCTGGTGTGGATTGAACACGAGTTATGAGAAATTAGAAACAGTTTTTTTAATATATAAAGGTGAAAAAGTAATTTGTATGAGTCTGCATGCAAAATAAGAGGGTGCTATATTACACATACCAAAAATCCTGTAATTCCCACTAAGTGCGTTATCAGAATCAGTACTAAAACGTAAGTTCCGCTTACTGATGATTTAAATGATTTTAATAATTATTCATTATCAAGTAAGTAAACTTGCATTTTCTATCAATAACCTGCACTTTTTTCAAACACTTATTATCAACAGTTAATACATTTATGAATGTAGTTTACACTTATAAATTTGTTTATATAACAGAACACTTTACTAACACGCGCTCATTGGTCAAGTCAAATATCTCGCACTTCCCCAGCTTCCTGTTACACTCTTCCGTCCCTTTTCACAATATCACTAGCACAGATTTCAGGAAAGTGAGAAGAAGGACTTTACCCATCAAAAATGTATTTTAATTAAATATATTTTTAAAGTCATGTTTTCCGAAGTAATGGTATTTCTATATGTTTGAATATTAATTTTAATAACTCACTTAACAGGAACGACGGATTTTTTAAAAGTTATATATGATTTACCTTGATGCTAGAATATCCAATTCAACATCATTTCCACTACAATCCGCACCCATCACAAAAAAAAAGAATCAATACACCTGTTTTTCTCGCTATAGCGCATTTTCTTTGAAACTTAACTTACCAAAAAGAAAAGTTTGTTTCTTTTAATAAGGACCCAATAAGTAACAAAACGCAACATTTACTTAACTAGAAATAGCTCGATTCAAATAAATCATTCATTACGGCGTACATATTTTTAGTTCGCTTCGGAAAAGAAGCACTGATTAGGGACTTAAACAGAATAATAGTGACTTATATGAAGTATTTTATAATTTTATAATAGTAATGCATATTTTAGCCAATAAGAATAAAATGAAAAGCGAAATTCGTAGCTTTTTGAAAAATATTTAACGTACTAATATCAAATTAATAACCGTATAGTGACTGTTTAAGAATTCCACTACACCATATCGTCCCGCAAGAGTTGACAGAGGAAAAAAACTAAGAAATAGGCAGCAGCTTCTTCCCAGAACCCATAAAATTTTGCCGTTACTAACCCATTATTGTGCCAGGCGTAGCAACCGTGGCAAATATAAATTAGTAAGTTAATCTAAGTGTAGGCCCATGTTTATTTATGCTCTTTTAATAGGTTGGAACGGGAACGGGACCAAATGTTTATTAAAAACTTACCGTGCGAAAGCAGAAAAGGCGAACCAATCATTCTTATTTTATTCCCTCGGTATCGTGATAATGTAAAATGTGAAAAATCACTGGATTCAACTATTTATACTCACCGATGTTAATGAGCAGATACCTGCAGTGATTGACCATCACTGACGTAACTTTTAAAACGTGTCAAGAACTACGAACTCCCATTTTCCGCCGCCATGTTTACATAGACTTCAAAATATAAAACGAAAATAGAGTTGTCTGGTAGAAAATATCTCAAGGAATTCAGTCCGCTCTTTGTATTATATTGTTATCTGGATTGCAATTAAAAACAAATAAATAAACATTATAATATGCCAAACGATCTCTGAAAACAAAATATTGAAGCGATTAGTTCGATTTTCTTTAATATTTACATTTATGAGAATGGATGGAATCACATATGTCCGAATCCTAAAAAACGATAATTAATGTTTTACAGTACACTGACTTAGATCCAGAATTCACAACACGCTTGCCCTATTCTTTGATTATACCCAGTCAGAAAATTCGATAAATTTATATGTATTTAATTTTAGTTAACTAGAATGTGTCAACTTTATTGACACTTTTACACTGAACATCGGTTGAATATTAACTAATGTATACGTATACGCTCGTTGAGTCGTTGAGCTCCGCTGTATATATTAAAGGGTACGTATATGTACGATAAGACTCGGCCAAGGAAAATCTACGCTCTTACGTAATACCAGCACAAAATCAAATTATGTTGCATGGTGTGGAATGTACTGTAACTACCATGCTGTAATTAGGATGTAATCGCAGAAAACTTGAAAATATGCAATACAAAAACAGTAAAAATTGTAACTGTTTTTTACATTTGTAATTTTTAGACAAATTCAAAGCTCTGAATTCAAAAATTACACAGCGGAAATTTTATAATTAACTGAGTAAAAAAAAATAGGACGCGGTCGATGCGTACCTACTTTTTTTTCATGTACACAGATTTAGCAGAAACTGCTGAATTGATTTAATATATTTATTAAATAGACTACAGGGGTGTTTCCAAAAATCAAAATTAGAATTTCATAATTTGGATAGGAAAATAGGAAAATGAAAATTTTAATGTGCCTATTTAATCGACATTGTACTCGCTTCCTTCAACTTATGATATTCCGGAGGCTTTAGAAAGAGTAAATCGGTAATTTTTTGATAAAGAGAGGAACCAACCTCACATAAAAAAATCACACATAAATCTTATATATTCATTCATGTAATATTGTGAGTAAATAGACATTTATGATAAAATTACACACATTTGACCAATCTAGTAATAACACTTGGCTCAATAAACTTTGTAGTTAAAAATTATAATTAGCAATTAGGTATTATTTAGAAATGCTTAACTTTCCTTCAGCCTATGTAATATCTGACTTTAAATTCTACGATAAATCTTAACCACTTTTGTATTTTAAGATTTCTTCTTCTTCTTAAGGTCTCCTTTCGAAGGTTGGCAATCATTAGGGCGATTTCAACTTTTGAGATACTATTTACTATTTATTTTTGTAAATACTATTTTTAATGATTCCTTTTTTGTTTCAGATAATGCCCGCTGTATTTAAAAAATTACGCATGCCTTAAGGCAATATGAAAATCAAGAGGACCGTAGACGTAAGGCTAATAGCCTTATGTACGACTTATATACTACTACCAGCCATAGCATGTCCATTACAGTGTATTTGTAAATGGAAAAACGGAAAGAGATATGTTGAGTGCACAGAAAAAGATTTAAAAGCAATACCTTATGCATTAGATTCAGAAACTCAAGTGTTAGATTTCACTGGTAATGATTTACAAATATTACAGAAGGAAATCTTTCAAAATCTTGGACTGCTTGATTTACAGAAGATTTACTTACAAAGATGCCGTTTACAAAAAGTAGATAATCATGCCTTTAAAGGACTTGCTAACTTAGTGGAACTTGATCTGTCGAATAATTACCTAACTGTGATTCCCTCGCCAAATTTTGTTTTCCTTCCAACTCTTATGAGGCTTTCTTTAAATAATAACCCCATAACTAATATTAAAACACATTGTTTTCAACACTTGTCTTATTTGAATACATTGGAAATGATTGGTTGTAAAATTGAAACAGTGGAAATTGAAGCATTCGCAGGTTTAAAACATTTGGAATGGTTAAGGTTAAATGGGAATAGGCTTTCCAGTATCAAAGGCGATAATATTTTTCCTGATACTTTGCGGGGTATTGACCTTTATAATAACAATTGGAATTGTGACTGCCATTTAAGAGACTTACAAAATTGGTTGTTGAATTTTAACATGCCACACATCGTCGAACCAGTTTGCTCCCTCCCGGAGCGTTTAAAGAACCGTACAATTACTAGTGTTGCAAAATTTGACTTGGCATGTTTACCGAAATTACTTCCTACAACAGTGTTTTTAGAGACTGTTGCAGGTAACAACGTAACTCTTGAATGTATAGTGACTGCCGTACCAGAAGCCAAAATACATTGGTTGTACCAAGGACAAGTAATCCGTAACTACTCAACGTTCGCTGTAGACTTTCACCATGTGTTTTATGTTGAGACAGGAAATGAAGAGAAAAAAAGCGAGTTATTTATATATAACATTGGGATAGACGATAATGGAACTTATTCTTGTATAGCTGAAAATTCAGCTGGCCGTACTAGAGCAAATTATACAATTAGAATTCTGGTTAAAGAGGAACCTGTTGTTATTGTAGTGACATTTCCACACAGACATTTAGTAGTCATTATTACGGTTATTTTCCTAATAATAGTTTTATTGATAGCGATTATAGCTGTAGTACTTTTGAAGTTTAAAACAGATACAAGAAGTAGAAAGAAGAAAGAGAGTGGAAAGGATGTAGCTTTATGTAATCAAATTTTGCCATCTAATAGAAGCAATGGATCTGTTCCGAAGAATAATGGCAGCGTAATAGTGAACGCTCATTCACATCACGCTTTACATTACACGGTGCAGACAAACCGTGATTATGAGTCTAGCGAAACTTATCAAAGCAATAATATGAAGGGCTTCGTCGACAGAAATCCTGACCTAATTAGTGATGCGGAAACTGTCGCTAACAATGCACAGAATGAGAACACATTATCTGTTTACAAAACACAAACAGCAAGCAACACTTTTGAAGAGGAAACTGCATTTACAACACATAATGTACCACGTCAAGTTACATGGCAGGATCAACAGAATTTAAGTGGCATAAACATTCCTCAAAATGGCTTATATCAACATTCCGCCGATGTTCATTTAAATCCAGGATGCTTTTTAGATAGTGAAGGCTATCCATATGATTATGGTCTTCCTAAGCGTCCTTGTCGTACACCCATTATGTCAAATTACTCTGTGATAGGACCTTTTTACCAAACTTTGCCTCATAATAGGCCTAAAGGTCAAAAACTTGCCTGTAAATTTGCAAAAGATAACGAATTTAATACAGCTCCACCGATATGTCCTAACTTTGAGGTATTCAACGGCACCAATGTTAGGCGTACCCTTGAAGGATATCCGATACCAAGGAATCGACAAGTTGCTTTTGTTGGTAACGGCACCGTGTATTACAATGAAGAATTTGTTCCATCACCTCCAGAGGGATACAAAACAGAAACTTTGCAGTGCTGTACACAAGAAGCTTGTCCTTCTTGGGTAAGTCCAAAAGGAACATGCGCAGTAATGGTTCCCGTAGGGGTAGCTGAAACCCCAGGTAGATGTTATCAAGTCGAGACAAGATGTGTAGATACTCAGACAACTGACGCCCGAATCCCAGTAGATAATAGTGAGAGTGTTCTTAAGCCACTGCCTCAAGTATCTAATGCTAAGTGTGCATCAGATATATGTTCAGAAAGTCCCGATGAAGGATACGTGGGGGATGCAAATGATATCTGACGACGTCGTCACGATAACAAGTAAAAATGGAAATTTAGACGCTAATAGAGTGATAATGCGACTGAGTAAGAATGTAGGTTAGTATCACATTATGAAGGTTTAACGAGTTTCAAATTATATATTTGATATCTCAATGTAATGTGCACAATTAATTAAATTATAGTATTATAGTTTGTTTGAAGGAACCTTATTTAAAATAAGTATATATTAAAACTGCCTTTACCTATGAAAAATCCGTTTTAAATAAAATAAAGGAAACTTTTTTTTACAAAAAACACCTTTGGATAATTAAAATATTTGGCAAAGTTTTAATACGTTTCAATGACAATTTATTAGGATGCCCTTACCATTATAAAGAAATTTGAAATGGTAGTTTACTAAGCTGAGTTCTTCGAGCTTCTCCACCACGATTCAATAATATTTTTATATAAGGGAAAGAAGAAGAATATGCGGCTCAACTGATGGTAAGTGACTATTGCAGCTCATTTAACAAATGCAACACCAAGGTAATTGTAGATTGCAGATACATTTCCCCTTGTGTTGTAGTCGGCCTTACAGAAAAGATAACATCGTCTATGATGTAATTATGCGCACGGACGTCTCAGACGTATACTTTTGCTAACCTTGTTTTTAATTTTCTTTAAATGATCCCATATTGTTGTGACGCTTACATCAAAAGACCACTCTAGCTCAGCCCAAAATTAGAAGAATCCGGTTCTAAGTACTTTGACCTTCAATTTGTCATAATCAGTCTCCTTCTTCAAGCTGTCACGAGATATACGAAAAAAGATTAAAAAAATAACGCACGGATCTTTCGTTAGGAGTGCAATGTATACATCAAGTTATAAGCTGTATATGTCATTGATTATATGTGTCGTTTGAAAAGCATTGAATCCTCGTTGAAAATCCTATTCGAAAACAGCACGAATTTTCTTCATGTTCATAATCGTAAATACAGCGATTATACAGAAAAATAAATATCTAAATAAACAAAGAAAAATTTGATTTTGTGAAACGAAATAACTTACCTTTTTTATACCATATTGAGAATTGCAATTCAAACCATATTTCAACAAAACGGCAATTTCATAGGTTTTGATTTTTTACATTCTATTTATGATTATCGTAACCTATATTATTTAATGTTATTAGATAAAATTACTTTTTAAAAATACATCGTGTGATATTTTTTATCAACTTTGGAATATTATTTGTACCGTTTGTTTGCGTCTATTTAGTAATCAAAATATGTGTATAATAACCTTTTTGTCACAAAATCTTTGAAGTACCTTCAAACAAAAATGCCCATAATATTCATTTCGTTCATTAAACGAATGAAATTGCCCGATTATGTATAGTTATAGTTTAAGATAAAAATTATGATCAACCTAAAAAAGTGTATATTTATGTTAAATACATTTGTTTCAAAAATTTAATCCAACACATTTGTGAAACTGTGGCCTTAATTTGGAAGTAAAATGACATTTGTAATCATTCGAAACCCATTATTCGGTAATTTTGATATTTAAAATACTGATCTATTAAATTTATAAGCATTTAAATGAAAAATCTAATCAAAACTAAGGCTAATCAGAGCTAAAAAGTAAAGAAATTGTAATTAGTACATTTTAGTCATACATTAGGAGCAATAATCTTAAATTAGTTTTTTTTTTTTATTAAGAAATTTATGCTAATCATATAGATTATTTTTATTATTCATTCGCGTTAAAACAACTTGTACTAAGTGCCAAGTATAGGTGTTTGTGTGTAGGTTTCCTAAAACTTGCACCTAAGATGATAATGTATTTAAAACACGTAACTTTTACTTGATTTACTTTTTGTGGTTTTCCTGGGATGAATTTTTAAAATAATGTTGTTATTTTAAGATAGCGTTGTCACATCCTAATATTACAATTTTTGTGTCTTACTTACAATTATTGCATACTGATATTTTTCATAAATAATTTTCTTTAAATTGTTTTTGTTTGCGAAGTTTTCAATGAGACAACCTTAAGTTAGTAATAACTAAATATGGTACTATTTTTCTTAGTAACACCTTAGGGACCATCCGTAAATTACGTCACACAAATTTAATGTTTTTATCTTCCCCTCCCCCACACCGTTCTTATCGCCTCCTGGTGTGACATCATATATTTAATTCAATTTTATATTTCAGAAGTATTTATATTAAACAGCAGTTTTTTTTTCCAATTTTGCCTTTAATAAAATTAAAATAAAATCTTATAGGTATCTTATAAAACAAAAGACCAATTTAAAAACGATAAACGATTAATTATGTAAATGGAAGGTACGAAATTTAATCATTTTGTTTCTACGGACTTAGAACCTTTTTTTACATGTATAAATGCCTACCCATTCAGGGCAATATACGGCGGGATATGTCGGACTCGCACCGACTAAAATCCAATGGTGTTCCACATTCGTTGCATATTAGCAGGGCCATGGGAACGGTTTCGTACACATCCGCGGCCTCTCCAGCGCTGGACGGCCCAGGGTGGCCCCTCATCGGGAGAGTACTACTACTCCTACTTCTCATTTTCAGGTAAGGCGCACCAGAACACATGGCGTGCCCTCCTCCGCGGCCTCCATTTTCTCGTATGCAACAGACTCCAATGTCCGATGCGCGAATGCCAAGGGGCCAGAAAAAGCGAGCAGAAGCACTAGACTTCCCGACTCCAGCGGCGGACCTGGTCTATGGCTTCACGCCAATCGATTTAGTGCGGAGGGTAGGACGGTAAGGTAGGGGTAGGGAGCGGTGCCTCGCAATACCGACAGTCCTCTCCCCCCGCAGCCTCACCACTAGCACATGAACGCACGTGCGGCCCCGTCAGAGTTGCAAAGGATAGGGCGAGTAACGTATCGCCATACCAGCACTACTCTTCATCCGCGTCTCCACCTGAACTGCAGCGGTAGGGAGAGAGGGCATCCCTCTCGTCGCGGCCTACCAACACACACCCGAAATAAGCTCGCCAAGACCATTTGGAGTGGCCTCTTCCGGCTGGCCCTACACCTCGGACCAGCTATGTAGGTTCCACTTATTTCACCGCGGGTGACCAAGCTACGGCTTCTAAGACCCCCGCCATAACAAGGAAGGAACCCGTACGGGGGGGACGAACTTTGAACCTATTTCTTGATATTGTTTTTCACTGGCATATCAGGCACTTCGTTTTTGTTTTGTTGTATCAACATTTTTTGTTCTAACTACATAGCATAGTCATTATTTAATGACGTGTGAGGTGGCACTAAACGAAGTTCTCACAAAAATTCGATGCACATTTCGCGTTTTAGTATTTTTGATTTTAAAATGTGACGTTATATAGTTTTAGCCCCTGTCCCTTGTCACGCAAAGTCACATTTTGTTGGCCCCCTTCCCCCACCTCCAAAGTTTGATGTAATTTATGGATGGCCCCTAATAAAATAACCTGAAATATTTAAAATTATAACCTTTCATAGTTTATTTATAACGCAAAGCAAGGATTGTAAGGTATAAGCACCTATTTTCTCATTAGTGTATATATGAAAAAAAACTGTAAACTATATGTAAATATTAGAAAAAAATCCATAAGGAATCGATTAGCGAATAATTTAATAACTTAAATCGATATCAGGGTATCCTCCCTAAACATGTATTGTGTGTTTCAATAGCATTTATTTTATGAGGGAAAATATTAATAAACAAGAAACGCAAATGTTTTCTAAAAAACCAATACCGTTACAACCTATCAAAAGTCTACCGCTGGACATAGGTCTCTCCCATAGATTTCTTAATAGATACTTTATTTGCCAATATTGCAATGCTTGGCAGATAGGTTGACAACCACATTTTTTATTTTAGTAGTTTTTCTCCATAGTCTCTTACACACGAGACGATATGAGTTGTTAGATATTTATACACCGCCAAGACACGGTCAGCTTTGATCTTCTATCCTAATGCATTGAATGAATTCTAATGCATTGAGATCTCAGTATCCTATGTGTTACGTAATGAAAACGTGGTGACATACATAATCCATCACCGTGTTACGGATAAGTAATATTTGTGCTATTTTATTCAAGCTAGCATATTTTATAGGTATATATTTATATGTATATTACGAGAATCAGAATCTAAATGTCTTTGCAAACTTAAACTGCCTGAACAAGAATACATTAAGGGATATATATGCTGAGTCAAACATTAAAAGTGGAACAGTTTGGCCGTGTTAAACTACGTTGAACAAGTTTGGCGATTGTAAACGCTTTAACAATTTGAGGTATGTAATTTTGCCTTTCATGTTGAAAAGAAAACTTTGCATTTGGCACGCCACTCGAGTAAGCACGCGAGTTTTACTTTTCGGTTTTTGTCATTCTTATTTTATTTGTTTCTGAAGCATGAGTTTTCTGTGAAATAAATGTTAATGAAACGCCGTCACAGGGAAGCGTAATGCATTGTAATATGAGACACATCTTTTATAAGCGAATGTAATAATTCTATTCCTTTTTCGTAATATGGGGTAGCAATAGTAAAATTGTATTTATAAAGTGATTCCATGTAGAATTTATACGGTTCCTCAACATAAAAAATAGAACAGTTACATTGTTGTAGTATGATGGCAAGATATAGTTTTCGTTTACTGAAAAACGATAACTATAAAGATTCAAGAAAATTTAGAGTTAAAATGTAGAGTCCTGAGTTGGGCTACGCATCACATAATATGTACTTCTAATATTCTTATGTACAAATTGTGCGCTATTATCATAAATTCACGTGTCAATAGAAATATTATCTTATACGACAAGATTTGACTTGATACTACACCAATGTAAATTAACTAAAAATTCTGTTCCATTGTCGAATTTGTTAAGAATTGAACAAAATTATCCTTTGCATTTTAAAGTAGAAATGAGATAGTTTAAGAATTTTAAACTATAAGACCTGCAAATTTAATTTTGTTTACACTTAACCCAGACTTTTTATTTAATATAGACTTTTGTAAACAGCAGACTGGATAGACTTTTTCAAGAATTATAGCACAATGATATCACGATATTAACCTATAGTGAAAACAATTGTAGACGTGCATGAATTGGGAATAAAAATGTATTTTTACGCACAGTGTTTTATTTTAAAGACACTTTTATAAAATATGAATTAGCCGAAAAATGCAGGTGGCGTGGCACAATTTACAGGTTTTACTTGTGGAAAGTCTTTGTCAGCAGTAAACTTGTACTGTAATGATGATGTGTATGAAATTACACAGCAGCTGTTTATTACATAATTAAGACATACTTGTGTAATAAATAGCTGCTGTAGAGTTAGCAGCAGTTATTTAACACTATCAATGATTAATAACCAAAACGTACACGCTTAAACACTCTCAAGAAATAAAATGGAATGACTTCAAAAAAAAAAAAACAAGGAAATTCTCGATGCAGCTTTATGCTCTTGTTTGTAATATAAATATTACTCAATGTCTTCACAATTTTTAACTAACTTTTTCCCAATTATTAAACATAAATTTTGCGTTGATTATGAACCAAAATGCAGGTGAGTTATCTCGCGCTGGTGTGGATTGAACACGAGTTATGAGAAATTAGAAACAGTTTTTTTAATATATAAAGGTGAAAAAGTAATTTGTATGAGTCTGCATGCAAAATAAGAGGGTGCTATATTACACATACCAAAAATCCTGTAATTCCCACTAAGTGCGTTATCAGAATCAGTACTAAAACGTAAGTTCCGCTTACTGATGATTTAAATGATTTTAATAATTATTCATTATCAAGTAAGTAAACTTGCATTTTCTATCAATAACCTGCACTTTTTTCAAACACTTATTATCAACAGTTAATACATTTATGAATGTAGTTTACACTTATAAATTTGTTTATATAACAGAACACTTTACTAACACGCGCTCATTGGTCAAGTCAAATATCTCGCACTTCCCCAGCTTCCTGTTACACTCTTCCGTCCCTTTTCACAATATCACTAGCACAGATTTCAGGAAAGTGAGAAGAAGGACTTTACCCATCAAAAATGTATTTTAATTAAATATATTTTTAAAGTCATGTTTTCCGAAGTAATGGTATTTCTATATGTTTGAATATTAATTTTAATAACTCACTTAACAGGAACGACGGATTTTTTAAAAGTTATATATGATTTACCTTGATGCTAGAATATCCAATTCAACATCATTTCCACTACAATCCGCACCCATCACAAAAAAAAAGAATCAATACACCTGTTTTTCTCGCTATAGCGCATTTTCTTTGAAACTTAACTTACCAAAAAGAAAAGTTTGTTTCTTTTAATAAGGACCCAATAAGTAACAAAACGCAACATTTACTTAACTAGAAATAGCTCGATTCAAATAAATCATTCATTACGGCGTACATATTTTTAGTTCGCTTCGGAAAAGAAGCACTGATTAGGGACTTAAACAGAATAATAGTGACTTATATGAAGTATTTTATAATTTTATAATAGTAATGCATATTTTAGCCAATAAGAATAAAATGAAAAGCGAAATTCGTAGCTTTTTGAAAAATATTTAACGTACTAATATCAAATTAATAACCGTATAGTGACTGTTTAAGAATTCCACTACACCATATCGTCCCGCAAGAGTTGACAGAGGAAAAAAACTAAGAAATAGGCAGCAGCTTCTTCCCAGAACCCATAAAATTTTGCCGTTACTAACCCATTATTGTGCCAGGCGTAGCAACCGTGGCAAATATAAATTAGTAAGTTAATCTAAGTGTAGGCCCATGTTTATTTATGCTCTTTTAATAGGTTGGAACGGGAACGGGACCAAATGTTTATTAAAAACTTACCGTGCGAAAGCAGAAAAGGCGAACCAATCATTCTTATTTTATTCCCTCGGTATCGTGATAATGTAAAATGTGAAAAATCACTGGATTCAACTATTTATACTCACCGATGTTAATGAGCAGATACCTGCAGTGATTGACCATCACTGACGTAACTTTTAAAACGTGTCAAGAACTACGAACTCCCATTTTCCGCCGCCATGTTTACATAGACTTCAAAATATAAAACGAAAATAGAGTTGTCTGGTAGAAAATATCTCAAGGAATTCAGTCCGCTCTTTGTATTATATTGTTATCTGGATTGCAATTAAAAACAAATAAATAAACATTATAATATGCCAAACGATCTCTGAAAACAAAATATTGAAGCGATTAGTTCGATTTTCTTTAATATTTACATTTATGAGAATGGATGGAATCACATATGTCCGAATCCTAAAAAACGATAATTAATGTTTTACAGTACACTGACTTAGATCCAGAATTCACAACACGCTTGCCCTATTCTTTGATTATACCCAGTCAGAAAATTCGATAAATTTATATGTATTTAATTTTAGTTAACTAGAATGTGTCAACTTTATTGACACTTTTACACTGAACATCGGTTGAATATTAACTAATGTATACGTATACGCTCGTTGAGTCGTTGAGCTCCGCTGTATATATTAAAGGGTACGTATATGTACGATAAGACTCGGCCAAGGAAAATCTACGCTCTTACGTAATACCAGCACAAAATCAAATTATGTTGCATGGTGTGGAATGTACTGTAACTACCATGCTGTAATTAGGATGTAATCGCAGAAAACTTGAAAATATGCAATACAAAAACAGTAAAAATTGTAACTGTTTTTTACATTTGTAATTTTTAGACAAATTCAAAGCTCTGAATTCAAAAATTACACAGCGGAAATTTTATAATTAACTGAGTAAAAAAAAATAGGACGCGGTCGATGCGTACCTACTTTTTTTTCATGTACACAGATTTAGCAGAAACTGCTGAATTGATTTAATATATTTATTAAATAGACTACAGGGGTGTTTCCAAAAATCAAAATTAGAATTTCATAATTTGGATAGGAAAATAGGAAAATGAAAATTTTAATGTGCCTATTTAATCGACATTGTACTCGCTTCCTTCAACTTATGATATTCCGGAGGCTTTAGAAAGAGTAAATCGGTAATTTTTTGATAAAGAGAGGAACCAACCTCACATAAAAAAATCACACATAAATCTTATATATTCATTCATGTAATATTGTGAGTAAATAGACATTTATGATAAAATTACACACATTTGACCAATCTAGTAATAACACTTGGCTCAATAAACTTTGTAGTTAAAAATTATAATTAGCAATTAGGTATTATTTAGAAATGCTTAACTTTCCTTCAGCCTATGTAATATCTGACTTTAAATTCTACGATAAATCTTAACCACTTTTGTATTTTAAGATTTCTTCTTCTTCTTAAGGTCTCCTTTCGAAGGTTGGCAATCATTAGGGCGATTTCAACTTTTGAGATACTATTTACTATTTATTTTTGTAAATACTATTTTTAATGATTCCTTTTTTGTTTCAGATAATGCCCGCTGTATTTAAAAAATTACGCATGCCTTAAGGCAATATGAAAATCAAGAGGACCGTAGACGTAAGGCTAATAGCCTTATGTACGACTTATATACTACTACCAGCCATAGCATGTCCATTACAGTGTATTTGTAAATGGAAAAACGGAAAGAGATATGTTGAGTGCACAGAAAAAGATTTAAAAGCAATACCTTATGCATTAGATTCAGAAACTCAAGTGTTAGATTTCACTGGTAATGATTTACAAATATTACAGAAGGAAATCTTTCAAAATCTTGGACTGCTTGATTTACAGAAGATTTACTTACAAAGATGCCGTTTACAAAAAGTAGATAATCATGCCTTTAAAGGACTTGCTAACTTAGTGGAACTTGATCTGTCGAATAATTACCTAACTGTGATTCCCTCGCCAAATTTTGTTTTCCTTCCAACTCTTATGAGGCTTTCTTTAAATAATAACCCCATAACTAATATTAAAACACATTGTTTTCAACACTTGTCTTATTTGAATACATTGGAAATGATTGGTTGTAAAATTGAAACAGTGGAAATTGAAGCATTCGCAGGTTTAAAACATTTGGAATGGTTAAGGTTAAATGGGAATAGGCTTTCCAGTATCAAAGGCGATAATATTTTTCCTGATACTTTGCGGGGTATTGACCTTTATAATAACAATTGGAATTGTGACTGCCATTTAAGAGACTTACAAAATTGGTTGTTGAATTTTAACATGCCACACATCGTCGAACCAGTTTGCTCCCTCCCGGAGCGTTTAAAGAACCGTACAATTACTAGTGTTGCAAAATTTGACTTGGCATGTTTACCGAAATTACTTCCTACAACAGTGTTTTTAGAGACTGTTGCAGGTAACAACGTAACTCTTGAATGTATAGTGACTGCCGTACCAGAAGCCAAAATACATTGGTTGTACCAAGGACAAGTAATCCGTAACTACTCAACGTTCGCTGTAGACTTTCACCATGTGTTTTATGTTGAGACAGGAAATGAAGAGAAAAAAAGCGAGTTATTTATATATAACATTGGGATAGACGATAATGGAACTTATTCTTGTATAGCTGAAAATTCAGCTGGCCGTACTAGAGCAAATTATACAATTAGAATTCTGGTTAAAGAGGAACCTGTTGTTATTGTAGTGACATTTCCACACAGACATTTAGTAGTCATTATTACGGTTATTTTCCTAATAATAGTTTTATTGATAGCGATTATAGCTGTAGTACTTTTGAAGTTTAAAACAGATACAAGAAGTAGAAAGAAGAAAGAGAGTGGAAAGGATGTAGCTTTATGTAATCAAATTTTGCCATCTAATAGAAGCAATGGATCTGTTCCGAAGAATAATGGCAGCGTAATAGTGAACGCTCATTCACATCACGCTTTACATTACACGGTGCAGACAAACCGTGATTATGAGTCTAGCGAAACTTATCAAAGCAATAATATGAAGGGCTTCGTCGACAGAAATCCTGACCTAATTAGTGATGCGGAAACTGTCGCTAACAATGCACAGAATGAGAACACATTATCTGTTTACAAAACACAAACAGCAAGCAACACTTTTGAAGAGGAAACTGCATTTACAACACATAATGTACCACGTCAAGTTACATGGCAGGATCAACAGAATTTAAGTGGCATAAACATTCCTCAAAATGGCTTATATCAACATTCCGCCGATGTTCATTTAAATCCAGGATGCTTTTTAGATAGTGAAGGCTATCCATATGATTATGGTCTTCCTAAGCGTCCTTGTCGTACACCCATTATGTCAAATTACTCTGTGATAGGACCTTTTTACCAAACTTTGCCTCATAATAGGCCTAAAGGTCAAAAACTTGCCTGTAAATTTGCAAAAGATAACGAATTTAATACAGCTCCACCGATATGTCCTAACTTTGAGGTATTCAACGGCACCAATGTTAGGCGTACCCTTGAAGGATATCCGATACCAAGGAATCGACAAGTTGCTTTTGTTGGTAACGGCACCGTGTATTACAATGAAGAATTTGTTCCATCACCTCCAGAGGGATACAAAACAGAAACTTTGCAGTGCTGTACACAAGAAGCTTGTCCTTCTTGGGTAAGTCCAAAAGGAACATGCGCAGTAATGGTTCCCGTAGGGGTAGCTGAAACCCCAGGTAGATGTTATCAAGTCGAGACAAGATGTGTAGATACTCAGACAACTGACGCCCGAATCCCAGTAGATAATAGTGAGAGTGTTCTTAAGCCACTGCCTCAAGTATCTAATGCTAAGTGTGCATCAGATATATGTTCAGAAAGTCCCGATGAAGGATACGTGGGGGATGCAAATGATATCTGACGACGTCGTCACGATAACAAGTAAAAATGGAAATTTAGACGCTAATAGAGTGATAATGCGACTGAGTAAGAATGTAGGTTAGTATCACATTATGAAGGTTTAACGAGTTTCAAATTATATATTTGATATCTCAATGTAATGTGCACAATTAATTAAATTATAGTATTATAGTTTGTTTGAAGGAACCTTATTTAAAATAAGTATATATTAAAACTGCCTTTACCTATGAAAAATCCGTTTTAAATAAAATAAAGGAAACTTTTTTTTACAAAAAACACCTTTGGATAATTAAAATATTTGGCAAAGTTTTAATACGTTTCAATGACAATTTATTAGGATGCCCTTACCATTATAAAGAAATTTGAAATGGTAGTTTACTAAGCTGAGTTCTTCGAGCTTCTCCACCACGATTCAATAATATTTTTATATAAGGGAAAGAAGAAGAATATGCGGCTCAACTGATGGTAAGTGACTATTGCAGCTCATTTAACAAATGCAACACCAAGGTAATTGTAGATTGCAGATACATTTCCCCTTGTGTTGTAGTCGGCCTTACAGAAAAGATAACATCGTCTATGATGTAATTATGCGCACGGACGTCTCAGACGTATACTTTTGCTAACCTTGTTTTTAATTTTCTTTAAATGATCTCATATTGTTGTGACGCTTACATCAAAAGACCACTCTAGCTCAGCCCAAAATTAGAAGAATCCGGTTCTAAGTACTTTGACCTTCAATTTGTCATAATCAGTCTCCTTCTTCAAGCTGTCACGAGATATACGAAAAAAGATTAAAAAAATAACGCACGGATCTTTCGTTAGGAGTGCAATGTATACATCAAGTTATAAGCTGTATATGTCATTGATTATATGTGTCGTTTGAAAAGCATTGAATCCTCGTTGAAAATCCTATTCGAAAACAGCACGAATTTTCTTCATGTTCATAATCGTAAATACAGCGATTATACAGAAAAATAAATATCTAAATAAACAAAGAAAAATTTGATTTTGTGAAACGAAATAACTTACCTTTTTTATACCATATTGAGAATTGCAATTCAAACCATATTTCAACAAAACGGCAATTTCATAGGTTTTGATTTTTTACATTCTATTTATGATTATCGTAACCTATATTATTTAATGTTATTAGATAAAATTACTTTTTAAAAATACATCGTGTGATATTTTTTATCAACTTTGGAATATTATTTGTACCGTTTGTTTGCGTCTATTTAGTAATCAAAATATGTGTATAATAACCTTTTTGTCACAAAATCTTTGAAGTACCTTCAAACAAAAATGCCCATAATATTCATTTCGTTCATTAAACGAATGAAATTGCCCGATTATGTATAGTTATAGTTTAAGATAAAAATTATGATCAACCTAAAAAAGTGTATATTTATGTTAAATACATTTGTTTCAAAAATTTAATCCAACACATTTGTGAAACTGTGGCCTTAATTTGGAAGTAAAATGACATTTGTAATCATTCGAAACCCATTATTCGGTAATTTTGATATTTAAAATACTGATCTATTAAATTTATAAGCATTTAAATGAAAAATCTAATCAAAACTAAGGCTAATCAGAGCTAAAAAGTAAAGAAATTGTAATTAGTACATTTTAGTCATACATTAGGAGCAATAATCTTAAATTAGTTTTTTTTTTTTATTAAGAAATTTATGCTAATCATATAGATTATTTTTATTATTCATTCGCGTTAAAACAACTTGTACTAAGTGCCAAGTATAGGTGTTTGTGTGTAGGTTTCCTAAAACTTGCACCTAAGATGATAATGTATTTAAAACACGTAACTTTTACTTGATTTACTTTTTGTGGTTTTCCTGGGATGAATTTTTAAAATAATGTTGTTATTTTAAGATAGCGTTGTCACATCCTAATATTACAATTTTTGTGTCTTACTTACAATTATTGCATACTGATATTTTTCATAAATAATTTTCTTTAAATTGTTTTTGTTTGCGAAGTTTTCAATGAGACAACCTTAAGTTAGTAATAACTAAATATGGTACTATTTTTCTTAGTAACACCTTAGGGACCATCCGTAAATTACGTCACACAAATTTAATGTTTTTATCTTCCCCTCCCCCACACCGTTCTTATCGCCTCCTGGTGTGACATCATATATTTAATTCAATTTTATATTTCAGAAGTATTTATATTAAACAGCAGTTTTTTTTTCCAATTTTGCCTTTAATAAAATTAAAATAAAATCTTATAGGTATCTTATAAAACAAAAGACCAATTTAAAAACGATAAACGATTAATTATGTAAATGGAAGGTACGAAATTTAATCATTTTGTTTCTACGGACTTAGAACCTTTTTTTACATGTATAAATGCCTACCCATTCAGGGCAATATACGGCGGGATATGTCGGACTCGCACCGACTAAAATCCAATGGTGTTCCACATTCGTTGCATATTAGCAGGGCCATGGGAACGGTTTCGTACACATCCGCGGCCTCTCCAGCGCTGGACGGCCCAGGGTGGCCCCTCATCGGGAGAGTACTACTACTCCTACTTCTCATTTTCAGGTAAGGCGCACCAGAACACATGGCGTGCCCTCCTCCGCGGCCTCCATTTTCTCGTATGCAACAGACTCCAATGTCCGATGCGCGAATGCCAAGGGGCCAGAAAAAGCGAGCAGAAGCACTAGACTTCCCGACTCCAGCGGCGGACCTGGTCTATGGCTTCACGCCAATCGATTTAGTGCGGAGGGTAGGACGGTAAGGTAGGGGTAGGGAGCGGTGCCTCGCAATACCGACAGTCCTCTCCCCCCGCAGCCTCACCACTAGCACATGAACGCACGTGCGGCCCCGTCAGAGTTGCAAAGGATAGGGCGAGTAACGTATCGCCATACCAGCACTACTCTTCATCCGCGTCTCCACCTGAACTGCAGCGGTAGGGAGAGAGGGCATCCCTCTCGTCGCGGCCTACCAACACACACCCGAAATAAGCTCGCCAAGACCATTTGGAGTGGCCTCTTCCGGCTGGCCCTACACCTCGGACCAGCTATGTAGGTTCCACTTATTTCACCGCGGGTGACCAAGCTACGGCTTCTAAGACCCCCGCCATAACAAGGAAGGAACCCGTACGGGGGGGACGAACTTTGAACCTATTTCTTGATATTGTTTTTCACTGGCATATCAGGCACTTCGTTTTTGTTTTGTTGTATCAACATTTTTTGTTCTAACTACATAGCATAGTCATTATTTAATGACGTGTGAGGTGGCACTAAACGAAGTTCTCACAAAAATTCGATGCACATTTCGCGTTTTAGTATTTTTGATTTTAAAATGTGACGTTATATAGTTTTAGCCCCTGTCCCTTGTCACGCAAAGTCACATTTTGTTGGCCCCCTTCCCCCACCTCCAAAGTTTGATGTAATTTATGGATGGCCCCTAATAAAATAACCTGAAATATTTAAAATTATAACCTTTCATAGTTTATTTATAACGCAAAGCAAGGATTGTAAGGTATAAGCACCTATTTTCTCATTAGTGTATATATGAAAAAAAACTGTAAACTATATGTAAATATTAGAAAAAAATCCATAAGGAATCGATTAGCGAATAATTTAATAACTTAAATCGATATCAGGGTATCCTCCCTAAACATGTATTGTGTGTTTCAATAGCATTTATTTTATGAGGGAAAATATTAATAAACAAGAAACGCAAATGTTTTCTAAAAAACCAATACCGTTACAACCTATCAAAAGTCTACCGCTGGACATAGGTCTCTCCCATAGATTTCTTAATAGATACTTTATTTGCCAATATTGCAATGCTTGGCAGATAGGTTGACAACCACATTTTTTATTTTAGTAGTTTTTCTCCATAGTCTCTTACACACGAGACGATATGAGTTGTTAGATATTTATACACCGCCAAGACACGGTCAGCTTTGATCTTCTATCCTAATGCATTGAATGAATTCTAATGCATTGAGATCTCAGTATCCTATGTGTTACGTAATGAAAACGTGGTGACATACATAATCCATCACCGTGTTACGGATAAGTAATATTTGTGCTATTTTATTCAAGCTAGCATATTTTATAGGTATATATTTATATGTATATTACGAGAATCAGAATCTAAATGTCTTTGCAAACTTAAACTGCCTGAACAAGAATACATTAAGGGATATATATGCTGAGTCAAACATTAAAAGTGGAACAGTTTGGCCGTGTTAAACTACGTTGAACAAGTTTGGCGATTGTAAACGCTTTAACAATTTGAGGTATGTAATTTTGCCTTTCATGTTGAAAAGAAAACTTTGCATTTGGCACGCCACTCGAGTAAGCACGCGAGTTTTACTTTTCGGTTTTTGTCATTCTTATTTTATTTGTTTCTGAAGCATGAGTTTTCTGTGAAATAAATGTTAATGAAACGCCGTCACAGGGAAGCGTAATGCATTGTAATATGAGACACATCTTTTATAAGCGAATGTAATAATTCTATTCCTTTTTCGTAATATGGGGTAGCAATAGTAAAATTGTATTTATAAAGTGATTCCATGTAGAATTTATACGGTTCCTCAACATAAAAAATAGAACAGTTACATTGTTGTAGTATGATGGCAAGATATAGTTTTCGTTTACTGAAAAACGATAACTATAAAGATTCAAGAAAATTTAGAGTTAAAATGTAGAGTCCTGAGTTGGGCTACGCATCACATAATATGTACTTCTAATATTCTTATGTACAAATTGTGCGCTATTATCATAAATTCACGTGTCAATAGAAATATTATCTTATACGACAAGATTTGACTTGATACTACACCAATGTAAATTAACTAAAAATTCTGTTCCATTGTCGAATTTGTTAAGAATTGAACAAAATTATCCTTTGCATTTTAAAGTAGAAATGAGATAGTTTAAGAATTTTAAACTATAAGACCTGCAAATTTAATTTTGTTTACACTTAACCCAGACTTTTTATTTAATATAGACTTTTGTAAACAGCAGACTGGATAGACTTTTTCAAGAATTATAGCACAATGATATCACGATATTAACCTATAGTGAAAACAATTGTAGACGTGCATGAATTGGGAATAAAAATGTATTTTTACGCACAGTGTTTTATTTTAAAGACACTTTTATAAAATATGAATTAGCCGAAAAATGCAGGTGGCGTGGCACAATTTACAGGTTTTACTTGTGGAAAGTCTTTGTCAGCAGTAAACTTGTACTGTAATGATGATGTGTATGAAATTACACAGCAGCTGTTTATTACATAATTAAGACATACTTGTGTAATAAATAGCTGCTGTAGAGTTAGCAGCAGTTATTTAACACTATCAATGATTAATAACCAAAACGTACACGCTTAAACACTCTCAAGAAATAAAATGGAATGACTTCAAAAAAAAAAAACAAGGAAATTCTCGATGCAGCTTTATGCTCTTGTTTGTAATATAAATATTACTCAATGTCTTCACAATTTTTAACTAACTTTTTCCCAATTATTAAACATAAATTTTGCGTTGATTATGAACCAAAATGCAGGTGAGTTATCTCGCGCTGGTGTGGATTGAACACGAGTTATGAGAAATTAGAAACAGTTTTTTTAATATATAAAGGTGAAAAAGTAATTTGTATGAGTCTGCATGCAAAATAAGAGGGTGCTATATTACACATACCAAAAATCCTGTAATTCCCACTAAGTGCGTTATCAGAATCAGTACTAAAACGTAAGTTCCGCTTACTGATGATTTAAATGATTTTAATAATTATTCATTATCAAGTAAGTAAACTTGCATTTTCTATCAATAACCTGCACTTTTTTCAAACACTTATTATCAACAGTTAATACATTTATGAATGTAGTTTACACTTATAAATTTGTTTATATAACAGAACACTTTACTAACACGCGCTCATTGGTCAAGTCAAATATCTCGCACTTCCCCAGCTTCCTGTTACACTCTTCCGTCCCTTTTCACAATATCACTAGCACAGATTTCAGGAAAGTGAGAAGAAGGACTTTACCCATCAAAAATGTATTTTAATTAAATATATTTTTAAAGTCATGTTTTCCGAAGTAATGGTATTTCTATATGTTTGAATATTAATTTTAATAACTCACTTAACAGGAACGACGGATTTTTTAAAAGTTATATATGATTTACCTTGATGCTAGAATATCCAATTCAACATCATTTCCACTACAATCCGCACCCATCACAAAAAAAAAGAATCAATACACCTGTTTTTCTCGCTATAGCGCATTTTCTTTGAAACTTAACTTACCAAAAAGAAAAGTTTGTTTCTTTTAATAAGGACCCAATAAGTAACAAAACGCAACATTTACTTAACTAGAAATAGCTCGATTCAAATAAATCATTCATTACGGCGTACATATTTTTAGTTCGCTTCGGAAAAGAAGCACTGATTAGGGACTTAAACAGAATAATAGTGACTTATATGAAGTATTTTATAATTTTATAATAGTAATGCATATTTTAGCCAATAAGAATAAAATGAAAAGCGAAATTCGTAGCTTTTTGAAAAATATTTAACGTACTAATATCAAATTAATAACCGTATAGTGACTGTTTAAGAATTCCACTACACCATATCGTCCCGCAAGAGTTGACAGAGGAAAAAAACTAAGAAATAGGCAGCAGCTTCTTCCCAGAACCCATAAAATTTTGCCGTTACTAACCCATTATTGTGCCAGGCGTAGCAACCGTGGCAAATATAAATTAGTAAGTTAATCTAAGTGTAGGCCCATGTTTATTTATGCTCTTTTAATAGGTTGGAACGGGAACGGGACCAAATGTTTATTAAAAACTTACCGTGCGAAAGCAGAAAAGGCGAACCAATCATTCTTATTTTATTCCCTCGGTATCGTGATAATGTAAAATGTGAAAAATCACTGGATTCAACTATTTATACTCACCGATGTTAATGAGCAGATACCTGCAGTGATTGACCATCACTGACGTAACTTTTAAAACGTGTCAAGAACTACGAACTCCCATTTTCCGCCGCCATGTTTACATAGACTTCAAAATATAAAACGAAAATAGAGTTGTCTGGTAGAAAATATCTCAAGGAATTCAGTCCGCTCTTTGTATTATATTGTTATCTGGATTGCAATTAAAAACAAATAAATAAACATTATAATATGCCAAACGATCTCTGAAAACAAAATATTGAAGCGATTAGTTCGATTTTCTTTAATATTTACATTTATGAGAATGGATGGAATCACATATGTCCGAATCCTAAAAAACGATAATTAATGTTTTACAGTACACTGACTTAGATCCAGAATTCACAACACGCTTGCCCTATTCTTTGATTATACCCAGTCAGAAAATTCGATAAATTTATATGTATTTAATTTTAGTTAACTAGAATGTGTCAACTTTATTGACACTTTTACACTGAACATCGGTTGAATATTAACTAATGTATACGTATACGCTCGTTGAGTCGTTGAGCTCCGCTGTATATATTAAAGGGTACGTATATGTACGATAAGACTCGGCCAAGGAAAATCTACGCTCTTACGTAATACCAGCACAAAATCAAATTATGTTGCATGGTGTGGAATGTACTGTAACTACCATGCTGTAATTAGGATGTAATCGCAGAAAACTTGAAAATATGCAATACAAAAACAGTAAAAATTGTAACTGTTTTTTACATTTGTAATTTTTAGACAAATTCAAAGCTCTGAATTCAAAAATTACACAGCGGAAATTTTATAATTAACTGAGTAAAAAAAAATAGGACGCGGTCGATGCGTACCTACTTTTTTTTCATGTACACAGATTTAGCAGAAACTGCTGAATTGATTTAATATATTTATTAAATAGACTACAGGGGTGTTTCCAAAAATCAAAATTAGAATTTCATAATTTGGATAGGAAAATAGGAAAATGAAAATTTTAATGTGCCTATTTAATCGACATTGTACTCGCTTCCTTCAACTTATGATATTCCGGAGGCTTTAGAAAGAGTAAATCGGTAATTTTTTGATAAAGAGAGGAACCAACCTCACATAAAAAAATCACACATAAATCTTATATATTCATTCATGTAATATTGTGAGTAAATAGACATTTATGATAAAATTACACACATTTGATCTAATCTAGTAATAACACTTGGCTCAATAAACTTTGTAGTTAAAAATTATAATTAGCAATTAGGTATTATTTAGAAATGCTTAACTTTCCTTCAGCCTATGTAATATCTGACTTTAAATTCTACGATAAATCTTAACCACTTTTGTATTTTAAGATTTCTTCTTCTTCTTAAGGTCTCCTTTCGAAGGTTGGCAATCATTAGGGCGATTTCAACTTTTGAGATACTATTTACTATTTATTTTTGTAAATACTATTTTTAATGATTCCTTTTTTGTTTCAGATAATGCCCGCTGTATTTAAAAAATTACGCATGCCTTAAGGCAATATGAAAATCAAGAGGACCGTAGACGTAAGGCTAATAGCCTTATGTACGACTTATATACTACTACCAGCCATAGCATGTCCATTACAGTGTATTTGTAAATGGAAAAACGGAAAGAGATATGTTGAGTGCACAGAAAAAGATTTAAAAGCAATACCTTATGCATTAGATTCAGAAACTCAAGTGTTAGATTTCACTGGTAATGATTTACTAATATTACAGAAGGAAATCTTTCAAAATCTTGGACTGCTTGATTTACAGAAGATTTACTTACAAAGATGCCGTTTACAAAAAGTAGATAATCATGCCTTTAAAGGACTTGCTAACTTAGTGGAACTTGATCTGTCGAATAATTACCTAACTGTGATTCCCTCGCCAAATTTTGTTTTCCTTCCAACTCTTATGAGGCTTTCTTTAAATAATAACCCCATAACTAATATTAAAACACATTGTTTTCAACACTTGTCTTATTTGAATACATTGGAAATGATTGGTTGTAAAATTGAAACAGTGGAAATTGAAGCATTCGCAGGTTTAAAACATTTGGAATGGTTAAGGTTAAATGGGAATAGGCTTTCCAGTATCAAAGGCGATAATATTTTTCCTGATACTTTGCGGGGTATTGACCTTTATAATAACAATTGGAATTGTGACTGCCATTTAAGAGACTTACAAAATTGGTTGTTGAATTTTAACATGCCACACATCGTCGAACCAGTTTGCTCCCTCCCGGAGCGTTTAAAGAACCGTACAATTACTAGTGTTGCAAAATTTGACTTGGCATGTTTACCGAAATTACTTCCTACAACAGTGTTTTTAGAGACTGTTGCAGGTAACAACGTAACTCTTGAATGTATAGTGACTGCCGTACCAGAAGCCAAAATACATTGGTTGTACCAAGGACAAGTAATCCGTAACTACTCAACGTTCGCTGTAGACTTTCACCATGTGTTTTATGTTGAGACAGGAAATGAAGAGAAAAAAAGCGAGTTATTTATATATAACATTGGGATAGACGATAATGGAACTTATTCTTGTATAGCTGAAAATTCAGCTGGCCGTACTAGAGCAAATTATACAATTAGAATTCTGGTTAAAGAGGAACCTGTTGTTATTGTAGTGACATTTCCACACAGACATTTAGTAGTCATTATTACGGTTATTTTCCTAATAATAGTTTTATTGATAGCGATTATAGCTGTAGTACTTTTGAAGTTTAAAACAGATACAAGAAGTAGAAAGAAGAAAGAGAGTGGAAAGGATGTAGCTTTATGTAATCAAATTTTGCCATCTAATAGAAGCAATGGATCTGTTCCGAAGAATAATGGCAGCGTAATAGTGAACGCTCATTCACATCACGCTTTACATTACACGGTGCAGACAAACCGTGATTATGAGTCTAGCGAAACTTATCAAAGCAATAATATGAAGGGCTTCGTCGACAGAAATCCTGACCTAATTAGTGATGCGGAAACTGTCGCTAACAATGCACAGAATGAGAACACATTATCTGTTTACAAAACACAAACAGCAAGCAACACTTTTGAAGAGGAAACTGCATTTACAACACATAATGTACCACGTCAAGTTACATGGCAGGATCAACAGAATTTAAGTGGCATAAACATTCCTCAAAATGGCTTATATCAACATTCCGCCGATGTTCATTTAAATCCAGGATGCTTTTTAGATAGTGAAGGCTATCCATATGATTATGGTCTTCCTAAGCGTCCTTGTCGTACACCCATTATGTCAAATTACTCTGTGATAGGACCTTTTTACCAAACTTTGCCTCATAATAGGCCTAAAGGTCAAAAACTTGCCTGTAAATTTGCAAAAGATAACGAATTTAATACAGCTCCACCGATATGTCCTAACTTTGAGGTATTCAACGGCACCAATGTTAGGCGTACCCTTGAAGGATATCCGATACCAAGGAATCGACAAGTTGCTTTTGTTGGTAACGGCACCGTGTATTACAATGAAGAATTTGTTCCATCGCCTCCAGAGGGATACAAAACAGAAACTTTGCAGTGCTGTACACAAGAAGCTTGTCCTTCTTGGGTAAGTCCAAAAGGAACATGCGCAGTAATGGTTCCCGTAGGGGTAGCTGAAACCCCAGGTAGATGTTATCAAGTCGAGACAAGATGTGTAGATACTCAGACAACTGACGCCCGAATCCCAGTAGATAATAGTGAGAGTGTTCTTAAGCCACTGCCTCAAGTATCTAATGCTAAGTGTGCATCAGATATATGTTCAGAAAGTCCCGATGAAGGATACGTGGGGGATGCAAATGATATCTGACGACGTCGTCACGATAACAAGTAAAAATGGAAATTTAGACGCTAATAGAGTGATAATGCGACTGAGTAAGAATGTAGGTTAGTATCACATTATGAAGGTTTAACGAGTTTCAAATTATATATTTGATATCTCAATGTAATGTGCACAATTAATTAAATTATAGTATTATAGTTTGTTTGAAGGAACCTTATTTAAAATAAGTATATATTAAAACTGCCTTTACCTATGAAAAATCCGTTTTAAATAAAATAAAGGAAACTTTTTTTTACAAAAAACACCTTTGGATAATTAAAATATTTGGCAAAGTTTTAATACGTTTCAATGACAATTTATTAGGATGCCCTTACCATTATAAAGAAATTTGAAATGGTAGTTTACTAAGCTGAGTTCTTCGAGCTTCTCCACCACGATTCAATAATATTTTTATATAAGGGAAAGAAGAAGAATATGCGGCTCAACTGATGGTAAGTGACTATTGCAGCTCATTTAATAAATGCAACACCAAGGTAATTGTAGATTGCAGATACATTTCCCCTTGTGTTGTAGTCGGCCTTACAGAAAAGATAACATCGTCTATGATGTAATTATGCGCACGGACGTCTCAGACGTATACTTTTGCTAACCTTGTTTTTAATTTTCTTTAAATGATCTCATATTGTTGTGACGCTTACATCAAAAGACCACTCTAGCTCAGCCCAAAATTAGAAGAATCCGGTTCTAAGTACTTTGACCTTCAATTTGTCATAATCAGTCTCCTTCTTCAAGCTGTCACGAGATATACGAAAAAAGATTAAAAAAATAACGCACGGATCTTTCGTTAGGAGTGCAATGTATACATCAAGTTATAAGCTGTATATGTCATTGATTATATGTGTCGTTTGAAAAGCATTGAATCCTCGTTGAAAATCCTATTCGAAAACAGCACGAATTTTCTTCATGTTCATAATCGTAAATACAGCGATTATACAGAAAAATAAATATCTAAATAAACAAAGAAAAATTTGATTTTGTGAAACGAAATAACTTACCTTTTTTATACCATATTGAGAATTGCAATTCAAACCATATTTCAACAAAACGGCAATTTCATAGGTTTTGATTTTTTACATTCTATTTATGATTATCGTAACCTATATTATTTAATGTTATTAGATAAAATTACTTTTTAAAAATACATCGTGTGATATTTTTTATCAACTTTGGAATATTATTTGTACCGTTTGTTTGCGTCTATTTAGTAATCAAAATATGTGTATAATAACCTTTTTGTCACAAAATCTTTGAAGTACCTTCAAACAAAAATGCCCATAATATTCATTTCGTTCATTAAACGAATGAAATTGCCCGATTATGTATAGTTATAGTTTAAGATAAAAATTATGATCAACCTAAAAAAGTGTATATTTATGTTAAATACATTTGTTTCAAAAATTTAATCCAACACATTTGTGAAACTGTGGCCTTAATTTGGAAGTAAAATGACATTTGTAATCATTCGAAACCCATTATTCGGTAATTTTGATATTTAAAATACTGATCTATTAAATTTATAAGCATTTAAATGAAAAATCTAATCAAAACTAAGGCTAATCAGAGCTAAAAAGTAAAGAAATTGTAATTAGTACATTTTAGTCATACATTAGGAGCAATAATCTTAAATTAGTTTTTTTTTTTTATTAAGAAATTTATGCTAATCATATAGATTATTTTTATTATTCATTCGCGTTAAAACAACTTGTACTAAGTGCCAAGTATAGGTGTTTGTGTGTAGGTTTCCTAAAACTTGCACCTAAGATGATAATGTATTTAAAACACGTAACTTTTACTTGATTTACTTTTTGTGGTTTTCCTGGGATGAATTTTTAAAATAATGTTGTTATTTTAAGATAGCGTTGTCACATCCTAATATTACAATTTTTGTGTCTTACTTACAATTATTGCATACTGATATTTTTCATAAATAATTTTCTTTAAATTGTTTTTGTTTGCGAAGTTTTCAATGAGACAACCTTAAGTTAGTAATAACTAAATATGGTACTATTTTTCTTAGTAACACCTTAGGGACCATCCGTAAATTACGTCACACAAATTTAATGTTTTTATCTTCCCCTCCCCCACACCGTTCTTATCGCCTCCTGGTGTGACATCATATATTTAATTCAATTTTATATTTCAGAAGTATTTATATTAAACAGCAGTTTTTTTTTCCAATTTTGCCTTTAATAAAATTAAAATAAAATCTTATAGGTATCTTATAAAACAAAAGACCAATTTAAAAACGATAAACGATTAATTATGTAAATGGAAGGTACGAAATTTAATCATTTTGTTTCTACGGACTTAGAACCTTTTTTTACATGTATAAATGCCTACCCATTCAGGGCAATATACGGCGGGATATGTCGGACTCGCACCGACTAAAATCCAATGGTGTTCCACATTCGTTGCATATTAGCAGGGCCATGGGAACGGTTTCGTACACATCCGCGGCCTCTCCAGCGCTGGACGGCCCAGGGTGGCCCCTCATCGGGAGAGTACTACTACTCCTACTTCTCATTTTCAGGTAAGGCGCACCAGAACACATGGCGTGCCCTCCTCCGCGGCCTCCATTTTCTCGTATGCAACAGACTCCAATGTCCGATGCGCGAATGCCAAGGGGCCAGAAAAAGCGAGCAGAAGCACTAGACTTCCCGACTCCAGCGGCGGACCTGGTCTATGGCTTCACGCCAATCGATTTAGTGCGGAGGGTAGGACGGTAAGGTAGGGGTAGGGAGCGGTGCCTCGCAATACCGACAGTCCTCTCCCCCCGCAGCCTCACCACTAGCACATGAACGCACGTGCGGCCCCGTCAGAGTTGCAAAGGATAGGGCGAGTAACGTATCGCCATACCAGCACTACTCTTCATCCGCGTCTCCACCTGAACTGCAGCGGTAGGGAGAGAGGGCATCCCTCTCGTCGCGGCCTACCAACACACACCCGAAATAAGCTCGCCAAGACCATTTGGAGTGGCCTCTTCCGGCTGGCCCTACACCTCGGACCAGCTATGTAGGTTCCACTTATTTCACCGCGGGTGACCAAGCTACGGCTTCTAAGACCCCCGCCATAACAAGGAAGGAACCCGTACGGGGGGGACGAACTTTGAACCTATTTCTTTTTTTTTTTTTTTTTTTTTTTTTTTTTATATAGAAGAGGGGGCAAACGAGCATGCGGCTCACCTGATGTTAAGTGACTACCGCCGCCCATGATCAACCGCAACACCAGGAGAATTGCGGGTGCGTTGCCGGCCCTTTAGAAAGGAGTAAGCTCTTTTCTTGAAGGTCCCCAGGTCGTATCGGTCCGGAAAAATCGCCGATGATAAACTATTCCACAGAGAGGTTGTACGTGGAAGAAAACTCCTTGTGAAACGTACAGTGGTGGACCGCCAAGCATCCAGATGGTGTGGATGGTATTGGGACGTTTGCCGTGTCGTGCGTTCACGAAATTTGGCGGCTGGGATTAATCCGAACAATTCCTCAGAGCACTCCCCGTGATAGATGCGATAAAATACGCAAAGAGATGCAACATCTCTTCGCAACGCCAGTGAATCGAGCCGATCGGAAAGCACTCGGTCGTCGACGATTCGAGCCGCTCTGCGCTGGATGCGGTCAAGTGGAAGGAGCTGGTACTGGGGAGCCCCAGCCCAGAGATGGGAACAGTATTCCATGTGCGGCCGAACCTGCGCCTTGTAAAGTTGCAGGCGGTGTGCCGGCATGAAATACTGTCTCGCTCTGCTGAGCACGCCAAGCTTTTTAGAGGCCAATTTGGCCTTCCCTTCCAAGTGACCACGAAACTGCACGTCACTCGATATGTCGACGCCGAGGATTCCGATACTGGCTGAGGCAACAAGGGGAGTGCCTTGAAACTGAGGGGATACGACAAAGGGGTTCTTTTTAGCGGTTAACGCGCAAACTTGTGTCTTCTGGGGGTTAAACTGGACTAGATTTAGTCGTCCCCAATCCGAGACTCTGTTCAGCAAAGACTCGACTTCAGACACAAGTTTGTCCCGGCACTCGGAGACGTTTTCCCGAGAAATATTGGCTCGGCCGGTGTAAAGAGCATCACCAGTGCTGTCATCTGCATAGCAATGAATGTTACGGGTATGCAACATATCATTGATATGCAGAAGAAACAGCGTTGGCGATAGCACGCAGCCCTGTGGAACACCAGAATTAATAGGCTTGCAATCGGAGCTTGCACCGTCTACAACGACCTTGATGCTCCGATCTGCAAGAAAGCTGGTGATCCAATTGCACAATTTCTCGGGAAGCCCATAGGAAGGGAGCTTCGAAAGAAGCGCTTTGTGCCAAACCCGATCGAAGGCCTTCGCAATGTCCAAACTAACGGCCAATGCCTCCCCCTTGAACTCTACTGCCTCCGCCCATCTGTGAGTGAGGTAGACCAGAAGATCACCAGCTGACCGACCACGGCGAAAACCGTATTGGCGGTCACTAATCAGCTGGTGATCCTCAAGGTACCTCATAAGCTGGCAGTTTACAATGGACTCCATTGTTTTGGAGAACAAGGAGGTGATGGCGATTGGCCGGTAGTTGGACGGGTCTGAGCGGTCGCCTTTTTTAGGGATCGGGTGGACGAAAGCCGTCTTCCACGATTTATATATTATATTGTTTTTCACTGGCATATCAGGCACTTCGTTTTTGTTTTGTTGTATCAACATTTTTTGTTCTAACTACATAGCATAGTCATTATTTAATGACGTGTGAGGTGGCACTAAACGAAGTTCTCACAAAAATTCGATGCACATTTCGCGTTTTAGTATTTTTGATTTTAAAATGTGACGTTATATAGTTTTAGCCCCTGTCCCTTGTCACGCAAAGTCACATTTTGTTGGCCCCCTTCCCCCACCTCCAAAGTTTGATGTAATTTATGGATGGCCCCTAATAAAATAACCTGAAATATTTAAAATTATAACCTTTCATAGTTTATTTATAACGCAAAGCAAGGATTGTAAGGTATAAGCACCTATTTTCTCATTAGTGTATATATGAAAAAAAACTGTAAACTATATGTAAATATTAGAAAAAAATCCATAAGGAATCGATTAGCGAATAATTTAATAACTTAAATCGATATCAGGGTATCCTCCCTAAACATGTATTGTGTGTTTCAATAGCATTTATTTTATGAGGGAAAATATTAATAAACAAGAAACGCAAATGTTTTCTAAAAAACCAATACCGTTACAACCTATCAAAAGTCTACCGCTGGACATAGGTCTCTCCCATAGATTTCTTAATAGATACTTTATTTGCCAATATTGCAATGCTTGGCAGATAGGTTGACAACCACATTTTTTATTTTAGTAGTTTTTCTCCATAGTCTCTTACACACGAGACGATATGAGTTGTTAGATATTTATACACCGCCAAGACACGGTCAGCTTTGATCTTCTATCCTAATGCATTGAATGAATTCTAATGCATTGAGATCTCAGTATCCTATGTGTTACGTAATGAAAACGTGGTGACATACATAATCCATCACCGTGTTACGGATAAGTAATATTTGTGCTATTTTATTCAAGCTAGCATATTTTATAGGTATATATTTATATGTATATTACGAGAATCAGAATCTAAATGTCTTTGCAAACTTAAACTGCCTGAACAAGAATACATTAAGGGATATATATGCTGAGTCAAACATTAAAAGTGGAACAGTTTGGCCGTGTTAAACTACGTTGAACAAGTTTGGCGATTGTAAACGCTTTAACAATTTGAGGTATGTAATTTTGCCTTTCATGTTGAAAAGAAAACTTTGCATTTGGCACGCCACTCGAGTAAGCACGCGAGTTTTACTTTTCGGTTTTTGTCATTCTTATTTTATTTGTTTCTGAAGCATGAGTTTTCTGTGAAATAAATGTTAATGAAACGCCGTCACAGGGAAGCGTAATGCATTGTAATATGAGACACATCTTTTATAAGCGAATGTAATAATTCTATTCCTTTTTCGTAATATGGGGTAGCAATAGTAAAATTGTATTTATAAAGTGATTCCATGTAGAATTTATACGGTTCCTCAACATAAAAAATAGAACAGTTACATTGTTGTAGTATGATGGCAAGATATAGTTTTCGTTTACTGAAAAACGATAACTATAAAGATTCAAGAAAATTTAGAGTTAAAATGTAGAGTCCTGAGTTGGGCTACGCATCACATAATATGTACTTCTAATATTCTTATGTACAAATTGTGCGCTATTATCATAAATTCACGTGTCAATAGAAATATTATCTTATACGACAAGATTTGACTTGATACTACACCAATGTAAATTAACTAAAAATTCTGTTCCATTGTCGAATTTGTTAAGAATTGAACAAAATTATCCTTTGCATTTTAAAGTAGAAATGAGATAGTTTAAGAATTTTAAACTATAAGACCTGCAAATTTAATTTTGTTTACACTTAACCCAGACTTTTTATTTAATATAGACTTTTGTAAACAGCAGACTGGATAGACTTTTTCAAGAATTATAGCACAATGATATCACGATATTAACCTATAGTGAAAACAATTGTAGACGTGCATGAATTGGGAATAAAAATGTATTTTTACGCACAGTGTTTTATTTTAAAGACACTTTTATAAAATATGAATTAGCCGAAAAATGCAGGTGGCGTGGCACAATTTACAGGTTTTACTTGTGGAAAGTCTTTGTCAGCAGTAAACTTGTACTGTAATGATGATGTGTATGAAATTACACAGCAGCTGTTTATTACATAATTAAGACATACTTGTGTAATAAATAGCTGCTGTAGAGTTAGCAGCAGTTATTTAACACTATCAATGATTAATAACCAAAACGTACACGCTTAAACACTCTCAAGAAATAAAATGGAATGACTTCAAAAAAAAAAAAACAAGGAAATTCTCGATGCAGCTTTATGCTCTTGTTTGTAATATAAATATTACTCAATGTCTTCACAATTTTTAACTAACTTTTTCCCAATTATTAAACATAAATTTTGCGTTGATTATGAACCAAAATGCAGGTGAGTTATCTCACTTGAGAGCTAAAATGGAATGCCTATTTAGAATACTACAAGGTCTTCCGTTACTCGTCACGTACTACAAAACAAAAGGTTTTGGAAAGCGTACGTAAATATTTCTTAAAAAAGGCATATATGGACGCATATGTTGCCCACGTGCTGGTTAAAGCCAGTAATTTAATAAAAAAATCTTTCTTCCTTTTTTAAGGACTTCAGCCCCAAACAAGAACTTTCTTTAGCATCGTGGAGGCAGGTTACTTACATAAATAGCACTCTACATTCAACAAGAACTATAATTTGAAAGCTATACTATATACGTTCCGTGCGGAATTCGTACCCGCAGCCTTCATCGCCGCAAGTATAATAAAATTGATTTTGGTGGGCAGCTGGTCGCGCAGTGTAGTGTGGGAATAATCGTCCCACGTGTCCCAGGAACCTCTCGTCGGAGTCGAAACGCCTGTAGTTATTTTATAAAATGGCATTCTTATAGATGTGTTACTTCTACCCTCGATTTGTTTTACAAGAAGGGCTTTGCCTAGCAACACCCTACTGCTCATAAATTGCGTTAGGAACACGAACAATGTAATATTTCTTTACAAAAAATCGATAAATTAAGCTTCTCACATGTTTCCGGGTGGTAGAGGTGTAAGAAAACCCATCACCTCATATCTTTGCATTAAAATCGTAAGAAGCGATTAGTCATAGACTTATTATTGTTTAATTTGCATCAATCCACTTACATAGTGTATGTTTAGAAGTAGGCAAAAACATGCAAAATAAGTGAGACTTTAAAAAAACCTGCCATTCCTAGAACTTCCCGCTAATTTCAAATGCAAAGCGCTCCAAATTTCATTAAAATATGACGTTGAATATGAAGTATCGGAGTAATTGAAAAAAAAAATATTTTTTCAAAATTTTTCGTTAATGATATCACACCAACGAATCAACCGATTTCAACTGCACCGGCGAAGATGGAAGTGGTTTTTCAAGGTTAAAAGCTGATTACTTTTTGGAATCAATGGGTAAGGCCGTTTAAAAGTTATTCCAAAAAAACAGTTTTTCAAAATTTGTGTGTTGTTTTGACGGCTCCGTGGCACAGTCGCTTAGCAATGAGTTACAGCGCTAAAGGTCGCGGGTTCGAATCCCACACGGAACAAGTATTTGTATAATCTACAAGTAATTTTTCCGGATCTGGATTTTTTTTTTTTTTTATAGAAGAGGGGGCAAACGAGCATGCGGCTCACCTGATGTTAAGTGACTACCGCCGCCCATGATCAACCGCAACACCAGGAGAATTGCGGGTGCGTTGCCGGCCCTTTAGAAAGGAGTAAGCTCTTTTCTTGAAGGTCCCCAGGTCGTATCGGTCCGGAAAAATCGCCGATGATAAACTATTCCACAGAGAGGTTGTACGTGGAAGAAAACTCCTTGTGAAACGTACAGTGGTGGACCGCCAAGCATCCAGATGGTGTGGATGGTATTGGGACGTTTGCCGTGTCGTGCGTTCACGAAATTTGGCGGCTGGGATTAATCCGAACAATTCCTCAGAGCACTCCCCGTGATAGATGCGATAAAATACGCAAAGAGATGCAACATCTCTTCGCAACGCCAGTAAATCGAGCCGATCGGAAAGCACTCGGTCGTCGACGATTCGAGCCGCTCTGCGCTGGATGCGGTCAAGTGGAAGGAGCTGGTACTGGGGAGCCCCAGCCCAGAGATGGGAACAGTATTCCATGTGCGGCCGAACCTGCGCCTTGTAAAGTTGCAGGCGGTGTGCCGGCATGAAATACTGTCCCGCTCTGCTGAGCACGCCAAGCTTTTTAGAGGCCAATTTGGCCTTCCCTTCCAAGTGACCACGAAACTGCACGTCACTCGATATGTCGACGCCGAGGATTCCGATACTGGCTGAGGCAACAAGGGGAGTGCCTTGAAACTGAGGGGATACGACAAAGGGGTTCTTTTTAGCGGTTAACGCGCAAACTTGTGTCTTCTGGGGGTTAAACTGGACTAGATTTAGTCGTCCCCAATCCGAGACTCTGTTCAGCAAAGACTCGACTTCAGACACAAGTTTGTCCCGGCACTCGGAGACGTTTTCCCGAGAAATATTGGCTCGGCCGGTGTAAAGAGCATCACCAGTGCTGTCATCTGCATAGCAATGAATGTTACGGGTATGCAACATATCATTGATATGCAGAAGAAACAGCGTTGGCGATAGCACGCAGCCCTGTGGAACACCAGCATTAATAGGCTTGCAATCGGAGCTTGCACCGTCTACAACGACCTTGATGCTCCGATCTGCAAGAAAGCTGGTGATCCAATTGCACAATTTCTCGGGAAGCCCATAGGAAGGGAGCTTCGAAAGAAGCGCTTTGTGCCAAACCCGATCGAAGGCCTTCGCAATGTCCAAACTAACGGCCAATGCCTCCCCCTTGAACTCTACTGCCTCCGCCCATCTGTGAGTGAGGTAGACCAGAAGATCACCAGCTGACCGACCACGGCGAAAACCATATTGGCGGTCACTAATCAGCTGGTGATCCTCAAGGTACCTCATAAGCTGGCAGTTTACAATGGACTCCATTGTTTTGGAGAACAAGGAGGTGATGGCGATTGGCCGGTAGTTGGACGGGTCTGAGCGGTCGCCTTTTTTAGGGATCGGGTGGACGAAAGCCGTCTTCCACGATTATTCTTGTGAAATTATGCTTATAAACTGCCCCCACGATACAGGAGAAAATCCTAGTGGTAAAGTAATGTTGTTTAAAGAAAAAAGTTTTTTAAATTTTTTATTTTTAGATATTTTTAAATGTACCGATCCGAATTAGTTAAAATTCATAGATAATCTAAGTTTGATTAAAGAATTTGCAAATCCGCTTAGTTAATTTCAATAGGTCAAGCCGTTCAAAAGTTTTAAGAGGTTTACGCGGTAAGAACAATAACTTCCCGATTTTTGAAAATTTTCAATTTTCTTAGCGAGAATTTAAAAAGAAACACACACGTTGTGATTCCCCCTACTACTCTTTCCACGATATGAAGCTGTTTACATACATACATTACGTAAGTCTAGGCTGGAAAAAATATTTGTAATTCATAGAAATATTTGCACAATGCTAAGCCAAGCGCCACAGAGCCATTAAAAGTTATTTAAAAAAAGTCATCAAATGACATAATGGTGTCCAAACTAAAATAAATACTGTGTGAAACGCAGAAAAGGATTCGATTTGCATCAATTGCGTTAGCCAGCCAATGTAGGCATTCAAATTATCGTACATATTCATGTGAATTTTGTGGAAACATGCAAAGGATGCTGTCGATCCAATGTCGATCTTTAATCTATAAAAAAATCAAAATTTATCCTTTTCTTTTATAGAATAGGTCTGACAATCGAGGACACAGTCCACCTGTTTGAAAGTGGATGCTGTGGCTCATGGACATCATCATTTACCCTGTATTAAGAAGCCAAATGCAGATGATGATTTCTTACGTGGTAGAGCCATGCTGCAGTTATATTAGTAGTTTAGTTGTAGCACGAATGGTTCGGCTCGACCGAGAAAGAACCACGTTCTCACAGAAAACCAGCGTAAAAGTATCTGTAGATTAAGGTTGCTGCGTTTCGTATGGTGACTGTAGAGAACCGGAGACCCTTTTTACTGGAAACGATGCATTCCATCTTAGTCCTCACCTCATTTTGATTTGTAATCGAGAACCACAACAACCACTTACTATCCAGGTGGACTGTGTGCTTGTTTGTCACCCTATCGTATATAAAAAAGATAAGTTGTCATCACTGATGTCTAAGGTGGGGTGCTCCCTTTCCAGTTAAAACGGTCTTCCGCTCTCTACACTCGCCATATGAAACACAGCAGTATCGAGCTGCTATTTTACACTGGTATTCCCTTGTAGCGTGAAAGCGTTTTACACGTTTCTCACGGGAATCAAGCCCATGGCCTTAAGCTATGTGTCCATACGCCAAGCCACCGCGCTTTCAAGTCGTAAAATTATTAATAGTATTACAGAATTATTATTTAATGATTGAATATAATTAAAAACCCAGTTTTGCTAATAACAGCAAAATTAGAGCGAAGCAAGTTTCACGAAATCGTGTACTGCGACCCGCGTATTTATTTTAGTTTGACACCAAATTTATTGATTGATATTATTCATTCATTCATTTAAGCCTTTCCACTGCTGAACATATGCCTCTTCCTCATAGGTCGAGAAAAGCGGGCCGAAAACAAAAACAATTGATTGATAACTGTAGTTCCCAAAATAAAAAATAAAGTGATGATTTTATAACTTACGATAACAAAACGTTTGCTTTTTGAACAAGTTTGTTTCATTTAGCAGCATTTGTGATGTAATAATCTAGATAACACTAACGAAAGAGAGCAGAGGATGATACCGACCAAGACAGCCTCCTGTGCATAAATGAAATCCTAGCACCTATATTATTTTAAGTCTTATTATGGACATATGTCTCTGCCATCATAAGGAGGATTTACATCATATATATTGATCGATATGTAAGTACTACGCACTAGATTTGGCATTAAGAACACTCACTATGTTCAACTGAACCGTACTGCAATTCGTGCACCTGTTATTGTGGCTTTGTTATTTATGCAGGGCGGAGCGGGGCCAATAATATTTTTATATTAAATTAGCACTGCAAATAAAGAAAAGTAAAAAAAATGTACTCGATTAACAATAAAATCTATATAAACGATTATTTATTATGAAAATTTTCGCGCGTTTATATCAACTGCGAATGCGCGACTCTACTGTTTCCCGCGCATGTGCGGATACAGAATAGTGTACATTTTTTGTTTGGAAATGCTTCTCTCATACGTAGTACATATAACTCAATGTATATATTTTATAAATATACTACCACCTTGTAGTGTTATGCTACTTACATACCATTTTACACTATTTTAAATTTATTTTTCCATTCTGTTTTTGATTTTCTATCATAAGTAGTTTGTGAACGCCACAAATCTTTTAACTTCTTCGGCATTCTGCGGACAAGGATAGTTTTTTATTGTGTCTATTTTTTCAGGATCAGGTAAAATCCCTTCGTTAGATATACAATGTCCCAAATATAAAATCTGTTTTTTAAGAAATGTACATTTTGAAGGATTTAATTTTAAATTTACTGAACGAAGTCTTTCAAAAACATCCTGTAAGTTTTTATTATGGTGGTCTAGTTGTCTACCAAAAACAATGACGTCATCTAAATAAATTAAGCATTTTTCATTATTTAGTCCTGACATTGCTAAATTCATCATTCGCGAGAAAGAACTGGGACTTGTTTTTAATCCCATGGGCATTCTCGTCATCTGGTATTGACCAGAATTGAAAGCAGTAAATTTTCGACAACTTTTATCTAAATTAACATTGTAATACCCTTGATATAAATTTAATGTGTAAAATATACACTTCCAGACAAAGATTCTAAGATTTCTGTAATATCAGGGAGGGGGTACTTATCGTCCTCTATACAGTTATTTAATTTACGGTAATCCACTACCAATCGCCATTTTTTACTACCCGATTCATCTAATTTTTTAGGCACCAATAATATTGGGCTAGACCAGTCGCTTTTACTAGGTTCTATAATCCCTTCTTTAAGCATGTTGCTAATTTGACGATTAATTTCCTTTTTCTGACTAATTGGTAACCTATATGGTTTTGAAAACACTGGACTAACGTTTGGTTTCAAAAAAATATTGTGAGTGTAAATATCTGTTGTTGTCAATTTATCGCCCTCTAAATAAAAAACATCTGCATATTTTGAACAAATATTTTGAATACTTTGAATTTCTAAGTCATTTAAATTATTTAATTTTAATGAGGAAAATAATCGTTTTACTCGGTCTGAATTATTCTCATTTTTCTCAAAACTACAAATATTATAATCGTTAAGATCATGAATTGCAGGATTTATTCCTGACAATGTTACTGATTTTTCGGTAACATTTAATATTTTTATTGGTATTTTTCCCCTAATTGGTGTCGCTATCGAGCTAGCCAAATAAACACCATCTTGTAATTCTTGTGAACAAATAATGCAATCGGTTTGAAAATCGGTTTGAATATAATGTATAGATTCACTTCTTGGGGGAATTTCCAATACGTTAATATTATAATTATTAGTGAAAGGCAAGAAACAAGTGTGGCCTGACCCTAACTTCAAAGATAAAATATTTTTCTCGAAATCTAAACATGCTCCAAATCTATTCAAAAAGTCTCTACCTAGAATTCCATGCGACGAAATTGGTAACGAATTAAAAACAAAGAACTTGTGATTAATAACAGATCCATGAATCATTAATGGAACATAAACATATCCGATTGTTTGCACCTCGCCACCTAGACCGTTTATAATTACATTCTCTTTATGTAATGACACACTTAATTCGATAGCATGTTTATATGTTACGGCGGATAAAGATGCGCCCGTGTCGACTAAGAAAGAATAAGTTTTATTGCATGATGAAACTGGTAAATGAACAAAACAATTGCTGTTACTACTAGCCAAAATTAAATGATTTTGTTTATTCTCGAAAAAACTTATCTAGTCGGGGTTCATTTGAAGTTGATTCCTTTTCATTAATTAGATTGACTACATTTCTTTTTATCCCTTGATTTCCGCGATAATTACGAAACGTACCTCGATTATATCGTCCTCGCTGTTCTTGGCCACGTGAGTTCGAGTGGTTCCATGAACTCGATCGCTGCGAGTTTCCATGGTAGTGTCCTCGCTGTGAAAACATTTGCCGATTACGCCCGTTGCCGCGTGGATACCTAGAATTATGATGAAAATTCCTAGGATAATAAAAGTTCTTACTCGACATACCCATCACCTCTCCTGCGGCCGATGATGATGAAGTCTCTTCATCTTGAGCTGCTTGAATGGCATCTTTCAGAGAGCTGTAATTTCTAGCAGAAATTATTGTGCTGATTCGACGATTTCGTAAGCCATCGGAAAATTGCTTGATCGCTTGTTTTTCATTAACAGTTTTCAAAATATTGTAATATTCGGTATTACCGTTGGCTTGCGATATCGTAAGGTCCACAAATAACTCAGTTATTTGTTTTCCATAATCAGCAATTGACATATCATTTTGGCGTAATTTTTGCAATTTATTTTGAATTGCTGCTGCTCCTTTTCTTGGCAACAACTCTTTCTGCATGTCACTTACCAAGTCTTCAACATTAGAGTAATCGTCTTGAAGACGTAATTTAGCAGATTGAGATAATCTACTTTTTAATATGAATTTAATTAAATTCTTTTTGGATTCCTGTTTTGTTAACAAAGAATTATAATACTGAATATTGTCTACTAATTGTTTCACACTTGTTTCGTCATCTGACATAACAGGTAATAAAGTCAAAGCCGTTTTCAAATCGAAAGTATCCATATTGCTCGGATTTTCAGATTGTACACACTCGGGCTTACACAATTTTATAATATCCTGATATAATGATTCAAAATTCTTACAATAGGTTTGATAAGATGGAATATCAGTAGATTTAATCTTACCTTCCCTTACTTTACTATTAAAATTTATTAACAACTTAGAATAGTCACTAAATACTTCATTGGCCTCTTTAAGTTTAGTATCTAAAACTTTTCCTTCACGTCTACTCGGTCCAATTTTAATTAAATATGTTCTCACTTCTTTTAATTTCTCATATAACTGTTCCAAAGAAATATTCATAACTTACCACCAATACGTAGAATAGAGTATACTATAAATAATTTTACGAAATATTTAATAAAAATAAATAATAATAATACGGTTAAATGACGATTAAAGACAGTACAACGAATACATGATTTAATTTAAAATATAAAGTTCAGTAATACAGGCTAGAGTCCCAGATTTACGTCGTTGATTTATAAACACAATACCCTTATTTTTGCACTATTAATAGACACGCACTTTTTTACTCATTTTATACGCACTTAAACGCCATTTTGAAACACTGATCAGCGCCGGTCATACTTTATAATACGCCCTTGGTTGACTTGCCTCTTCCATATTTGTGGGGGGTTGTGGTTGCCGAAAAACAGACCTTCTTGGGGTATTTCTGTTTATCTCTGTATTAATTCACTTTATATGACATCGCCTATATGTCCGATACAAGCAATATAGGGACCCCAGTAGAAGTACCAGCACAATGATAGACAGCATGATGGTTCATCAGTTGCACAAAGAAAAAATGTTCCACTCCAAATACGGCGGAGGGTGTCATATTCGCGTCGCGAATTACTTCGGCAGGGTCGCCATGTAGGGCGAATGTTAGGAGAGGAGTTAAACAAACGAATGACGATATAAGACTCTCTTTATTGTATGAATAAATTTGATTATATAGGATTATTATTACACTCGTGTGTGTGTACTTTTATATACTCTTACTACTACTACTACACTACTCCAGACGCTGCGTGACTACTCCGGGCGCTGTGTGTGTCTACTCCGGGCGTTGTGTGTGCTTACTCCGAGCGGTGTGTGTGCCTACTTTAAGTGCTGCGTGTACCTGCTCAATACGCTGTGTGTACCTACTCCAGACGCTGCGTGGACCTACTCCAGACGCTGCGTGTCTACTTCAGGCGCTGTGTGTGTCTACTCCGGGTGTTGTGTGTGCTCATTCTGGTCGCTGTGTGTGCCTACTTCAAGCGCTGCGTGTACCTAGATTAGGCGCTGTGCATCTACCACAGGCATAGCCTGTGCATACATTGTTTTCGTACTCATTTATCTTTATTAACTTTTTTTTTTAAAAATTGTAATTCACTATCATCACTACAGCCCATCATCACCTTCAGACACCATCACCAGAAACTGTAAATATCTTTACAAATTTTAACCCTTCAATTCCCATGTCCAATCCAATGGATTTTTTCAATATTTCCTATATTTATTCTATTAATAGACGTTTACTAAAGCCACAAATAAAGTTAATTTTTTACTATACTGTCCCCCTCCCGTTTTATGAGGGGGTCACCTACAGGTGACACTGGGCATTGTGTTATACGACTTATGTGGTTTTTAGCATTATTTCAGGGGAGTAAAACACAGATTTTTATTTATTTATTAGAATTTTTATTTACAAAATCGTTAAAATAAGAACAAATAACTAAATCTAACCAATCTTACGCCTATTTATTGTGGAACATATACCAACATTTTAGATGCAAACCGATATTACATTTACTGCACATTTTTCTAGTGCGTTGATGACAATACCCGCATCTTCGCTGTGAACAGTCGACTTGTGCATGATCATCTGCAGTTCCTGCGTTTCTCACTTCATTAGGCACTCTCAGTAGATTTTCCGTACATTGCTAGGTAAGTTGTCACCACATTTCGCCGGAAATCACAGTAGGACCAGTTATTATCAGACTGCCTTTTGATCAGCCATGCATTTTGGCAAGCTGCATCTAATCCAAATGCAAAGAGAGGGAACCACCATTTTTTACCCCGAAGAGCTACTCTCATAGAGTCAACATTTTCATCAAAACGGTCGACTCCGCCCATGTATTTGTTGTACATTTTTATAACAGCTGGGCAATCAACTTGTATTTTGGACCTTTTTTTATCAACAAATCCAATTCGATCTACTTTTGTGATAGGATCTAATCCATGGCAGTTGGATAAAATGGTCACAATGTTGTTGTCATGCCATTTTGCAACAATAATCCCTTCAGATGCTTTATGATATAACTTTCCTCTGGATTCTTTCTTCATCTCTTTGGAATTTGGAAGTTTGCAGTTTTCCAAGCGATTTTCGCGAACAGTTCCAGTGCCTCCTATATTATGCTCTCGCAAATATTTTATCAAAGGCAAACCAGTAAAAAAAATATCAAAATACAAGTTATATGGTCCCAACTCTTGTGGCAATCTTTCATGAAGTTCTAAGACAACAGCAGCACCTAAGCCCAAGTCAGATTGCATTTTGAGACTGGGACCAGATGCACCCTGATAAGGCTCACAATTTACTAAATACCCATGACGAGTAGCGGCTGACCAAAGCTTGTAACCAAATCTAATGGGTTTTCCGTGTATGTGTTGCTTGGTACCGTGCCTCCCAAAATATGGTACTATAGTTTCGTCAATTGAAATATGAGAGGAGCCAGCTCTCCAAAAGTTTGCTGTGAAATTTTTATTCAGTTTTGTGAAATATTCTCGAACTTTAGCAAATTTGTCATTGGATGGCAGAGATGTACTGTCGCAAAGATGAATATATTGCTGAATTTCGAAAAACCTATTACGCCTAATGCTAGATGCTACTAAGTCATTGCGTGTGTCACTTTTCACTTCCCAGAGCATTCTCATATATTTTGGCGTCAAATACCCTGTTAGTAACAGTATCGAAATATATACTCTAATTTCCTCCGTAGTTACATTCAGAGTATGATTCCTTTGTAAGGCATAGAGATTGGACATCTCAACTACATAATTAATCAGTTCATCACTATAAAGTAATTCAAAACATTGGACAGGAGTCATCTCCTCCTGTAAGTGGGCAAAAACTTCTTCATCTCGGTCTCCTTTACCACAAGTCGTAATAGAAGCAGTGGTTTCATAATCGTGCCATTTTTTTACTGTATTTTCTTTTTTCTTCATTTTCTTTCGGGCAGGCATGGATTCTTCTTTTTCCTCGTCAAGATTTTCTCCAGACAAGGAAGGGTGGTTCTGTATCTCAACTTGAGATCGAAGCATGCGACTAGGAAGATGAAGGATATTAGCTTCATTTTCATCACCACTGTCTTCATCAGTTACATCGCCGTCGTCAGGAGGAAATAAAATTATATCACCTTGGTCTTCTTCGGTCTGCAACGCCTCGACAATCTCATCTAACGTCAACCTATAATAAAAAGAAACAATTTGTATAAGCACAGCAATATGACCAACATATAACAAAGTTTTGTAAAAACAGTAGAAATACATAATTTAATGCCCAGTGTCACCTGCAGGTGACACCGCACATTTTAGGTGTTATAACAATACCACTTTTAATTTATATTTTCAATAAATACTTGTATATTATAGCTTACATATTAATTTTTAACATTTGATAAGAAAAAAACACAATACTTACGGTTTGGGCATTTTATTTTCACTTTTTCCTGCAATAGATCACAAAAACGCAAGTTGATGCAATTACGCGCAAAATAACTTTGTGACATTGACAGTTGACGTATGGTGTGTGTTGCCAAATATAAAAATTGTCAAGTGGTACTCTTCGACATTACTACCATAGCGGTAGAATTAAGAAATAATATTTCCATGTGGTATAAAATAATGATTAAACTCCTGTCACCTACAGGTGACACTGGGAATTGACGAATTAAATAAATTATTTTTTTTTGGTTGTTTCGTTGTTAGGTTAGGTTCTTTAGTTTTTAATTGTCGCTTTACGACAATCTATCACAGATCATATTATGATTTTTGGCGTACCGGTTACACGGCAAATATAAGTATATATATACTATATTTTTTATTTTATTTATGAAAGTAATAGGTATCTTTTAATATTTGCCCGATGACGCTTCCATGCATTTTTGTCGTTTAAAATGACTGATAGAAAAAGCTACGTAGCATTAAGTTCTTGCTCAATGGTTGGCCAAAGCACTTCCAGTATAATTAAGTCACGTCACGTCACGTCAGTTAGGTAAAATGTATGTTCCCATCGAACAGGTTCCCGCCTTGTCGTGGCAGGGGGCTTAGTAGCCGTGCTTTGGTCACCCACATTGAACAAAGAGGAACCCATATGGCTAGCCCGAGGTGAAGAGCTGGCACAAGGTGGCCCCAATCCGAGTGGGCTTGGTGAAATTTTAAGCCCACTTTGGATGTGTGTTGCTGTGATGCAGTGAGAGGGGTGTCCCTCCACCTTTCGCTGCAGCTGAGGTGGTGACGTGGAGGAAGAGAAATGTTGGTATGGCGTTGCACCACTTGGAATATCCTCTTAAAATCTCATGAAGACTCACCGGTGAAGCTGCGAACAAAGAGGAATGTTGCTATTTTGAGTCACGAATCTACCTACCCTCCACAGCCAAATCTTTGTTGACGTTGGAGCCATAGACCACTGGAGTTAGGAGAGTTAGTGCTTCTAATTGCTCGTTTTCCCTGGCTACATGGCCTTCACGCATCGAAGACGGGGGCGTTCGTTGCACAGATAAAGTTGGAGCCCGTGGAGGAAGGCGTCAATTGTGTTCTAGCGCGCTTTACCTGAGAAGGGATTAACGACGGGCTATGTCGGTACCAAATAAAGCCCCATGGTATTCTAACTTTGTTGCATATTGGCGGGTCCACGGGAAAGTTTTCATACACATCCGGAGCCCCACCAGCGCCGAACACCATATGGCAGCCTCTCCTTGCGAGAGGACTACTCCTCCCATAATCCTTCCCATTCCCAGGTAAGGCACACCAGAACACATGGCACACCTTCCTCCCCGGTCTCCAACGAAACCTGCACAACGGACACCCCCGTGTCCGTTGTGAAGGTTTCGTTGGAGTAACGCCGGCAGGTGTAAAAGTCGAGCCAATTTCGGCTAAAATCGGCTCAAATAGCAATGACTGTCCCATAGTAATGACTGTCCCATAGCAATGACTGTCCCATAGTTATGGGACATGAGGATTATCCGGGCAACAGGGTATACCCCGAAGTCCGATACCTGCATTGCACTTCGGTGCGTGTAGACGACAAACTGGCTCAAATCGCAGTCGCAGCACAGCCGTCGAAGAAGCAACAACAAGGAAAAGAAAGCTGAAACCTAAGGAACAAGAAGCTACCTAGGAATAAGGTGTTTCAATTGCCTCCTCCCGGTTACTCGTTTACCTCTCTCTCTCTTTCTCTCTCTCTCTCTCTCGATACCAATAGAGGCGTACTATACATCAAGTGGGAGATTGTCCCAGGGCGACTGTGCGGGCACTGGACGTGTTCCTGCCTTCCGAAACATGCGTTGATTATAGCACGCAGCCCTGTAGAACGCAGGTGTTACCGGACCGATACGACTTAGGGACCTTCCATAAATGAGCCTATTCCTTTTTAAAAGGCCGGTAACCCCTTGGTGTTGCAGCTGTTCATGGGCGGCAGTAATCACTTTCATGCGATGAGCCGTATGCTCGTTTGCCCCCTCTCCTATAAAAAAGTGTTCTATCGTCGCTGGAACCAATGAAATTGTTAATTGCAATTTTGAGAAGATTTTGAGAGAACTTTCATGAACAAATTATTTCGGGGATATGTTTTAAAGTTCGGTACCAGACGTTGGAGTAGGTCTATTATTTATCTAGATATTATACAAGAAAATGTAGTCAGCGTTATTTGCAACATAATTCAGGAAGTATAGCTTTACGTAATTTTAGTAGTGGCTTACTTTGCTTATTTGTAAAGTTAACAAATTAAATAGCTTAACGATGAAAACAAAATCTGTAATGGTAGAAGGGTTACACCTTTAAATATCAAGAGTTCAGTAAGTTTCATAAAATAAAATTCCAACCATAATTCACCAAAGGATGTCTTTTGTTCAAAATTCAGTGCAAAATAAACATAGAAACGCTTTTAGAGGTCTCATTTGCTGCTTCTAGATGTAAATTTATTAATAACTCCACATCCCGCGAGATTTTCTTCCGCTTTCCACAGTAAGTATACCAGGTTATTTAAGGACATAAATTGTTCATTTTATTAAAAAAATCTCTATACATAATGAGTGTCTAAATACAACTTTTTATTTAGAGAAATATGTCATATCATATACAGAATGGGTCCCACATATATGCAATAAATGAAACCATATACTTGTTATCGCCTTTGCTGACGATATACAAAAAATGAACGTAATCGGTCCAGTAATAAGGTCAAAAAGTAGAGCTTTAATTTTAAGCAAATTTGAACACTCTATAGAATTGGGTCACTAAGTCAATGATTCAATGAACTTGAATGAATCCTTGAACATTAAAAAGCGACGTTGCCACGCAGTGCAAACTATTGTTATTGCGACATATCGACAGCGGTGTCTTTTGTCGGCGTGCCACCCGCGTGCAACGTTGTCACTCTTCCAAGGGGTCAAGGTACGCTGTCTAAACAGAGTGTTCACTTTTACTGAATTTATTTTAATATTTATTTTGTTTGAAAATTTAACTTTTTTATTTTACGGGTTTTAATTTAATATTTAATTTTTCTACACTTCTACGGACTAGTATTACTTGTGGTTTCATTTATTGCATATATGTGGGACCCATTCTGTATAAAAAATTGAAGAAAATATGATTTAAAAGACCTGAATACTCAAGGGGTGGTGTTTTATATGGTAGATGCCTGATGAGGGGCAGCCAGGATTACTTTATGGCAACCTCGATAACAAATGGTTAAATAATTTGCTCCCATATAATTTCAAAAAAATAAATATTGTAATTGATAATTTCTATCACAAATTAAAGGTATAAAATTTGCTAATTACGAAAATTTTGTATTGTATAAGAAATAAAAGTAGTACATATGTAAATAACTTTTTTACATATTTAAATATTTAACTTATTTGTTTTATTTATTTAGTTTGTTTGCAGATGTTAAATATTATATATATATATATATATATATATATATATATATATATATATATATATATATATATATATATATATATGACGTCAGTGCAGTCAGTCAGTGTTCTCCACACTAAGTTAAAATTTTTGTACTTTATTATAAATACAAATAAAAAATAAAACTGTGCATTTTTGGTAATCCTACGCTTTTAATTCTATGCATAAATTTCTATGCCATACGTTGAAGGGAGTAAATTATTTAGGAGATTGAAAGGCTTTAGAGAGTTCACGTTAAAGCATTGTTTTGTTTTGGCTGTGTTATGAAATTGAAGTGCCTGAGATAGATTATTACAACGAGCATTATATAATAATAACTAACTAACGGAATGTAAAGACCAGGTGACGGCATAACAGATTCAAATCAATTTCTTTCGTCCCATAGTTATCGTAAGAAGCAAGTATGAAACGTGCCAGAAGAATCTTATGGCTTTCAATAAATAATAGTATAACCATCTCGTTTTATCGTTTATCACTATTACACCTCATCACAAGTCCACCGCTGAACAAAGACAAAGGAATCTCCTAAGCCACGGTCCTAAACCTACTGCATCTATCGATTCCTGCATGTCTCACCAAGTAAGAACCGTAAATTGTTACTCCGTCAAGTGATGAGTCGCCCTTTAACTGCGTCGATGGTTTAGTGGTTGTAAGCGCGATTGTTATCATCAGATCCAAGGTTCAAATTCCGGGCCGTACCAGAAACAGAAACAGAAACTTTTTTATTCAATGTAGATTATAACAATACTTATTGAAAGTCATTTTTTTCGTTTACCACTGGTTCGCAAAAAAAAACCTCTGTCCTGGGAAGAACCAGCAAGAAACCCAGCGGGACTATTTTTTTTTCAATAATAGCTTACAATAATGTTTACAATAAACAACACAAGACTAATTAGAAATAGCTTGGTAGCGATCACCCTTCCCAGGGGTTATTATCATCCATAAATTCCTTAATATTATAATAACCCTTTTTATACAAACATAGTTTAATAACATTTTTGAATTTTGTATATTTTCTGGGATTTTGTTGCAAAAGCGTATACATTTCCACAAGAATGAATTACTGACTCGGTGAAGTCGAGTTATTGGTACTACTAGCTTGTGTCTGTTCCTAGTATTTACAGAATGAATATCACTTATTATCGCAAAACTACTTTTATTTTTGTGTACGTACATTACATTTTCATAAATGTATTGAGAGGCTAGAGTTATTATATTAATTTCCTTAAATTTTTGTCTCAGTTACTCTTTTGGTTTTAAATTATATATTGCTCCAATGGCCCTCTTCTGTAAAATAAATATAATTTCAGTGTCAGTCGGGTATCCCCATAGCAAAATACCATACGACATAATGCTATGGAAATAACTAAAGTAAACTATACTAGCTGTTTCAATACTGGTAAGAGTTCTAATCTTTTTCACAGCATATGCTGCAGAACTAAGTCTGCTAGCTAGTTTTGATATATGGGGGAGCCATTGAAGCTTTTCGTCCGGTGTGATTCCAAGAAAAATGGTGGTATCAACAAGACTCAGTTGCCCCCCATTTAAATTACATTAGTATTTACATGTTTAACATTAGGAGTTACGAATTTCATACATTTAAATTTAGTTTCATTCAAATGCAAATTATTAACATTAAACCAATTGACTAACTTAGGTATTGCATTATTTACTTCGTCGTAATTTAATAACTGTCGTTTTAATTTGAAAATTAATGAAGTATCATCAGCAAATAATACTATATCATGGTTATCCCCTACAATGTAAGGTAAGTCATTAATATATACTGGAAATAGAAAAGGGCCGAGAATTGAGCCCTGAGACACCCCCATTTCTACAATCGACCCGGAAGAACTCATACTATTAATGACAACTTTTTGCGTTCTGTCACTTAAATATGAAATAATTAATTTAAGAGCATCACTTTTTACACCGTAGTGTTGAAGTTTCCTGATTAATGTTTCATGGTGAACACAATTGAAGGCCTTTGATAGGTCACAGAACTTACCCAAAGCATCGTGTGAATTCTCCCATGCATTAAAGATATATTTAATCGGTTCAAGACCAGCATCAGTTGTCGAGCGACCCCTTGTGAAACCAAATTGATTTTTATGAAGTAAATTATTTACATTAAAAAATTTAACATTTGATTAAGAATAATTTTTTCAAAAAATTTTCTAACTGTTGGTAGTAGAGAAATAGGTCTAAAATTAGCGGGGTCCAATGTACTGCCAGATTTAAATAAACGTATTACTTTACTATGCTTCATTTAATCAGTAAACACACCAGATTTGATACTAGTATTAAAAATAATAGATAGTTGAAGTGCGATCGCATCTATTACAGACGCAATAACTTTAACAGAAATCCCCCACAGATCGGCGGTTCCCTTTATATCAATAGTCTTAAAATATTTTACAATATCTTTTGATGACACTTTATGAAATATAAAATTCTTTATACACAAATTTACATTTTCTTTAAGTAATGATTCGGCGACGGCAGGAGAAGAATTCGGTGACTTAGTGGTTAAGATCGGAATATCAGTAAAATATTTCTCAAAAACCATTGCAACGTCCTGATCTGTTTTAGTTAATTTGTTGTTAAAACTTAACTGGTAATTTGAATTGCGAGAGTTGACCTTACCAGTTTCACTATTAATTATACTCCATGTCATTTTAATTTTATTAGAAGCAGTCTTTATTTTGTTGCTCAAATACAATGACTTGGCTAAGGAGCACACACTTTTAAATATTTTGTTTGAAACATTTTTTTACATTTTCCCTAAATTTGACGCTAGTATTATATGACCTTTTATTGAAAAGTTCACATAACCTTTGTCTACTCTTATAGACTCTTACTGTCGCCCATTCATTAAATGTTTTGCGATTGTTCAAGGAGAATGTTTTAGAAGTAAAAGTTTTATTAAATTCATTGCAAAAAAGCTTAAATTATGTTCCATACAAAAAATTTGGATTATATTGGTATGAATGTAATGGCAGTTTTTTTACTTTGTTACTTCTAAACGTCTCCAAGCGATGTGCATTTACTGAAACAAACACTACTTTTTATCTATTTGCTTTTTGTGAACATAAGGTAATGAAACTAATTGTCCACGGTGATCAGAGCTCAATTTTTGAATTATACATTTATTGAACGGCTTAACATTTGTAAAAATGTTATCTATACATGTTGCACTGCCTCGTACCGGTAGGCGTAGTGTAGGGCGATCCCCCACTAGATGGAGTGACGACCTGGTAAGACATGGAGGAAGTCGATGTCGAAGTCAGAAGTGGACTTGTGAAGGGCTGTAATGATGATATATATATATATATATATATATATATATATATATATATATATATATATATATATATATATATATATATATATAATTAAATTATAATTTAGACTCTCCCGGTTGAAGGTTGTAAATAACTCTTATGGCCTTCTTCTGAAAAACAAAAATAGTTTATAAATCAGCCTAATTTCTCCATAACAAAATCCCATATGATAACGTACTATGGAAATAACTATAATAAACTAATCTAGCTGTCTCGACACTATTGGGATCCCTAATCTTTTTTGCGCCACAAGATATATGTGGTGTCACCGAAGCTGAGCGTCGAGATTGATGCCAAGATAAACAGAATATTCAACAGGACTTAGTTCTTCCCCATTTGAAACACATAAGTATTCGTATATTTAACATTTATTGTTGTAAACATTAAACCAATGCACTAACTTTGACATAGCATTTTTCATTTAGTCATATTAAAGTGAAAGTTAAAAAATCAAGGAAGTATCATCAGCAAATAATACTTTATCATGATTATCTCCTACAAAAGAAGGTAAGTAACTATTACACCCTAAAAATAGGAGTGGGCCAAGAATTAAGTGCTGAGGAACACTCACATAATTTTTTGCACTCTATTACATAAATATGAAATAACTAGTTTAAGTGATGTGTTCTTGGTACCATAGTACTGTAGATTTCTGAGGAATATCTCATGATTAACACAGTCGAAGGCCTTGGAAAGGTCACAAATTATACCCAAAGCATCCTCTGAATTTTCTCATGCACAAAAAATATGTTTTATAAGCTCAAAACCGGCATCAAATGTCGAGCGATCCATTGTAAAACCAAATTGAAAGCTTTAGCTGTGGAACATACTTTTTTAAATATTTTAGAATAAGTTTTAACATACTACCTAAATATAACACTATTATTTCATAATCTTTCATTATAAAGCTCGTATATCTTTCGCTTTCTTTTATAAATGCCTATTATCACCCATTCACTAAATGATTCGCGACTATTTAAAGATAAAGATTTAGAAGTAAATATTTTATTAAATTCACAAGTTATAATTTTAAATAATTCATCATACAAACAATCGGCACTGTTTTTAAACGAAAGGGAGTCCTTTTATTGCATTACTTCTAAACTTCTCCAAACGATGTTCATTTATCGAAATAAACACAACTTTCTCATTTTTCCATTTTTTTTGTGTATGTTTGACAATGACACCCACTGTCCATAGTGATCTGTACTTAAATTTTGCATGATGGATTTATGCAAGGGCTTAATATCTGCAAAAATGGTATCTATACAGGTCGTGATAGACCCAGCAATACGTGTCTGTTCCAAGAGTATATTAACAAGATAATACGATTTAAACAATGAGCTAAACTTAATACTAATGGAAGAAGTTTCAAGGAGATTAATGTTAAAGTTTACACTTATTAAAACAGTCTTGTTCTGTTACTAGGCTTGAGCAAAACTTCTACCACAATATTTTGAAAATATTCATAAATAGCACATGGGGATCTGTAAACACTTATAATAACGAGGTGCTCGAGCTCGACACAATGCATTTCTACTATTCACTCAACAGAGAGGCTCATAATATTCTTATGTTTTTAAATATAGTAATAATTTTTCTGCTAATATACATCTGCTATTGAAGAAACTGACCACCTGGTGATTTCTGAAAATGAACCTTAAATTATAATCTTTTATGTGGGTTTTCTAAATAAATAAAAGTCTTGTTATCATTATTGCTAGAGAATACCTCTATTGTCCGCATTCACTAATTTAAATTCCTTGGAACTATAACCGTATATATATATATATATATATATATATATATATATATATATATATATATATATATATATATATATATATATATATATATATATATATATATCATATAGCATATCCAAAATCAGAGATATTTTTGTAGTACGGGAAACTTCCATGACTTCTTCGTTTTAGTTTTTTATAGCTTAGATTTACTTTTTCATCAACAGTCAGTAGAAAAGGAATGTACCTTATTCATTGCAAGGAAAATTTGAATTTTTCGTAGTATCGCAGCAATAAAACACTCGCACGTTTGATGCTGCTGCCAGTCATTGGTCAGGGTATTTTACAAAATATTGCGTAAATGAAATGAGTCTTCGACTCTTGACTGGCAGTAAAATAAATTCCTCCAAACAGAATTCAAACAGAATTTCCGTAACGGCAGCCAGTGTCAACGGATACTAGCAGTCTGCGAAAGACCGGATTATAGTACACGAGTGTGTACGCAAACTCACGCCCACTCTTTGTTTTTTCACTTTCAAAATCTGATGGAACCGAACTACAATACGACCGGGGAGAGATAAGGCGCAGAACCAACGGTTTAACGTGCCTTCCGAAGAACGGGGGTGAAACACCGCCAGCTTTCTGACTCCAGGTTGCTACTGAGAACTTATTGACCAAAAAACCCAATAACACTTTTTTTCCGGCCTGGAATTTGAACCTTGGATCTGATGATAACAATCGCGCTTACAACCACCAAACCATCGACGCAGTTAAAGGGCGACTCATCACTTGACGGAATAACGATTTACGGTTCTTACTTGGTGAGACATGCAGGAATCGATAGATGCAGTAGGTTCAGGACCGTGGCTTAGGAGATTCCGTTGACTTTGTTCAGCGGTGGACTTGTGGTGAGCTGTAAAGTTGATAAATGATAAAACGAGATGGTTATACTATTATTTATTGAAAGCCATAAGATCCTTCTGGCACGATTCATACTTGCTTCTTACGATAACTATGGGACGAAAGAAATTGATTTGAATCTGTTATGCCGTCACCTGATCTTTACATTCTGTTAGTTAGTTATTATTATATTATGGTCGTTGTAGTTATCTATCTCAGGCACTTCAATTTCATTACAGAGCCAAAACAAAACAATGCTTTTACGTGAAAAATATCTCTCACATTTCAAAACTAAAGTGCTTTTTTCCATTAATGTATTTTTGACGTAGAACTCTCTAAAGCTTTTGAATCTCCTAAATAATTTACTCCCTTCAACGTATGGCATAGAAATTCATGAAGATTAAGCGTAGGATTATCAAAAATGCACAGTTTTATTTTTTATTTTTATTTATAAAGAAGTGTAAAAAATTTATTGGTTAAGACCCACGTCAAATGAAAATGATGTATCGGACTTAGTTTGGAGAACACTCTACGCTGTCCCCCAATTACATGCGTTGCCGTCATATATATATATATATATATATATATATATATATATATATATATATATATATATATATATATATATATATATATATATATATATATATATATATACATATATATATATATATATATATATATATATATACCTGAACGCGAAGCTGAGATTGGTTGATACAACACTGACAAGTAAATTAAATTGAATTTTACAATAGTTTTGTCATAAAAAGCTATCCCACAATAAATGTGCACCGTCGCCGTTCGTTATTCTGTCGTAATAAACTATGTTATCAAAGTATCTTGAGAAGAACTTTACGACTGGCTTAATTATTTTTACTATCTCCATAATCGATTCCTTTCTCAAATCATTTGTATACTTTTCATTGTTTTTAATAATTTATCTAAATTAGTTAAATATTTAATTAAAGTAGTAAATATGTAAAAAAGTTATTTACATATGTACTACTTTTATTTCTTACACAATACAAAGTTTTCGTAATTAGCAAATATACCTTTAATTTGGGATAGAAATTATCAATTACAATATTTATTTTTTTGAAATTATATGGGAGCAAATTATTTAACCATTAGTCATCGAGGTTGCCATAAAGTAATCCTGGCTGCCCCTCATCAGGCATCTACCATATAAAACACCACCCCTTGAGTATTCAGGTCTTTTAAATCATATTTTCTTCAATTTTTTATATATAATATGACATATTTCTCTAAATAAAAAGTTGTATTTAGACACTCATTATGTTTAGAGATTTTTTTTAATAAAATGAACAATTTATGTCCTTAAATAACCTGGTATACTTACTGTGGAAAGCGGAAGAAAATCTCGCGGGTTGTGGAGTTATTAATAAATTTACATCTAGAAGCAGCAAATGAGACCTCTCAAAGCGTTTCTATGTTCATTTTGTACTGAATTTTGAACAAAAGACATCCTTTGGTAAATTATGGTTGGAATTTTATTTTATGAAACTTACTAAACTCTTGATATTTAAAGGTGTAACCCTTCTACCATTACATATCTCGACGTCGACGATCCTTGTTCAACCATCGGGTCCAGAATATACTTGGAAGATTCTGCCGCGTGGCCATGTGCATCTTGGTAGGCTATAGTCGACGATCAGCACGATGTCTCCAACTTGCAGGTCTGTGGCGCTGGTTCTTGCCTTCGTCTTCCTTGGCAAAAGAGTGGGTAGATATTCTCGCAGCCGACGTTGCCAGAAATGGTCGACAAGCCGCTGCGTGGCCTTCCATGTAGATCTGCCCACGAGTTCGCTTTCGTCGAAGCTGCCGATTCTCGCTGCGCCGCAGGACCGCCCGATGAGGAAGTGGTTTGGTGTCAGTGCTTCATCTTCAAGTGTCTCGGAGAGATGTGTGAGAGGTCGAGAGTTGACTATGTGCTCGGTCTCTAGGAGGAGAGTGTGGAGTACCTCCTCTCGTGGATATTTTAGTTAAGTGTAGCGTCTAGTGCGGTATTGACTGATCGCACGAAGCGTTCCCATGCGCCACCCATATTTGGCGCACCTGAAGGGACGAATTTCCATTGCGCGCCGATCTTCTCTGCTTCTGAGGTGAAGTCTTCTTGCTGCAAGGTGTCGAACGCTTCTTTTATTTCTTTGTTGGCGCCGACGAAATTGGTCCCGTTGTTGCTGTAGATTTTCTTGGGCATCCCTCTTCTTGCGGCGAATCGTCGTAGCGCCATGATCATGCTGTTGGTGGAGAGCGAAGGAGTTAGCTCAATGTGTACAGCCCTTGTTGTGAGGCATGTAAATAGAGCTCCCCATTTTTTTTCATGTCGTCTTGCCACGGTGATTGTCATCGGGTCGAAGTAATCCATATCGTGCACGTAAAAGGAGGATATCCGTGCATCAGCCTTTCCGCCAGTAATATGCCTGTATTTCGTGCGGTCTTGCTTTCTTTGTTTTGCACCATTGACATTGATGCTGAACCGCTTTGACCGAGTACCCAGAAGCGTTTTCGTATTTCATTCATCACCGTTTTCTTGTCCTTGTTTTCGAGCACGATGGGTCGTTTGTAGTCCCTGATCACACCCTGTATCGTGTCGATTCTTCCTTTTAGCCGCAGGAGACCGTTTCTAGTAGTACGTCAAGCCTTTTCAATTTACTCACCATCATCATCATCATCATTCTCTACAGTCTTCGTCTCTTTAATTTGTGTCATTTTCCAGGTGGGATCACTTTTGCCGACGTTGACCTTCTCCCTTTTTCTGCAGATTTGTGAGAACTGCAGTACTCTCGCTGTGGCTCACCAAAGCTTATTCCATGAAGAGAATGTCTCAGGGTCTGGTGATGGATGAGATGTTTGTGCTGTTTCTGCGACTTTCGCTGCCTTTTCTTCGCCAGTGGTTGTTTTATCGAAGGTTCCTGGTGCCGGCCAATGTGCCTCTTCTTTTTTCAGGAAGCTTGGTCCGGTGTACCATTGGTGGTTGCATTCGAAGTTTTCTGGTACGTCATCTGCAGGATTCTGCGCTGTAAGCACCCATCTCCAGTTTTGCGGTTTGGTGAGGTCCTCTGTCTCCGCCAAGCGATGAGTTACGAACGTCTTGAAGGTTCTTGTGTCTGATTTTATCCAGGAAAATACGATGCTGGAGTCTGTCGCAAATGTTTTTTTTGTTACTTTTAGGTCCAATTCCTCTTCTACCGAATGAGCCAGTCTGCTTCCTAGGAGGGCTGCCTGTAGTTTGAGTTTCGGAATGGATACTCGCTTCAGTGGAGTGACTCTCGCCTTTGCTGCCACTAAGCTGACGTGGTAGGTCCCATCTTGATCTTCTGTCCTCCAATAAACTGCCGCTGCGTATGCCAGCTCGCTCGCATCCATGAAAGTGTGTAGCTCCCCCTCGGTGCAATGTGGCGCCAGGCATCTCGGAACTTGTAGGCCTTTGAGCAGCTTCATCTTCTCTAGGTAGGTGATCCATGCTTCGTACTCCCTTTCTTTTATTTCGTCATCCCAACCGACGCCACTTTGCCATATGTTCTGAAGCAGTTTCTTGCCTAAGATGAGAACTGGTGATGCTAAACCCAGTGGATCAAAGGTCGATATTACTGCGCTGGTGACTTCCCTTTTTGTGGGCACCTTGAATCCCCTTGTTATTTCCTTTGGCGTTTTTCGGAGGTTTGCCCTGAAGCCGATGGAGTCCCTTTTGGTGATCCAGCGCAGTCCTAGTATCTTCTCTTCCTTCTCGCCTAGGTCCACTTCTGTCTTCTCAATAGCGTCGATATTCACGTCTTGCAGCAGCTCGGGTTGATTTGACGCCCATCCCCTGAGTTCGAAGTCTGCCTTCTTGTGTATGAAGTCCACCTGTGTGTCGTCACTTTTCTAAAGTCCTCCTATAAGTGGAAGCTGTGCAGGTCATCGTCCATATAATGGTTTAACTCGACCGCCTTTGCTGCCTCTGGATACTGCACTTTGAATTCCGCTGCGTTTCGGTTCTTTACATAGATTGCAGTGCTCGGAGATGATGTTGCGCCGAAGATAACTGATGTCATCCTGTACTCCTTCGGAGGCACGTCGCGACGAGCCCCGCGCCACAAAAACCTCAGGCTATCTCTGTATTCTGGTCGAATGCGAACTTGAAGATTTCTACTGGAACTATCTTCAGGTATGCCCTTGCGTTGTTGACTGCATTCACCGATGTCATGACGCTTGCTACTTCTTTTTGTGTTTCTGCCTTCTTCTCTCTCGAGGTCCTGTCTTCCGATTCAACATGCAGCAAATGATGATGCCACCTCTTGCATTCCTTACATGGTGGTTTCTTGCAGCTCCCCTTTCGATGTTTCCCTTGAAGACATTTGAAGCAAACGTGTGTTTTCTTTACTGTTGCCCATCGATCTTGTACTGACTTCTTCTTGAACTTCCGGCAGTCGACGAGGAAGTGTCCACCTTGACACATAGAACAAGTCTTTTCTGTTGACTGTCTTGTATCTTTTTCTTTAAAGTTTTTTCCCTTGTGAAATGCGTCGCTTGTCGATGAGTTCTTCTGAACCCGCTCCTCTCTTCTGAGGTCGCGAAGGCTCCACATTTGTCTGCTTCGCTGATCAGGAATTTGGAGACCATCATCAGGTCGGAGAATTCGCCCTCTTCTGTTGCTGCAGTAAAGTCATACCATCGGAACTTGAGAATTGTAGGCATCTTTTCTATAATTTGCTTTACCATTTCAGGTGAATGTAGGTACTGTGGTTTATTCAAACACACACACACACATACACACACACACACACACACACATATATATATATATATATATATATATATATATATATATATATATATATATATATATAATAACAATTCATATGACATAAGGTTTATACATAGCTTCCATTAAATATTTTAGAGAAATTACTTATTAAATCGCCACGCGTCGATATCGCGGAAATTGCATGCTAAGGCCTTAGCAGACATGCAGTATTTGCAAAATCGCTGCCGCCATACGAGGGGTTAATTATAGTAATTTAATTAGAACCTGATTAAATCCAATTTGGCAATAATATTATAATTTGAATTCACTGATTGCAGATTTAAAAATTAACGAAAAAGTAAAAGATGAGTTCTTTAGGTATAATTTTGGTTTTGATGCTTTGAAAGTATATTTTAGGCTATTATAGTTTTGTTTGTATTTTAACCATGTGTTTGTTACTCATAACTTATTAAACTTATGAAAAACACTGAAGGCAAACTATTAATTTTGAATTACTGGTTGCAATAGCAGTAAAAGTGTCCTATTAAATAATGAATAAGTAAATTATTAAATTTTAGAGTTATATATTTTATCTTGACGTTTTGAAAATATTCTTTTTATTTTCATTTAACGTTTTCGTTAGTTACGTCCTTCTTTATTATGACGGCAGAATATTGATCGGAAACAATACAATTTATTAATGAAATTTTTTATATATTCGACAAGTATATTTATTTTAATGTGACTCGGGCAAATATTAATAATATTCGTATTATAGAGCCATGCTGTGTCTGCGCTGTTACGACAGCACCGACGGTTTTCAAGGGGAGTACGAGAAGCGCGGGACGTATTTTCTCACCACCGCGCCTAAGACCGTCACTCGCCGTTAGGTCGTGACCCGATCACCACCAAATTAGTTTATATTTTGATTATATAAATAAACATTTTTGCCTATCGTGTGAGTCACCTATTTTATTCATGTTCCCTAATTGAACGCAGTGGCGACCGTGATAAATTAAAATAACGAACTCTAATTTCGCCGCGTAGTAAAGTCCAAAGGTCGTAGCACTTACCCCGCGCTTACAACGTCGCAAACGCAAGTACCACGAGCTACCAACAATGAAAGCCACGCTGATCAACTACATCTCCTACGAAGACTATTAAATCGGCGTACCATTCCGATTCCTAAGAACAAAGAAAAGGTCAAGAAGAATTCGTATGGAGCGGAGAGAAGACAAGAGGGCAGCTATTTAGAACAGGCCAAGCTAAGGTCCAACGTAGTCTACGCGCCGCAGCAGCGGTTTTGCCAGCTAAAAGTGAGTCCGTTCCTGTTATTTAACCTCTTCGTGTCCCACTATTCCTAAGTTAAAATCACCTATTTACACCTATTTGATTACCTAACAGCTAATTGTCTATTATTGCTTACTATTATTTCGCCGCAGCATTTTCTAGGTAACCAGTGCTATTTTTCAAGCCACCTATATATAATTCGCATTCATTGCGCCTATTTACGACTTAAAAGTGTTCACTAGTATGTAATTAATTGCTAAACCTATTTCTTTAAACGTACGCATACATATGTACATAGCTACGCAAAAATTTGAGCTTAACTTCTCAATACAATTAAATTAACTTCTCGCTATCTACTGTTAGCTGTTTATGCACGCAAATAAATTGGTTATCACTTAGTAGCCAATTTACTATAGCATAATCATTAGCTAAGCCCTATGTTACGCTAATAAAACTATTATTTTCACAAATCAAGTAAACCAAAAACAATCTTGCTTTTCGTTATTATTTTATGTACGATAGACAAAGCATTCCAACAATCAATTTCAGCTACGGTGCAGCGGTCGCTCGAGGCTATCATCGCATTCCGTGTCACTGCAAGCACTGCGGGCTCACTTCGTGGTGCTGGGCCGAAGGCGGTGCGCATCATCCATCCCACCTTTCACCGTACTTCTGCTGATTTGAACCAGTTCCCGTCACAGCGGCTACGAAGTGAAGAGCGTATCGTATGCAGTTCTTATTTATTTGATTAGTACAGCGCATTACTAGTTACTCGTATTTTAATATACTGCGCGTTAACTTGGCGAGTATGGAGGCAAAGTACATATCTCTTAACTTACAATGCGCTCCAATTAGAGGCCGTGTTACAAAGTTATTTATTATGGCAGTAGTATAGGAGGACATGTATATTGATGACTTACTAACTTCTAGCGATGATAAAGATCAATTACGGTCTATACAGAAATCAACACATGAGACTCTCTCTATGGCTGGGGATACTCTTTCTATGGCTGGTTTTAATTTATGTAAGTAACGATCCAACTTACCTTCTTTACTGCCTTCCTAGGTTTTCCAGTCATCAGAAAACCTGACATTGAGTCAGTCTACAAATACGCTGGGCCTAAATTGGAGTCCGTCATCCGACAGCATTAACTTTCACATTGCAGTGGATCAGTCTGAGGTCGTCACTAAGCGCTCTATACTTTCTTTAACTTTCAAGATCTTTGATCCCTTGGGGCTCCTATCCTTGTCCACTATCGTTCCCAAAATTTTAATTCAGACCTTATGGTCTCTCAAATAGGACTGATATCAAGTCTCTGTTAAAATCCACTGTTTTTGCGATGCATCGCAACGCACCTATGGGGCGTGTTTGTAGCTTCGATCTACAAATAAAGAAGGACAAGTTCATGTCCAAATTTTATGTGCAAAATCTCGCGTTGCCCCAACCCTATTACAATTCCTCGTTTGGAGCTGTTAGGTGCTATTCTTGCAGCTAAAATGAGCTCAACTGTGACCAAAGCCATGCGACATTAAATATCGTGTCATGTCTATTGGACTGATTCGAGCGTAGTTCTTAGTTGGTTGCGCTGCGGTTCTTCTAACTTGAAAGCATTCGTTGCCAACAGAGTTGCTGAGAGAAGTTTTTATTAAAGAGTTGACTGACGCTAATTCATGGCACCACGTTCCTACAGAACACAGCCCAGGTGACCTGCTACCCGTGGTGTTAACCCACAACAAATTGCTGCATGTGATATGTGGTGGAATGGACCTAAGTTTTTATTGTTGCCTGAGTCCCAATAGCCTTCTAAGCAGTCGCAGACTATTATTGGGATAAATAATTTGCGGGAAGTTAAAGCAAATCCAGTTGCTATTTGTGATAATTATCAATCGATTATTTAAATATTCTAAATTAAAACAATTACAAGACATTTTAGCCAATGTATATAGGTTTATTAATTACTGTAAAAATTCTAAAACTAAAGCTACAGGTTCCTTAACTACCGCCGAGCTTAGTAAAGCTCTTAATTCATTAGTTTACATTTCCCAATTAGAGACATTCCCTAAAGAATACCATTTATTATAAAATGGAAATTTTCTAAGTCTTTAGTTGCACATTTTGGCACTGAATCCCTTTTTTACATCCCATTTTACATGAAGGAGCTATAAGAGTAGAAGGTCGTATTCAGGCTTCTGAATATAGTTCGGAAATGAAGCGTCCCAGTTGTTAAGCCCTAAACACCATTTTACCCAACTTTTATTCCAACAAGAACACGTACGCTTCTTTTATTCCAACAAGAACACGTACGTAACACTAGGCTTCTACATCTAGGGCCCCAAGCTTAGCTCAGCTAGCTTCTATTAGAACGTGTTTTTGGCCCATAGGTGGAAGAAGTCTGGCTAGACGTACTGTGCATAATTGCACCGTATGTAGGCGTTTTAAGGTTCAGCCTATGAAAAGCATAATGGGCAACCTACCTACTCATAGACTAATGCCCAACTTTCCTTTTATTACGGTAGGGACTGATTTCGCTAGGCCATTTATGATCGCGGATCGCAAGGATCGTGGTTGTAAAATTCCAAAGTTATTTGTGTATTTTCATATGTTTTAGGTATAAGTGCATCCACTTGGAGGCTATTAGTGAGCTGCTTTTAGATTAACTTTAAAACGATTTGTTTCGCGGAGAGGGATAGCAAAGCAGATATTCTGCGAAGGTGAGTGAAACTTTGTTGCTGCTTCAAAGGAACTTAAAAGGTTTTTTGAAGGTAATGCCAAAGCCATCGCTGATTTTGCCTGCAACGAAGGCGTTGAATTTTGTTGAGAAGCGCAGGGGTTTTGTCACCACCTTGCCTAAGACCGTCACTCGCCGATAGCTCGCGACCCGATCACCACCAAATTAGTTTATATTTTGCTTATTTAAATAAACAATTTTGCATATCGCGTGGGTCACCTATTTTATTCATCTTCCTTAATTAAACATGCTGCAGACATATTATAGTTGCAGCACGTCCTTACCTTTTCGGAAGACAGATAAGTGTGAGCTTAGCAGTGGTTCCTTAATAGCCTGTCATATCAAACTTTTGGTACAGAAATATCTTACCACAAACTCGTTAGTCCCTTCTTCATTCACACATTCACATTCACACAAGAAAAGAACAAACTTTCACGGAAATCGAAAAGGGAGATAAACTGTGATACAGTATACTTTAGACGTACACAAGTTACAAAGTTGGAGTGTGAAAGAGACCGATCTCGTATAACGAATTTATCCTGTTGCTACCTGACTGTGGTAGTTTTTTTTTTAATACTGGAAAATATTTTTGTGTCATTATACGGTCACAAATCATTTTTCAATCCTTTGTTAAGGTAAGTCATTTTCGTTTTGAAGAAACGATTATTTTTTTTATTTTAATCTATTTTTACACTGACCTCTTTATATACAAGTACGCTGGACTGGCTATACCATAGAAAATGACTGCCAATTTGAAGCGCCGCTAAAGGATATCTTGAACAATAAAATTGACATAATATGCCAAAGTCAGTTGTCATATTTAAATTGTCTTATTTAATAAATCTGTATTTTGAACTTTTAAACTAAAAAACGAAAGTATTTTATGTTGTTTGATTGTGTATAATATTAGTTACATAATAAGAATTATTTTTATTAATAATGAGAGTGTGCGTAATCTGTAAAACTCGTTACCAAAAGGGAGGTGGTATAACATTTCACAAATAAGAGGATTTGCAGCAAATGTGAAACAAATGAAAACTAATAAACTAAACTAACTAAATTTGATAATATAAGTAGTTAAAAATTTGTTACTAATCTTAATATCATATATACCAACATTATTCGCTGTATATTACTGAGTTTTGATATACAATAAAATTCAATAGGGTTGTCGAGTTCCTTGTCTATAATACTTATCGATGTTCTTTCCTACCCATATGTGCTAACAAACAAAGTCGCCAACAACAAACGATTATCAAATGCTTATTAATTAACAGGTTTCCAAGTGAACCTAGATTAAAATTATGGCTTAAAAGCATAAATATTGTGAATTGGCGTCCTAAACAAAATGGTCATATTCGTTCAAAACATTTCACAGACGACTGTTTTATTAGACATGAGAACTGCACCACTTTGAAAAAGTGCAGTATACCGACAATATTTTCTGGAAGTACCAGTACCAGTAAGTATAAAAGTATTAGATTATTATTTCGAATGTTTTTTTTTTATTTCTTCTATCCTCATTTTTCAGCAAACTCAAGGGCCATAGCCAAGTGTCGAAAGGTCGTCTGATGATGTCGAGCCACGTTGTATGTGCTTTAGTGGGCTGAGGTTAGAGGAGATTTCTCTCGCTGCACCGTTGTAATCGAGGTGGAGTCGTAAGGGAAGAGGAGTATTAGTATGGCGATTGGCAATGCGCCACTCGACCATCTTTTGCGACTTTGGTAAGGCTGCACCACTTGATGCTTCCAAGTGATAGTTTTCCCTGGCTCCATTCACATATCGCGCTCGGAGAGTCCATAGTGCAGATGGAGTTAGAGGACGCAAAGGGCAGTGTGGTTTGTTTCTGGTGTGCCTTATCTGAGAATGAAAACGGGGGAGAAGTCAGCGACTAAGGAGATTTACACTTATGGCAAATTATGTGGACCTCAAATCTTGGATTGCGCTTTGCAACAGTTGTATTTTCGTTTAAGTTAGTTTACTTGTTTGAATGAATAAACTCTACCACCAGCTTTCTTGCAGATTGGAGCATCAAGGTCGTTGTAGACGGTGCAAGCTCCGATTGCAAGCCTATTAATGCTGGTGTTCCACAGGGCTGCGTGCTATCGCCAACGCTGTTTCTTCTGCATATCAATGATATGTTGCATACCCGTAACATTCATTGCTATGCGGATGACAGCACTGGTGATGCTCTTTACACCGGCCGAGCCAATATTTCTCGGGAAAACGTCTCCGAGTGCCGGGACAAACTTGTGTCTGAAGTCGAGTCTTTGCTGAACAGAGTCTCGGATTGGGGACGACTAAATCTAGTCCAGTTTAACCCCCAGAAGACACAAGTTTGCGCGTTAACCGCCAAAAAGAACCCCTTTGTCGTATCCCCTCAGTTTCAAGGCACTCCCCTTGTTGCCTCAGCCAGTATCGGAAACTTCGGCGTCGACATATCGAGTGACGTGCAGTTTCGTGGTCACTTGGAAGGGAAGGCCAAATTGGCCTCTAAAAAGCTTGGCGTGCTCAGCAGAGCGGGACAGTATTTCATGCCGGCATACCGCCTGCAACTTTACAAGGCGCAGGTTCGGCCGCACATGGAATACTGTTCCCATCTCTGGGCTGGGGCTCCCCAGTACCAGCTCCTTCCAATTGACCGCATCCAGCGCAGAGCGGCTCGAATCGTCGACGACCAAGTGCTTTCCGATCGGCTCGATTCACTGGCGCTGCGAAGAGATGTTGCATCTCTTTGCGTATTTTATCGCATCTATCACGGGGAGTGCTCTGAGGAATTGTTCGGATTAATCCCAGCCGCCAAATTTCATGAACGCACTACACGGAAAATGTCCCGATACCATCCACACCATCTGGATGCTTGGCGGTCCACCACTGTACGTTTCACAAGGAGTTTTCTTCCACGTACAACCTCTCTGTGGAATAGTTTACCACCGGCGATTTTTCCGGACCGATACGACCTGGGGACCTTCAAGAAAAGAGCTTACTCCTTTCTAAAGGGCCGGCAACGCACCCGCAATTCTCCTGGTGTTGCGGTTGATCATGGGCGGCGGTAGTCACTTAACATCAGGTGAGCCGCATGCTCGTTTGCCCCCTCTTCTATAAAAGAAAAACCAACTACCAACTCTGGAGTAACAATAGCCAGTATTGGCTTCTCTACGTTTGTGTTACAAAACGCAAATTGAAGTTATCTTGGTGTAAGACCAAAGAGTAAAATTATTCGAGGGTTAGTTACTCTGGTTTAACATAGTAGTTGGTCGAATCCATCCTTAATACACGGTTAAATAACCGTGTAATAATGTTATGGTATTCTTTAATATAATGTTCGTTGGCCTGTTGGTCTAGTGGTTAGTGACCCTGACTGCTATGCCGGAGGTCGTGGGTTCGATTCCCACCCAGGACAAATGTTTGTGTGATAAGTATGATCATTTGTTCTGTGTCTGGGTGTAATTTATCTATAATATTTATGTATTTAGAAATATATAAGTATGTTTATCAGTTGTCTAGTACCCATAACACAAGCTCTGCTTAGCTTGGGACTAGATGGCGTTGTGTGATAGTTGTGGAATATTATTATTATTATTATTAATGTTGTCCTTAGTTCTTGAACAATTTCATCCGAAGAGCTCGTATCTCTATAAATGTTTCCTCGGTTTAAGATCTTTGTAGAATATTTAAAGACAATACCAAGAGACCTAACGGTATGGGTTTGGTTTGTTGAGAGAGAGAGAGAGAGAGAGAGAGAGAGAGAGAGAGATAAAGCTTTAGTGTGGGATACTACTTGCGAATACTTTGACAGCATCCCATCTCAGGGGTACCTCGTTTAAAGCAGAAGTGGCAGTAGAGGCAACTGAACTAAGTAAATAGCCCAGAATATCTAGAAGATGAGTACATATCTGTGCAATTTGCTGTAGAAACTATTGGTCGGTAGGATGCACGTGTGGTGTAGTTCCTAAAAAACTGTATCTGCGACTGATCTTCACTGCTGGTAATAAGAAGTTGTTTAGTTTGTTGTTTATTCGATTGAAGGCTAAGTATAGCCATTCAGAGAGGACACGTAGCCAGCATTCTTGGAATGATACCACGGAAAGTAGGACTGTATGATAATTTCTGTTATTTTTTTAATATTGTTATTTTAATTTCGAAAATGACGTTGTAAATAACAGATAACAATGTTATTCAAAGTTTATATTTTTTATATTATTTTGCTAGCTCGTACCCGGCGCATTGCTGCCGCAGAAGAAGTAATTATGGAAATATCGTTAAAAATGTGGAACAGTTACATTGTACTCGTATAATTAGGAATGATAATACAATCATTAAAATAGAATGATAGGTATATAACTTTCAATAACTTTCAAATAAATAGTCAGTATAATACGCACGCCACCTAATGTCAGTTAATAGTACCATGTGTATAACCGCAGAACATGCGAGTTTACCGCAATCTGATAAACGGTATAGCATCGTAGAAAGTACGAACAAACATAAATTTTTATATGGTAGAGAATATTTTACTGTCTGTAGACAGACCTGTAGTTGATTAAAATAGGCGTTATTATAACAGCTCATTTGTTTTTTATAATACTAGAACTAAATGAACGGTTGACAATAAATTATTTTAGAAATTATATTTTTATTTTTATTTTGTGTTCTTACTTTAATCTTAATAATTTTTAGTTGAATGGCTACGATTGCTATCCGAGTACAGAACCAGAGTACAAAAACTAATCCAACTGTAGAGATGTGTAAGACAGGGTAACGTAACATCCCCGAAATACTTTACCGCTGCATTGGAAGACGTTTTCGAGCTACTGGACTGGAAAAGACGTCACTCACCTTCAATTTGGCGACAATATAGTCCTTATGGCAGAATCGCTGGAGGACCTACGCACTATGTTCAATGACCTCAATAGTGTCTGCCAACGGATAGATGAACATGGACAAAACAAAAGTCATGTGTAATGTCCATGTTACACGTATGCCGGTGGTTTTTGGGAGCACTTAGCTGAAGTTGTTGACGAGTATTTTTACTTGGGACAAATAGTCCGTCTAGGTAAGTTCAACTTCGACCGACAGGTCAATCGACGGATTTAACTCGGCTGGGCAGCGTTCGGGCGATTACAACACATCTTCTCGTCATTCAGTGTCTGTGATGACCTATGAATCTGAGACCAGGTCTTTTACTGCTGGCCGTATGAGGAAGCTCGAAGTCGTTAAGCGAGCTATGAAAAGGGCTATGCTCAGGGGTTCAAACTTAGGAATGAGGTTATCTGCAGCAGAACCAGAGTGACCGACATCGCCCAATGGATTAGTAAGCTGAAGTGGTAATTGACCGGCCATATAGCTCGAAAAACCAAATAATGATGAGGAAAAAATATTCTCGAGTGGCAGCCTCATACCGACAGGTGAAGTGTAGGACGTTTCCCTACTAGATGGAGTCAAAACCTAGTAAGATATACAGAAAGTTGATGGATGCAGGTGGCTCAGGACCGTGCTTTGTGGCATTTCTTGGGGGAGGCACATGTTCAGCAGTGGACTTGTGAAAGGCTTTAATGATGATGAATGGTAATGGCATTATATTAATATGATACATAAATAGAAGGGACGTTACGAGTAAAGTCCATCTATACATAGAGTCCATTCTATTTAGGTATAGGTAGAGTATAGAATTTTATCGATATAATTTGGTATATTGTCTCATCCCTATTTATTAGATCCGTGGACGTGCACTTCTGCTGTCAGCGCCAAAATGGCGGAAATAAAATGGCTTCATCATGTCACGGTGTATAGCCAGTCCAGCATACTTGTATATATAAAGGTCAGTGATTTTTACATACTAAATATCTAGGTAATAGATGAACAAGATATTTATTTGAATTAGAAATTATCTAGTTAATATACAGTTATAACATAGAGGCTATGAAAAAAAGTTGCAACAATAAATTACATCTCATCTTTTCATAGTTATAAACTTCGCTGTTCATGATCATTATTACCACATTCAGCACCATCACCAACATCATCATCAGGCAGCGATAGTCTACTGCTGGACATAGGCCATTCCCAAGGTGCGCCAATTAGCCCGATCTTCAGCTCCACGCATCCAATACCTACCAGCCACCTTTTGCAGATCATTGCTCCATCTGGTCAGGGAGCATCACACACTTCGTTGGTCTAAACGTGGTCTCCACTCCTTAACACGTCTAATCCACCGGTTGTCACATTTGCAAAAGACATCACCAGCCCATTGCTACTTCAGCTTACAAATCTTGGTTCTCCGGCGGATCTATTCATTTCAAATTGTATCTACCTGAAAAACTCCGAGCATAGCTCTTTCCATTGCTCGTTGAGTAACTTTGTGCTTGTGTAGTAGCTGTATCGTCATGTTCAACATTTGGGCATCATAAATAAGTACGGGCAAAACGCACTGGCTGACTTTTGTCTTCAGACTTTGCGGTATGGGTGACGAGAAAACTCGAAAAATCTTTATAAATGCTGCCCATCTTAACTTAATACTCCGATAGACTTCCTTTTTGAAGTTATTCTTACGTAGTTGCAATATCTGCCCGAGTTAGTTATGTTCCTGGATAACTTCGAAAATTTCACCATCAACAGTAATTGGAACTGGCATGATGTGGTCATTGAACATAACTTTTGTCTTGTTTAGACTCATTCACAGACCAACACGTCGGGAAGATTCATTCAGTCAATTAAGCATGTCCTGAAGTACTTGCACCAATTCTCAGCAAAAATATCATCGTTATCATGATCATCATCATTACAGCCCTTCACAAGTCCACTTCTGAGGCCTATGCCTCCCCCAAGTAATGTCACAAATCACGGTCCTGAACCACCTGCATCCATTGTCTTCCTGCATATCTTAAGAGGTCTTACGAGGTTGCCAATCGAGAACCTTTCTTCTCCATAGGTTACCGGTTCTTCGAGCTATATGACTGGCCTATTGCCACTTCAGCTTACTAATACGTTGGGCTATGTCGGTCACTCTGGTTTTACTGCGGATATCCTAATTTCTGAATCTATCACGCAGAGAAACTCCGGGCATAGCCCACTCCATAGCTCGCTGAGCGGCCTTGAACGTCCTCATACGGCCAGCAGTGAAGGACCACGTCTCTGATCCGTAAGTTATCACTGGCAACACGCACTGGTTGTACACTTTAGTTTTCAGAGATTGAGGTATACCTGACGAGAAGATGTGTCGTAATTTCCCGAACGCTGCCCAGGCGAGTTTAATCCGTCGATTTACCTCTCGGTCGAAGTTGGACTTACCTAGTCGGACTATTTGTCACAGGTAAATGTACTCGTCAACAACTTCAAGCATAGTGCTCCCAACAAGTACCGGCATAGGTGTGACATGGACATTGAACATAATCTTTGTTTTGTCCATGTTCATCTTAAGACCTATCCATTGAGGTCATTGAGCATAGTGCTAAGGTCCTGTAGCGATTCTGCCATTAGGGCTATATCGTCGGAAAATCGAAGGTGAGTGAGTAATGTACTCGCTATTGATGTTAATACCGTATCCTTTCCAGTCCAGTTGCTTGAAAACGTCTTCCAACGCAGCGGTGTCTAGAAAACAGCACGTAGACGTGGCTAAGAAAGGATCGGAGAAGGAGGAGATCTTTGTCGCCTTTCTTAAAGAACAAGACCACTGCACTTCTGCTCCACGCCTCCAGAGTAGTGCCACCATGGAGGACGGAATTAAAGAGCATCTGAAGGACTTCTAGTACCGGTTTTCCAACCATTTTCAGAAGCTCCGCTGTAATTCCATCCTCGCCTCGGGCCCTGCCGTTTTTAAGATGATGGAGAGCCATTCTAATCTCACTCAGATTGACGTCCGAGATATCATGGGAATGGTGTCGGATAAGACTTGCTCTTGGATCCTTACTCACACTTGCGTGCGGCTCCAACGTTGATGTATACAGCTGCCCATAGAACCTCTCAATCTCATTCAGAATCTCAGGTGTCCCGGAAACGATATTGCCACACTCAGTCTTCAGCTTTGACAGTTGGCTCTTTCTGGCAGACAGATCTCTGGCAAAGACTTTGGAGTCCTAGTTCCGCTCGATTGCTTCTTTAATACGAGCAGTATTAAAGTCTGATAAGACCTGTCTGTTCAGTTGCCTGTATTCTGTCAAATCTGTTGACGATTGCAGTCTCATCTCCCGTCTAACAGCCATGAGATTAAGAGTGTGATCGGAGAGTTTTTGTGTTCTTCTGCGGCGGGTCTTGCAGAACTTAGCTCCGACCGCATGGACAGTTTCCACGAGCTTGTCATTCATATCGTCCAATGCATTGCAATCTTCTAGGCACTGAAAGCGGTTACGTAACTCGAGCTGAAATGTTTCGGGATTCTGGATTAGAGCACGAGGGGATCGGATCATTGACTTCATTAGACGAGATCTCTCCAACTTAACGTTTAGGTTCAGTATGCCTCAAACAATTCGGTGATCACTGCTAGTTTTAACACTTGCGGTCACTGAGACATCACTGAACATTTGGCATCTGGTCGTCATAATGAAGTCAATCTTGTTTTTTTCGAACCGTTGGTGCTTTACCATGTCACTTTCTGTGGGGCCGCTTCTGGAAGAAAGAGTTTTTCATAAAAAGTCCCTTTTTCTCCATGAAGCCCCTTGGGTTCCGTTGCCCTATCCCTACCTTCAGCTCACCGTTCTTTCTTGTGCCCAGTTTTGCGTTGAAGTCTCCCATTAACACCATATAGTGAGTTTTGGAGGAATGCATGGCTCTAAAAATATCCCCATACATTTCCTCTACCTCCTCATCCGGATGTTCTAACGTTGGCGCGTAAACCTGTATGACCTTCAGCGAATACTGTTTGGTGATTCTGAGTATAAGGTACGCAACCCTCGTCGATACACTCCCAATCTTTAAAAATCGTTGTTAACGAGAGACTTGTAGACGATCGCATCGAACACCTCCTTGGGACAGATGGTCGCCTTCCCGGTGATAGAACAAGTTGCCGGATTCGAGAATCACCGTATCCTCCCCCTCTCTTCGGACCTCGGATAATCCTATTATATTCCAGCGTAATTTGTCTATCTCTTCTTCCAGCTCCAGGATCTTCTCGTCAGTCCTCATGGTGCATGCGTTAAATGTTGTCAAGTTATTGGCGAGTCGCCATATGTGGCAACTGAACCTCCACCAGAGATTCTTAGCACCCCCTGCCCCACCGTTACCATGGTCGCCGCCGTAACCAGGAATAGCGGGGCCGTTGGGCACCGTCTATTTGTATAATTCTTTATGGAAGGTATATTACCATAGTTGCCACGCTTGGCGAGCTGGTTGGCAACCGCAGTTTTTTTGTTGTACAGTTGCTGTTATCAGAAATATACTGCTGCCCATCTCCTGCCTGTTTCCCTCTGTCGCCTTTTACGACACCCACGGCAAGATATGGGGTAGTAGGTATTCTTAACCGCCACTAAACAGCAAAAAAAATGTCATCAGCAAAGTGTAATTGTGAGATGTACTCACTGTTTATATTAATACCGCGTCCTTTCCAGTCTTAGCATATTACATTTTCCAGTGCATTTGTAAACAGTTTAGGGGACATAACATCCCCTGTATCACTCCGCGATACAACTGAATTGATTTATTTTTTGATTGCCCTGTACTTGGTGCTGTAAAGACATCTCCGCACTTCGATGTACCGTTAGTCAATTAGGCACCGCCGCAAAGAATTCAGAACATTCCATGTTTGGATGGAGTCAAAGATTTTCTCTCTTTTCACAAATGCAAGACAAAGGGGCCGATTATACTCTGCAGTCTTCTGTATTATTTGTAGCACTGTGTGAATATCGTCTACAGTACTAAATCTTTCGTGAAAAGAAGCCTGTTTCACAGGCTGAATATCATCGAGTCTTCACGCGAGTCGATATGTGATGACCCTCGAATGCAACTTATAGACGTGGCTCGGAAGCGACATGGATCGATAATCTTTCAGCATAGTCTTGTTTTCTTTCTTGTGAAACAAGACTTGTAATGCTTCTGCTTTACACCTATGAGTTCTCTTATCTCTTAAGGTGAAGGTAAATCTCGACGGAGCTCTTTTTAGCAAGGGTTGACTTCCAGCCTTTAAGAGCTCTCTTGTGTCTCCAACTTCTCCAGGGGTTTTCCATTTCTAAGTTGGCTAAAGACAAGCTCAATCTTCCCAAAGCAGATGTCTGACAACTTGTCAGTATAGTGACGGGTGAGCGTAGCTGTGGGTTCATCGAATTTATAGTCAGGTTTTGGCTTATATGAGGCGATCTAGTTTGCCATAATAGTCTTCGACCTCAGAGAGAACCTCAGGCTTTAACGTGAGAACTTCGCCGTCATTCGTCAGGAAATTTGTGATGTGACTTCTACCAAGCTCCTTAGCAAAGACTTTGGATCCCTGTTTTAGCTCTATTGCCGCTTGTACAGCCACTGTATTAGAGCGACGCAGGTCCCGTCTCACACCTTTCCTTACAAGCCTAGTTAATGTCACCTGTTCCGATGTTGTTGTTGTTGTTAACTCACGTCTTCTTTCTGAAGTATCTCATTCGAAAACTTCGACTTTCGGCCCATATGTTGCTTTCCACAAAACCTGTTGCTTTTATCCCTTAAGACCCTGATCACGCTGATAGTCTTCGTCAAATTCAACATGGGTCTCAGGGCATTGAATCAGTTTTTAAGTTCAAGCTGGAAGCGTTGGTAGCCAGTTACGGTTTGAAGCAGATTTGGTCGAATCATACACTTCATCGATCGGGACTTTTCCAGCGTAAAAATCGATATTCCAAGTGCATCGAACAAGTCAGTGATCGCTTCTGGTATTGAGTTTGTTGATCACTGAGACATCCTTTTATCCACCTTTTGCAAGGCCTTTTGTCTTTCATGATAAAGTCAATTGCGTTTTTTGTAATATTATTGGGACTGAACCAGGTCCAATTCCTTTGGAGCTTCTCCCAAAAAAACAAATTCATCAGAAATAGCCCCTTTTTCTCGACGAAGTTTACCAGCATTTTTACCCTGTGAATTAAGCTTCCAAAAACGCAGGGTCCCAAAATTGATTCGACGCTCGTGTGCTTACCCACCTTTTCAAAATACCAACACACCCATAACAAGATTGTAGTAGACCTTAGTCGTGTTACGTAAGGACCTAGAAAAGTCTTCATAAACAGTTTCAATTTCATCATTCGAATGTGCCGAGGTGGGTGCATGAATTTGTACGATCTTCAAAATAGTGAACCGATTTTCATGTTTCATTTTCATTAAATACTCGTAGATAACACTTTAGTGGTATTTTATATAATTTAAAAAAATCTACTTTTAAGTAAATAGGTAAATAATTCAGTTATTAAAACCTTTAAATTAAGAATAGAAATTTTTGATTTCTTAAATTTACATACATAGTTAACTCATCCACGATACAGGAGATAATTATATCGTGTAAAACATATAGCAAAAAAAGTAGCAAGAAAAGAAATACATTCTTAGACATCTGATGTGGTGTTTAATTTTTTTAATTCATAAATTTCTAAACGAACATATACGTATCTTTTTAATTTTATAACAGACTTACTGTGATATTAAGAAAGTATAACGTAAACACGATATACTTAACGATATTTTCATTTGCTTTGGATTTCTTCTGTGTGTAGGAAGCATTGCCGCGTGCAATACTCGTTGCAGTGCCTAAGGATTACCACTTCAAAGGTTTTCTAAAGGGAAGGCTTTATTCCATCTTTGTGTTAATGTGAATAGTAATTACCAAAGTACAAGCACATGAGTACAAGCAAAGTATTATACTTATGCAATACTTGATGTTACACGCGGCTTCGCCCGCATGGTCACTGGGAAATGAACTATCCATTGCTTTTTGAATTGAAAGAAAACTGAGTTTTATAGATTTGTTAGAGATGCAGCCAATAAGAAGAAAAGGAGAAAAATTGATTCGTCAGCCTATTTAAATGTTTTGAAACGCAGCGTATAGGAAAGCATGAATATAGCCTGTTTATTCCAAATGGAAATGGGATATTTTTCTAATTAAAGGAAACTGAGCATAATTATCAGTCAGGGATGCAGACTTTTGAAAATAAACTGAACTAAATTGATTCTTCAGAGATGCAGTTTTCTGTATTGAAAGGAAACTGAGCCAAATAAAAGATCCGTCAGAGATACAGCCTTCTTAGTTGAAAGGAAACTGAGCTTAATAGGTCCGTCAGAGGTGCAGCATTTGGAATTGAAAAGAAACTGAGCTAAATAGGAAATTTTGAATAAATGGGAAGATCTGTGGGAATTCTGATTAATTGATTGCGGGAATTTTGGAAAAAGAACTAACTGAACACTATTTTAGGACGCCACTGTACACAATGTTATATGTTTTTCCACTCGGGGAAAGAATGTGGAGGTTCTGGGCATTTGACACACGCGAACATGCTACATACAGCTGACCATGAGAGAAGCACGGTTTTTCTAAGTTGACCCCCGATACCTGTAACGTTTGCCCTTGCGCTTTATTGTCATTGAAAAATGAGCTTAATAGGGAACTGCATCCTTTTGAATTGAAAAGTAGGATCTGTGGGAATTATAGGGATCCGTGGTATAATAACATTTTCACCTTTTCCTACGCCTGTCAATATTGTAGCACGGATTATGTTCCGTCCAAGATGTGTCACACGCAGCCTTGTCCCGTTACATAACCAAGGAGCATCTAAATTTCGCATTAGCATGACTGGGACGCCTAATTTTAATTGAAGCTTATGTGCGGGCACACCTGAGAACTCTAGAGAATTTAGAAACTCTGCGGGATATGAAGTGCTCTGTTCTGTGTCCATAACTGTGTCTACTGACAAATATTCTGTTATTTCTCCTACTACTTCGCTTAATATATCTGAATTTATTCTGTTAACGCTCTCATTTTTTGGTGCAACAATCGCCCTTTCACATAACCATTTGTCTTCATGCATGTTGTTCGTTAAATCTGAATAAACGCTCGCAATGAATTCGGAATGACTCTGTACTAAATTACAAAAATCTCTCGTCAATTTAACGCAACCCTCAGCATCCGTTTCCAACCGCCCATCGCCAATTTTTAATAGTGTGTCAGCATAGTTTCCAGCATTGATATCATTATACAAATGCACTCTCATATTCGTAGTTAAACCGAATTTTGTCGCCTTGTTCCATGAAATAGACGACTTGAGGCATGCTTTGACTTCATTCGCAGGTGTGCCCTTTTGAATGACAGGTAAAGTTTGGCGAAAGTCACCAGCCAGTAAAACCACCATTCTTCCTATTACATCGCAATTGCTGCCCAAATCCTGGAGCGTTCGATTTAGTGCTTCTACACCTTTTTTATGCGACATTGTACTTTCGTCCCACACTAAAAGTTTGCATTGTCGTAGCATTATACCTCGTGCACTATTTTTGCTAAAGTTGCAGACCGGCGATTCGTCCTGGGCTAGATTAAGGGGCAGTTTTAATACAGAACGTGCAGTGCGGCCCCCGCTTAGCAGCGTGGCGGCTATAGCGGAGGAAGCTACGGCTACAGCAATGTTTTATCTTTCCGTACTTGCTAGCGCAAGTACGAAAAGATAAAATTTAAATAAAAATTAAAATTGCTAGGGCCTAATAATAAATTTAACAAAAATGTCTTTCCAGTTCCTCCAGGGACATCTAAAAATAAAAGTGCACCATTTTCAGATTCAATTTGTCGTAATACTTTGTCAAAAACTCGTTTTTGTTCGGGAAGCAAGCGGGGTACAAATTCGGCTACTTGTTGCTGCAAAGCTGGTATATCGTAGTTTGTTTCACGTATAATTTCATCACTTAGTTCATTTTCGGTTGTTCGCTGAGGGCTCATCACTCCAAAGTAGCTTAATTTTTTGCCTACCATTGCCATTACTTTATCTTCAATTTTTCCAAGTACTAGTATAATGTGTTCATTGTATTTCATGTTCGCATGTGTCTGCTGTAACCTTCACAAAATATCTTCCGCCATGTACTCTTTATATTTGTTCCACAATTCATGTGCATTAGATAGCCCGCAAGATGATATGAGAGTTGCATAAAGATCCCTAATTTTGGCTGGTGACTGGCACTGCACATCTTCCTTCAGTGATTATCGTTTTCTAAAAGATGCAGAGCTTCACATGCTTCTCTATAAGTTGCGCATTCCTGACCGTTGAGAATTTTAAGATCTTTGTATCCTGTAGGACCCCGAACATGGTGCATCAGCAATCATAAACAGAAACATTCAAAATTAGTTACATAGACGGTATACACACGACCAAGGGCATCTGATGACTTTACACCGGACCAATTTGCAACAGGCGTGCCTTGAATAAGGCGTTTCCACTCCTTCCTAGATGTGTTCCAAGTATAATAGCTGGGGGCTTCAAAATATAACAACGTTTTTGCATTGGGGTCGGTTTGAAAGTTGAAAGCAGGCTGTTACTGTAGTTTTTGGCGGTGATGCAATTCTTTCTTGGAAATTTCTTTCGGTGAAATATACACGCTCTCCATTTTCTAAGTGTACAGCAAGGTGAGTAACTGTTGAGTGCCTTTCTTGTAAAGGGAAGCCAAGGAGACGCCACGCTGCCTCGTTACTTCTTACATAACGCCCTGCTTGAAAGGTCTGTACTTCAATAACGGGATTTGCCTCACCTTCCCTCCTGAGATTAAATATTTTAACTATGGTCGCTTCCTTTATTTATGTTCTTACAGATATACTTGATTGCGTGGACATAGCTACATGCTTCTCCGTTAATGTGGGCATTAAACATTTTACATAGAATGGGCGAACACGGGACAATCCAGCTGTTATCTAAGGTTTCGAACGCTCCAGAGCGAGATTTAATTGTAACTCTCCTGCCACCATCTTCGGGAGCTGTGCGTCTGTATAAATGGTAGCCATTGTCATTGTGCACTGTTTATTTTAATAGCTGTTTAGGGAATTTCTTTGTTCATTTTCATTCTTTCATACATGTCAATATTGAATTTCGTGCTCCCCATGAACCGTGAATCATATTTCGGACGATGGTATCATACAATTCTTTATCTTGCTCAGGATCCGGAATCTCGGCGCTTATTATGTCGTCTATTTGGCTGGGCCGCAACTTCTCTTTAAGCCATGTTAGAATATGGGCATGCGGTAATCCTCTTTTTTGCCATTCAATTGAATACATGAAGCACTGCAACTCTCCGAAAATTTTCCCTTTGTTAATTACATACATTAATTTATGTACTTTTAATCGAAATACTCTAGCAACTAAATCGTGTCTATCAGTACTTTTTTGGCCTGGCATTAGCTCCTCGGTTATTTCTTTCTATGTGGGATTGCAAGTAAAAGTAACAAAAAGATCAGGTCTTCCGTAAGTTCGTACATAGGCGAATTCGTCTTGTTTGTACTCATGTAGGTAGCGGGGACTTTTAACGAGTGATGAGGGCAGAATTACCATTTTACCAAAATCTCTGGGGTTTACATTGACGTCGCTAGAAACTGCATCTTGTAAATGTATATAATTCTCAACGCGCAGCTTTTTTTGATTTAATGATGATGATGATACATGTCTACTAAAAATTGATGTAATAGTTATCTTCACCGGGCTAAGAGGTTAAAATCATTTTTTCGCCACATCATATGATACGCATAAAAATCCATACATGATACTTTTTTGTTCGGAGTAGGCTCCTTTGTGACCGGGTTAATAAGTGGAATTTGAAAATGATAATTCTCTTCTCCTTTTTAATAAATCAATGGGTATTGCAGAGCGTCATAAAACTTGTGTGTATCGGCTACCCGTTGCAACGTATCATCACGTGCTCGCAAGACAATGTCTCGTGAAGAAAATTGATCACCACTAATTACGGCTGCTATTTCGTTTATCAAAGGTGCATTGTAGCGCCTTTCATGCTCTCCTCGAGGGGTCCGATCTGCGTGAATGACGACTTTATATTCCTCTTTAGGTAGGTTTTCTAAAGCAGTTTTAAATGTTTTGACTAAAATGTTACATTCACGCAAGAATCTTTGAGTTTTGAACACTGTGTCTCTCTCAACTCCCTGGATAAATTGGCAGCGATGGTCTAACTCAATTTCTTCGTCACCCATAAAATATACTTGTAAAAATGTATGCTGTTCGATTTCAGCTGTAAAAGTGAACACCTATTTTATGATAAATTATTATTTTTCGGTCAACTCCGAAGGACGTCATTTGAAAGCAGGAGTTATATTTCCGGATCCTGTTTAAAAAGCGCCGTGACTCATTAGCATCGTATAAAAAGACAGTTTTCAAAGGTTCTTCTGGTTCCCCAAGTAACGGAAGAGACACTTTGCCATTGCAACAGCACATTTTAAAGAGATGCAAAATCGACACGCCTTGTCCATCAGTCCGATAACAACTAACCTTGATTTTTATAATAAACCAACGGATCAAAATTGAATGCTGCGTCATTAAAAACCGACCAATTGTTTCTTTGAAAATTTTGTCGACGTTCAGCTTGGAGCTGTGCATTTGCATCTCTTAGCCCCTGTATCTGTTCTGGTGTTTCAGATGCCCTTATAGTAGATTTAAGTTCAGCTTGCTCAATGAGTCTGTGTTGAGTTTCATCAGGTGTTTCCGCGGCTCTTAAGGTTCCGCTTGTTCGAATAGCCTTTGCTGACTTTGAGTAGGCGTTTCAGAACCTCTTAAAGTAGCTTGACGCTCTGCCTGTTCAAGAAGTCTTTCCTGACTTTGAGAAGGTGTTTCATAAGCCCTTAAAGTAGCTTGATGCTCTGTCTGTTGAAGACGCCTTTGCTGACGTTGACAAGGTGTCTCAGATGCTCTCAAATCAGCCTGAGGCTCTGCTTGTTCTTGCCTTCTCAGTTCAGCATCTTCGAAAGATTCTAGCGATCGAGCTCATCTTTTCGCTTGTCTTTGAGAAGATACTCTTGAAAGGCTGGACTTACATTTGCGAGGCATTATGAAGTAACACAAAACCTACTTATAAAAAAAACGTTAAAATACCTAAAAGGAATTAAATTTCCTTTTAAATATTTTTTTAAAGCAAATTCAAAATATATAAAAGGAATATATATTCCTTTAAAATACTTTTTAAAATCAAAACAACAAAACCAATTAAAAACACAACATGAATACGAAAACGATAGCCAAAAAAATCGAATCAATTTAAACCAAATCACAAAAAAATCGCAGAAAACCGAAATCGAAAGCAGTAGTAAATATAAATATAATCAAAAAAAAAAAAGAAGTAAGTGTATATGCACCATATTCACTATCTGTACTATTAATATTCCTTTGAAATATTGTTAAACAACCTAAAACAACGAAAACCAATTAAAGGTTCTAAATAAACAAAATCCAAAATCAAAGCCAGAGTCTAAATATGTATAAAGGAATACCAACCAAATCAACAAAACCGATTCAAGAAAATACACAAATCCGAAAATGAAAGCCAATATAAATCTATTCAACCTTAACCAAATCGCAAAGCAAATAACAAACAACCGAAATCGCAAGCAGGTAGTCGAATAAGCAACCAAATAGAAACAATTAAAGTTATAGGTACCGTATGCACTATAAATTGACGCGCGGCTCAACGGCGGGAGTTAATGTCAGGAAACATTTCGTTACCGCGTTTTAAAAACCTAGTAACGAAATCTAGCGGAATCAATTTAATCTATGTATACGTTAGGTACTAAGAACTCTCAAAAATATTTTTCTTATAATTTTCCACAATATTTCTTATTGTAATACCGATTCATTCATAACCACATATAAGAACTGTATTCATTTCCGTTCAATAAATATTACTAAGGCTTATTAATGTGGCTTACTAAGAACTGTTTCCTCCACAGTTAAGGGTAAAAGAGTGACAGGTGGTGATAGTGTTTCCATCCATACTCATAATCACGCCTGTAACCCTTGCGGGGTAGGCAGAGCATCAACGGATTACTTAATATCGTTTGCGAGGTTATCGCCTATTCTGTGAATTACAATGCACCAAAACATTTGATGAAAATCAGCTGGTGAATTTTATGTTTTTTATCGCTCTCTTCCCGGTCCTGCGTGGAAAAATACAGATCCATACATTTTTAATCATAATTTTGGTAAAGAGACATAATAATCCAGATATTCTGACCTTGTGTGTTCGTCCATCGTACCGTCGTCCTTCTTGTAGAACCACGGTGGCGCCTCCTAGCTGAATTTAATTTTGCTAAATATTCGATTTTCTCACGGGAATGATATGTTTTACCGCGGAAAAAAGTAGCCTATGGCACTCTACAGTCACTGAACTATCCCCATACCAAAATTCATGCCATTCCGATGCTCTGTTGTGACGTGAAAGTAGTACAAACTTTTGCAACATATTCTATTTTCCCACGGGAATGAGATATTTTTCCGCGGAAAAAAGTAACCTATGTCACCCGATGCTCTGTTGCGACGTGAAAGAAGGACAAACAAACAAACAAACACAATTTCGCGTTTATAATATTAGTATGGAAGTATGGATATGGATCTGAACAATGTAAACGAATGAATCTCACAGAATACCAGCGTGAAATAGTAGCTTAATGCTGCTATATTTCGTATGGTGAGTGTAGAGAACCGGAGACCCTTTTTACTGGAAACGAGGCATTAGTGTAGATCGGAACAAAAGTTAAATTTTAATCTATGGTAACCGCGGTTAACTATGACATCTGGACGTTAAACATCTCAGTCCTTCCCGTGACCATGGGTGCTGTAAAGCTCTCGAAACGTCGGGTATTAAAAAGTTAAATATACGCGATAAATTCCTTAAAAACTAGTATTATTTCAATAGGTACTACTAATTTAGAAGTTTGCGTTTATAAGGTCAGCAATGGCAGTACATAATTTGTCACCTAGCTTTTTAAAATCTAATACATTAATCCCGTCTAAACCTAGAGTATTAAGATTTTTAATCAAACGAAGAATTTTGAAATATATTTTTATGGGTGGCTTTTTTGAAGCGCATGCTAACTTGGGCAGGCTTGGTATATCAATTACATTTTAATACATTTTTATGGCAACTGAAGATTACTTTTTTACGGCATCTTTAAACTCACTCGCAAATTTATCAGCAATAGCTGGTTGAACCAATTTTAGTGCTGAAAAACCAGATAATATGAACACATCTATTGATGGACTACTCCTACCATATATTGCATTAATAATTTGCCAAATTTTCCTGGAACTTATATAATTTTCATTTTCTTAATTTCCTCAAATAATAATTTCCATAACACTCAATAACTTTATTTAGCTAATTACGTTTTTCTTATAATTTCTATACAAAATGTTGTTATGTGGATCTCTTCTCCATTGGCGAAAAGCTATTTGTTTATTTTGTTTAAGTAAGTTTAGTTTTATTATTGTATTTATTATATGCTAATGTGAATTTTTTATTCTGTCTCAGCTATGTATACATTACATAACCAAAATATGAAACAAATTACAAATACTGTCGGAAATGCAAGCCTCCAAAATTGTAATTATGTCTATCGGGTGGTTACTTGCGTTGCAGACTTCCCGGTGCGTCGATTCTTCACATCTGGACGTTGACCATCTCAGTCCCTCCCGTGACCATGGGTGCTGTAAAGCGCTCGAAACGTCGGGTATTTTTAGTTAAACATGCGCGAAAAAAATCCGTAAAAACTAGTATTATTTCAATGTGCAGTGTTCGCGTAAATATAAGAAATCAAATTTTTGTAATTTTGTTGTTATTCCATCTTCGACTATTATCTACACTTATTGGTGATCATCATAGGTGCCCTGTAGCCTAAGCGCGACATCCTTTTTATCCATCCTTGTTTTTATCCCACATCTAAAGAGAATCGAACACGGTTTTTAATAAACTATTTGTATATTTCATGACCTAGGAAATATCTTGCCAAAATTTTATCAGTTTTTTAAGCCGTTTTATTTAGAAGACATTAATTGCTATCATAAAAGAACCTTGCATTTTTCCGGGGTATAAATTATCCTGTATGTTGTTTTAAGATATAAGACAGCGTAAAGAGGTAAATACGGCAATACACACTTCATGTTTGTATAAGAAAGAATGGTTTTTCAGGATTTAAAACCTATGTTGCGCTAAGATACTTGAAAAAGTATTTTTGCAAAAAATCACACTGAGCCGTTGCCTCGATACTAGTTGAAAGAAAAAAACACAAACGAAATTTTTCAAACTCAGTTTTTTAATAGTAAGAGTCCTTCTAGACAGTTTTGCAGTTGTATCATAAAGTGTTCATAATTTAAATTAAGCCGAGATACGTTAGTGAACCGTAACATTGATCTCGGCCTCAAAATCTAACGTCGTTGCGCATTACGGTCGAAATTTAATTCACTAACGAAGCTATGTTCTCTGACGGCCATGATTGGATCTAAATGGAATGTTGATTGAGGTGACTGAATCAACAGTATTTTGGATATGTGAGTATTTATTACGAAATATATTAAAATATATCAAATGGTCATATGGTAGGTGTAAAGAAAAAGAGGCATTTATCATCAGGTGGATTGTATGTTCCTCTTATTCTATAAAAATATTTGTGTTAAATTTATTAGTTCGTTAACACAAACACCGTAATATAGTTAAGGAACCTTTTTAAGCACTCGAAAATAAACCAGAATGCAAGTTTATAATAATATGTTTATTTATATTTTACAAACAATTGGCAAATAAATGGAAATAGTAACATTCGATAAGCATTATTCAAAATCTAAATTGAATAAAAAAAGTTTCTGTTTGTGTGACATAGATGTGTATAATATTATGTAGGTAAATATAAATAAAAAAATATAGAAAAAAAAATTCTAAATGCATCTAAATTACTATATTAAACTACTATACTAAATTATTATAACACTGATTATTATTTTTGACAACAGTCTTAAATATATCCAATGTTTCAAAATATGAAGATTGATGCCATAACATAAAAATATTTATCGACTAAAACTATATTTATGGATTCTATCGCGTTTAATTTACTTATTTTATTTTATTATTAATTGCCGACGTTTCGGGAGCTTTAAATTTTCATAGTTAATTTCATAGTTAGCCCGGCTACCTTCAGTTTTTAATATTAATTTTCGGTCTGATCTGCGCAGAACCAACTTACAATATCTTGAAGTCTTGCAGTGATATGCTTGGTTTTGGGGTTAATTATGTTAATTATAGGATCTCAGGCAGATAGCAGCACCCATCCATCTTCTCTATTGAAGTAAGGATGTTTTTTTTTTAATTTCAATAGCCTCGCGTATCATCCATGGTAGGAATATCAGGTTTATCAAATCTGATGTAATGACGATCTTGAACATGTTCACAGACTGCAGACTTACCAGAGCGTCGGTGCTTCACATCAGCTATATGTACTTTCACGTGGATTTTTGTTGATTTTATGACATATATGTACGAGAGATCATACTCACAATCTAACTTATACACTCCTGCGTCTTGTAGAGGAATTTTACATTTGACGGATGGTAAAAAATGACTAATCTTCTTCGGTGGCTTGTGTTATGTTTTAATGGAAGCTCGCTTCAAGATGTAGCCAACCTAGTCTGTGACTCTTCTGACATACGGTAGTATAGCAGGCACACGCTCGACTGTGGCTGGATTCACTCGGTCACTGTGATGTAGGCGCGGGACGCGAAGCTTGTTGTCCTGCAATACTTACTTTACGTGCTGAAGCTCGGATGCCAGATGTTTTCTGTCACAGATCCCTCGTGCTCTCTGAAACTAAGATTTACCCACGGTAGCTAACTGTGAAGGATGATGGTGAGATTCACCATTTAAATATCGGTATTTGGTATGGGTCTTTTTCCTATACACAGTGTAAGCAATAGTGTTTTAAGGATTTCGGATGACTAAAACATAACTATGATGGCTAAGAAAGCTAAAGAATTATTTGCATTTTAAAGCTTATAGAGTTACGTTGGTCTAAAAATGCAGTTTTTTTGTCAGATGATAAAATTGTGAAAGTGTTATCTACGTACCACTTGCAGAATATTGTATTTACAGGAGCAGTAAAAAAAGCTTTCTCCTCAAAGTCCTTCACAAATATGTCGACGACTATGGGAGATTCAGGTGAGCCCATTGCGTGTTGAGTTTTGAGTTATACTGCTCAGCAGGCATGTTGTTATCTTCTTGTTACAATTGAGATGCAGGCTTCAATAGGTTGGTATGTGAATAGTGACTAAACATCAAACCTGACCAAAGTTTCATTGTCAGCGAGATGTAGGTCTTTTATCTCTTTAACAAAATGGTATAAATCTTTTGTACGTTCTGGTGTGTCATCTCAGTGGTGACAGTATTGTGTGTGTGCGAGGTGCTGTGCCAGCTTATGTATCGGTGAATCGATCTAGCTCACTATGGAACGTAGTGGAGCATTTGGTTTGTGTATCTTATACCCATACAACCTCACCGAGGTTTGGTACATGATTCTTTATTAAATCGCTAGTTGTTTTTAAGCGTTTTAGTTGTGGGGTCTGTTTTGACATTTTTATATGTACTTTCACCCGATAAATGTTAGTATTGTATTTATAAATTATACTCTGACGTGTCCATTATTACCGTAGCATTTCCTTTATCCACGCGGAGAATCGTTAGCTCTGGTCTGTTCCGTAAGTTAGTCAACACTGTAAATTCGTCTTTGTGCCTTTTCGTCTAAAGGTTTGGTTTCAGCACTGAACTACGGCATGACAATGTCAAAATATCTTGACGTTTGGCCTCCAAATCATCCTTACCAATGTTATTCTCAAACAGACAATCCTCAACAGTACAGATAATTTTTTCGTACGGGATTTTACGCTGTGTTAATGCGAAGTCCATTCCCTTCGCTAATACTTCTATTGTCGATTTGTTCAGTGTATATTTTGACAGATTGTATATGTTTATTGTTTGCGTCTGTGATCAACGGTTGTCTTTCGTTCTGACGTTGACTTAGATGATTGGTATTTGATTTGATCGTTAATTTTTGGTATTTTTCGATTTGTTTAGTTTTGCATTCATTTTATTTCGATGTTTCTCGTTTGCTTAAAGCTTCGATGCAATTATTAAAATCAAATGTCGTCAAAACTATCTTAGTTCACTAGACAATTTGTCTATGGTATTGTTTATGAAATGTAGATCGAACCGTTTCTGCTGAATCACCGTTCGTTACAACTTTTTACTTGCCTGACTTAAGATCGTAGCGCGTCCTCGAATGTCCTTTTTTGTTGTTATTTTGACACACGCAGGAACGAGATTAAGTATTAAACGCTATAGAATACGTAGAAATAAATTTATACAATATAGTTTTTCGCAAATATAGTTTTACATAAATAAGTATATTTAAATGCGATAGAATCATTATGATACTGTTTTGTTAAATTATATTTGGACCTAGTTTTACCCTCTGAGTCTTACTAGTCATGTAACTTTTAAGCAAATCGGTAGACACGGTCTCAAAGACCTTGTGGAGCTCAAGTAACAACGTGAGCCAGTTTGATTTTTTTATCAAGATTAGCAACAAGTACAAACCTTTACATTTTGATTTTCATCTATTTTACCAACATACATTCTGCTAACGTCCCAGCCTGTAAAGTCTACTGCTGCACATAGGCCGGCCCCATAGTTTGCTGCATAGGGGGCATTTTGTCATGGCTACCTTGTTTTGCGGGTGGGTTGAAAACAGAATCAGAGGTTATCAGAATGATGATGTTGCCCATCTCCTGTTTTTGTTTTCCACCGTCACGTGTTACGATACTTACGAAATGATATGGGGTAGTGGCACTTATACGCCAATGCACGGTGCTTAACTTTTTTGCATATTTTAATTTGTTTTAAAACAGTAAACTAATACATTAAAAATGAATAATTAAAAACATTCCTGTTAGATATTTTAATGTTATTGGTTTTAATGTATTGTTAAGTTTATTTAATGGTACAAAATATTTTGTAGTTACTTAAAGTTATTGTTACGTACCTACAAGAAAACCTTTGACTACTTTGTCGAATATAAATCAAATAAAAAAACATCTTATCTTCGCTCAACAATGAAAGCTATTCTTGCGTATAAAATATGACTCAATTTCAGGCGCTCACTAAATACTCGCGCTCTCATTTTTGAAGGATTTTTATTGCCATGTTTTACATAAACTACTTCTTTATTTTATTTATTACCAAAGTAACTGAGAGGAATAAAGCTACGAGTATATTCATAAGTTGTGTGTCTTTTGCAAAAGTTCTATTTAAAAGTTTGTTTGATTGTTCGGCAGTCTTATAAACACAGAAAGGTTTTAGATTAGAATTCATATATTAATTTTTGTATTTATGCGAAAATCTCCACTATTTTCATCAAGATTCCCTATGTATGGTGACTAAACAGGTCAGCGGTTAGCCTTTTGTTTATTACGCGGATCTTAGCAAGTTATGTTTTAAGATCTTTGATATTTTGGATATCCGCTAAGTAAAGTACGAATGTATTAATTGATTAAACATGAACTAAGACAGTCATAGCTAGGTTTCTGCATCGCTAGAAATGTACGCAGCGTTGCATGCTTTTTTTCCTTTTTGTTTTGAGTCCAACAGCATTCACAAGATATTTTGTGAAATATTTTTAAATTAAATTAATATTTCCATTTAAGGAGTTCAGGAAATATCACACGTTCGATGGTGAAACTACAATTTTCAGTAAATAGTTACATTAAAAATTAAACCTTTATTTTCCGGTCTTAAGCCGAATTCTTTTACTTACAGTATACTTTATTATGAAATAACTGATACAAGTAGATGTGCTACGTTGGAAGATTATAGAATACTCGGTCAAGTCTATGAATAATTCATATTACGTAAGGGTATAGGGTCGAAGTAAAATGACCTTAATATTCCGTGAATGTGTCTTAACACTTTTTTTGGATGGTCTAACAGTTTGAATGTGAAAATTATAATAAGTAGAGTAAGATATTTAGGAAATACGCTTATTGATTATAATTCGGTGTGATCTTAAAAGAAAACGTATTTTTTTAAGAAATTTTGCGTGTAATAGCCACACTGCAGGGAATTATGGCTACCAACAAATGGCTTGGCTCAGCCTGGGAAGGAACCAACCTTCCACAGAATACCTAATTATAATAATGTTTATTACGATAAGTGATGAGAATCGGACACCCTTTTTAGTAGAAATCATTCATTCCATCGTTATTCTCAGAGTAATAACGCCTGTCCTTTCTGCCTTTTGATTTTTAATCGGGCATAGGTAATTGTAGGTGTCTATAGGCCACAGCATTTACGTACGGACTGTGTGCTCATTTATCAAGTTTTCACTGACGAAAGTAATCATTATAATTTTGTTACATCAGCCAAGTACTTAGGACAAACTATTTTTTCTTGGATTAATCTAGCTTTCCTAATACCGACAAGATCATTTAAGTATGTGTCTGTCGCTTTGCGATTATTTATAATTGAATATTAACGTGCAGACATTTTGTTTATCTCGTCAGGCTTGTGAAAAAAGCTGTCCTGTAAAAACTAATCTGTCTATATAATAAGTCCATTGATTTTTCTGGTATAATGGTTTAGCTAAGTCAGCCATAACCGCTTAAGAGAAACCTGGTCATCGCGCAAATTAAAAAATTAATGTGGTATATCCACATCAATATTTGAAAATACATCAATCTTTCATATATTTTAATGTAGGCTCATTGTATGTCTTCAACGCAAGAGTAAATAGGCTCTTTCTAAGCTAAATCAGTGGGCTTTACCACGTTTAGCTACATCTCCAATTACAATCAATTGAGATAGTCGTCAGTAAGTAGCACTGATTTGTGAAAATTACAAAAGTAGTTACTAATTAAGACTTTATTAAATGTTTATTCATTGAACAAAATAACCGAAACGTATAACAGGTAAAACTAATACAAAGCAATAATGTATGAGGGACAATGAATAGGTTTTGTATCAGCATGTGTTGCAGAAAATCGACAACGCTGTTACTTGTGTCAGTACCCGTATACCTGCCTAACGAACTAGTTTATCAGTACACGTACGTCACAGTATATGTATATATTGCAAATAATTGATTTATATTACTAAAATAAGAAGGATCACTAATTAAGAAGAAAGAAAGATTCTTAAGTAGTTATTTAATCTTAAGTGGTAACTAGTTAGGAACGCTTATAATAAAATAATAATAATAAAATTATATTTATTTTCTCCCACATACTATCATTACATTACAATAAACTAAGTAATAGTAAACTTATACAGCTAAATAACGGCTATAAATACTAATTTAAACAATACGTTTAAATACTTTTTCTGTCTGTTCGTAGCCTAATGATTTAAGCCATTTAGTTAAAGAATTTTTTGTCTCTCTCTTATTTAAGGGATATATATTTAATAATTTGTTTGCTAGAATATATAGGACTTGACCTCTGTAATTGAAAAATCTTCGAGCAAATAATAAGTTGGTAACCGGTACAGTGCATACATTATGCGGAGGTCTTTTCCTTAATATAGGATTGGATTTATTATATTCCGTTTTTAAGTGATTTAATAATATTGTTGCAAGAATATAGATCTCACGTACGGTGAGCAAGTCACATAAATTGTAGAGTTCGTTTGTTGAAAGTAATACCAATATCTAAAATATTCGTATAAAAATATTCTCTTCTAAAATCTTAACATTAATTGAAAGCATCTGATAAAAAGGAAATCTGAAATAAAAGTCTTTGCATCCATTTTAATGGAGGAAAATAAATTTTGTTTCATTCCTTTATTTGACTTTGAGATAAGTATTTTTATATTTATATAAACTGTTGTAAAATAATTTTTAATCAGCTTATATATTTATATAAGCTGATTAAAGACCGATCAGGCCATCGTCACGCCCTGTGAACTTTGAAAGATTCTGAATCAAAGGAAAAAAGTAAGTAATAAAACTGTTATACATGTTTCGTTCATGCTTGAAGCCACAGAAGACTTAGGTGATGTGAAAATTGTAATATTAGATTTGAATTATCACTGCTATTCCTAATAGAGCCCATTACAAATCTACTTCTGAACAGGGGCTTCCCCCATAGTTTGTCAAAAGTACGGTCCTAAGCTACCTGAATCCATCGACTGTCTACGTGTTTTGTCAGGGAGTCAAACCATCTAGTGGATATATATTTGGATTAGCTGCCTGACAATTTCTTCTCAAAAATATCAAGATTCTATTCGTTTTTTAGAAAGCTATAAAATAAGGGTGTGAGGTAATCCTCCAACCCATTTTAACCTGTGGGTGTCAAAAAGAGACTATGGGAAATTTCAAAAAAATCATATGTCCGATAGATGATGGTATACTATCTTGTTTATGCCAAACGTTGAATACCCAGACCATTTATAGCCAGCAGATTTTAAGGTGCAAGACGACTATTACTGCAATTATCATTCCAACTGCCAAGGCAGTGACGCTTAAGGCAAATGCTCCCTTACTCGAAGAGGCCCATATTTTTCAGTGTATCATTAATGGCATCGGGAGGTTTGCTGCGTAGTGCGTTCATAAAATTTGTCGGCAAAGATTAATCCGAACGATTCCTTAGAGCGCTTTTTTGGTAGATGCGAAAGAAAATGCTAAGAAAGGCAACATCTTTTCGTAGCACCTGTGAATCGAGCCGATCGGAAAGCACTCAATCGTCGAAGTTTCAAACGCGCTGAATGTGGCCAAGTGGAAGGAGCTGGCACTGGGAGCCCCAGCCCAGAGCCATGTGAAGCCGAACCTGCATCTTATAAAGTTGCAGGCGGTGTGCCGACCCGAAATACGGTCTCGCTTTGATGATCACGCCAAGCTTTTAGAAGGCCGATTTGGCCTTCTCTTCCAAGTTATCACGATTACGACACGCTACACGTCACTCGATTACGATATGCCAACGCCGAGGATTCCGATACTGGCTAAGGAAACTAGGCTAGTGCCTTACAACTGACGAGATACAACGAAGGGGTTCTTTTTAGCGGTAAACGTGCAAACTTGTGTCTTTTGGGAATTTAACTGAACTAGATTTTGTACCTGTCCAAAATTTTGTTCAGCAAAGACTTCAGACACAAGTTTAGGATACAGATCTTAAACTTGTGTCTGAAGTCTACAACAGTGTAGCAACGAATCTATAGTCATTTGGACGTGGTCATTTTTATAGCCTTCTCATATAAGACTACCTCATGAGCGGCTGCTGATTATTTGGTCCTAAATTCAAATCCCGAGTCGATCCAAAATCAGTATTGGGGTAATCTTTCAAGATATTCTCAGTAGTAGCGAGAATTTCAGGAAGTTGGTGGTGTTTCACACCCGTGCATTGGAAAGCCTGTAAAACCGTGGCCGACAGATCGTGTCGGAAAGCCGTCCCTTGTACTATGAAACACTATTAATATAATTATAGCTTCAAATTGTGTTTCGTTAGTCGTGAAAACAAAGTAATTAATTTAACACGATGAAGCTACAGTTATATTTTAAAATAGCGAGACTAGCTAATAGGTTAATTCAAAAATTAACGGAATGGTTTAATTGATTTTGAGTTCATCTCTTGGAAAATAGACCGAATAATAGCCAGCGCATTGCCACTATTGGACGTAATGGAGCATTGGGATTGTGTTTTTTTTGTGTAACCCATACAACTTTGGTGATTCGGCGCAAGTAGCTATTATCCATTTTACGTCCAGATTTAATTTTTCGGAGTGTTTCTTTACGATATCACTAGTTGTTATTAGTGTGCTATTTGTTGGGTCATTTTTAATCTTTATATAAGTACTTACATCCGACAAAAGTTCTTGTATTTTAGAATTAAAATCAGACGTATCCATGACTACCGTGGCGTTTCCCTTATCTGCGTGGACAATCGTGAGTTCTGGTTTATTGCGTAGGTTCTTTAACGCTATAAATTCATCTTTGAGAAGATTCGGTTTAGGCACTAAACATTGATTTAACATAGACGAAATGTTTTGACGTATCGCCTTAAATCTAATCTTCTTTCCGCATATTGCTTTTAAATAAACAGTCCTCGACACTACAGATAATTTCTTCGTACGGTAATCTGCGTGGTGTTAATGGAAAGTTGAGGCCTTTGAATAAAACCTTAATTGTTGCATCATCCAGTGTTTGCTTCGACAGATTATAGAACGCGATTAATCTACGATCTGTGTTTGTCAATGGTTGCTTTTGTTTCTGGCATTGATTCGAATGTTTGACATTTGATTTGGTCGTTAATTTTTGATATTTTTCTATATGTTTGTTTTTGTATTCTCTATATTTACTAATTTCGCGTTTATTTAATGTTTCCATGCAAAAATTATAATCAAACGTCGTTAAAACTTTCTTTAATTCACTGGATATGTCTATGTATTTATTTATGTCATATATAACGGAGCGTTTTTGTTACACTACCGTCCGTAACAAGTTTTTACTCGCCTGATTTAAGATCTTCGTGTTTCCTCGAATGTCCTTTTTGGTTGATATTTTGACACACGTAGGAATTAAATTATGGCCTCGGCATCTCTTCAAGGAATTAAGGCCTGTTAGATATCTTGCGCGCTTGGTCTTTAGATCTTCTAATCGGCGTACTTTACTTGCAATTACCAGTCCGTACTGGTTTACATAATGATTTCTTATATTTACGCAAACACTACGCATTGAAATAATATCTACTAGTTTACTACTACTTTTACGAATTTTATCGCTAATATTTAACTATAAATACCCGCTATTTCGGGCTTTGACTTTTGTCGCTTGTTGACCCAACAAATAGCACACTAAAAAAAACTAGCGACATCGTAAAGAAACACTCCGATAAATTAAATCTGGACGTAAAATGGATAATAGCTACTTGCGCCAAATCACCAAAGATGTGTTGTATGGGTTACCAAAAATACAAAAAAATCCCAATGATCCAATTATGTCCCATAGTGAGCCAAATCGATTCACCAACTTACAGATTGGCTCAACATTTAGCGAAAATACTCTCACCGCTCAGGGGACATACAAGAGCACACATAAAGGATTCCTACCGTTTTGTCAGCGAGATTAAAAACCTACGTTTGGCATACAATGAAACTATGGTCATTTTTGATGTGCAGTCATTGTTTACATACTTAACTGTTGAAGACTACATCTCAATTGTAACTAGAAGGCTGGAAGAAAGCAACAACAACAACAAGAATATGCAGTATTACTCAGACACTGCCTTACATCTGGCTACCTATTGTGGAAGGAGGAGTTCTACAAGCAAGTAGATGGTGTGGCGATGGGCTCACCTGTATCTCCCATTGTCGCCAACAAATTCATGGAAGACTTTGAGGAGAAAGCTCTGCTTACTTCTCCCATAAATCCAAGATTCTACAAGAGGTACGTAGACGACACTTTCAGAATTCTACCTTTAGATAAAGTAACTGCATTTTTAGACCATCTCAACTCTATAAATTCTAAAATTCAGTTCACAATGGAGTTAGAGGCAAACACCTTGAACCATACTGTGTATAGAAAAAAGACCCATACAGATAGATATTTAAACGGTGATTCTCACCACTATCCTTCACAGTTAGCTACTGTGGGTTAATCTTTGTTTCAGAGAGCACGAGGGATCTGCGACAGTAAATACCTAGCTGCAGAGCTCCAACATTTTAAGCAAGTTTTGCATGACAACAAGCTTTGGGTCACGTGCCTACGTCACAGTGAACGAGTGAAGCCAGCCACAGTCGAGCGTGTACCTGCTGTACTGCCATATGTTAGAGGAGTCACTGACAAGATTGGCTACATCATGAAGCGCGCTTCCATCAAAACATACTTCAAGCCGCCGAAGAAGATTGGTCAGTTTTTACCATCAGTCAAGTGTAACCTCCCTCTGCAAGATGCAGGAGTGTACAAGCTTGATTGTGAGTGTGGTCTCTCCTACATAGGACAAACTAAAGGATCAATTAAAACCCGCGTTAAAGACCTGTCCATCCTTTGGCTACGCGTAGGCAGCGACGACCATCCGCGCGTCTACGGGTGCCTCTATAGGTCTTATAGCGGTAATGCCGAAACAGACCGACTCTTCGACCACGTCCAAATGGCTGCAGATTCGTTGCTACAGCAGATCCCCTCCGCAGAGATCGTGATCCTCGGCGACTTCAACGGCCATCACGCCGAATGGCTTGGTTCGCGTTTAACCGATCATGCGGGGAGATCTGTTCATGATTTTGCCTTGGCATATGGTCTGACACAACTGGTTACTTCGCCTACGCGGATTCCAGATGTGGAGGATCATGCACCTTCCCTGTTGGACCTTCTGCTGACCTCTCACCTGGACGGATATCAGATTTCCGTCGACGCCCCTTTAGGCTCCTCGAACCATTGTCTGGTCCGGAGTGTTGTGCCACTCACGCTGAAATCGCGGTTGCATTCTGCAGGCTGCCTCCGTGTTTGGCACTATAGGTCAGCCGATTGGGATGGGATGCGGTCTGTCTTTGCATCTTACCCTTGGGGGCGGGTTTGCTTCTCGCCGGATGATCCCAACGTTGTTGCGGATTCTGTTGCTGATGTGGTACTTCAGGGTATGGAACTTTTTATTCCTTCCTCTGTGGTGCCCATTGGAGGCAAATCTCAGCCATGATTTGGTCGCTCCTGTAAAATAGCATCATGTTAAAAGCAGGATTGCTACCAAGCCTGAGCTGATGCATCAGCGTCCCGGGATGTAAACACCAGCGCTCTAAAAAGAAGGATAATTCCGCCTTTAGGTCCTTCTAAAGAGTCATTGCCAAGGCAAAGTCAGAGCACATATGCAGAATTGGCGAGAAACTAGTTCGCCTTCCTTCTGGAACCCGTGCATTCTGGTCTCTCGCCAAGGTTGTCCAGGGGAATTTCTGTCATGAGGTCTCCCATCTCTGCACAGAGAGGACGACTCACTGGCCCATACCGCAAAGGAGAAAGCCGATCTTTTAGGCTCTTTCTTTGCGTCCAACTCGATTCTTGATGACGGGGGGAGTACGGCGCCGACAATCTCGCGGTGTGAGTGTTCCATGCCGGAAATGCAGTTCACACAGCGCTATGACAAGTCGAGTGGGCCTGACGGAATCCCCCCAATTGTGCTGAGAACGTGTGCTGCAGAGTTGGCACCGGTTTTAACGCGTCTTTTCCGGTACTCCCACTCCCTAGGCGCAGTCCCAAAATCATGGAAGACGGCCTACGTCCACCCGATACCTAAAAAAAGCGACCGCTCTGACCCGTCCAACTACCGGCCAATCGCCATCACCTCCTTGTTCTCCAAAACAATGGAGTCCAATGTAAACTGCCAGCTCATGAGGTGCCTTGAAGATCACCAGCTGATTAGTGACCGCCAATACGGTTTTCGCCGTGGTCGGTCAGCTGGTGATCTTCTGGTCTACCTAACTCACAGATGGGCGGAGGCAGTAGAGTTCAAAGGGGAGACATTGGCCGTTAGTTTGGACATTGCGAAGGCCTTCGATCGGGTTTGGCACAAAACGCTTCTTTCGAAGCTCCCTTCCTATGAGCTTCCCGAGAAATTTTGCGATTATATCACCAGCTTTCTTGCGGATCGGAGCATCAAGGTCGTTATAGACGGTGCAAGCTCCGATTGCAAGCCAATTAATGCTGGTGTTCCACAGGGCTGCGTGCTATCGCCAACGCTGTTTCTTCTACATATCAATGATATGTTGCAAACGCGTAACATTCATTGCTATGCTGATGACAGCACTGGTGATGCTTTTTACACCAGCAGAGCCAATATTTCTCGGGAAAACGTGTCCGAGTGCCGGGAAAAACTTGTGTCTGAAGTCGAGTCTTTGCTGAACAGAGTCTCGGATTGGGGACGACGAAATGTAGTCCAGTTTAACCCCCAGAAGACACAAGTTTGCGCGTTAACCGTTAAAAAGAACCCCTTTGTATCCCATATCCCATCAGTTTCAAGGCACTACCCTTGTTGCCTCAGCCAGTATCGGAATCCTCTGCGTCGACATATCGAGTGACGTGCAGTTTCGTGGTCACTTGGAAGGGAAGGCTAAATTGGCCTCTAAAAAGCTTGGCGTGCTCAGCAGAGCGGGACAGTATTTCATGCCAGCACACTGCCTGCAATAGGTTCGGCCGCACATGGAATACTGTTCCCATCTCTGGTCTGGGGCTCCCCAGTACCAGCTCCTTCCACTTGACCGCATCCAGCGCAGAGCGGCTCGAATCGTCGACGACCGAGTGGTTTCCGATCGGCTCGGTTCACTGGCGCTGCGAAGAGATGTTGCATCTCTTTGCGTATTTTATCGCATCTATCACGGGGAGTGCTCTGAGGAATTGTTCGGATTAATCCCAGCCGCCAAATTTCGTGAACGCACTACACAGCAAACGTCCCGATACCATCCACACCATCTGGATGCTTGGCGGTCCACCACTGTACGTTTCACAAGGAGTTTTCTTCCACGTACAACCTCTCTGTGGAATAGTTTACCACCGGCGATTTTTCCGGACCGATACGACCTGGGGACCTTCAAGAAAAGAGCTTACTCCTTTCTAAAGGGCCGGCAACGCACCCGCAATTCTCTTGGTGTTGCGGTTGATAACGGGCGGCGGTAGTCACTTAACATCAGGTGAGCCGCATGCTCGTTTGCCCCTTCTTCTATATATAAAAAAAAAGAACATAATTATAAATGATGTTAAGAATCGACGCTCCATGAAGTCTGCAGTCTGTGAACACGTACAGGATCGCCCCCGTCATTACATCAGATTTGATAGACCACAAATCCTCGCTAAAGAACACCGATTCCTTCCAAGGATGATTCGCGAGGCTATTGAAATCAAAAAAAAAATCCTAATTTCAATAGAGAAGATGGCTGGGTGCTACCATCTGCTTGGGATCCTATAATAAATAAAATTAAATCCCAACCCAAGCATATAACTGCAAGACTCCAAGATACCATAAGTACATACTGTGTAGATCGGAACAAAAGTTAAATTTTTATCTATGGTAACCGCTGTTAACTATGACATTTGGACGTTGAAAATCTCAGTCCTCCCCGTGACCATGGGTGCTGTAAAGCACTCGAAACGTCGGGTATTTATAGTTAAATATACGCGATAAAATCCGTAAAAACTAGTATTAATTCAATTACTCTGTTTTTTGTTAACCTCTCAAACACTAAGCGGCCAAATTTGACCGCTTCGATATTCCGTGAAAATTCAAGCGGTCAAATATTACTGCACCCACCCACAGCACTTTAACCCATTAAAACTTATATTTAGAAACAATTTTTCTATAAAGAAGTTTGGAATTATAGAATTAATATAAAATTTTCTATCCCGTAGTGGAATAAATAAAAAGTTAGTCTGTGGATGTTAATTTATATTCTACGTTCATTAAGTACGCCATTTTCATTTGGATGTTGTTGTGATGATTTTTGGATTTTTCTAGTGTTTTACTATAGTTTTTTGTTATAAAATTGTTATAAAAGTTTAGGTGTGAATATGATTTATCTTTTTAATTAAATAATATTGATTAATATATAGAAATAATTGTGATTTTCACGCTGCCGACATCCGCTTGGTATATTTTTCAAAAACAAATAAAGTAAAACCTGACTTTTGTTTAGACCAAAGGATAGAAAATTATGTATAAATTTTATAATGCCACACTTCATGAAAAAGTAATCTCTAAATATAAGTTATAATTGTTTTTAGTATTAAGTGGGTGCGTTCGTATGCGACCGCTCGTGATTTGCCAGGCGCATGCGACTACATGGGAATTTTATGGGAATTGAAGGGTTAACCGAGGGATTTCCGATTACATAAATAAATAATCCCATCGGCCAAATTTCATGAACGCACTACGCGCCAAACCTATTCCACCCGATACCATCCACACCATCGGAGTTTTCTTTCGCGTAGGACCTCTTTGTGCATTAGTTTACCACCGACTAGTTTTTCTGACAGATACGACCTATGGACTTTCTATGAAGAAAAGAGCTTAGTCCTTTCTAAAAGGCCGGCAACGCACCCGCAATCCCCTAGTGTTGTAGGTGTTCATGGGCAGCGGTAGTCACTTAGTATCAGGTCAACCGTCTGCTCGTTTGCCCCCTCTCCTATAAAAATCTTCTCTATATAAATCCTACCAAGTGAATTCGCCATACAATTTAATTTGATAAATAAAAAGAAACTGGTCTCTACACCTAACGCTGCAGACTTCGTTTTATTTCTGTTGTCGGGCTTCACAAACATAGCCTCGAAACATTTTATATACGTCTATTATTCATGTCAATCCCAAATAAATACGTCGAAATACTTTTTATCTTGCAATAACTTAATAATAAAAAGTTTTATACGTAACTTAAGTAACAATTTCGCAACAAAAACGTTATCCGAAAGGGTTAAGGATTCTCGAAAGAACGTATAGTGATCCGATGGCGTGTAACACTCTTTTCACACATAGGTTACCTACATGTCACTTTCCTTCTAAATATCTTTATGTTTTTCAAACGTTATATCTTTGGCTTAAGTAACACAGTTTAGTTTTGAACTTTTTAAGTTAAAGCTGATTGACTATAATTTCAACTGACGAACTACCAGTAAGAATGGTGGTTTTAATAATTTCTTAAATTTACGCGAACACTACACATTGAATAAAACTACTATTTACGGATTTTATCGCGTTTAATTAATTTAATTTATTTTTATTATTATCCCGACGTTTCGGGTGCTTTACAGTACCCATGGTCACGGGGGAGACTGAGATGTTTGACGTCCCAATGTCATAGTTAGTCCGGCTACCTTCAGTTTTTTTAATATTAATTTTTGATCCGATTTACACAAAACGAGCTTATAGTGTCATGAAGTCTTGCAGTGGTATGCTTGGGTTTGGGTTTAATTTTGTTAATTATAGGATCCCAAGCAGATGGTAGCACCCAACCATCTTCTCTTTTTGTTTTTTAATTTCAATATCCTCGCGTATCATCCTTGGTAGGAATTGGTGTTCTTTTGCGAGAATTTGTGGTTTATCAAATCTAATGTAATGGTGGGGACGATCTTGAACATGTTCGCAGACTGCAGACTTCCCGGAGCGTCGGTGCTTCACATCAGCTATATGTTCCTTCACGCGGGTTTTTATAGATCTCTTTGTTTGACCTATGTAAGAGAGACCACATTCACAATCTAGCTTGTACACACCTGCATCTTGTAGAGAATTATTACATTTGATAGATGGTAAAAATTGACTAATCTTCTTCAGCGGCTTGTAGTATGTCTTAATGGACGCTCGCTTCAAGATGTAGCCAATCTTGTCCGTGACTCCTCTGATATATGGTAGTAGAGCAGGCGCGCGCTCGACTGTGGCTGGCTTCACTCGTTCACTGTGACGTAGGCGCGGGACCCGAAGCTTGTTGCCTTGCAATACTTGCTTGACGTGCTGAAGCTCCGCGGCCAGATGTTTTCTGTCACAGATCCCTCGTGCTCTCTGAAACAAAGATTTACCCACGGTAGCTAACTGTGAAGGATGATGGTGAGATTCACCATTTAGATATCGGTTGGTATGGGTCTTTTTCCTATACACAGTGTGACCAATAGTGTTATCAGGATTTCGGATGACTAAAACATCTAGGAAGGCTAAAGAATTATTTGCCTCTAACTCCATTGTGAATTTTATTTTAGAGTTTATGGAGTTAAGGTGGTCTAAAAATGCAGTTACTTTGTCAGATGGTAAAATTGTGAAAGTGTCGTCTACGTACCGCTTGTAGAACCTTGGATTTACAGGAGCAGTAAGAAGGGCTTTCTCCTCAAAGTCCTCCATGAATATGTCGGCGACTATGGGAGACACAGGTGAGCCCATCGCCACACCATCTACTTGCTTGTAGAACTCCTCCTTCCACAATAGATAGCCAGATGTGAGGCAATGTTCAAGTAGTATTGCATATTCTTGAGGCATGTTATTTTCTTCTAGCTTCCTAGTTACAATTGAGATGCAGTCCACAATAGGTAGGCATGTAAATAGTGACGGAACATCAAAACTTACCATAGTTTCATTGTTAGCGAGATGTAGGTCTCTTATCTCACTCACAAAATGATACAAATACTTTGTATGTGCTCTGGTATGTCCTCTCAGTGGTGATAGTATTTTTGCTAAATATTGTGCCAGCTTATAACCATGACCAGACCAGACGTGACCGTGGGTACTGTAAAGCACCCGAAACGTCGGGATAATAATAAAAATAAATTAAAGTAATTAAACGCTATAAAATCCGTAAATAGTAGTTTTATTCAATGGTGGTTTTAATTGTAATTTGGAATAATAGGATTAGTTTGTAAAATTTATATTTTCAATGTTTCGTTAGGTCAAAGAGTATAATATAATCACCACGTTCTATGTGAAGGTGAGAGATATGAAAATAAAGGAAATAATGTTTAGCATTGCATATGCAATAGAGTAACGGTAGGCAAAACGGTATAACGTTACTAATCGGAATAGAAAAATTTTCCGCGAGATCACTAATTTATTCATAGAACGTATATACCACCGCAGTGTATAGTATTTCCTTTGTACAACCTTCGTTATATGGATGGGGAATATGATTGAAAAGGGGTAGGCTAGGTAAGGGCAAGAAGTTTACAAGAAAAAATTGTAAAGGATTAGGTTTTTTTACTATACAGTGAGTGAGATATAGTACGGAATTATGTCATCACTTGGGTGAAGATTCATCATTTTGGTTGGGTAAAATTCATCATTTCGGAGAGGGATAATTTGGAGCAATTAAAAAAAATTAAATTATTCTTAAGAAATCTTAAATGAATTAAATTAATCTTAAGAAGAAAACGTAATTGGTTAAACGTATGTAAGTGGAACACAGCAGTTTGTTCATTAGTGATCTAAAGATGCAGAGGCTATATATTTTTTCATTTCCTGTATCCTTCCTTCTTCTCCATCCTCCATCCTTTCCTGTGTTCATTGCCTTTCTGTATTTATTTACGAGATCCATGGGCTACAGTTGCCATTTATCATGAGATGAATTATACCCCACTCTACTATTGAATAGAGATATAGTAGTGACTGCCTCATTGGTCTAGGCGTTGAAAACACGATTGCTAATCATAAGCACTCAGTTTTGAATTTCTGGTTGGGCCAAAAAGTTACGTTTTACGTACGTACGTACGTTTATCGTGCACTTAATATAAGAAACATGCATCGACATGAAATGCTTAGTCTTAGTTTAACAGGCATTTGAACAACGAGAGTCGCGTATTTTTTCAAAATGTCGAAAACTAAGTATCGAAGTGTCATAAAGTTTCTATTTAAAGAAGGTGTATCCCCTGTCCAAATAAAAGAACGATTGGATGGCGTGTATAAGGAGTCTGCCCCCTCCTATAGCACAGTGAAAAATTGGGTGAAAGAGTTTCGCCTCGGGAGAGAAACCGTCGAAAACTTTGGCCACGACGGTCGACTTGTGGAAGTGCTCACTCCCGAAACGATTTCTCTTATCGAAGAGGAGGTTCTGAGTGACCGCCGTTTGAAGATTAGAGAAATTGCAGCAAGGCTTGGGCTATCTAAGAATACCGTTTATCGCGCGATCAATGAACATCTTCACATGAAAAAAGTGAGTGCAAGATGGGTACCGAAACTTTTTTCAGCGGTACAGAGACAGGAAAGAGTGCGCTGCGCTTCGGAGTTTTTGGCGAAAATCCAAAGACAATGATCGAGCGGCTAGTGACTGGTGATGAAACTATGATCTTGTATTATGATCCACAAAGCAAGCGCGAGTCAATGGAATGGCGTTATAAGTGTGAAAAGCCCCCTAGAAAGGCAAAGGTGCAACAATCGACTAAAAAAACTGATGTGCACAAAATTTTGGGATTTTCAAGGCATTTTGATGGTGGATTTTAAAGAACGTAATACAGTCGTGAACGGCGAATATTATGCTTCTTTACATATAAACACATAAACACTCACGCCTGTCACCCAGAGGGGTAGGCAGAGACTACAGACTTCCATTTGGCACGATCCTGACACACCTCTCTCGCCTCCTTCACATCCATACACCTACGCATGCATGCTCGTCGGTTAAGGGTACTCCTAATTTGGCCCGTTTTCAATAAATCGCCAATTTGGTCGATAAATTTTCGCCTAGGACGTCCCTTTCCGACTCTGCCATTCACTTCTGCAACATAAAATTTCTTTGTCACTCTTTCCTCATCCATTCTTTCCACATGACCAAACCACCGAAGCATTCCTTTCTTAATCCTGGTCACAACATCATCTTGCAAACCACACTCTTCTCTTATCACACAATTTTTCACCCTGTCATTCAGATTCAGCCCTAACATACTCCTTAACGACCGCATTTCTACTGCATTTATTCTACTCTCGTGCTTCTTCTGCCATACCCAACTTTCACTACCATACGTTAAAGTAGGGACCAACACAGCATTGTGAATTGCCATACGTGCCTTTTTTGACACATTTTGACTCTTCACAATAGAGTGCAGGGCCCCATTTACTCTGTTTCCTGCATTCACTCGTCGTTCTATATCCTTATCATATCTCCCATCCCTGCTAAATACGCACCCCAAATATACAAACTCATCTACTTGCTCGATCAACTCCCCTTCTATTCTTATTTCACATATCGTTTTACTTTCATCTCTTTCAAAAACCATAATTTTCGTCTTACTTGCGTTCACTTTCATACCCCTTTCTTTTAATGATCTGTTCATTAATGTAACCATCATTTGCAACTCAGCCGCCGACGACGCAAGAATAACTTGATCATCGGCGTACAAAAGGCATTTGATGGTTAACTCACCCATTCTTAATCCGCATTCTTCAACTTTCAAATTTTGCAAACAACTGTCCATAAATAGGCTGAACAACCACGGGGAAGCCACACAGCCCTGTCTGACACCTTTATGGATGCCAAACCAGTCCGAGTAGACCCCGTTGATCCTAACACAAGCACTAGAGTCCCTATAAAGAGACTCCAATGCCTGTATCAAGCCAGCGCTCAACCCAAATGAGTTCAGTGTTTGCCATAGCACATTCCTATCCACTCTGTCATAGGCCTTCTCCAAGTCCATGAACGCACAAAAAACCTTTTGGTTTTTGGCCAAAAACTTCTCCGCGATCATGCGCATGGAGAAGACTTGATCTGTACATCCCATTCCCTTTCTAAATCCCGCTTGCACATCCCAAATTTTTCCATCGGTTTCTTTCATGACCCTTTCAATTAGTACCTTGGCATACAGTTTTCCCACGATGCTAAGAAGGCTGATACCGCGGTAGTTTTTACAGTCCTGCTGCGACCCTTTTCCCTTATATACTGGGACTATCACGGCTTTGCACCAGTCTCCCGGTACCCGTTGCAGTTCCCAGCATAAATTAAACAAGGTGTGCAGCAGGCCTGCCACCACTTCCTCTCCAGCCCTCAGCATTTCGAGTGAAACTCTATCATATCCGGCAGCCTTACCTGCTTTCATGCTTTTCATTGCTTTCATTATTTCATCTATACTTATCTCGCTACCTCCTTCCTCTTCTTTCGGAGTTCCTATTTCATTCAGTTCATACGTTGTCTCCTCACTCCTAAACATGCTTTCAAAATATTCCTTCCATCTCTTTAAACTCAAAACTTCATCATTCAGAATATAGCCATTCTCATCTCTTATAGCATTCATTTTAGGCTGTTTTGAACATCCCCTGGCAGTTCTTACGAGTTTCCAGAACATTTTAATATTTGCCTGGAAGTTATCCGATATTCTTCTATCATTTTTATCCGTTCTTTCTTGCTTTTTCCTTTCAACTACTTCTTTTACTCTTTTATTTAGATGTCTAAAGACTGCCTTTTTTCTTTCAAAATCATCATTCGTACCGCTAGAATTACCAGCCTTAGTTGCTAGTAAATCTAGCCATGCTCTCTTCTTTGCTTCAACTTCCGTACGTATCTCATCATCCCACCATAACGTATTATTTTTCCTTTCATTCTTTCTTTTACTAATACCACATACTTCGGTAGCTGCATCTACTAAACCTTTCTTAACATTTTGCCATACATTCTCCAAGTCTAACTCATTCACACATAATTCATCCAAACCACTTACGTTTTCTTTCAGTCTACATTTAAACTTGTTTTTCTCACCTTCATCTTGTAATCTTTCTGTTCTAATACGCTGTAACGCAGTGGTAGACACAGATGACCGATGGCGCCACCGCCTGAATAGACCATTAATTCGGCATAAAACCAAAAAATGATCCGTTCCTACGTTTGACCCTCGGTAAACCCTTGTATCCACCACTGCGCCCCTCAATCTTTCATATGCTTCTTTAATATTTAAATTACGAGACAAGATAAAGGAAAAACGAAGAGGCAAGCTGTCTAAAGGTGTCCTGTTGCTCCATGACAACGCCCCTGTTCATACCGCTGGTGTTTCGAAGGATGCAGTTCGTCAATGCGGGTTCACAGAAGTTCAACATCCACCTTACAGTCCAGACATGGCCCCGTCCGACTATTATTTATTTTCAAATTTAAAGCGGGACTTAAGAGGAAGAAAATTTTCAAGCGATGAAGAGTTGCAGGCGGCCGTCTTCAGTCATTTTGAGAATAAAAAATGTGATAATTTTTATAAAGGTTTAGAGATGTTGATTCACAGATGTCAGAAGTGTGTTAGTATTCATGGTGATTATATTGAAAAATAAAATTGGTTTCGTTTCATTTCCTTCATTGGTTCATAGTTAGGCCAATTCATTATGGGACCGCCTATATATATATATATATATATATATATATATATATATATATATATATATATATATATATATATATATATATATATATATATATATATATATATATATATATATATATATATATACATATATATATAAATAAATATGATAGCCTAATAGACATTCAGAGAGTTATAAATCTACAGTCAAGACCACTAGACGTATTATTATTTATTCCCCGAATCTCCCAACATTACATGGCGACCCACATCATGCCAGGCGGTGCGCTGCTACAATGTAAGCGCACCGCCGGGACCTGCATAGAAAATGAAGTAATTGATTGAAAATAGATAAATCAAAATAAATATATGAAAATAATATATTATTAAAATGAAAATAATACCGGACGCGACAAATATTTTTTTAAATACGAATGAATACAGGAAGTGAGTGAATTTAAAAAAAATCGAAGTCGATTATATTTTATTAAAGAAATAATGTTAAATAAAAAATAAAGAAAGGACCTGAGAAGCAAATTATACAAGAAGCTCCAGTAACATTGTTTCAACAGAAAAATAAGATTGACAAGTTCAAAGAAAGAAGATTCAAAGGACAGAAAACTTCTTAAACAAAATTCCTTCAAGAGTAGAGTAAACAAGTTAAGAAAAAAGAAGCTTACGAGGAAGTCCAGACCCAACCACATCGGTGAGCTAACAACATCTTCGAGTACCGGAGCAGCAGAAAGAAGTCAGTGGTACAACCAGCGACTAGCCAAGTTCTGTAGCAGGTACAAGGCATCTCGAAAGCACCGAATGTAAGTTTAATTATATAATAGTGTCGATGTCTATTGTCAAATTATATTATTGCCTATATAATGCTATACACAGAACTGGGGTTAGAAATTTTTTTTAATCATTAATTAAAAATAGGAAAAATATTAGTACAATTTATAGAAAAATTCAAAATTATGTATTATACCGCAATAATTAATGGGTAAATAACTACCTAATAATGATAATAATAATATTTGTTTTGCAACAATATGGTTGTACAATGGTGTTTAAGTATAATTAGTTCTGCATATTCTACTACAGTAGTGTGCAAATATTAATGGTCAAGTAACTATATAACAATATTTACGAAATTTTGGCAACATATAAATTATTCAATAATATTCTATTGATATGGTAACTAATTTATTATGAAACACGTGAGAGAAAATACCAATTTAAGATTATCATTATAGCTCAATGGCATATACTTGTTATAATAATTAATTTGTTAATCATTATCTGTATATTATAAATTACAAATGTTACAACCAATTATCATTAATTGGTTTCTGTGTTTTACGTCAAATTATCTCAAATTTATCTCAAATTTTATATGAAGTTATATTAAAAAAAATTGACGTATAATTCAAAAAATATCATTTATTACTAAGAATGTCGCTATCGTGTCTCATAATAAAGAATAACATTAACATATATGGGTAAATAACACAAACATATTGTTAAATAGGGCACACATCATAATAAAAACGGAAAGGGAAACCGATTGGAAAAATGCTATTCTATTATAAAGTATGCATGTCACCGGCCTAAGAGAGTTTTAACAGTAATGTTTTTTTAACAGAATTAAACTTTGACTGAAAAATATTATCCCATTTTATACAAAAATTAGCAAGGATGTATTTAAAAGGTGTGAGGAATGATAGAAAGAAATGTTCAAAAATGGGAATACGAATTATTGAGTGGTTAAGGACGCGTTTACAAAATTGATAGGTATAGAATCGCACTACTACATTGACAAAAGTCACACACACACAAGTGTACGCACGGTTGGCTATGGGAATCGAAGGCAAATGAAATTATTTTGATAATTTGAAAGATTGAATTTGTTTTTCATTTCTTATACCTCAGAAATATACTTAGATACGAAATACGAATACCTGCTCCAGAGACTGCTTGGCACTGGAAGCCCTCTACTGGTAGTGAGATGTTAGCTCTGGACTTTGAACTGAGTTTGTCAGTTATAATAAGACCTTACCTACCTGCGGACTTGATGGAGTGACCTGAAGGTGTAATTCGATGATTACAACAGGAACTCCTAGACTAGTGGAACTAGGTGTGCCGAGTTTGGGTTTGTTTTATTGGTAATGATGAGACCTTACCACCGGACTTGATGGAGTGACATGAAGGTGTAAATCAGTGATTGCAACTGGAACTCCTAGACTGGTAGAACTAGGTGTGCCGAGTTTGGGTTCGTTTTGTTAGTAACGATGAGACCTTACCACCGGACTTGATGGAGTGACCTGAAGGTGTAATTCAGTAATTACAAGTGGAAGTCCTAGACTGGTAGAACTAGGTGTGCCGAGTTTGGGTTCGTTTTGTTAGTAACGATGAGACCTTACCACCGGACTTGATGGAGTGACCTGGAAGGTGTAATTCGGTAATTACAACTGGAACTCCTAGACTAGTAGAACTAGGTGTGCCGAGTTTGGGTTCGTTTTGTTAGTTATGATAAAACCTTACCACCGGACTTGATGGAGTGACCTGAAGGTGTATTCTTCTGTAATATTTGTACAATAAATCAAAGCAGGCACCAACAATAAAATAGTCCTTATTTCAATAGATTATGACTCATCCGTATTAGCAAAATATGTGAAAAAATGTGCATCAGTTTTTATTTTTTTTACGACTATTTGTGACGTTTTGATAAAAAATAAACCCAGGGTTTTTTAATTGAATATGTCTGTCATCTTATAGTATTTTTTAAATTTTTTAAATATTTTGATTATAGACCAAAACATGTACCGAAACACAAGCCGGTATCGTTAATTTTGTATAAAATGCAACGAAAGTTCGTTTTTACAATATAAAAACTACTATTTTCAACAAAAGAGTTACATAGGTTTGCAGATGAAAAACCAATCTATACATGGTAGTTTTTACTTATATTTGATTTGGTTTAGTTTTGTCACAAAGTCTACCGAAAAACACCCTAATTTTGGCTGATTTGCAAACGCGTCCTTAAGTTTCGTCAATATTGGACTGATCACCGAAATATTTGATGATGATGATTTCTTAAATTTACGCGAACACTACACATTGAATAAAACTAAATTTACGGATTATATCGCGTTTATTTAACTGATTTTACTTATTTTTAATTCTCGACGTTTCGGGTGCTTTACAGCAACCATGGTCACGGGGGGGACTGAGATGTTTGAGGTCCCAATGTCATTGTTAGCCCGGCTACCTTCAGTTTTTGAATATTAATTTTTGGTCCGATTAACGCAAAACGAACTTACAGTATCTTGAAGTCTTGCAGTAGTATGCTTGGGTTCGGGTTAAATTTTGTTAATTATAGGATCCCAAGCAGATGGCAGCACCCAACCATCTTCTCTATTGAAATTAGGATGCTTTTTAATTTCAATAGCCTCGCGTATCATCCTTGGTAGGAATCGGTGTTCTTTTGCGAGGATTTGTGGTTTATCAAATCTGATGTAATGGTGGGGACGACCTTGAACATGTTCACAGACTGCAGACTTCCCGGAGCGTCGGTGCTTCACGTCAGCTATATGTTCTTTCACGCGGGTTTTTATGGATCTTTTTGTTTGACCTATGTAAGAGAGACCATATTCACAATCTAACTTGTACACTCTTTTTTTTCTTTATAAGAGACAACGGAACCTAAAATTATGTTATCTGTTTGAAATAAAATTGCCTTTTTCAATGTTAATAAATATTATAATATTATTACAGCCAGTGCGTGTTGCAAGTGATGACCTACGGAACCGAGACGTGGTCCTTCACTGCTGGCCGTATGAGGACGCTCAAAGTCGCTCAGCGAGCTATGGAGATGGCTATGCTCGGAGTTTCTCAGCATGATAGACTTAGAAAACCAGAGTGACCGACATAGCCCAACGGATTAGTAAGCTGAAGTGGCAATGAGCCGGCCATATAGCTCATAGAACCGACAACCGTTGGGGAAAAAAGGTTCTCGAGTGGTAGCCTCGTACCAGTAGGCGAAGTGTAGGGCGATCCTCCACTAGGTGGAGTGACGATCTGGTAGGATATGCAAGAAATGGATGGATGCAGGTGGCTCAGGACCGTGCTTTATGGCATACCTTGGGGGAGGCCTATGTTCAGCAGTTAACTTGTGAAGGGCTGTAATGATGATGATGATGAAATTTTTCGTAAACAAACTTGAGCTATGTACCTAGTAGTGTTTTTTTAATATAAATTTCATGTCATGAAAAAATGAGTTTTCGAAATTATAAATAACTTAATTAATGATTTTTTGTTATTGTACATATGTAAAAGTATAATACTTTTACAAAATGAATTTAAAATTGAATGTAACAATCTATATATAGAAGTACAAACTATTGGGAAAGTTAAATTCATTTTATTTACGATATCATTTGAATGCATGGTTAAAACTAGGTACCATTATACAACGTAGTCGAAATCCCATGAACGTACTTAGAAATTAAAACAAAGGTGTCACCAACCGCTTACGCGGCTGAGATTGTAAGTTGTATTTGATCCCTGTTGTTATGTTAATGATATGATTATGTTGCACTAGGATCGCCGTGTGACAAAACATGTAATATTAAACGACTATAACACGGTAATTTTATCTATAAATATTACCGTGACTATAATTTTTTGCCAACTAAAGGTCACGCGCGTATGAGCGAATGAAACAATAGAAAGAAGAGCAGATGTTTGTCGAAGCATCAGAACGGGTACACCAATTCTAGCAATCTCATTTCACCGAACAGCCGCATTTCGTGGTAGTTTTAGATACATGGCCACTAAATGTTGGAATAATTTACCACCACCTTTACGGGAATCTAAATTTGTAAACGGTTTTAAAGCTCAACTAAAAAAAACACCTTTTAGCATTTCAAAATTCATGATTTCACGTGTAGTGGCAGGTTATTTCATAAGTACTGTTTAAAAATATATACGAATAATTAATATGAATTTAGTACAATCTAAAATGTAATATATTTTTGTGTGCGATTGTGTATACGCACGTGTATGTATATGTATTTTTTTTAATAATTATGGTTATTTTTAAAAATGTACACTTTGAGTGAATGGTTCATTTACTTATTTTTTAATGGAATATTAGCACCGATAACAGCGCGGGTGCAATATCGAATAAATACTATTCAGGGCTCCGCTGAAAATCAGCGCTGCTGCAGTACGTGTGGTAGCATATGCTGATTCGGAATCCTTTTTGGCATCACATCACTCACTCTTGCCGAGACTTATTTTTATTATGTTTACCATCTTGTACCTTGTGTGGTTTTTATGTTTCTATTTACTTTTAAATGTATATTTTGTGAGTGTATTGATGCAAATAAAACTTATGTCTATGTATATGTCTATGAAAGAAAATATTCTTTTGACCGGAGTTAGAGACTTTACATACATAATTAGTAATGTTACCTAATTATATAAATCGACTTGAAAAGTGTTTGCCATGAACCAATGGTTATAAGTTATAACCAATACGGGATATTTCGCTTTGATATAGTTCATTTAGATTTAGTAGGGCCCTTAAGTATGGATAGTGCTAGTAATGTTTAAAATACGCACACTACGTGTGATTTAATAAGTATGTTGAAGCTTATCTACTTAAAAATAAGGATAATATTTTAACGGTATTGACTATTTTACATTTAAGGTTTATTAAGATAAAAAATTAGTTTAAGTTTAAGAAAATAATAATATTGTAAACAGCCTTATATACAATTTATAATATTTATGATAACTGTTTTTTTAAATTGTATTTTCATGTCAAGTGAATTAATAGTTAAATATGAAAATTTTAAAAGTTATGCGGTTATGATATGCCAACTAAAGGTATTTTAAAATAAAAACTTAGAGAATCAATACAATTACGCAAAGAATTTGAGGATTGTTTAATAAATTTAAATACAGAGATAGAAAGTTATTTTTTAATTACATTGTTAACTATATTTTATTTTAATGTTATTATGTTACAAGTATGATATAGTATAATAATTTTAATATTTGAAAATAATGTACATTTCATTGATTTTTAACGCCAAGATTTGTTTTGTAGAAAAAAAATTGTAATTCTAAATTTTTTTCTTCATCCCCTATAAAAAAATAAATTCCTTCGTAGGGGGATTTTTACAATAGTTGCCACCATTGATTAGTTGTTATCAAGAAATACTGATGCCCACTTTACGTTTCAGTTTACCTATGTTGCCTATTACCACGCTTAAGAGACTATGTGGTAGTGGATACTCTTACACTGTAACTAGCACAGTGAATTATTATAATCCATTCAATACAGTTTGACTTTTATTGTGTTTTATTCTATTCAATACAAGTTGAATGAACGTAATAATTTTCAAACCACTGATGAGTTGAGATGAATTATTTGGTGATTTTAAAGTGTCATTATAGCAATCTTACGCAAAATTGGCACGTGGGTTGGAATACTAAATTTTTATAATTTCGAGCTCTTATCAGGAAGATGCTTCTGTCCATCTACTGTTTCAGTTTTACGCTATCACCTTTTATGACACCCATGGGAGATAATGTATAAAAGTTGTTGCTCAATACGTTCAAAAGCAGTAAAAACAATATATTAATATTATTAATTACATAACCTCAAAACTTATATTTATAGGCTCATTGGAGTACCATGTGTTGACTATATTCCATCACTCAAATTTGTCTCGTAGGCTCTGTGAAAATCAACTAAGGAAAACATAAAATGTTTTAACTCTATAAAGAACTAAATAATTATTATTACACACAGTTATTAACGATTATCAGCGACACTGATAAAGACTAATCTGTAGATCCAGCGACCGATAGCTTCTTTGTCATCACTTCAACATATATTTTGCGACCGCATTAGTTCATAAATGCAACTCTAATTGGTTTTTTATTATTCTATTCTTTCTTGATCTTTAGATGATTCCTATCGTGGGTCTAAAAAATGGGTGTAATTTAAACTATTAATAAAAATTTACGTAAAAGTCATAACTTGGTAAATTTGTGTTTGAAACTGTGCAATTTATCATTAAAAATATCAATCAATGTTATGTAAAATATAAGGCATATGTATGCCATTTTACATAACATATTTTATAACCCGTGTACAAATTAGTATTTAACGAAAATTGTAGTTGAATAATCATGTAAAATGTACAGCCCGTATACAGGGACATTAGATGGATTTACTACTAGCGCCCGACGAGACAACAATTATCGACACAAATTCCTTGTGCTCGATTTATATAATTGTTACGTAGCACATCGGTTGGATTGGGTTGACAAACAGTAGTGAGCGGTCGGCTTAGTATTGGTTTTACAATCACAGTATTACGGTTACAGCTCGACTCATAGATTTTATATAAACTAATTATGTTATCCACGACAGGATATGGGACAATATTGTACTTATTTTGAAGAATTGTGGCTGCGGTGTCGTCGCGCCGCAAGCGAAACACACCGAAACCTAAATCACGCTATCAAAATTCCGAATCATAAACGGTATATATAGTGTCGGCGGCTCTCTGGGCAGAACACCTTGCCCGGCGGGAGATCTCCCCTTTTCCTTCTACGGCCACAGGTATTTAAAAAAAATGAACAGAAATACTGCCCGCCTATCACAATGCGATACAGGGCAGCGTTTTTGCAATTTAACTTCATTTACAAAAGTAAAAGTAACCACAAAGGGAAATTCGTTGAATTACTGACTGATTCCTTTTGTTATCTGCATGATGAGTATAATATATACTTATATAGTAGAAGATACAGTCCTACCCTGATTTCTTCGTATTTTCTTTTGCTTACCTTCATTCTTAAGAGCCACAAACATTGGTTTAGAAACAACCAACTCGCCTCCCGCTGACCCAGCAAAGGAGAATCTGCAACGCCTCCGCCGCCACAGTCACATTCTGTTTCGACTGTCGACACTAGCCAGCGCTCACGCAGTCTTTCTTTATTCCATTTTGTAAAAAAATACATTTTAATAATGAATCTGTTTATTAAAAAATATACAAAATTTTATAACTATTGGAAATTTTTATATAACTTAATAAACCACAACACCTTCGGTAATTTAATTGGCGTAACTTTAAGTAATCTTTTCCTTTTTTTTAAATTTTACTGTCTACATTGTACATTATTGTATTGTGAACTTTTTATTTCTTAAATAAATTACAAGATACGTAGCAGGAGCTATTGAGTACGCCATGCTGTTTTATTTTATTAACTATGTAATATATTACGAACATTGCTCTGATCCTAAATGGTATTTTAATTATCCCGCCGTAAAGTCAGGATCGTACAACTAAATACTGGAGCTCATCCCTTAAGCTGACCAGTCTCTCATACGTAGTCAATACACAACACATCGTAATATCAAAGAGCTTTTATATGGATTTATATCTGTAGAGTAACAAGCTCCTTTTGCAGATGCCTGCAACAAATTATGTTCTTTTTATATACTACTATGAAAATGTATGGTACCATGTTGGCTACACAAGTAAAATGTTAGAGCCCTACTACAGTGATGACTACAGTGAGAATGGGTTAGTACAACCACGATTGCACATAATACCAGCGTAATATACCATCATAATACGGTTGTGTTCCGTATATTAAAAAACGACAAGAATCGGAGAATCTTTTTACTGGTAACCAGACATTCATGTAAATTCTCAGGTTTGACAACTTATCTGTATTTTAACACTTATGTGAGGGTAGACATGAATTCGTATATTACATTTATTTTAATAGATATATAATATAATAATACATGAGTCTTACAGCTAGGCAAACCCTATTTTGTTCTTGGAGTTTCCAAGAATGATGAATTATGGTTTAAGATGAGTCTTTCACCAGTTTTGAAAAAGGGAAGGCTTTACATTTCCACGAAATGTTTCATAAATCTTATAAATACAAGTTTCATTACTATGTGTACTTTACCACCGACCACGTTAGAAATCAGCACTTCAATTTCAATTATTTTTATGTTCAAATTTTCTATGCAATATTGTAAAATTTGTGAAGAGTGCTTATGTCTGAGACAACACGGCTCATATATTTTTTATTTTATTTAAAACAACTTACAATCACACTATATAGAAAACAATTTATAAAAATATACTAGAACCTTTTCTTATTGTAAAAAGGAGTTGCCGTAATTGTCACTCTAGGAGAGATTCGCCGCAAGCGTTGCAGGACGGAGGAATTCATTCTTGGCATTTACGAAATAATAACATGTCGCCATTTTTATTGCAGACCATTTAATTTTTCTAGTATTTCCTATATATCTATGTTGTATTTTATAAGACACACGGGAAGAAAGGGAAAAGGAAGGGAAATGGACGATAGCAGCAGTCCGTAGTTTCTAAAAGGATAATTAATTTGCAAATCAACTCAGATGTAATTTAACTGCAAATACTATATTTTATTTATTTTTAATATACCATTTTGTAGAACTTCTTTTCTGCAAAGGAGTCCATCCAGGTAGGTGCACATGTGATCGTACTGCTTTTTTCTAGTTTGAAGGCATCTTATCCCTCAGAAGTGATAATGCGCATTTGTGGCCTTATTTGCTTGAATTTAGCTGCAAGAATTCATGACTGCAATAGCCAAGTATCTTAAGCTGAACTGTAAGTTTCTTTGTTATTTCAGTTTAAAGAAAGTCATGTTTATATGAAAAATTTAAAATAATTCAATAAAGATCGGACAGTTTACTATCTTCCTATCTAACTTAGTGCATACATTAGTACTACTAAAAATAAATAATATACACAATGTTACGTAAATTATATAAAATAAAACAATAAATAAAAATTATAAAATAAATCAATTAATAATAAGAATAAATACGATAGTTACGGATGATATATATATATATATATATATATATATATATATATATATAAACTAAAATAATTATATTTATTTATTATTTTAGAATAATATATATAAATTAACAGGATGCAAAGTAGTTCATTACGGAGTAACATTATGGAGTTTATAAACAAAAACTCTCGTAACAAAACGATTTTACGGTAAAAATGAATTACGCCGTAAGGGATAACTCTAACTGAAAACTATCAAATTAATTATAATAATCCCTTTAAAATCGACAAAGACCAAAGGATTTTGATTTGTTTCAAGTCGTTGTTTAGCTTTCTTCTTTCATAAAACAGTGGGATTTTTTTTTCAGTCTCTAGCTGCGAAACGAGAATTAAAATACCATTGACATAATAGTTTATTTGACATGTAATTTTGATTTGATTATTTTTAAGTTCTAAACTTAAAATCTATTTTATTATTTGGATTTGTTTAATTTTTAGATATAAAACTAAAAATCCATAATATAGCGGATAATATTGTTAATGCAGCGATTTTTCATATAATGAGTGTAAAGAAATTGTAAAACGGGTCTCCCTCTTTTATTGAATACGAGACATTCTATCTCAGTCCTCAGATGTAGCAATACATCTGCATTTCGATTCTTATTCAAGGATAGATATAGATGTCTATGAAAACTATGGATCCACTTGCTTTCAGGTGAACTGTGTGCTAATTTGTCACTCTAACTCTGTTAAAAATGGGATATAAATTTGGTGTTAATCTGTATGATCTTTCGATAAGCTGTTCATATAGTTCGAAGAACCGTAAATTAATGGAGAAAAAAGGGACAGCTTACGCAGCTCCCCACCAGATAGAGTGTAAAGACCTGGTAAGAGAGTCGACGGATGCTAATTGCTCAGTACCGTGCTTGGAGGCGTTTTAAGGCGAACCTCTGATCAGCTGTGGAATTATGGCCAGCTGTTATAAATCATGAAAGTAGGCAAGAAGGAAAGTCTTACAGCACAATTAATGATTTCTTAAATTTACGCGAACACTACACATTCAATAAAACTAAATTTACGGATTTTACTTATATTTAATTCCCGACGTTTCGGGTGCTTTACAGCACCCATGGTCACGTGGGGGGGGGGGAACTGAGATGTTTGACGTCCCAATGTCATTATTAGTCCGGCTACTTTTTTTTTCCCTTTCTTGGCCTGCACGGTTTGTGCGTCAGCCATGCAAGAAGGTTAGGAAGTAAGATTTATTTTATTGAATTGGAAATTGGAACGGAATTTGAAAAAGGATCAGGTAAATTTAGTATATGAGTACATAAATGATTATAATTTTATATTGTTATGAAAAATGAAACTGGCTAAAATTCTATATACATCAATATTTACATAAGATAAAAGGACAGAAATTGAAGTAGGAAAAGGAATTTTAATGGACAAAAGCGAGGAAATAAAAGCGGAACGGTCAAGTCGAGGACAAGCAAAAAATATATGGTTAAAATCCCCAACGTCATTGCCACACTCACATATATCGCTAGGTAAAAGTTTAAGTCGTGCCAAATGCAAGGGAATGCATGTATGTCCCAGCCTCATACGTATAAGGGTCGAAGTGATAGCTTTACCAAACGTCAGATTTGAAAACCACGGTTTATGAGGTATATCCACCTGGATCGTGCTATAATATCGACCTATAGTCTGACTTGAAGAACGCCAAATATGTGTCCAAGAATTCAATAACTGGGATTTAGGAAGGAGAGCCAAATCACAACAAAAGTTTTTGTACGGAACTAGATCTCCGTCATTGACTGCAGCTTTGGCAAGGCTATCGGCCTTGGTATTGCCAAAGATACCTGAATGCCCCGGAATCCAAGCAAAGGAAACTGTGTAATTTTTGATGTAACATTGATACAATAAATCACGACATGCAATAATAACTGGATGATTATTTCTGTTATTGCTAAAAGGAAATCTTTCCAAGGCTTGGAGGGCACTTTTAGCATCGGTAAAAATTATTGAGTTTTTTAACTTCATAATTAAAATGTACTCCAGAGACTTCAACAGACCAAAACATTCTCCAGTAAATACTGAAGTCTCTGGAGGCAATTTTATTTTTTGTACAACGCCAAACTGTTGATGGAAAACACCAACTCCCACACACTTCTCGGAACCGGGTTTGGAAGAATCACTAAAAATTAAATGGCAATGTTTCCATCGGCTGTCACTGTCAACTATATTAATAAATTTGACGTTGGCAGAAGTATCTTGTTTACATACACCGAAATCAAACAAAATAGATGGTTTTAAAACTAAGGCATCATAGTTAACACAAAATATAGGAAGAAATTGTGATCTATGTGTTGGAGCTTGAAGAGCTAAGAATTTTTGGAGACTAACAATAAGGCATGGCGACGATTTATGAGCCCAGTACGGATAATCCATACATTCCAACAGAGACCGTAACTTAGAGTAAAGAGGATGATTATAGACTTGGAATGCTCTAAACAGGAACCTGTCACAAAGAAATTGTCATCTGAGATGCAGGGGCGCTTCAGAACATTCAACCTGCAAAGCGTTAATAGGGCTCGAACGCATAGTCCCAGCAATTATTCTCAGAGCCTTAGACTGGATAATGTCTAATTTATGGAGGGCTACTGCATTACAGGGTTCAAGAATAAATGTTCCATAGTCTAAAATACTCCTTATAAGGGCATTATATAGAAGCTTTAGAGAGAAAGGGTGGGCTCCCCACCAAACTCCAGAGAGGCAGCGCAGTATATTTAGAATCTTCTCACATTTGGCACTTATATAGTAGCAATGAGGGATGCCTGTAAGTCTCGAGTCTAAAATTACTCCAAGAAATTTTGCTTCGCTTTTAACGGGAACTCTAATGTTATTATAAAGTACAGACACTGGAGGTGGAATCCTCATACGAGAAAATAAGACTATATTACTTTTAGAAACTGAAAGGCTGAGACAGTTATTGTCAAGCCAAACTTTTAGTAACTTAAGAGAATATGTCATAGTATCAGACATGTTGTGAACAGAATCACCAGAGACATAGAGGAGTAAATCATCTGCATATTGGAGAGTGCTAACTTTACCCTTAAGGGAGGCTTCCAGATCATGAGAATATATATTGTAAATTAAAGGACTTAAAACTGAGCCCTGGGGTATACCTTTCCAGGCAATACGGGATTGGTAAGAGTCTTCTGATATTACTTTAAGCATTCTACCAGAGAGAAGGTTGATTGTAAATCTTATAAAAATTTGTGGGATATCCAAATTAATCATTTTTTGTTTCAGAATTGAAAGGTTGACATTATCATAGGCTGCAGATACATCTAAAAATGCTGCTAACACAGAGTTATTGTGCGAAAATGCCAATCTTAAGTCTGTCATAAAAATGCTGAGACTATCCATTGTACTCCTACCTTTTCTAAATCCAAACTGGTTTGGAGATAGTAACCCCTTACTCTCAATAAACCATTCTAACCTATTTTTAACTAAATGTTCAGAAATTTTGGAAATAACTGAAGCTAATGCAATTGGTCTGTAAGATGATGGATCATTAATCGGTTTGTCTGGCTTATGTATTGGGATAATTTCATGAATTTTCCATGATGGAGGAATATTACCTGTTGTTAAAATTGAATTAATTAAACTAAGAAAATAAGAAAGTCAGGAGTCGTTCAGGTTTTGAAGAAAGGAATATGGGATTCCATCACAACCTGGGGCTGAGTCCCTAAGTTTTGAAAGAACCCCTTTGAGTTCTGAAAGGCTAAAGAAAATGAATGAATCGCTACTATCATGCTGGGAGAGGAGAGAAGACTGTAGGTCAGAAGAAATATTATCTATAGATGGGACAAATGGTGGGGCTAATTTGTCAAGAAACAAATCAACTGTACTACTATCCATAAAAGGAAACCTTGGAGGCTGAAAAGCGGATCTGAATCTACGAATATTTTGCCAAACTTCAGATGGAGAAATGTGTGGTGAAATTGAGGCACAAAAAGATTTCCAGCCATTAAATCTTTTTTGTTTTAATAATTTACGTGTTTTAGTTATAAGGTTACAAAGAATATTAAAATTTTGTGTTGTAGAATTTTTCCTGTAATTTTTTTCAGCTATCTTTCTCTCAGCTATCGCAGCAGAACACTCACTGTCCCACCATGGAGGTGATGGAATATACCCATTGCCACTATTATTTTTAATAGGAAAAACTTCCTCAGCAGCCTGTAGTAGGGCCCGTGTAAAAGCTTCAGCACAAAGATGATTATTGTTGTCATTTAGTGAAGGTATAGTTGATAAATTTTGTTGAACTTTATCTCTATATAATAACCAGTTGGCATCGTTAAGTTTATATTTTAGCCGGGGAGGAGCCTTATACATCTTTTCGCCAATTTTTTGAGGAAATGATATAATTAACGGAAAGTGATCGCTTCCATATGACGACGATAGAGGCCACCAGTTTAATGTAGGAGCTAGAGAGGGACTACACAGGGTAAGGTCTGGTGCACTAATACCCTCATGGGGCCGAGTCCTTCTAGTAGGACAACCATAGTTTAGAAGGCATAAATTATTATCATCTAAGATGTCTAACATTCTAGCCCCATAATGGTCAGACTTAGAACTTCCCCACATAGAATGTTGTGCATTGAAGTCTCCCATGACCAATATAGGGCGTGGGAGGGAAGATAGAATGCTACGAATATCGTCAAAGACTTCAGTGGAAGGGTGAGGTATATACATATTTACAAAACAAATATTATTTACACTAACAGCAATAATTGAAAATTTATTACTGTGATTAGGTATGGGTATGTGGACAAAGGGCACACCGCCCTTCAGAATTAGTGCAACTCCTCCATACCCATCTGTTCTGTCTTCTCTAAGACAGATATGTCCTGGAATTCTAAAGTTGAATCCGGGACGAAGCCAAGTCTCTTGAAGAGAGACTGCAAATGGTTTGTAACTATTCAATAAGAAAATTAGGTCACTTTTTTTGCTATTAATAATCCGGCAATTCCATTGAATCACCAGAGACTGGTTTCGTGGATGGTCCTGACTGTCCATGAGTTAAAAAACTTTTTGAAGAAGCAGCATCGTTGGACGGTATTTTAATTAGGTTATATTGTGAAAGGTACTGAATTATAGAAATGATGAGATCCTTTGTTATTATTTCTGATAGGTCTTTGTAATTTTTGAGACAACCTGTAGAAGAGGAAGGAATGTTGCTGTAATCTTGGATAAGCTCTGCATGCGCTTTTTGATCATATCCCTTACTAGTATTTCTGGGGCGAGCTTTGGGTTTCGAGAATACTGTTTTCCTATATGACTGTGTGTGACTCTTAGAAGGGCTTGTTGAATTATAGGGGCTGGAATAAGTAATAGTTCGACCAGAAGGGGCCAATGAAGCAGAAACAGTAACGTCAGCATAAGATTTCGAAACTGGTGGGTGGATTTTACTGGCTTCTGAATAAGATATAGAGTTTCTAGCCATTGTTTCTTTTATAGCTTTTTGCCTAGCGTACTCTGGACACTTTTTGTCTGTGGCGAAATGGGAACCAGAACATAAGATACACACATCATCATCTCTTTCAGTCTCGCAGCTTATACCTGAATGGTTGTCTCCACATTTGTAACACCTTGGAGAGCCTCTGCATTGCATTTTGGTGTGACCAAAACGACAGCAATTAAAGCATTGCAGCGTGGGGTAAATATAAAGCTCTACAGATAGGGAGTTGAAACATATAAAGACCCTAGGAGGTAGCACCTTCCCATCAAAGGTTAAAACTACAGTCTCAGTTGGAATGAACCTGGGCGTTTCGCCGTCATATACCTTTCTGTTTAATCTCCGAACTTTCAAAATACTTCCACAGTTCTGCGGAAGGTCTATATTTTCCATTATATTTTTCTCATCCCAATCACATGGAACACCTCTCACTATTCCCATGCGGGTGATAGTGAAGGCTGGAATAAATGCTTTGTATTTATTAACATCAAGAGATTTGTGATTTAGAAATGTGTTAGCATCCTGAAATGTTTCAAATTGTAAATACAATCTGTTTCTTCCAATTTTTTTGATGCTTCCCTCTACAATGCTTTTTATTAAATTTTTTTAAGGAATAATCCAAATTGTACTGGGTGAATAGATCCAGTTTGATTTGGTTGTAAGATTTTTTGGACATGGACAACATAAGGCGCAGGATCTGACGCCTGGTAAAGCAACCTAGCAGCGCGGGGGTTACTTGTAATATTGTTAGAGTGAGTGTCATCATTATGGTGAATTTCAGTGTTTTTATCATCAGAATCAAGCAATTTAGTAATAACATTATCCTTTAAATCGTTAGGGGAAAGTTGGCAATCTGATAGACCCGTTTGTCTGTGATTCCTTCTCTTCTTTTGGTTTCTAGCTGAAATTCTCTTTCTTTTCACCGATTTCGTGTTTTCCGAACAGTCTGTATCTATAATTGAACCTTCCGTTTCCATTCCCGACGCATCGATTGTGACTACATGAGACACTTGGAGGGATGTCCCTCCAGGGTCTTCGGGCTCCAACATGGACGCCAAGAGAAAAATCCTATTTACATATGATACAATGAAATGACTTACCAGATGAAGAAATCAAGCTAAAACTATAAATAATCAACAATAACTACTAATATATATATACTTTACAACTTAACTGATCCTGTAATATCAATTTAATTTAATTTTCAAAAGTTTAGCCAAAAAAGGACGCCCGCCTACTTCAGAACTTCCCGCGCTTCCCCCATCCGGCTACTTTCAGTTTTTGAATAATAATTTTCGGTCCGATTTACGCAAAACAAACTTACAGTATCTTGAAGTATTGCAGTGGTATGCTTAGGTTTGTGTTTAATTTTGTTATATGTATATAGGATCCCAAGCAGATGGCAGCACCCAACCATCTTCTCTATTGAAATTAGGGATGTTTTTCAATTTCAATAGCCTCACGTATCATCCTTCGAATCGGTGTTCTTTTGCGAGGATTTGTGGTTTTTCCACATCATTTTCCACATCCTAATTTCAATAGAGTCAAACCGAGTGGGCTCTTTCAATCTTGTCAAATATCAACAACAAATGGGTTGAGACTCGCCGATCGTAGTTTTTGCCGACGGGAAAAAAAGAGGTTACTGCTTGTTCTATAAAATTTGAGGTCACATTTTTTTAAGATTGTCCACCGGTTCTGTGAGCGTATATCAGCCCTTCTGCATTTGTAGCACAATCATGCTCAGAACCACTTTGTTGCGATTGTACTGTCTTAAATTGTACTGGATGCTAGTTACACAGTCAATTTAAATATAAAATATTTTTATAAAATCATGAATTCAACTATACTAGTTGATTAAAACTACTTTTACGGATTTTATCGCGTTTATTTTTACTTTTAATTACCACCTGCTTGGGATCCTATAATCAATAAAATTAAAACTAAACCCAAGCATACCACTGCAAGACCTCAGGATATAGTCAGTTCATTTTGCATAGATCGGACCATAAACAATAATTAAAAAAGCTGAAGGTACTCCGGGTTTAACAATGACATTGGGACGTCAGTCATCTCAGTCCCCCGTGACCATGGGTGCTGGAAAGCGCCCGAAACGTCGGGAATTAAAAGTAACAAGTAATTAAAAGTAAAAATAAACGCGATAGTTATAAGTAGTTTTAATCATGTGTAGTGTTCGCGTAAATATAATAAATCATTCTGTACTAGTTGAATTCTTAAAGCGGAGTGGCTTGATATTCAATATACTAGTATAGTTAATTAAAATACTACTAGAATTTATTCAAAATGGTGCAAACGAGTTGTTGCATGTTACTTAAAATTCAGCGTGTGCCTTAACAAAACTTAGCTTCTAATAACACTAAATTCAGTTTGTTATATGCTACATTTCAAGTTTTTAAATAAAATTTTTGTTTATAAGACGTACTTTTAATCTACTGACGTCTCGGAAAAAAATTCTGAGCTGAATACACAACAATAACGTAGTAATCATAGCCCTTATTAAGCATATTAAGGATAATAAATTAATTAGACGTGTGACCCTTTATATGAAAATATATGCTGGAACTTATAAAATTTTCCTTTTAAAATATCTTTGAAAGACATTAACAATGTTCTCGACTCAGTCTCTTGTCTCATTACGTTGGCATAGATGAGCGTAAAATGAGGGCATGTTTCCACAAATGAACTCGGTACTATACAGTATTTGCATGAAGGAGGAGGAGATTAATATAGGTACATATAAAACTATCACTCAGTTTGTTAATTCTTTTGTCTATATATATGAATGAAATTGAAATGTCTGACCGTAATATCGAAACAATAGCCTTATATTAATGAGAGGGGTTAATTTCCACGCTATTAAAACATGAATATCCATTTTTAAAATTTTAGTCTCTCTGTATATATTCCTGCGGGGGCTAATTTTTAAGAAAGCTGAACCGATTGTAATGAAATTGATTGATAATAATGATAGGAATGATCTAGATTGTATTTTGTCCGCAAAACTCGGAAATTAAAAATAATCACTAAAATAAATTTAATAAAGAGAGAGTAAATTTTCTTACCCTTATTGTAAATACTGCCACATTAATAAATTTGGCAAAGCAAGGGCGGATCACCACATTTAAAATTAAACGCTACTATTTTATTTTATTACAAAGAGGGGCGAAGAGTTATACCTATTAACCATTGGAAAGTAGGATAGTATTGAGTGTAATGTGTAGAGGAGAGTGGAAGATGTCATAAAGTAAACATTTCGTTATACGAGTTAGTAACACTAACAGTCACTACTTGAGATTCACACACAAGCTCGCCCGAGTCCCATGCGCAAAGTTAACGGCAACTGGCTTAATTTCTTTAACTGTAGAACTATTTTACACATAATTATTTCCGGTTTGCCAAATCGAAGTTCTAAAGTGTCAATTATTAAATCCGGTGTAGTTCCACCAATCAAGAGTTAAGTCACCGCTTCTTTAGCATCGCCACGAAGACACTTCCGCAGCCGCCATACATTTTCTGTGTCACTATATTTGCATAATTGGGTTGACTCTTGGTACGCTTCTTTAAACTGCAACCACTCCATTGGATCTCCAAAAAACAAGGGCAGGTCTTAAGACGTTGCTAATCTTGTTAAGAGCTCCTGGTTCTGTTTTTTTATAGGATGAGGCAGCCACTGCCTCATTTAAGGTTTTCTAAGTCGATTGTTTCCCGAGAGCAATCTTCCCGGTTCTCCTCAAGCTGGTCTCCTGGTGCATTCAGCCAATTTTCAACTTTGCTAGTTGAAGATTCTACAGCCGTCTTGTGGGAGGAACGTGATCGAGATTCCAATTCTGCCACTTCAGCTGCAAGCTGTTTGTTTAGCAGCTTCGATTGAATATTTGCCTTGATCTTGGCAGTTTCTGCCTGAGCACTTTTGACCTTGGCTTCTGCTTCAGCTTCCGCTGCTTGTATTTCCACGAGAGCCATAGATTTAGCGGTTTCGTATTCCAACTTTTGAATTTTTGAAATTATAAAAAAATTCTTGCGTGTATGCGTGCGTGTTTGTAACGGACTGTATGATCGGAAAGTGGCTTTGTGGCAACTTAAAATCATTCGATTTTCTGTACATTTGAACCGAATCCTCACGTTAGATCCTAAAAATTCATAAATATTCGCGTCTGGGTTGTAAGCAAAACTACCAAAAATGCATAATTTGGAAAATAAAATATTGATTCAAACGAAAAAAAAACTATGTTTTGACGTGAATGAGCTGTCGACTGTTTTGATGTGCTTTCAATCAATGTAATACACACATTTTTCAGACTCATTAATGTCAAGAGCACTGATATGAAATCTCATGACAAATTATGTCGTGCCGTACAGTGACGGCGTAAGAAAACTCACCAACTCATTTAGTCTCTTGGTTACATAAAAGGTGACTAAAGACAATATCAGAAATGACAGAATGAATATTATGGCTTTCGATTAATGCCGGTATAACCATTTCACTTACCCCAGACATAAAAATACGCCGACTGTGCACGAATCACTGGGTAAAAGGTGCCAGACGTTTGATCAGTGAGATCGTCAATTTACCTGTCAATCATGACGATAAAGGAAAATCCTCTTTACAGTGATAAAGTTCCATGTCCAGCAGTGAACTTTACGGGCTGGTGAAGAAGAATGAAGAAGGATTTGTGGTCTATCAAATCTGATGTAGTGACGTAGTGACATACCATCTTAGTTCTCTGGGGTAGCAACTCATCTGCAATTTTGATACTTGATCGTGGGTAAATGCAGATGTTTATGGGGCACAAAATCCACTTACCATATAGTGGACTGTGTGCTCGTTTTACACGCTTATACCATAAAATGTCCGTTTCCGGCCGTATATAAAGGAGTAGCCTATGTTTTTGCAGCCCTTTAATTCAAGTCAGCCGTGCGTGTCAGAAAATTTCAAACCAATGAGATTTTAAAGCTAGGTTCTAACTGAAATTCGACACCCTTTTTAGTATTCCGTAGTTACACAAATGAGCACACAGTCCACCTGATGTTAAGTTAATGATGTGGCCATAGAGATCCACGTTTATTCACGACAATCACCATATTATGTAACATAGCAGCATTATTATTTTCGCAAAATTAATCATCGCAATCAATCATCAAAATCAATCACAAAATCTGGATTTAATAGGTGGCGCTGCGGTGGACTTGTTTAACATTGTAATTAGTCTAGAATGAATTCAGATTGAAACTTATCGCGCCACCTTCTGGAAAGGTCAATGCAACATCTTTCTGGCCAGCTGAAAGACTACATGATATCAACAGTAGCCAGTTATTTATATAATAACTACCTCGTGCGTTTAGCGGAGGTAAGTGCGATTGCTATTCATAAGGTCCTAGGTTTGAATCCCTTGTCAGGCCAATATCAGCTATAGATTTTTTTAATATTATTTATTTAATTGTTATTATACACCTTATCGCATGGAATATAAAAGGCAGATTGGTTTTTGGTCAGAAATACACAGAAATCGCCCAGAGTCAAAAAGATTGCGGTATTACCCCGTGCCTCGGAAAGGTAGTAAAGGCGTTGTTTCTAAGCCAGATCGCTCCCCGGTCCAGTCCATTAGACTATAAAGGTGAAAAAACAGTAAGTGCAATGTCCTGCGCATTGAAACCGACTGTCGTGGCCAAAACTCGTTATGGAAGGCATGATTATAATATGGCAAACAAGAATGTTTAATACTTGTTACATCAATGAAATCCGTATCCTTGTTTTCAATATAAATTCGTTAGTTTTAAAGCGTGTTTTTTCTTAAGTTTATTGTTGTACTTTTATTTCGATATAAAAGTTTCATAGATTAATTTAAAAGGAATATTTTTAGACTTTTATTAGATTCTATGAACTAAACGAGAATTTTAACGTCCTTAGGTGACTTTTAATCACTTTGCATCCGGTACAAATAACAGAAATAATTTTCTGTAGCTTATTACGTGTTTTCAGTAATTCTACAAATTTAACTGATATTATAATAAATTACAGGGAAATATTATTACGCGTTACCGTATTACTCAATGGACCTGGCGACGTACAGTGGACGAACTCTGCGACACGACGAGAATATTGCAGAATTAAAAGGAGAGTTGAAAAATGTAAGATGGCACGTTCCGGGGTTGAGTGAAGTCCGAAGAGAGGGAGAAGACACGCTAATCCGGCCACCAGTCCGAATCAGGCCACCTACTCTACTAACATGAGGGAAATGTTCTTTTTTAGGTTGGAGTGAGCTTCCTCGTCAACAGAGTTCTCTGTGACAACATTTTAGAAATCTCAAGTGTGTCGATGACGGTAGCGTATCTTGTTTTAAATCTAACTGAAAACTATACTGTTAAGATTGTACAACTTTACGCACCAACTTCGACACACTCAAACGATGAAGTTGAAGCTATGTATGAATATATAGAGAGGGCTTTACACATAACCAATAAAGCCCAAATAGTAACGGACAATGTTCACGCCGAAAGATTTTAGAAGTGCCGTAAAATCATAGAGGATGATTTTACGGCACTCTATCACCCTTTTTCGAATGGTCCTGCGGAAAACGCGGTAAGGACATTAAAACGAGTAGTAAAAAAGGCGTTGCAAGATAATCAAAATATAAATAGGGTGTTGTGGGGCATTTTTAATTTATTATAGAAATGTCGAACACGCAACAACGGGTGAGTCCCCAGTAATGCTTTTTAGTTTTTAGTTTTTGAACTTTTGTAGAGGTCGAATTTATATACATCGCAAGAATAAAAAACTGACTCGGTAGAGTCGAGTAACTCGTACTACTAGCTTGTCTGTTCCTAGCAGTTACAGAATTAATATTACTTATTTTTGTATAACTAATTTTATTTTTGTGTACACACATTACATTTTCATAAATGTATTAAGAGGCCAAAGTTAAAACATTAATTTATTTAAATTTTTGTTTAAAGGACTCATATGGTTTTAAATCATAGATTGCTCTAATGGCTCTCTTATGTAAAACAAATATAATTTCAGAGTCAGTCGCGTGTCCCCATAGCAAAATACCTTACGACATTATGTTATGGATATAGCTAAAGTGAACTAGTCTAGCTCTTACAACCTGGGAAAACTTAAAATAATTTTACAGCATATATTGTAGAACTAAGTCTGCTTACTAGTTTTGATATATGGGGGCCGCATTGAAGCTTTGCGTCTAGTGTAACTCCAAGAAATATGGTGGTATCAACAAGATTCATCTCTTCCCTTCAAAATTATTAGTACTAACATGTATGGTATTTGAAGTTATGAATTTCATACATTTAGCATTAGTGACATTTAAAATCAAATTATTACATTAAACCCATTTTCTAATTTAGATATAGCATTGTTTACTTTGTCATAATTTAGTAATTGTCGTTTCCACTTCCACGACCATCACTTCTTACACCGTAGTGTTGGAGTTTATTGGTTAATGTTTCATGGTGAACACAATGGAATGATATGTGATAGAATACCCAAAGCATCCTTGAAATCTCTCATACATTCAAGATATATTTAATCAGTTCAACACCAGCATCAGTTATCAAGCGACCCCTTGTATGCGCTAAGACGCAGCGCATAAAGGTTATGATGTCACGGGCATGCCGTATTGCTACAAAAAACCCGTTTGCCATAAGCCTAGGACATATCGGTTAGCGAGTCCAAGTTTACATCGGTCTCGAACACTATGATGCAGTCTTCACGCCACTGTAATAATCCTTTTCAAGCCTAATTTCTAATAATATAAAGTTTTTACGTATTTACATAATTGCATTATTTCTTTATCGACTTTACTATTTAAGTCTTTAACGTAAGGGACTTAGATCCAAAACTCTGTTATTATAATGCTTAAGCATTATAGAGACCTTCTATATTAAAAATGCTTTTGTACTATAGACCTCACTGTAATATTTTTTTAATACATGGGAATTAAATTCACAACTCTACTATTATAAAGCTTACGCGTCATAGAGACCTTTTATAATAATGTTTTTGCATGATAAACTTAAGTATCATAAGTCCCTAACATAGAACTTAAACATTGTTCTATATTACTATTACAGTAGTTAGCCATCTCAACAGTCCATATATATGTACCCATGGGTATGCGTCTCCGGAAATTCCTATATAAAAAAAATCCCTACATGAAAAACTTCCATCTATACATGAACACCCTCAATAACTTTTTTAATCGCTTTTTAAATTATATTATAAATGTTATTTGTCTTTATTATTATAACATGTTGACTTGTATTTCAATTTTTTTAATTTAAATGAAATATAATGTTAAATAAAAATATACGTTTTAATAAATTTAATAATTATTAAAGACAATGTTAGTCCTTTACTTTATTGCAATACTTAATTTCTGAAATTAATGTATTATAACCTTATGCTTATTAATCTATTTTTAATTGTTTAAATTATAAACTTTATGATAATATTAGACGACTTTATATAGAAATTGGTTACTAACTATTATAAAAAAATAATAAACCGTCACAAAAGGTTTGAAATTATGAAACGATTTTCATTTTTATCAAATTATAATTAATTTACTAATTCCTTGATTGCAGTTTAAAGTACTTATTTAAAATATTGTTTCCTGACATTTATTTGTTTTTAGAAACATCGTAAACGTTTACACATGATTGTGTGGGTACTTATATTAATAAATATTGAAGCTATTTATGTAAGTACCTACGCAACCTATCTCTTTGGCGTAAGTGTAAAAATGTTTGGCACAATACCAAAATTTTAAGCACTGGTATTGCACCTACAACTTGATTGCGCAGCCCAACATTGTGTGGGGGCGCTGTCGTCGTGCCACAAGCGAAACACACCGAAGCCTAAATCCTGCTATCAAATTTCCGAATCATAAACAGTATATATAGAACATCTCCGAACTATCACACGGAGTGTGGGCCGCTTCCCGGGCAGAACACCTTGCCCGGCCGGAGATCTCCCCTTTTCCTTCCACGGCCGCAGTGGTGAACACCCGACGTGATCTGAACACGCAACCATTACTTTCGGAAATTACAACTTCATCAAGCCTTTATCATTATCCTCAAGAACCCCTACCATTCACTACTGAGAATCGCTTTCTGCAGTCTTCAGTTCCTGCGAACCAGTTCAACTTGTCTTCATCTCGACTCAACGCAGATTTATAAGGCAGACTCCTGGCACTTGCTCCGGCACATCGTTTTTACCGGCATCACTTGCCAGCGCGTAGTACGGCATGCATTACACATCGGCATATCATTCGCACCGGTGTCACTTGCCCTTACGCACACAGCATGCATTACCCACCGGCATTAAGGACGCACCGGCAATCGGACTACATTGTCGACCTCCGGTCTGAGCAGGGGTGATGTGGCGGCGCTGTCGTCGCGCCACAAGCGAAACATACCGAAGCCTAAATCGCGCTATCAAATTTCCAAATCATAAACAGTATAATATATACAAGTATAACAGCTCGGAACTATCACACGGAGCGTTGGTCGCTCCCCGGGCACAACACCTTGCCCGGTGGGAGATCTCCCCTTTTCCTTCTACGGCCACAATTGCTTTCAAAATTCTACAAAACACTAAAATGAATGAAAAAAAATCCTAATGTTGACCTCCCAGATTTAGAATAACAACAACCTCACAATATTATAAAAAAGAAGTTTACAAATTATTGTAGAAAATACGACCAATAACAATTATTCACTAACTATATTTGATTAGGGTATGTGTAAACAAAAAGTTTTACATCTTTTTGTATATGGATAGCCATATTCTTTAGAAAAATTTAAAGGTCTTTTAGAAAAATTATATTCGTATGAATTTGGATATCTATCTATAGCTAGATTCATACGAAATAGTATAAGCCATAATATAGCATTGGGCTTTACCTGTCAGCTAGCTTTAAATATTGATTTTAAGTTGGAAGAAAAAGCGCTACCAAACTGCTTTTTCCACTTGCGCTGGCGAAATAGTAAGTCATACGTAAATACAATATTCTACAAAAATATTGATCTATATTCCATCTACAAAGAGACCTCGATACCTTATGATTATGTGTATGCATGTTTATTTCATGTATATAAGCCGTAATTGGTAAGGCAGAAAATTAAAAAGTTATTTATGAGCGTTATTATTACGCATGGCATATCAATCCTTAGGAACAGAAATTACTTTATCATGTTATTTGGACACATGATTAAGAATATAATGAAAAATTTAAATAATTCTACAGTCTGCTTGGCGCGCGAACGTTTACCTTAATTACCAAATGAAAATCGAGAGAAACCAGCAATAAAGCTATATAAATATTTATTTATTTTGTTATCATTAAATTTCAGCTTTTTTAATTTGACATGATTCATAATTAACATTATGGTTCAATAGATCAGAATATTTTATGCTCGTCACAATCAAGGGATTCAGCTCTAGTATAACGCTGTGAAAGTAGCATTATTACTTACAACATAGAAATATCTAAGTGGGGGCCTATATTTTTATAATTTTCCCTATAAAAAATTAATTGTATTTCTAAATGAAGCATTTGGAAAAAAATGTTATAAGTGTTTTTGTTTGTGTCTTTGACGTTTTAAAAAAAATGGAATATACTTTTAAGTGATTTATGTAACCAAACTAAAGCTACGCATCGTATTTCGAATTTTATTTTACTCTTAAAATTTCATTGATTATTTTTTCAAGCTAATGGTATGTGTATGTTGAATCTATCCTCAGTTAATAGTCATTAAGCATATGTGTTATCATTCATAAAAGATATATATATATATATATATATATATATATATATATATATATATATATATATCGCTTCCAATGAAAAAGCCAAAGCATTATGCTACTGCTTCACGCTATTTTTTGTAAGGGCGTGAAACTTCCCTGGTCGAACCTACCCATATGTACGCATTAGAGAAATAAAGCTGCAGCGTACCTTCACCGAATAATACGATTTACTAAAAAAAGCCGACGTAAGAAAATCATTTGACACATTTGATCGTCAATCTATCCACCACATATCCATTTTGGACCCAATCAGGCTGATGAAGAAGGAGGAATTACTTATAACCTTGGTTTACAAATAAATTTTTTAATTCTATTTATTCAAAATATAATATGCAACAAAGAAATTCTAACACACAAAAATGAAAGAAACCCTCAGTGTGAAAAAACAAATATATAAAAACACTTTTTGTGGAATTATCGTATAATACTTCGTAGACGAAATATGTTAAAACAGATTTTCCTTTAGGTGTGAATGAATGAAAAATAGGTGTGAAAATCCTTTGAGTAGTCACGTATCTGGCAGTAATTGTAGCTTGTTATTATAAATCTGTCTCTTTTCCTGGTATACCGTTCGTACCGAGGGTCTTAAGAAGGGATAAATGGGGCCTGCATCCAAATCGGTTATTTTTTAGTTGTACATGCTCCGCTAATATGTTATTAAGCAGACTGTCCAGTTCTTTAGACACAATAGTGCCCAAGGTTATTGTCCTATAATTTGAAACATCAGAGGCATCCCCAGTCTTATTTTTAATAATAGGCACTTTAAAATTTTAGAAACTAAGTCGGTAAGTAACTATGGCTTACACACAAACTATAAAACATAGCAAGTACTCGAGGTAAGTGAACATCAACATATTTTAAGTGTTAAATGCTCAAACCATCGTAACCGGGTGATTTCCCTCTTACCATCCGTTGAACAGTGTATCTAATGATCTTAACTGAGAATCCAATCTGGGTACCACCCAGATATGGCTCCGGCCGAGCAAATCTCACCTGCTCGATACTAACAACTGGTTCGGCCGATAGTCCATATTTGCGCTACAGTGTGATCCAACCACACTGTAGCGCAAATATGGACAGATGACAATACAGCAACTTGCTCGAAGGTGCCCGCGGGGAAAGGTGGGCGCCTCATAGTTTGCCATGCGGGATCAGCCGGAGTAGTATTTGTACAAAATTGTTTATTAGCCTTCCAATCAAAGAGCACAAGAGATTACCATGAGGAAATGGATGTAGAAAAATTCAAAGAGTGGTTTATAGCCCTTTTACGAAATATTTCTGCGAATAGCAGCATAATAATGGACAACGCCCCGTACCATTCTGTCCAAATCGACAAAGCCCCAACCCAAGCGAATAAGAAAGCAGATTTAAAAGCATGGCAGCAACACAAAGGTGTGGAAGCGGACATGAAGTTATTGAAAGCAGAGCTAATACAATTAGTAAAGCAAAATAAACCACGTAAACCTTTATATGTTATTGATAAATTAGCAGAAGAGCACGGGCATAAATTTGTAAGATTACCACCATACCCTGCCAATATAATGCGATTGAATTGATTTGGGCCCAAATCAAAGGCTAGTTCCTATATGAAAAGTGAAAACATATTAACTTTACTTAACACACACACAAAATGAAAATATATTATGCTTTTTTTACAGGATACGTAGCACGACATAACACCAAGCCACCTTTCATGACGAAGAAGATGGAAGGTTTGCTCAAGGAAGCATGTACCCATGTCACAAAGGATGATTGGGCAAAAGTGGTAGAAAAAACAAAAAACATGATTATGGATGACTTTAAAAGAGTCATTAATTTTGATGGCATTATTGAAAATCAAACAATAATTAATCTTAACAACGACAGCTCAACTAGTAGTAGTGAAAGTGATTGAATACATTTATTTTCAATCTAGTTTCAATCTTAATTTTTTATGACTTTTCCTCTAGAAATAAGCAGTTACAACAAATACGAAGAAAACGATAAATCTTTTGTTTTAAATTATACGTTTCGTTCTTAGTTTCGTTACGAATGATTAACAACTCTAAATAATCGATATCGATTTTTTTAAGAATCGATTATTGTGCGTTCTCATTTTTTGGTTGGAATGCTTGGTGCAATAAATCTGACAGCTGTCAAAAGGTATTTCTTAGATTTGGTTGACTATAATAATAAAAAATTGCGGTTGCTAACCCACCTGCACTGCGTTGCACTATGATAAAATAACCTATATATAGCCTTTATATAGCAGTGAACTTTTGAAAGGCTTTAACCCAGATATTACTGTAACTTTTTTTGTTTCAGAATTAACTGATTTTAATATGTTACCAAAACGTAGTAGTATTCATGAAAAAATATTTAAAAAAATATTCGTGGTCCGGAAAAGCCGGAAAACGAGTGGCGTTATAACGCCCGGTAGTAAGATCGGCTACTTTAAGTAACAAGCTTACAATGGTTTATTTGCCAATAATCTAAAATTTGGTATGATAGGAAATAAAACATATTTTTGGGTGTAAATACAGCTGATGTAAATACAGTCGATGGATGCAGGTGGCACAAGACCGTGCTTTGTGGCATTACTTGGGGGAGGCCTATGTTCAGCAGTGGACTTGTGAAGGGCTGTAGTGATGATGATGATGATGAAATACAGCTGACATTTACGACAAATGAAATTGTTTTTTTTTTTACAAATAGTGCTGCGACTTTGAGATTCTTCATAATATTCAATTAGATGATCAATGCGATCGTATCGCGAGGTTTCTCTATAGTTGCTGGGCGTACGACAAGGTCCCCGTTTTTCAATTCTTTTATACGTCTCCAATAAACCTCTGGCAACTACTTTACGAAAAGTTAAGTGGTCGTATTCGCCACCATCACTTTTGTACAACTGCCAGGCATTGTGGGTAGCCATATTCAAGCTATGACAAAATAACGAACAATACTACTTTTTCCCCCGGATCGAAGTTCTGTATAAGCCAGTATTTTGGTCAGTTCTATCGACTATACCCATATTTTCGTTGTATGATTTTATGATAGCAGGTTGATTAATAAACACATATCTTTTCAATTGTTGAGAAAATCGCTTGGCTTTGTGAATCGGCTCAATTGTTTCCGCATTAGAGGCGACACTTACGACACTATTGTGATTCCATTTGCAGACTAAGATCTGCTTGGGTTGACTAGACTTATAGACGAATGTGTCCCTTTCTGTTTTTTTTGAAAACTTTGTTTTCACGTAGTGGGAATCTAGAGGTACGATTCTCACGAATAGTTCCTGTAGCTTTCAATCCTCTATTACTCAATTCGTGAAAAAGAGGGATAGAAGAAAAAAGTTATCAAAAAATAAATGAAATTGAGTGTATGGGTAGCACGATTGTAAAACATCAGCAAAGCTCAAAATTACACCTGCCCCTAATCCAATTTGTTTATGGTATGCTGGGATATTTGAAGAATGTCCCTGGTATGGGTCAAACCAAAAAACATACCCCAACCTAGTTGCATCTACCCACAGTTTATACCCCCATCGGATTGGTTTCCCGCGTATAAATTGTTTGCAACTATGGCCTCCATAGTATGGTACCATAGCTTTGTTAATACTATAGTTTTGTTCAAAAGGTGCCATGTCTGAGAAAATTTTATTTAGTAAATAAAACAAAGCCCTAAGTTTCGCAAATTTATCACTATCTGTACGGATGACATTGTTTTCACAGCAATGTAAGTGTTTTATTATCATTGTGAAACGATGCCTAGACATGGCATTATAAACAACATCAAAGTGAGTATCAGAAGATTTCTCCCAATACATGTACCTGCGTAGTACCACGACATGTGTTGGGTTGTTGTGTTTGGTTTTGCTTTCACTAAGAGTGACTTTCCTCGATGAACACCTGTTGGGTTTTGCTTTCACTAAGAGTGATGTTCCTCGATTAACAGCTTATAGATGGAGTGGAGCAAAAAGTAGAAGATATCTGTTGATCCAAATCTTCTGGCAAGTATTCATTGGCATTGCGTATTCTTTTTGCTAACACAGACACGGATAAATCATTTTCAGAATCGTCACTATCTGAAAACGAATCATCATAAGTTATGTCTGCTGGAGCTCTTACCTGGTAACCTGAAAAATAATAAATACATTAGACAATTGATTGTGAGTTCAGTGACAGAAATGAATTTCGTAATATGCTCAAAAGAAATAACCAAACCTGGGAGATTATGTAATGTCACAAATTCTTCATCACCAGAATATTCGTCCGTTATTTCGTTATTTGGATCTTCCGGTGGAAAATGGTAATTTCACTGGGCAGATTGTCATCAGAATCTATATTGTGTAATGCATCAACTATGTCGTTGAGATTCAAAGGTTGTTTCGTCTGTGATCTAAAACATAATAGTAATAATAAATAGAGGTCAATTTTACTACCGGGCGTAATAACGCCATAAGTTTTTACATAAGATAATTTTCATGAAAAACCGTGTAATTCAAGTTTATTTTATGTAACATTTATATTAAAATAATAGTTCTTTACGAGATTTTACGTTGTAGTGTTTAAAACTTTATAAGTATATTAAAAAAAACTTACCTTTTTGAAGCCATGTCGCAAAGCAATCTCACTGTTAATTTAAAACGCGTTTCAACTTCAAAATAATGGACGCACTGTGACAAATAATAGGTGCACATTAAAGACGGACCGTCTCTGATGACGGTGATGTGAAACGATCTTTGTTTATACAACATTGAACATTTAAATTTGGCGGGTACATTTATCATTCAATTAGTGGCGTTATAAAGGACGGTAGTAATAAGTCGGTTAATGATAAATTGCAGATGCGTTGTCAACCCTAAAGACGAAAATATAATGCCTTTTTAATGATGAAAAGCCCATGTTTTTTTCTTAACAATAATTATTCTTAGCATAGCACAGCATTGTGCTACTATATTCACTGGTATTCTACGAGAAAATCTCGGCCGACAAAGGAGCTTTCAGACCGGGTTCCAGTCGGCCCATTCGTAATACAGACATATTACATTTCTACAGTGTGGCTCAACCACGTATTTATAACTATAAACATATTAAAAAGTTCGGTCACTTTTTTAGAGAAATAATAATATATTATAAAATATCACAGTAGCAGTTAAAAATTGAAGTGGCTCGAACTAAAACAAGTCAATCAACAAGTCATCTCAATTTGTAGAGAATGGATAAAGAACGATTAGTTGTTCTTGACACATTTAGGTTGCTATATTTTCCACACCTTAATTGTATTTTATTATTGAAAAAACTATTGTAAATTTTCTTCTACAGTTTTCAAAAGTAAACCAAATTAACTGTGTATAATAAACGTCCTACTGCTCTAAACAGACCTCTACTCATTCTTGAGAAGGTTTTGGGACTAGAAAGAGTCGGCCGCGCTGGAACAATATTCATTCGTATATTTAAGTCAAGGCAGCCTTAAATTTATGAAAATTTTTATTTTTCATACGTGCTGGTTTCCCATCTCTGGGCTGGGCTTCCCAGTACCTTTTTCCACTTGACCGCATCCAGCGCAGAGCGGCTCTAATCGTCGACGACCGTGTGCTTTCCGATCGGCTCGATTCACTGGCGCTGCGAAGAGATGTTGCATCTCTTTGCATTTTCTTTTGCATATACCATGGAGAGTGCTCTGAGGAATTTTTCGGATTAATCACAGCCGCCAAATTTCGTGAACGCACTACGCGTCAAACGTCCCGATACCATCCACACCATCTGGATGCTTGGCGGTCCACCACAGTACGTTTCAAAAGGAGTTTTTTCTTTCAGATTTCTTGATTCCGTTAACATTTTCGAAAAATCTATAGGCCATTTACTATTATAATTTGGTGTCTTTTGTTGTGTCAATACCATTAAATGACGTGAATATTTCTGGTGGGCCCAAAAATGATTGTCTCTTTTGTACAAAGTTTATTATGTTGTCAGGCCATGTAGTTGGTGTCGCAAGGAGCAACAGAAGGAAATTAAATAGGAGATGGGCAGTAGCATCTTCCTGATTACTTTACATCATTAACTTACTGACTTACCAGTGTCAAGTGTAATATCCCCCTACAAGATGAAAGAGTGTACAAGCTTGATTGTGAATGTGGTCTCTCGTATATAATTGAAATAAAAAGATCTATAAAAACCTACGTAAAATTATATATAACCGATGTGAAACAACAACGCTCGGGCAAGTCTGCAGTATGTGATCAACCCCCGCCATTACTGAAGGTACCTCGAGTTAATTCTGATATCGGACCATCAATCTCCTCAGTTCCTCGTGAAATTGGGTGCTGTAAAGTACCGGAAATGTCGGGAATTAAAAATAAGTAGAACTAACTGCGATAAAATCCGTAAAAGTAGATCTATTCAATGTGAAGTGTTCGCGTAAATATAAAAAATCCTTACATACTTAATACTCGTACGAGTACGACACTGAAAGTTTTGAGAACTGGCCACTTGTAAACGATGTAAAAAAAAATATGTTCAAACTTTGAAAATGGATCTCCTTTTCAATTTTATTATGTATGTATTTCATTAATTTGTCATTAATTGTTTACGATTTGGCAGCAAATTAAAAATTGTCTGTGTCACGTCATTATAAATTCAACGCGAGAAAATTTTCATTCAATGATTTTTTATGACTTTCGATGTCATTTAAGTCAATAAGAAAGTTATGATAGATTTCAATTGGCCTTTCAAGATGGAGCCCCATCTCGTGCCACCGTTTACAACTGGTTTAATGTGTTTAAGTTTGGTTACACTAATCTCACCGATGATCTGCGTGAGGGACGGCTTTCTACGGCGACAACTGAAGATAACATCAGTGTTGTGCGGCTTTTGATAGAGACTGACCAAAGAGTGACTTATCAGCAGATACGGACAAGCTTGGGCACCGGTATAAGTCAAGTGCACAAAATTCTCTATGAACCTTTAGCGGCCAGGAAGCTTTTCGGCCGGTGGATACATCATCATTTGACAGAGGCCCAAAATCTCCGTTGTTGATTGGTATCGTAAAATAGTTAAGAGATATAACGGAGGTGACTCAAATGCTGTGTTCGACATACTTACGGGTGACAAAAGCTGGATTTATCATCTGGGTGTTTCCTTCCTAGGAGTTGCCATTTAAAGTGAAGAGAGGTTGAGGCGTGTAAAAAAAGATGGTGGCCTCGTTTTTCTGAAGGACATGTCATTACGCAACAATTGTTAAAGAGGATCGAAACACAGTTACTGTCGAGTGGTACACTAATAATTGTTTGCCACAATTGTTTGCATTAGGATCCTCTTTCACCTTGACAACGCCTTGTCACACACCGCCAAGTAAACAATCGACTACTTGGCGACGTCAGACGTAGAATTACTGAGTCACCCGCCCTATAGCCTTGATGGCAACTTGCGGTTTTCATTTATTTCCGAAAATAAAAGAAAAACTTCGAGCAAAACGTTTTATAGACGCCGAGGAAGCAGTGGCTGCTGTTTCAAAATGCCGTCGAAGAGACCCCTAAGGACAAGTCGGCAAATGCTTTTCTCAGTGGTTCCATCGGATGCTGCGATGTATATATATAAATGCACACTATTTTGAAAATAAATTATAAAACTCCAATATCTTGCTAATCCGTTCAGTTTTTGATTTTCTAAGAACTTTCAGTGTCACCTTCGTATTTTACGTCTGTGCATAAACAATATTCTAAAACCGCCTTTGGCCAAAAAGTGCACCAACTGGACGATATAATAATTAAATCGGTGGTGTGTCTTCTGTTAATAATCATGGTAATTATTTAAGGGCATGACCGATAGAAATCATATTGTTCACACAAAATCTATTAATTTCGTCAGAACGACACTAAAATCTTATGCTAGTATCCGAAAGGCGACGTTATAGTAAAATTATATTATAATTGCACTGTAATAATACGAGTTGAATTTGGAGTGAAGCTCATCGTGCCTCCTCTGCAAAACTAAGCCTATTGAACCAGCTAAGATTTGTATAATATACTTTACACTCTTTGAGTTTTTCTCGTAAGCCTTTTAGTACATAGAATCTAAAACATATGTCTATACCCAATATATTATAACAAGTTTATCTAGTGCATATTTACGCAAACTCTCGTAGACTAGCGCCACGAGACGGTCTTAATTACAACGGTAAACAAATTGTGAAGGTGACGTAGGTGTGCTTAAAACCTGTTAATGCGTACCAGTGTGTAACTTTGTACACTTTGCATATTTCCTGTTATATACTTTTCCATATTATGTTTAATAACAATTTTATTTATTCTGTATTTTTTTATTCATCATTTTGTGTGTTTTAAAACATAATATGGGAGAAACTTAAGAACACAATTCTTGATAATAATTTGTTGAAAATCTCGATTTTAAGCTGAAACTTCACGACGTCAAATTTTAAGTCTACGCTATTTTTGTGGGCCTTCTTATATTACTACTTGTGATGTAATTGCTTCCACGAACGATATAATTAGACAAAATAAGATGATGGATTTGTTTAAGCTGTGTTATTACATCGTAATATAATCCGACACTCAATTTCATCTCGTGGGCATCATGTCAAGATCTTTGGCATACAATAGACGTACAAATAACATAATTAGACGACTGACGGGCAGCAGCGTCAAAGATGTGAAACTTTTGGTAATGTGACATCAATCCGCGTAATGGTTATGGGAAATTCTTCCTACAACTGCAGTGGTATTTAAGACACAGAAAAACTCCTAAGTCATTTACTTGAAGTACCAAAAATATTTTATCCTTTTAATCTATTCATTATTATTTACCTGGTAGACGATTTCGCAATAGTAGCTACACTAAGCTCGCGTAGAATATCAGCCTGAAATAGGTGTACATTGTTTCTGTTTTATATGGAGATTGACGATAACCTATATATACTTATATATATATATATATATATATATATATATATATATATATATATATTTACTATCACAGTTTCCACTCACCATCAGGTTAACTGTGTGCTCTTTTGGCATTCTTACTTCTATAAAATAATAACGAAAAACATTTTTAAAACAAATATTAATAAAATGTGGTGCTGCTTCTATTAAGCGCTTTAACATAATATTACACGCTGCGCTATGCAAATGCAATCAAGTTAAAAAGTAAAATATCACAGCACGTAGCCCAGAAGCGGCCATTAAATCATTGCATCTGGAGTTGTTTTTAAAATAAAATAACCAGCAGTACAGTACCTACCCTCCGGAGGTTTTTGTTGTATACTCGTTGCCTTGTGGTGGTTTCATCTGGCTTTGATTACTATATTATAATGAGTGATAACGTTCCGGATTTTTCTCTTCCTCAAAATGCTATATTACGTTTTATACAATTTAACGTGTGCACTATGCGTGTAGTACTATGAAATACTTTAACAAAATGTAGATGATATAATAAAAGAAAAACACTAAATAACGTATTAGTCAACGAAAACAAAATAACCAACAACGCTTTACTATAAATAACAATAATCTATCCCATTAACAGCGACGTAACAAAACAAAATCAACATTAATAATTAAAAAAAAAAAACACTCTCAGAACGTGTCTAGCTGGCAAATTGCCGAATCGGTATTTTTTTAGTTCATGGCATGATGTTAATTTATACCAATAACAAGTTGGACTGAAGTTATAGCACGTACGAAGAACTACCGGCGGGTTTGAGTATAGATAGTGAAAGTGTGCGAGCGAGAGGTAAATAGAGACAACGCCATTTTCAGTCCCATTCTTTAACCACGAGAGTAGTAGAAGCGAAGTTCGCCAGCTCGTACTGGAACAACGTTGCGTATTTTTCTTTAATTTATTTTGTAAAGATCATTATAACATAAGAGCTTTGACACAGAATATTATTTGATGACGATTACGAGTATACATATTTTTTATCTAAAAGATATAAAAGGATAGAATTAGTTTTAAAAGCTTAGTCTGATGTTTGTTACATTAATAATATGTCTCCACTAATGAAATTTCCGTTCTGCAGTACTGGCCATTTCAAATCAAAATAAGTTTTGTTTGGCTAAGTATTCTAGTTATATATAATTTTATTTAAAAACATGGAATTCTTTTTTTTTTAATTTGTCGTGTGCGTGTCAATTAGCGTTATGCTTTCATCGCATTTGGATATTTTTGTCATCGTTATTGCGTTAAAGATTTACAAACGAACGCACTACCTGTTATTGTAATTTCGACCTGAAAAATTATGGTCATCCGAAATCTTTGGTCGACAATAACGAATTAATGGTGATGCAAAAAAGGCAATGTGGAAGCTGATGATACTGAATTTTCGGCTAAATAGCAGAATTTTTTGACGTTGGACGAATGGGTGCCTCCCGAACTCAATAATCGCCAGCGCGAATAAAGCGTCAAGACATGCCTTAAAATGCTCAATGCAATGCAAAAACACTTAAAAAAAAATTTTATGTCCAAAACAAATTTATGTGGCACTTTTACTCAAACTGTAGTATGTTGTGTATCCGTTTTATCATGTGATGTACCCCGCACTGTTCGTGCTTATGTTCTCAGAGTTAGATGGAAGTTCACCCTGGTTGCATACGTGGTAAAGCTGCTCCGCAATCTGGAGGTGCTGCGCTACCTGCAGCTGTGTCAATCGGACTGGTACGTGTGGAGTGTACCGCCGCTGCTCGCACCGCCGGTGGCCAGAACAATTTGCATAGTAACCCACCTCTAGTCCGAACAAACTTCGTAGTGAACAAAGTTCACGAGTGGATTAATATATTTTTAAGTTATCTGAGTGAATTCACTGAGGTTATTCTATACATAGTTAGTTGTAGCCAGTAATTATATAGTATATAAGTAGATTACCAACACTATCTCTGTGGGTCTGTTTAGCACAGGCTAATAAAGAATAGTTGTTCAGTGTATGAGTAAATAAATAAATGAATTAATTAATTAATATACAGTGTAAGTATTTTGACAGTAGCTTAAAACTCAAAATAAAACAAACTTATAATAAGTATAACATATAATTCATAGCATTGTTATGAATGAGGATGATCATGTAGTGACGGTGTAAGATTACCAACTGCCCCACATCGTACTGTGGGTGTCGTAAGAGGAGACCGGGTGAAATAAACCAGGTTCGAGGCAGCAACATGCTTCTTATATCAATAAAAGCTAGAAAATAGAAATAATAAAAATAAAACTGCGTTTGCCAATCCGACTGCCAAGCGTAACATTTATGTCAAATACCCACATGTTATGCAATCTATGAGGAGCACTTTGTTTAGCAATGGACTTTAGGATATAATGAATCGAATAAGAAATAGAAAGTTGAAAGTGCAGCGCAGGCTGTTAGATTTAACCAGTTATTTTACAAGTATTTAATGTCGTCGTGATTCTGTACTGCTGTTAGTTTGAATACTTCATCTATTTTGGTATCTTGTATTTACTTCTTACTATATACTGCGTCCCATGAATGTTTTATAACTAGTCCGTGTAATATTTCTTTGAATAGTTTCGAGTTTTATTTCTAACCGTAAAATATCTCTATCAATTAGAAGTTTAAATATGTCTAAAATGACATTAAACATTACAGCGTGAATACAGGAAGAATACAGAAATATATTTATCTCATAACTTATACACAGTGTAATGCGACAAACGGGAAAAAAAACTGGAGTTCATAAAAATAGGTTAAGCATGCAAATTAACCTTGTATGGGAACAATGTGTGTGCTCGTAGCTTTAACTGAGAAAGTTATTCTTATAAATAAAGACAATAAATAGCGTATGCATGATTTATTATTTTGCCAGTTTGTATGTTGCTGCACTGGGTCTGATATTTGAAAGACACATCATGTCTCTTTTGTTTCACGCAAAGACAGCGTAAAAGAGAAATTCTTGCTGCTATGTGTACGACCGTAGAAGTTTAACCTCCGCTATGACTGGATAGGACACCTCATTTAAGGCAATTCTCATAAGTGATCACTTACAATAGGACATCAAACTTTTATATATGAAAGCTCGTCTTCCTGTCAAAGAAAATATTTATAGGTATGTTTATTGGTCCGAGTGTAAAATTATGGTACGAAACAACGACACTTCCGAAACGTCTAAGTTTACATCACCTAGTGCATTAACCAGCCAATCTTATGAAAATTAAATGACTATATTTGTTACTGTTTATAACCCTACATTTAATATGTAGTTATCCCTTTGAAAACAGTTTAAGGTTAATGAGTGTGAAAAGAACCTTGTCATTAATCTTTACTGTTTAAATATATTGCTAGATATTTTCTGTGTTGGTTGAACTTTATTAAATATTTTGATAAAAATATTATGTTATAAAATACGATAGCATTTACATATTTTTTTTATAGAAGAGGGGGCAAACGAGCATACGGTTCAACCGATATTAAGTGACTACCGCTGCCTATGATCAACCTCAACACTAGGGGAATTGCAGTTGCGTTGCCGGCCCTTTAGAGAAGAGTAAGCTCTTTTATTGAAGGTCCCCAGGTCGTATCGGTCCGGAAAAATCGCCGGTGGTAAACTATTACACAGAGAGGTCGTACGCGAAATAAAACTCCTTCTGAAACGTACTGTGGTGAACCGCCAAGCATCCAGATTGTGTGGATGGTATCGGGATGTTTGACACGTAGTGCGTTCACGAAATTTGGCGGCTGGGATTAATCCAAAGAATTCCTCAGAGCACTCCCCAGGGTATTTGCAAAAGAAAATGCAAAGAGATGCAACATCTGTTCGTAGCGCCAGTGAATAGAGCCGATCGGAAAGCACTCATTCGTCAACGATCCGAGTCGCTCTGCGCTGGATGCTGACACTGGGGAGCCCCAGCCCAAAGATGGGAACAGTATTCCATGTTTGGTCGAACCTGCATCTTGTAAAGTTGCAGGCAGTGTGCCGGCATGAAACACTGTCTCGCTCTGCTGAGCACGCCAAGGTTTTTTGAGGCCAATTTGGCCTTCTCTTCCAAGTGACCACGAAACTGCACGTCACTTGATATGTCGACGCCGAGGATTCTGATACTGGCTGAGGCAACAAGGAGAGTGCCTTGAAACTGAGGAGATATAACAAAGGGGTTCTTTTTAGCGGTTAACGCGCAAACTTGTGTCTTCTGGGGGTTAAACTGGACTAGATTTAGTCGCCCCCAATCCGAGACTCTGTTCAGCAAAGACCCGAATTCAGACAAGAGTTTGTCCCGGTACTCGGAGACGTTTTCCCAAGAAATATTGGCACGGCCGGTGTACAGAGCATCACCAGTGCTGTCATGTGCATAGCAATGAATGTTATGGGCTTGCAACATATCATTGATATGCAGAAGAAACAGCGTTGACGATAGCACGCAGCCTTGTGGAACACCAGCATTAATAGGCTTGTAATCGGAGCTTGCACCGTCTACAACGACCTTGATGCTCCAATCTGCAAGAAAGCAGGGGATCCAATTGCACAATTTCTCGGAAAGCCCATAGGAAGGGAGCTTCGAAAGAAGTGCTTTATGCCAAACCCGATCGAAGGCTTTCGCAATGTCCAACACGAATGGCCAATGCCTCCCCCTTGGTAGACCAGAAGATCATCAGCTGATCGACCACGACGAAATTCGTATTGGCGATCACTAATCAGTTGGTAGTCCTCAGAATACCACATGAGCTAGCAGTTTACAATGAACTCCATTGTTTTGGAGAACAAAGAGATGATGGCGATAGGCCTGTAGTTGGACAGGTCTGAGTGGTTGCCTTTTTTAGGGATTGGGTGGACCAAAGCCATCTTCCATGATTTTAGGGGTACGCCTGAGGCTACGTGGGAGTACCGGGAAAGACGCGATAAAACCGGTGCCTACTCTGAAGCACACTCCCTCAGCACTATTGAAGGGGATTCCGTGAGGTCCACTCGACTTGTGGATGTCCAGAAAGAGGATTGCTTTTCGAACCGAGCGCTGTGTGAGCTGCACCTCCGACATGGAGCAATCACACCGCGGGATGGTAGGCTGCGTGCTCCCCCTGTCATCGCGAGTCGAGTTGGACACAAAGAAAGAGCCCAGCAGATCGGCTTTCTCCTTTACAGTATGGGCCAGTGAGTCGTCCTACCTGTGCAGAGATGGTAGAGATGGCTGACAGAAATTCTTCTGGACAGCCTTGGCGAGAGACCAGAATGCACGGGTTTCAGAAGGAAGGCAAACCAGTTTCTCACCAATTCTGCCTATGTGATCTGACTTTGCCCTGGCAATGAATCTTTTGAAGGATCTGGAGGCGGAATTATACTTCTTTCTTAGAGCGCTGGTGTTTACATACCGGGACGTTGATGCGTCAGCTCAGGCTTGGTAGCACTCCTGCTCATAGCATGATGCTATTTTACAGGATCGACCATACCATGCTGAGATTTGCCCCCGATGGGCACTACAGAGGAAGGAATAAGAAGTTCCATACCATGAAGTACCCCATCAGCGATAGACTTCGCAACAACGTTTGGATCATCCGGCGAGAAGTAAACCCGCCCCCAACCCGGGTAGGATGCAAAGAAAGACCACAATCTGACCTATAGTACCAAAAACGGAGACAGTCTGCAGAATGCAACTGCGATTTTAGCGCACCACACTCCGGACAGGACAATGGTCCAAAGAGCCTAAAGGGGCGGTGACGGAAATCTGATATCCGTCCGGGTGAGAGGTCAGCAGAAGGTCCAACAGGTAAGGTGCATGATCCTCAACATCTGAAATCCGCGTTGGCGAAGTAAGCAGTTGTGTCAGACCATATGCCAAGGCAAAATATTGAAGAGATCTCCTCGCATGATCGGTTATATGTGAACCAAGCCATTTGGCGTGATGGGCGTTAAAATCGCCGAGGACACGATCTCTGCGGAGGGGATCTGCTGTAGCAACGAATCTGCAGCCATTTGGACGTGGTTGAAGAGTCTTTCTGCTTCGGATTTAATATTACGGAACCTATAGAGGCACCCGTAGACGCGCGGATGGTCGTCGCTATCTACCCGTAGCCAAATGGTGGACAGGTCCAAACCTTCAAGACTGTCGAGGCAGCGAGATCAGATGTCCTCTTTGAACTAAACGCAAACTCCAGCTCGAGGCACAAAGAAGTGTTCCAGTTTGGACCCCAAGCAGGAGAGATATGAGACATCAGCCGGAGAGGACACCTGCATCTCGGTCAGAAAGAGCAGATCCGGCCTTGCCGTCTTAAGATGGTAGTGGACGGCGTTTAGGCTAGAGTGAAGTCCCCTGATATTGCGGAAATTCACGAATAGCGTGGCAGGGGTTGCCTTGGTCTTGTTGCTCCGTTTGCCCCGAGCAGTTGTAGTCTTGAGGGTAGTTTTGCCGACCCATAAGTGCAACTGCAAAGCTACCGCGTGGCTCTATCACTGTTAAAATTTTAATACCTTTAAATTACCTTTCTATTCACTATCAAAACAAGAGTGTTATGTAATAAATCGCACTTTTTAAAGGCTTTTCTTTGTAAGAATTATGATGTAATATGTGTAACTGTTACAGATATTACTACGAGTTGCTATATTTCCATAATTGCGAGTTTTCTAATAACGTCTACGGAATATACCAATGCGATTGTTGCATAACTGCAAGAGGAAATACGCCAGCGCCTATGTTCACCAGCACCTCAACGCAATGCACCGATATGACATGCGCGCGTTACAACTATCTGAAGAATTATGCTTTGGCCGCTTCATTATATATATACGGTCACGAGAGCTTACGATATACAAAAAATATTTGGCAACTTCGCAAACGAAACCTTATGCTCTATCTATAGATATTAAAAGGGATTCTAAAGGGCTGGCAACGCACCCGCAATTCTCCTGGTGTTGCGGTTGATCATGGGCGGCGGTAGTCACTTAACATCAGGTGAGCCGCATGCTCGTTTGCCCCCTCTTCTATAAAAAAAAATCATAACTTTTAAGTAACATCAAATGACAAGATTTTAATATTTATTTTTTAATATATGAGTCAATCAAGTCAATCAAAGCAGTCAATCAAACTTGGGTATGAGGAAGCGTTTTAAATTGATCTTTGGCACTTCAAAGACTCGAATCTGACTTGAATTAGATGCTGTTCTTGCCTTTAAAATGCGCCTTGCAGCGAGTTCTCTTACGTGTTTCTGTTCGTCAGATACCATGGAAAAAAGCAAGTACTATGCGTGTGCAAAAATGCATTTCAAAATACCCTTATAGGAACTCACGTCAAATATTTTCTCTGAGCTTTTGTTGAATTCTTGTAATTAATCATCTGACAGTCGTTCCTCAAAGATCTCATCTAGGCCCGCTTCTGTTCTCCTTATATATAAATGATGTCAGACATACATTAAATCACAAACAACATCTTCTTTACGCTGATGATGCCAAAATATATAAAACTGTTAAGTCAAAAGACGACTCTCTCAGCTGCAGCAAGATGTGTTTGCTTTATAAAAATATTGTGTCGCCAATTAATTTAGGTATATCTTAACACTGACAAATTTTATGTGTATCATTCACGTAAAGCTAACCAAATAAGTTTTAGATTAGGGTGGGTCAATCATGTATGGGATTTTTTTCCTCTAATTGTTTTAAGCAATAAAAACGTGACCCACCTCCAATAATGACAATCTAAGCAAAAAAAAATTCTATTTTGTCTTATTGTTAGTTCCAAAAAACAACAGTCTGTTATCAGAAGTTTGCTTTTCAGTATCCTTTGAAGACGTTTTTATCATTAAATCTTGTTGAGGCAACTCGACTTTTTAGATCTGGGATTGTTTTATTGGTTACATTATTTTTGTCTTGTATTGTTGCTCCAATTCCGCAATAATCTGATGTAGGGTCATGATAATATTACTGTAGTCAAGTTTAATTTGAATTTCGTCTGAAGTAGATCAAGTAGAATCCAGTGGGCGTAAATGAACTTTGCATAGTAAATCTACTTTTCTTATTAGCGCTGTGGCTTATTCCACTATCCTATAATATTGTTAATAGCTTGAGGTTCGTGACAATAAAAATTGCCGATAAAATTACCTAAAATAACACTTTAATTTTCTTTACACAAATTAAAACTTAAAACACTAATAATTAATCACACTAATTCACTTTATTTCGCTCCGAAGCTTCGCTTGTCTCGCCGAATTCAATACTTCCCCGATCGCATCTTGCAGCGCCTATTTATATAAATTAGCACACAAATATCCAAAATATTCAAGTAAACACGCGCAAGGTACCGAGAGTTCGTGTTTCAGCTAGGCGCTAGTACCGTCGACTAAGGCGCGTAACACTGCCTCCTCCTAAGACATGCTCGTCCCGAGCATTATTGGCCCCATAATAACGCGCCAGGCGATCCACATGGGCGATCTTAGGAGTCCCTCTTGCGCCTTTCTGTAACGGCTCCGCAAAGTCTAGGGCTGTCCTATCCCATGGTGCACCAACATTGCACAATTTCGATGCTCCTCTACTACGTGTCTGAGGTCCCTTCACGACCGCACAACTTGTACATGTACGACACCAATTCTCGACATCGTCACGATAATGGACCCCGAAGAACTGTTCTCGGACCTTCAGTAGAGTTCGTTTAACTCCCAGATGGACTCTTGAACGACCATTATGACACAGCTGTAGAATATTCGGCACTTTAGCTTTAGGGACAACCATTTGCAAACGACAGCTGTCTCCTCGACCATTGCCCCATTTACAGCACAGGACTCCATCCTGAATCAGCAAGCTGTCCTATTGGGCCCAATAGCTTTTCGTGGTTGAACTCATCGCTGAGACGTCCCTCCACATAGGCTTGGTAGCCCGGGCCTTCATCTCTACCAGAATCGGCTTGATGTCCGGATCTTCCTGCTGTGCATGTCGTATGCTGTCCTTGCACCCGTTGCTGAGGTGGTCTGTCCTGAGCATCCTCACGGATACCACTTCCTTACTCTCTTGCCTACTACAATGGTTGCAATCTTCAGGAAAAGATCTTCTTAACAATGCTTCTGCGTTGCCGTGAGATTTCCCGCTGCAGTGTCTGATAGTAAAGTCGTATTCCTGCTGCTGCTGGGCGGTGCTGTTAGCCGCACTTCCTTTCTGAGACCGTTCACCTTCCCTTCCTAGGGTGTGCTTAGGGCAGCTGGACCGAAGATGGCCCCTTTCCCCACAGCCATAGCACCTAGGGCTGTATCCTTTATTGTGGTCGCGAACCGTAACTGCAACATCCCTAGCATGAGGTAAACGACGATCCTGTCGCCGCCAGGCAGTGCCGTTAGCTGCACTACCCTCCTGATATCGTTCACTTTCCCTTTCTGCGCTTCGCTTAGGGCAGCTGGATCGAAGATGGCCCTTTTCCCCACAGCCATAGCACCTAGGGCTGTATCCTTTGCTGCGGTCATGGACTATAGCTGCTGCAACCTCCCTGACGCGATGGGAACGATGATCCTGCCGCACAGCTTCCACCTCTAGTGCATGGGCCAAGGCGTCTTTAAGCATCTCATGGTGCCCCAGCCTCACAGCAGCTCTGGCTTCAAGATCGCGGATGCCGTCGATGAATTTCTGCACCAGGTTCCCTTAAATGAGCGCAGGTACAAACCGGTATGCTTTTCGCACCAGCTTCTCCACCTGTAGAGCCCACTGCTGCAGGTTTTCGTTGATGCGCTGCACGCAATCTTTAAGCTGCGCACGAAAGACGTGTTCCAGGTGAGCGTCGCCATATCTCGCCTCCAATGCCTCAAGGAGTTGCTCATAAGTCACTTCCTCACCGAGAGCTTCCAGAACTGTTAAGGCCTGGTCGCGCAGGCCTAGTGTGAGAGCAGTCATGGCCTGACTTTTATTCCAGCCGTTTGCCTTCACAGCCTTGAACTGGATTTTGTAGGCCGACCAGGAAGAGGTACCGTCGAACGGTGGCACCTTGAACCCACGTAGCGAAGGTGTTGTAGCTACTACGGGAGCTGTAGCTCTATCTCCAAGTTTGAGTTCGTCCAGTGATTTCTTCATGTCAGCCATTACGTTGTCAACCCGATTGTTTACTTGGTCGATTCGGGTTTCAGCTTCTGACAATCGGTTGTCATGTTGAGCAACCTTATCCTTCACCTCCCGTATCTCTTTTCCGAAGGTAGCGTGAAGGTCCTACATGAGGAGCATCTGCTCTTCCTTATCGCGTTGCAGTTGCTCTTCTAAACGACGGGCCTGTTCCTCCAGCCGGCGGGCCTTTTCCTCCTGCCGGCGGGCCTGTTCATCCTGTCCGCCCCGCAGCTGTTCTTCCAACCGACGGACCTGTTCCTCCTGTTGGCGGGCCTGTTCATCCTGTCCGCCCCGCAGCTGTTCTTCCAACCGACGGACCTGCTCCTCCTGTCGGCGGGCCTGTTCCTGCAACATCACCATCGGAGCACCTAAGTCGGGTGCTGCAGATGTAGGAGCTACTGACGGGCCTGCAGCCGGTGGCTGGCCCTCCGACGTCTGCGGCGTTACACCACCAAATTTTCTTTGGTCCGTCTCCTGCTGGCGTTGACTTCGGGTACGGACACCCTCCGTTTCCTCCATAGGTAAAATCGGCATGATTTTATCCCACTTCTGACACCAATTGTTACGAGCTTGAGGTTCGTGACAATAAAAATTGTCGATAAAATTACCTAAATTAACACTTTAATTTTATTTACACAAATTAAAACTTAAAACAATAATAATTATTCACACTAATTCACTTTATTTCGCTCCGAAGCTTCGCTTGTCTCGCCGAATTCAATACTTCCCCGATCGCATCTTGCAGCGCCTATTTATATAAATTACCACGGAAATATCCAGAATATTCAAGTAAACACGCGCAAGGTACCGAGAGTTCGAGTTTCAACTAGGCGCTAGTGCCGTCTTCTAAGGCGCGTAACAATATTAGACTCGTGAAATGTGAACAAACGAAAGTAACAACATTGAAGTATTAAATTCGAATTTTAAAATTGTACAACATAAATATGTAAAAATATGACCGAAAAAAGCCCACTTAGTATTTTATCTACATTTTATGTTTTTTATTTCGAAATAATGAAGTTTCTTTGAACAAATATTATGTTGACTTTTATTCTATTCCGCACTATGGACCACAAAACAGATTTTTCATAGTTTACATTTACATATACATATAAAAAGACCATAAAGTGTTAATAAATCTACACTAAAAAACTAAATTAATTACATTATGAGGCAATATAGTCTGGCAACAAATTTGCTGCAAAACCTTTTTTAAATTTGTTTTAATAACGTTAGGACTAGTGCTAAAAATGCATTTCTGGAAAATGTTTGTAATACATGTTGGTAGGTTAATATATTTATGAGTTACATGTATAGTTTCTAATGAAATGGGGAAAGAATAAATATTGATACCGAATGTGAGGAGCGCAAAGGAAAACGAACGCTTCATAGTAATGAAATCAAAGACAAAAGAGTCGGTGAATCTGTTAATGTATTTAGAATTTTACATAGAAAAATAATATCAAACATTTATGTCTGTGCAAAAGGCATTTTGTGTCTACACAGAGTATCGTTATACGATTTATTCTAAGTACTACAACACATACAAAAACAAATATAGGGTATTTAAAAACTTTTTTGTACTTTTTATATTCTCTCAATATGTATATTGTAAAATAGACTCTATACCGTGTTGCAAAAAACAAGCATGAACGTACAAATGAAAAATATAACCATTTGAGAGTAATACCCTTACTGAATTGTTTTGTTATTCTTAAAATTAAACTCAAACTTCGAAAAGCTTTACTTATAGTATTGTCTGTACGAGAGTAAAAGATAATTTTGTATATTGTCTCCTTGTACCTAAAATTAAATACTTAATACGCTTAAGTCCAGTCTGGAAATGTTCGAATATTTTAAAAGACATTGCTAATAATCCTAGAATAGCTTTCGAAAAAATTCTAAATTTGAGAATAAATACAACAGCCTGGAATCAAGCTACTTTACCTATAAAATTTGGTGGTATTGGTGTAAGAAAACTTTCTTGCGTCATATTACTTGCTTTCCTTGCTTCTGTGCATAGTTTCAATGAGTTATGTAACATAATTTTAAATAATAAAGTAGACCTTTGCTTTGCTGCGGAGGCAAGGCAAACATGCCTAACGTTCTGTCCCAGCAAAAATGTCCTACTGGAAGTTAATTAACAAAAATAGTGGAATATTCTGGTTATATGGTGGATCCAGAAAGATTTATTTCACAATTTTCACAGTGGCAAAGATCAGACTCGCTTTCTAACTTTTACGACTAAGAAATATAGTCACTGGTTACACTCATCAAGTAATCTTGGCACATTGCTTGATTTTGCCCTATTTTTGGTGCCCTATTTTTGGTGAAATTAGTGAAAATCAACTACAATGAGTGAAAACACTTACAAACAAGTAATGAAATATTACAATTTGATCAGAATTCGTCCTAAAATTAAAGACAATTCAAAAAAGAGCCATCAGTGTATGAGATTTCCGAAATTGTATCAAGAAAAATTGAAACTTTGTGGAATAAAGCTTTCATTCTTATCGTATTGCATACGCGAGTGTTGTAATTAATTAAAACTTATCCCGCTACTTACTTATCGTCTTTGCCAGAGATCTGTCTGCCAGTAAGAGCCAACTGTCAAAGCTGAAGACGAGTGAGGCAGCATCGTTTCCGGGACACCTGAGATTTTGAGTGAAATTGAGAGGTTCTGTGGGCAGCTGTACACATCATCGTTGTAGCCATACGCAAGTGTGAGCAACGATCCAAGAGCAAGTCTTATCCGACACTATTCCGATGATATCCAAGACGTCAGTCTAAGCGAGATTAGAATGGCTCTCCAGCACCTTAAAAACGGCAGGGCCCCAGGCGAGGATGAAATAACAGCGGAGTTTCTGAAAGCGGGTGGAACACCGGTACTTGAGGTCCTTCAGAGGCTCTTCAATTCCGTCCTCCATGGTGGCACTACACCAAAGGCGAGGAGCAGAAGTGCAGTGGTCTTGTTCTTTAAGAAAGGCGACAACGCTCTCTTGAAGAACTACAGACTGATTTCCCTTCTGAGCCGCGTCTACGTGCTGTTTTCGAGAGTCATTACAAATCATCTCGCACGCAGACTCGACGACTTCCAGTTTCCCGAACGAGCTCGTTTCCGAAAAGGCTTCAGTACCATAGACCACATACATACCCTGTGGCAGATTGTACAGAAGACCGAAGAGTCTAATCTGCCACCGGCGTATGTACATTATAAGAAAGTCTTTGTTTCCGTCAAAATTTGTGCGGTGCTATAGTCCCTTCATCGGTGCCAAGTTGACTGTCGGTATATCGAAGTGCTGAAGTGTTTGTTCAGTAGGGCTACGATGGCTATCCGAGTACAGAACCAGAGCCCGAAACCTATCCAACTGCAGAGAGGTGTAAGACTGGGTGACGTTATATTCCCGAAACTCTTCACCGCAGCATCGGAAGACGTTTTCAAGCTACTGATACGATATTAACATCAATGGCGAGTACATCACTCACCTTCGATTTGCCGACGATATAGTCCTTATGGCAGAATAGCTGGAGGACTTAAGCACTATGCTCAATGACCTAAATAGTGCCTCCCAACAGGTAGGTCTTCAGATGAACATGGACAAAACAAAGATCATGTTTAATGTCCATGTCACACCTATGCTGGTAGTTGTTGGGAGCACTATGCTCGAAGTTGTTGACGAGTACTAAACGTACTGGTAGTACCTGGGACAAATAATTTCGACTGAGAGGTCAATCGACGGATTCAACTCGGCTGGGCAGCGTTCGGGAAATTACGAAAATTACGAAATATCTTCTCGTCAGGTATACCTCAATCTCTAAAAACTAGATTGTACAACCAGTGCGTGTTGCCAGTGATGACTTACGGATCTGAGACGTGGTCCTTAACTGCTGGCCGTATGAGGACACCTAAGGTCGCTCAGCGAGCCATGGAGAGGGCTATGCTCGGAGTTTCTCTGCGTGATAGGCTCAGAAATGAGGATATCCTCAGTAAAACCAGAGTGACCGACATAGCCCAACGAATTAGTAAGCTGAAGTGGCAATGGGCCGGCCATATTGCTCGAAGAACCGATAACCGATGGTGAAGAAAGGTTCTCGAGTAGCAGCCTCGTAGCGGTAGGCGTAGTGTAGGGCGACCCCCCACTAGATGGAGTGACGACCTGGTAAGATATGCAGGAAGTCGACGGATGCAGGTGTCTCAGGACCGTGCTTTGTGACATTACTTGGGGGAGGCCTATTTTCAGCAGTGGACTTGTGAAGGGCTGTAATGATGATGATGATGATATCTATCTATCTATACAACTGCAAAAACCTAATTAAATATTTGAAACTACCCACGCATTGACTTTGAAAAACTGAATTTTTTTTTTTCCTGAACTGTTCGGACTTTTGTTTCTCGTGAATTTAAAAGAAAAATTTTTGTTAAAAATACACAGTTTTAGAACAAGAAATTTTAATAAAATATCCCGGTTATAAATTCCACGTGTATTCAGAGAAAACAAAAAAAACATATTCAAAAAACTTTAAAATCTTTCCTGCTTTCAAACTTAGGCACTTGCTTTCGGAAAAGAATTTTATTTTTTTTTATTTTTTTTATAGAATAGGGTGACAAACGAGCACACAGTCCACCTGATGGTAAGTGGTTGCTGCGGCCCATAGACATCTACATCTATCTTCCATTACAAATCAAAATGTAGATGGGTTGTCACCCGTGAGGACTGAGATGGAATGCCTCAAAATTTTATTATTAATCAAAAGTTCTCTAGAATCTTTGTTGCAAAGGTGTAAAGACGCCTCTGTAAATGTCTTTACAGTCCACTCTACAACTTTATTATGACATGGTTGTCACAGAAAAAGGACTTCGTCATCATCACGTGAATCTACCGAGATGTCAATCGATGTATTTAACCCGCCTGGGCAGCGTTCGTGAGATTACAACACATCTTCTCGTCAAGCATACCTCAAATCTAGGTTGTACAACCAGTGCGTGTTGCCAATGATGACCTATATATCTAAGAGTTGTCCTTAGCTGCTGGTCGTATGAGGAAGTTGAAGGTTTTTCCGCACGATAAACTTAGGAATGAGGATATCCGCCGAAGAACCAGAGTGACCGACATCGCTGCTTGCGACGGATTAGTAAGCTGAAGTGGCAATGGACTGGCCATATAGCTCGAAGAACCAATAACCAATGGGAAGAAAGGTTCTAAAATTGCAGCCTCGTACCAGCAGGTGAAGTGTATGACCTCTCCCACTAGATGTAGTAACAACCTGTTAAGACATGCAGGAAGTTGCTGGACGCAGGTGACTCAGGACCGTGTTTGTGACATTCCTTGAAGGAGGCCATGGGGGAGGCCTATGTGGACCAGCAGTGGACTTGTGGCGGGCTTTGATGATGATGAATGATAATGAAATTATATAAATATGCCGTCTGTTAATAGGCCGTCTGTCCATTCTATTTATTTAAGTATAGGAAGTGTGTAGAATTTTTATCGATATATTTTGTCACATTATCCTTACCCCTATTATTATTTCCGTGGACGTTCACTTCTGCTATCGGCGCCAAAGTATAGCAAATAAAATTGACTCAACGTGTCATGGTATATAGCCAGTCCAGTGTATTTGTATATATGGAGATCAGTGTTCAAAAATACATTCCGACTTCTATTAAAAAACAAAGGATTACACAGTCCACTTGATGTGGCCTATGGACACCTTAATATGTTCTCAATTTACAATCACACTGCAAAAGAGATCACCGCGTCAGAGCTGAAATGGAACACCAAATTACCAGTAAAACAGTTTCCAATTCTAATCAGTGTGGATATGAAACGCGACAGCAATAAGCTGCGATTTTACATTTTCATTCTAAGCCAGGGCGGTCTTTTTCTAGTTATAAAAATGTTCAGTTTAGCATTTTTTTAGCTCTTGATAACCATGTTGAGATAACACACCTCCAATTCTTGTATCATTTGCGTCTGTGTCACCTCCTACCTTCCTACTTGCAACCCTGCTAGGCGGTGCGCCGCTGCAATGCTAGTACACCGCTGTGACCTGCATGGAAGATAAAATAATTTATTGATGCAGAATAAAAGAAATAGATCAAAATAAATATATCATAATAAAAATGTATCATACTGGATGTGACAAATAAAATTTAAAATACGAATATAACAAGAGACACAACAAATATATTTTTTTTGGGAAATCGAGGACAATGATGCACTTAAAGACAAACTGTTATAGAAAAAATGAAAAATGATTGAAGAATAAATTAAAGAAGAAGTTCCAGTAACATTGTCACATTAAATCAAGATTGACAAGTTTTAAGAAAGAAGATTCTAGGATCCAGTAAACATCCTAATTAAAATTCATCCAAGACAAGAGTACCAATTTTATGAAAAATAAAAATGAAAGAAGCGCACAAGGAAGTCCAGATCCAACCACATTAGTGAGTTAACAACATCTTGCTTTTGTCTGGTCTGTTGGTTTAGAGATTAGTGACCCTGACTGCTATGCCGGAGGTCGTGGGTTCGATTCCCACCCAGGACAAATGTTTGTCTGATGAGCACGATCATTTGTTCTGTGTCTGGTTGTAATTTGTCTATAATATTTATGTATTTAGAAAGATATAAGTATGTTTATCAGTTGTCTAGTACCCATAACACAAGCTCTGCTTAGCTTGGGACTAGATGGCGTTGTGTGATAGTTGTGGAATATTATTATTATATTATTATTATTATTATCTTCGAGAAAGAAGAAGAAGAGAGCAGCAGAAAAAAGTCAGGAGTACAACGAACATGGGGTACAACGAGCGACTAACACAGGTACAAGACATATCTGGAAAGCGCCGAATTTAAGTTAATTTATTTATTGTATACATATTTCAAACTATATTATTATTAATATAATGTTATACACAGTTCTGGGGAAAGAAAACTTTTAGATCAATCAAATAAAATAAGCGGAAAAAAATAAGCATTTATAGAAAAATTCAGAATGATGTTTTATACCACAACAATCATCGGTAAATAACTACTTACTTCTAATAATAATAACCTTTGTTTTGGAACAATATGGATGCATAATTGTGTTTAAGTTCATAGTAACATTTTGTAATTGTGCAGGCTTTATACCGTTTGAACTGGAGTACTTCAATGGAGTGGCATGCTCTAAAGCCTAAGTTTGAATTTCATATCGATTACTTGAAGCCTTATAAACTTATTTGTATGCATTGATCTGATACAAAGTTATTAATTTTCCTTCTTTTTGTAAATGTAATTTACGATCTTAACAATAAACTAAGAAGTTATCAAGTTTTATAAAAATGTTCAGCTTGGCATTTTTCAGCTCGGTATCGCTCTTTGAGGCAATGTATGGGAGCGACCTATATTCAGCAATAGACTTTTAATAGGCAGCAATAAATGAATTTCGTATTGTTGCAGTGATGATTTATCTTTAAACAATTATCCTCACACTATATTTTTCTCTTGTTATAGGCAGTTTACATACATTAATTGTGCACACACATACACACACACACACACACACACACACACGCACGCACGCATGCACGCACGCACGCGCGCACCCACGCGCGCACGGACTCACGCACACACGCACACACGCACACACACACACACACACACACACACGCACACACGCGCACACACGCACACACACACACACACCCGCGCGCGCGCGCGCACACACACGGAGACACACACACACACACACACATGCCATCGGTTTAAATACTTAATCTTTTCAGCCGACTTCAAAAAAGGAGGAGGTTCTCTATTCGACCGAAGTTTTTATGTGTTTTACCTCATAACCTTTTTTCAAAGTGAACCCATTTTCGTGATTCTTTTTTCTATTTGTAAGCTGGTGCTTTCCTTTTCTTCCCATATAAATTTGATCAAGATCTGGGAATTTATTTTTAGTTATCCTTAATAACGCGTATTTTTCACTACGATAAGAATATTTTAACGTCATTTTGTTCGCAAAATGTCGGAATGTTAGATCAAGCTTATATCTATAAATGTATTTTGTTACTTTTCTGTCCTTGTAACAGTTCACCAATTAAGAGTCAAGATCAAATTTAGAAAACTGATAACGTTATCTTTTTTTGGAAAATAATTTATTTTTTATTACAGTTTTTTATCATATAACTGCTTATATACTATACATTGTTTTGGTCAGAGGTACTGGTATATTGTGAGCTAGTATAATTACTGTTCGTATACAAACTGCGAGGCGTTCCGTACTTATTACTTTGAAGCGACAAACTTGGCCTTGGTAGAAAACCGAGTGATCTCCTGCCGTGCAACGTTTTCAGTCCAGAGAGCGGCAAATGTTCCATGTGATAGTACTGACCTAGGAACCCTATATTTACAAGTGTAATCAAATAATTAATAAATTTCTGCATCGTGATTTAAATGGGCATCAGTAGCTACGAAATATACGTAGGCATGTCACTTCATTTTAATAATAAAAAATATGAAAACAAATGTCTTGTAAATGACTAATGAGCACTTCCCAAATCCCTAGAGGTCGCATGCGGCCGCACCCACGAATATCACTTGAAGCCATTAAAACTTATATTTAGAGACTACTTCTATGAAGAAGTTTGGCATTATAAAATTTATACAAAATTTTCTATCCTGTGGTCTAAAAAAAGTCAGGTTTTACTTCATTACAAAAAAATTTCACTGTATTTTGATAACAAAAAAAACATACCAAAAGAATGTCGGCAGCGTGAAAATCACAATTATTTCAATTTATATTACTCAAATTATTTACGTAAAATATATTCACGCAAAAACTTTCATTACAATTTTATAATAAAACGCTTTACTAAAACCCTAATAAAACACTAGAAAAATCTAATAACATTCACGCGAAAATGGCTTACGAAATGAACGTAGATTATAAATAAACATCCATGGGATAACTGTTTTTTATTGCACTAGAGGATATAATATTTCATGTTGATTCTATAATGCCAAATTTCTTCCTAGCAAAATAGTCTCTAAATATAAGTTTTAATAGTTTAAAGTGCTGTGGGTGTGGTCGAATCCGACCTCTTGAATTTTTACGGAATAAGCCGCGGTCGAATTCGACCGCTTAAGGATTCTCTTCGTTTGATAGCTTGGCAGATTTTACGAAAGTGGACATGATTTATCATTTGTTTTCTAGGATATATAAATGTTTTATGAGCAACGCTACGGTGTAGACATTGGCGTCATAGAACCACAAAAGTACCCGTATTCCAGGTATCGTACACTATTAATGGAGGAAATACGAGTAAATCATATTGAATAAAATCCCAACATTTTAAAAAGAAGACTTTAATGCTTATTTACATTACTAATACTCTATTTGAGTTCTCCAAGTAAGCTTAAAATGCTTTCTTTTGACGTATTTGAGTTCTCGTATTTCAAGTTTGCAATTCTACTGTCCGCAAAACAGACAATAATCAAACAATCTATATATATGTATATATATATATATATATATATATATATATATATATATATATATATATATATATATATATATATGATTCATGGGACAGAGAAAGGGTTTAAACATGCAATATTATGGTATTAATAGTCTGTTAATGTAAAAATTATAATTAAAATTTTGACATAATTTCCATCAGAACGAATTTCGGTCAATAGCCAGGCCAGGAATATAATTCACTAGGGTGTTCGCAAACACGGGTACATTTTCTATTCTCTCACTTTCATAGTCCGATGGGATGGCAATCTAACATGACCGGAAAGAGATCAGGCGTAGGGAGAGATTTTTAAAGTGGTCACCAAGGCACGGATACCAATCACCGCCAGATTCCTGATACTGAGCTGCTTGTGTAAATTTCTTAATAGAAAATTCAATAACTGATTATGGTCCTAACCAGAGTTCAACACCGAGGCCTCATGATCAGCAGTTGCGCTTACCAACACTAACTTAACATGAAAGGCAAGTATCAAATATTTAAATTACATTGTCGTCAGTCGAAGGATTCAAGTCAGCTGGGAAGCGTTCGGGCAAGTAAATTATTCATCAAGTATTAACAAATGTTAAGTAAAGAGTATACAATCAGTGCGTATATTCAATGATGAAATTTGGTTCTTTTACGTGATTCTTCACTGTTTGTCGTATTAGGCAGCTTGAGGTCGCTCAGAGAGCTATGGAGAGCGCATGAAGTTTTAAAGCGTTATAAACTTTGTAATGTAGTTATCAGAAGTAGGACCAATATATTGACCATGCCAAATGGATCAGTCAGCAAGTGAAGAAGAATAATATTAAATGTGCAAACAAATTTTAAGAAAAAAATATGTCTTTTATTTTGCTTTTTACGTATGCTTAACGTCCAAATCTACACCGCTTCTCAAAAAAATATTCTCACAAAAGAACCGAGATAAAGCGCCACTCATCTGTAGTCTTTGTTTGAAGTTGGCTACAGGTATCTGTGGCGGCGCTGTCGTCGCGCCGCGAGCGAAACACACCGAAGACTAAATCACGCTATCAACATTCCGAATCATAAACAGTATATATAGAACATCTCCGAACTATCACACGGAGTGTTGGCCGCTGCCCGGGCAGAACACCTTGCCTGGCGGGGGATCTCCCCTTTTCCTTCCGCGACCACAATGGTGAACCAGACGTGATCTGAACACACAACCAAATAACCTTCGGAAACTTCAAGCTCCATCATCGTCATGGAATACCCCACCCATTCGCACCCGAACAGATATCGTCTGCAGTCTTCATATCCTGCAAACCATCTAGCTTCGCAAGGTTCATCGCAGCACTGGAATAATAATGTTTCCTGTTCCTTCAAGCTACTCTCTGCGCCATACAGTGTTAGGCACGGCTCTGAGCCTTACTGCTTGCCTCTGCTTCACAGCACTCTCGGAGATTACTTGCCTTCTTCATGACTCACCGCAGACTACAAGGCAATCTCCTGGCACTTGCACATTCGTCGACAACGAGACTGCACTATCGACCTCCGGTCTGAGCAGGGGGGTGATGTGGCGGCACTGTCGTTGCGCCGCAAGCGAAACACACCGAAGCCTAAATCACGCTATCAACATTCCGAATCATAAACAGTATATATAGAACATCTCAGAACTAGAATTGCTTAAAACATAATTCATTTGACTTTTGATTAGACAATATATTATTGTAAATATCCCATTCTAATTAATTATTACATCATTGTTGAATTTTTCTCATATAATTATAATATAAGTAATAAAATGAAAGAATTGTGGAAATGTAATATATTTAATTGTAACTGTAATATTTGTATACCTTGGGGTTGAATACAGCGAACATATTTATATAACATATACATATAAGATCTATTCTGTCTTATTACCTGTATTTACAAATAAATAAAATTTGAATTTGAATTTGAATTTGAACTATCACACGGAGTGTTGGCCACTCCCCGGGCAGAACATCTTGCCCGGCGGGAGATCTCCCCTTTTCCTTCACGGCCACAGTGACACATGGGCTATAAGTATATACTAATGGAACACCAGTGGACTTTAACTACAATGTTATAAAATACTACGGTAAAAGACACGCAAATTTGTAATATCATACATATTAATTTCTATACCTACGAGACAAGGAGCCAGCTAATATCACAAAACTTAAAGAATTTTTCATATAGTAAGAATTCTAAAAAAAATATTACATCAATGATATTGTTACGCGCCTTAGTCGATGGCACTAGCGCCTAGTCGAAACTCGAACGCTCGGTACCTTGCGCGTGTTTACTTGAATATTCTGGATATTTCCGTGCTAATTTATATAAATAGGCGCTGCAATATGCGATCGAGGCAGTATTGAATTTGGCGAGACAAGCGAAGCTTCGGAGCGAAATAAAGTGAATCAGTGTGATTAATTTTTAGTTTAAGTTTTGATTGGTATAAAGAAAATTAAAGTGTTAATTTAGATATTTTTAGTGTCGCGAACCTCAAGCTCGTAACAATTGGTGTCAGAAGTGGGATAAAATCATGCCGATTTTACGTAAGGAGGAAACGGAGAGGTATGAAACGGAGAGATATGGCGACGCTCACCTGGAACACGTCTTTTGTGCGCAGCTTAAAGATCGCGTGCAGCACATCAAAGAAAACCTGCAGTAGTGGGCTCTAGAGGTGGAGAAGCTGGTGCGAAAAGCATACTAGTCTGTACCTGCGCTCATTGAAGGGAACCTGGTGCAGACATTCATCGACGGCATCCGCGACCTGGAAGTCAGAGCTGCTATGAGGCTCGGGCACCACGAGACGCTTAAGGACGCCTTGGTCAATGCACTGGAGGTGGAAGCCTTGCGGCGGGATCATCGTCCCCATCGCGTCAGGGAGGTTGCAGCATCTACAGTTCGCGACCGCAACAAAGGATACTATAGCCCTAGGTGCTATGGCTGTGGGGAAAAGGGCCACCTTCGATTCAGCTGCCCTAAGCGAACCCTAGAAAGGAAAGGTGAACGATCTCAGGAGGTTAGTGCGGAAAACAGCACTACCCAGCAGCAGCAGGGAAACGAGTAAAAGCCAGAACTGCGGGGCGGGTGCTGGCTGTTGTTAAAAGAGCCCCAAGGATCTCGATCTCACAAACCCACGATGGGAACAGTCTAATAATTGAGGGCGAGGTCAACGGAATGCCGTGTAAAGTGACCATAGACACTGGAGCCTCTCGTACGGTTGTTAGTTCCCAACTAATAAGTCAGTTCCTTGGGGACTCCGCATACAACCGAGAACGCATTAATTTGGTAACAGCCACCGGTCAGCGTATACCCGTCCGTGGAGAGAAAGAGATGGAGTTGAAGCTAGGCAACATGATCTACCTGCATAATGTCATCGTGGCTGATATAATGGACGACTGCATCCTGAGCCTAGACTTCATGAAGAGGAATTGTTGTGCGATTGACGTTAAGCAAGGTGTCTTGATATGTGGACAAGAGGAACTTTTTGTGGAAGGAGCGTTACCAGGGAAATTGTACAGTCTTGAGAAGATTGTTCTTCCACCGAGATCGGAAACGATTGTGCCGGTTAGTCTTCCTCGGAATCCTGGGCAACCTCATCGTTGTGTACTCGTGGAAAGGTTAGAAAATGACCTTCCATGGAAAGTGGCTTGAACCTTAGTCAGAACCACTAACATCTCAGGAGTACGTGTGCTGAACCTTTGTGGCCAGGAACAGATTATAGAAAAAGGCACACTGGTTGCTACTTGTGAGGAAGTGGATTGGTTACGTCGGTGCCAATATCTATCGACTGGGACCTCCAGCAAGGATGCACAAACGAGAGTGAGCACACTTCTAGAAGACTGTCGCAGCGTTCTTTCCCCGAATGAAATGGTCAAAGCGAAGAAGTTATTACTCAAGTATGCCGATGTATTCTCATCAAACGATGCTGACATAGGAAAGACTGGCTTAGTTCAACACAAAATAAACACAGGTGAAGAATTGCCTATCCGCAAGTGGCCAAGAAGATTGCCGGTAGCACGTGAAAAGGACGTGAAAACCATGATTGAGGGAATGGTGAAGGATGGTGTTATTGAACCTTCATCTAGTCCATGGTGTTCACCCATGATACTGGTAAAGAAGAAGGATGGCATCATGCGGTTTTGTGTTGATTACCGCCGTCTGAATGACGTTACTAAGAAGGACAGCTATCCCTTGCCAGGAATTGACGACACGCTGGACATGCTTACAGGAGTAAAGTGGTTTAGCACGCTGGATCTAAAAAGTGGCTACTGGCAAGGTGAAATTGACCCTAAGGACAAGGAGAAAGCTGCGTTCTCGGCGGAAAAGGGTCTGGGGCAATTTAAAGTAATGCCGTTTGGGTTGTGCAATGCTCCAGCAACGTTTGAAAGGCTGATGGAACTTGTACTTACCGGGCTAATTGGCGATGCATGTCTGGTCTACTTGGATGACATCATCATCGTGGGGCGTACGTTTGAGGAACACCTTCAGAATCTGGAACGCGTGCTCATGAAGATTCAGAGTGCCAACCTCAAGTTGAGTCCGAAGAAATGTTCACTATTCAAACGGCAAGTCAACTTTTTGGGGTATGTAGTGTCGGAAGAAGGTATCCGCACGGATCCAGAGAAAATCGCAGCTGTAAAGGATTGGCCGGTTTCAAAAGACAAGACGCAGGTTAGAGCATTTTTGGGTTTGTTGAACTTTGCAGATATAGCCAAACCTCTGCATAAGTTAACCGAGGAGAAGCGACATTTCTGCTGGGATGAAAGTTGTAATATCGCATTCCAGGAGCTCAAGGACCGTCTGTGCAAAACACCTATTTTGGGATACCCTGATGCAAGCAAAGAATTTATAGTTGACACAGACGCAAGTGATATAGGACTTGGCTGTGTGTTGTCCTAACGTAATGGTGACCAGGAAGTCGTGATAGCGTACTTCAGCAAGTCATTGTCAAAACGGGAAAGGAACTTTTGTGTCACAAGACGCGAATTGCTAGCTGTGGTAAAGTCGTTGCAGCATTTTAGCAAATATCTTCTGGGGAGAAAATTTCACTTACGAACTGACCATGCTGCACTAAAATGGCTATTGCCGTTTAAAAATCCAGAAGGACAAGTTGCGAGGTGGATTGAACTACTGCAGGAATACGACTTTGAGATCGAACATCGCAGCGGAAAATCTCATGGCAACGCAGATGCATTGTCAAGAAGACCTTGTCCTGAAGATTGCAAACATTGTACTAGGCAAGAAAGTAAGGAAGTGGTATCCGTGAGGATGCTCAGGGCAGACCACCTCAGCAACGAGTGGAAGGGCAGCTTACAACGGTCACAGCAGGAAGATCCTGACATCAAGCCGATCCTGGAATGGATGAAGGCCAGTACTCCCAAGCCCAAGTGGAGCGACGTCTCAGCGACGAGTTCGACCTTTAAAAGCTATTGGGCCCAGTGGGGCAGCTTGCTGCTTCAAGATGGAGTTCTGTGCCGTAAATGGGAAAATGTTCGGGGAGACAGCTGTCATTTACAAATTGTTGTCCCTAAAGCTAAAGTACCGGATGTTCTACAGCTGTACCATAATGATTATTCAGGAGGCCATCTGTGAGTTAAACGAACTCTACTGAAGAACTGAACTGAAGTTTTACTAGGTCCACTGTCGAAACGATGTCGAGGACTGGTGTCGCAAATGTACAAGTTGTGCGGCTGTAAAGGGACCTCAGACTCGTAGTAGAGGTGCATTGAAGTTGTACAATGTTGGTGCACCATGGAAGAGAATAACCATTGACGTGGCGGGGCCGTTTCCGGAGAGTGAAGGCGGTAACAAGTATTTCATGGTTGCGATGGATTACTTCACTAAGTGGCCAGAAGTCTTCGCCATTCCAAACCAAGAAGCTTCAACAGTAGCAGATAAACTAGTTCATGAAGTCTTTTGTCGTTTTGGAGTACCTTTAGAGATTCACAGCGATCAAGGAAGGAATTTTGAGTCTCAAATATTTAAGGAAACTTGCCGAGTTATGGGTACTCATAAAACAAGAACGACTTCTTATCACCCGCAATCTGATGGAATGGTAGAACGATTTAATCAGACGTTGGAGACGTACCTAGCAAAAGTTGTGGACAATCGGCAACGACATTGGGACAAGCACATACAACCGTTTTTGATGTCATATCGAAGCGCTGTTCACGAAAGTTTTTGTGAGAACTTCTAGAGAGTTTTTGTGTTCTTCTAACGCGGGTCTTGCAGAACTTAGCTCCAAACGCATGGACCGTTTCCACGAGCTTGTCATTTATATCGTCCACTGCACTGCAAACTTCTAGGTACCAACAATAGTTTTGTAACTCGAGTTTAAAGGTTTCGGGACTTTGGATTAGAGTACGAGGGGTCGGAGCGTTGCCTTTGTTAGGCTAGACCTCCCGCACTTAATTTTTAGGTTCAGTGTGCCACTATCCATTCGGTGATAGCTGCCAGTTTTCACCCTTGATACATACTGAACAGTTGACGTCTAGTCGTCACAATGAAGTAAATCTCAATCTCATTTTTTGTTGAACCATCAGGGCTCGACCAGGTCCACTTTCAGTGGGTGTGCTTCTGAAAAAAATAGTTCTTCGTAAATAGTAACTCTTTCTCCAAGAAGTCGACCAACTTCTTCACCCTTCGTTTCGTTGACCTATCCCAACTTTCCGTACCTTCAGCTGAACGTTCTTTCTTGCGCCTAGTTTTGCATTGAAGTCTCTCTTTAACACCGTATAGTGGGTTTTGGGGCAAAACAGGGCTCTAGAAATATCCTCATAGATTTTTGCCAACATATCATTGGGATGTGCCGAGGTTGTTGCGTAAACCTGTATGACCTTCAGCGAATTCCGTTTGGTTATTTTGAGTACAAGGTACGCAACCTTCGTCGACACACTCCCAATCTTTACAACGTTGTAAACGGGAGACTTGTGAACGATAAATCCAACACCACCTTAGGACGTATGGTCGCCCTCCCGGTGATAGAACAAGTTGCTGGATTCGAGAATTACCGTGTCCTCACCATCTCTTTGGACCTCGAATAATTCTATAATATTTCAACGCAACTTGTTTAGCACTTCTTCCGGCTCCAGGGTCTTCTCATCCTCAGGGTGCGTGTGCTGTACGTTGCCATGTCGAGTCGTCTTAGGTGGCAACCGAACCTCCACTGGAGATTTTCAGCACCCCTTGCCCCGCCGTTACCATGGCCACCATATTAACCAGGAACAGCAGGGCCGCCAGGGCCTATACTCATGGGGAGTATATTGCCAGTTGCCAAGCTTTGCGAGCGAGTCGGCAACCGCAGATTTTTTGTTGTACACTTGCTGTTATCAGGAAGATGCTGCTGCCCATCTCCTGCCGGTTTCCCTCTGTCGTCTTTTACTACACCCACAGGAAGATATTGTGTAATGGATATTCTTAACCACCACCTCACGGTTTTTATTAATACGCACGTTTTTATGTCAATTAGCTGGAAATTATTTCATATACTTATTGCTTTTGTAATTAAGTGTTAAACGAGTGGATAGAAACCTTAATTACTATATAAGACAGGGTTCATTGCTATTCTTAGCTAAATATAATATTGCAGCTTTAACTAAATTCCTGTTTACAGACACTAATAAAATTATTGTGAAATGCATTTTAATAACTGATTTAGCAAGTGAACGTTAGGGGACTTTAGAGCACCCATGATCACAGGGGGAGGGGGGACTGAGAAATCTGATGTCCCGTTGTCATAGTTAACGAAGGCTACCTTAAACTTTTAATTATTAATTTTGGTACAATCTACGAAGAACAAGCTTACAGTATCTTGGTGTTTTGCATTATTATACTTAGGTTTGGATTTAATTTTATTAATTACGGGAGGACAGATGGTAACACCCGGCCATCTTTTATATTGAAATAAAGATGTTTCTTGATTTCATTACCAATCATCATTGGTAAGAAATCGGTATTTCTTTGCGAGAATTTCTGGTTTGTTAGATCTAATATAATGGTTGGTTAAACACGATAAAATCCATAATTTTATTTGAACCACGTAAAAAAAATATGAGAAGATGTGTGTCAGTATTCCCATTAACTTCTGTTTTTCTTTTTGAATTTTTGGATTTAAAATCCATACGTCATAAAAAGCTATAGATTCTTAGTTATAAACGCAATGAAACTTTGGAGTATTTTGATTTAACAAATACTGTAATAAAGAGGTGGTGTTTCATAGGAGGAAATTAAATTTACGGTCTTCACTCGGCGACACGTTAATTATTAACGTAAATTCATGGTAGACTCAAATATTTTGTCTAGAGAGCTTGTACTCATTTTTAGTTCACAAATCAACAAATAACTACAACATAATCTCTTGTACATTATCATCCTTACAGTATTTCACAATTCCACTGCTGAAGGGCTAGACCTTCCGAAGTACACCATAAAGCACGATGTTGAGCTAACTGCATCCATCGACTTCCTGCATATCTTATTAGGTCGTCACTCTATCTAGTGGGAAGCCACCCTTCGCCTACCGGTACAAGATTGCTCCTCAGAAACCATAAATATATTGGAATATATTAAATAATATAGTCGTACTAATACCTAATGTACTTAAGCTGCGTGGCAAACCGGTAAAATAATCCATATTATTCACTTTTCGAGTGACTATTCCGCAACTATTGGTGTGAATATACAGCATGGAACATTAATTTTAAAGTAAAAATTAAAAGCTAATACATAATGAAAAAATGCGTGATACATTGTACTGGAATGCTGACTGTTGATAGGCCAATGGTACTTATTTAGAAGATTTATGCTATAGGATATAATGGTTAATAAAGATTTAATTCTGAACTCATTAAACCTCACCTCAACTCATTCTATCTAATTTTTCATATCTGTAAGCAATTTACTGCTTACAGATACACACGGACCTTTACTCTTGAAAGGTGGTGCAATTTGCAGCTAGTCGCAGAGTTTTAATTCTGGCATCTACGAGATAATATATATGCATTTATCTATTAGAGGCAATAATACAATCCTCTTACTTACCTATTTTTGCCACCAAATAGCAGTGCCAGTATTGCGTTGTTCCGGTCTAAATAGTATAAGTAGTTAGTACAAAGCAAGTATAATTACAGGTTATGAGTATTTCTATCTAAGTTCTCAGAGCGGAATAACTGTAGACTTTTTGTTTTATTTGGCTGCAGATATCCCTGTACTGCAGTAGCTATTAGTCATTACGTGAGCTGTTAGTTCGTATGTCAAAGTTCTATAAATAAATTAATAATTTACATGTAAATGGTTATATAAAACGTATCTATTTAGTGTCATCCAAGTCGTTAATAAAATAGAACAACGAAATACTCTCTCCATAAAATGAAACCAGCTATCTTCTTTTAACTATAAACACGTTTCTGTTACAATCCCTCAAGTTGTAATAAAATGAATATAGCCTCGCTTACTTTCATCTCCCTTGAAAAATTCCGTAATTTTTCTATTGCTCAGACAGAAAATAAACGTCGAATCGCATTTATTTAAAAGAGTACGTGCTAGAACGAGCTTAACGTACTTTAAAGGCAAATGTATTATGTTGACTTGTTTTTGGTAATATTCTTTAGTATATTTTTAATCGACTTAAACATTAAGAAGGAAGAGGATTGAGAAACTATAATGCGTAAAAAGAATTTAAATTTTTTAAGTTTATCTTTTTACGTGTAAAAGTGACAATGAAAGTCGTCCATAATCGATTAATAATCATAATGTATACGCGTTCTTAATTAAATATTTATATGTTAGATAAAATGGCTCTCTATCAGTAAAAAGGGTATATCCTGTCATGGTATGATATCAGTATATTGCCGAGTTCCGAGGGGAGAACAATTAGTTCTCCCTAAGGAATATAGGAGTGTTATTCGTCACCAATTCGTATTTGCCTCGAGGCCAAAGAGGAAAATATTGTCAAATTCAAGAAAAAAAAAACGTTTTTAAATTTAAACCCAAATAGACAAAAATAGACTTAAAGCCATTTACCTCTAATGAACTCTCTCTGCATCTTAACAGTTATGAGGCTGCCTACTCAAGAATCTTTCCTACCTTCAGCCGTTGTCGGTTCTTCCAGCTATCCTCATTTCTAAGTTGGCACGCAGAGGAACCCTGCTCTTGGTCATACGACCAGCAGTGAAGGATAATCCTTTATACTTAAGTGAATTTACAAAGGTAATTAGAATAATTATATTCAGGTTCACGTCACTAAGAGCGAAAAGTAGTTAGTAACCAACTTTTACTAAAGCTCCGTGGTAGTTTAACGGATAAGCGCCCACCCACTTGCCAAGCATGGCAACTATATCAAAATCCTGCCATGAGGTAATCTAGAGAAAGGCTTATGTTTAGCATTGGTTTTTTATCGGTTTTATTGGATGAATGGATGTACGGACATGAATCAGAGTCTTTTGTGTCAATGTGATTAGCTAGAATCAAAAAGGGGAAAAGTTTCCGCATTGCGCATTTTCCCTCCACGCCCAAGTACGGGCGGGCGGGTATGTGAATATAAAATATATCTTATGGTAAACAAGAAATTACTTGCCTTATTGAAATCAGATTATTGAATAATCTTTGGACTAGATATTATCATAATGTTGATAAAAGTCATATCATCATCGTCATAACAGTCGATCAGAAGTTAACTTATAAATACAGGCGTCCCGGTGAACACCACAAAGCACGGTACTGAGCCAGCTGAATACGTGGGGGCAATATTACATACACATACGTCGAGCTTGCTATATAGATTTAAACACGTTATGATACGTTAGGTATCCCAATTTTTACAGAATGAGGGTCATAAACGAGCGCAGAGTTCACCTGATTGAAAGTGAATTGTGTGGCCTATGTATCTCTATCCTCAAATGATAATTAAATGCAGTTGCGTTGCTACCTCTAATCACTGAGATGAAATACATTTAAAAAAAGATATAAATAGGTACCAGTAAAAAGCATCTGGTCGTATACACTCTAACTAAACTTTTATTTCACACTGGTATTCATTAAGAGCAAGATCACTCCCAAGTCGGGCCAACTCGTTCGTGCTAAAACCATAATATTGGCTTTAATGTAATGGTTTAAGAAGGCACGTAAAAATAGTCAAATCAAAGTCCCATTTAAAGTAAACTATATGTCAAGAGGTTTCTCTTTTAATTGTCTTTTATACGTGGTTGAGCCATGCTGCAGTTATATTTGTAGTGTTGTGGCTTCGGAACAGTCCCGATATAACATCCTTTTCCTAAGCGTTTCCTATCCTCCCGCCTCCCCCGTATACGCACTGCTCAGAATGGTGCGCCACCTAGTCGTCGAGAAAACAAGAAGCAAGATGGCCGCGCACGCATAAGACGTGTTCGTTACCGCTCGTTTAAAAATAACCCATAAATAAGTTGTAAGACTATCGTGCAATTGCTCGTGTCCATATACATTCGAAGTGCAGTGTGGTATCTGTGTATACACGAGAACTTCAGCGTAAATATACAGACTTCACCATAACCACGAGGAGTGCTCCAGTCTTGTGAGTATCCTTACCTTATCTACCCAGTTCTAAAGCTATCTTCGTTTACTTCCCGGTTGGGATCATCGGGTTAGCCAGCCCTTGGTCTGGTTGTTCTCTGGTTCCCAAAACCACCCACGAAACACATTGCGAAACATTCAAGCCGTAACATAATTTCTGGTCCATACGATCCGGGTACCTATGGTTTTCTATTTTTATACAGTCCGCTCCTCATAAAGATAATATCAAGTTCAATTTCTAAGGAAAACTTTGATATTTAATCTATTTTTCTTATAATTGAAAGTAACTAATTCATTTCAATTATAATCCTGCTAGACTTGAATGCTCGGGAAGTGTTTCGTAATGCTCAGACTTTGTAGACTTATCTTATTTGGTTGCGTTATAATTGCTAAGTTTATTCCGATTATATTCGAATGTGCATTGATAGTCTTATGCTTTGAAAATTATTATAATTTGAGGGTATTTTATAATTATTGTTAGAAAAAATTACTAAATCAGTTTATGGAAATGATCAATTTGGTCTTAGAATGATAGCACTTAAGTATGAATGCTTGTATATCTATGAATGTTGGGTCGTTTCTTAATTGTTATCTAATTCAAATGGTTAAAAACGTTAACATTAAATTCAGTATTTGAATGTTAATTTAGTTTGGAGAAACTTAGATATTGTTTTGAATATCTGTCGTTAATCATTATACTTAGCATTCATATTTAATTTTTCGCTGTTATTTTATAATCATGTCGCAAGAAGAAATGAAACTTAAACTTTATACGTCACAGCGAGAGTATGTTTTTCGTTCTATTCAAACTCTTTTCGATTTATCCACTCAAATACGGGAAGACTCCAGTTCTTCTAAAGTTAGCCAATTTAAATCTAGATTTCTTAAAATTGAGAACATTCGTGATGAATATGTGTTGCTTACGGAAAAAATTAATTCGTTAAAACTGGCACTGTTTCCTAAAGAAAAAATAGATATGCAAGCGTTGTCTGCATTTGATGATATGTACTATGAAGTTCTAAGTTTTGCCGCGGAGATGTCCCTACCGGAGCGCAAACGAGGCAGCAGCCCAACGTCCGCTGACGTTAACTACACCTTTACGCCTGACGCGGAAAAGGTACAAGCTAGACTGCCACAAATTGAGCTTCTGAAGTTCGACGGAAAAATTGAGAATTGGCAAACATTTTACGACACTTTCGTAACGTTAATTCATAATAATAAATCAATCGCGAATATTACTAAATTTCACTATCTCATTTCTTGTTTATCGGGATCCGCTTTAGGGATCGCAAAGAAGCTAAAATTAACTTCCGATAATTATGAGCTTGTATTCAATGAACTTATTAAGCGTTATCAAAATAAGCGAATTTTAGCAGTGGCGTATTTAGATCAAATAAATAACTATCCTTATTTAAAAACTCCTAATTTCAATTATTTACAAACATATACTAATATTCTTTGTGAGTCAGTCAATGCCCTTAAGGCCTTAGAGCTAGATGACTTAGGCGATTTTATTTTATTTAACGCAGCGTTTCGCGCACTGGACTCCGATACGCGCCATCGCTTCGAATCTGAAAATAAATCGGAAATTCCTTCTTTTCAAAGTCTTATGCAGTTTCTTCAAAACTATGTAAAAGTTTTAGAAATAAATGCTAGTGTTGACATTAGGGCGCGATCATCTCAATTTTTAGGCGGTAAACAGATCAAGAATGTTTCACCGCGGGCACCGAACCTGAAACGTTCCGTGCTCACTACTCAGTCTAAGCCTACTAGTTCGAAGCAGCTGGCTTCACTAGAGTGCTATTACTGTGGCGCAACACACAGTATCTATAAGTGCCCCACTTTTCAATCTTTGGACACCAGTGCTAGAATAAATATTGTCAAACAAAATAATTTATGCATTAACTGTTTACGAAAACATTCTCTTGATAAATGCGTCTCAAAAATGAGATGTTTTATCTGTAGTGGTAATCATCACACTCTGGTACACATCGACAACCAAGTTCGATCACCGACCGCGGTGACCACCGGTTCGAGTAGTGCCCACACTAACACGAGTGCGTTCGTGGGAGAGGCTCGTGGCCCGTGCGTGGTGCTGCTCGGGACGTGCATGGTGCGTGTGCAGGACTCTAGTGGCACGTTCCATCAAGTTAGAGCGCTCATCGATAGCGGCGCTCAGGACTGCTTCATCACCATGAAATGCGCAAAGAGACTTGGTTTTCAATTACGTCGATGCACCACAACTGTGGCTGGACTTGGACAACAGTCTGTGTGTCAAGTCAAGGGAGTGACTCAATGCTCTATACGCCCGTGTGATTCGAATGACCCACAATTTGATATTAATCCTATAGTCATCGATAGCATTACTTCTAAAATGCCAACCACTGATATTCCTCTAGCGGTTCGAGACTGTTATAAACACTTAGTATTAGCGGACCGTGACTTTGACAAACCGTCTGATGTTGATTTATTGCTAGGTGCTGAAGTATTTCATCACATCTATGACGGCCGTGTCATTCAACCAGAGCCCGGCTACCCTGCTGCTTTACATAGCGTCTTTGGGTGGGTTCTCTCAGGACCCACCAATGTGGAGAGTCCGATAAAATCGGTTGGCACTTCGTTAATTACTTCAACCAATTCATTGGAGAAGATGATGAAACGATTTTGGGAAGTCGAGGAACCGCCTCATCAACATATACCTGCTCCAGAAGATGAGGAGGTCGAACGCCTGTATTCCACTCAAACTTATAGGGAATCGGAAGGTCGATATGTAGTCCCTATCTTATTGACGCAGTCGTCTGTCAATATGGGAGGCTCATATAATAGTTCTTTGTCGCAGTTTATAAATCTTGAGAAAAAACTTTGCCGACAACCAGATCTTAAATCACTTTATAACGATTTTATGCGTGATTATGAGCAGCTTAATCATATGCAATCAGTGGGAAAGGATATTACCCCTGGTAGATATTTCATTCCTCACCATTGTGTGATTCGTCCAGAAAGCACAACGACCAAACTTCGCGTTGTATTCAATGCGAGTCACAAGACGACTAATGGACTATCTTTAAATGATATTGTTTACACTGAACCGAAGTTACAGGCTGATTTGGTTGACATTATTACTGGATTTCGGGTCCATAATATAGTTTTTACATGTGACATATCTAAGATGTACAGGCAAATCTTGATAAGGCCTGAGGATCGAGTGTGGCAACACGTACTATGGCGTGAATCCCCTTCCTTGCCTGTTCAAGAATTTGAACTTCGTACGGTCACATACGGAGTCAAAAGCTCGCCGTACTTAGCGATACGAACATTACATCAGTTAGCTGCAGATCACGGTGATCAGTTTCCTCATGCAACTGAAGCTCTTCGGCATCATACTTACATGGACGATATTACTACAGGTGCTTCCTCAGTCGAAGCAGCCTCTCAGCTTAAGGAAGATTTAATCAATCTTCTTAATTGTGCTCAGCTAGATTTGCGTAAGTGGAGCAGTAACAGCCCTTTATTTCTTCGATCGTTACCCATGGAACATTGTCAGTGTCCGAAGACATTTTCTGATGATAGTTCAATAACGCTTAAGGTTTTAGGAGTTCAATGGGATCCTGCGGAAGACTATTTCACTTACTCCGTCTCTCCTGTGAACGTGGAGTTTACGAAACGTTCAATCCTGTCCCACGTTGCTCGTATTTATGATCCGTTGGGTTGGCTTTCACCTTTTATTCTTTTAGCCAAACTACTTCTTCAAAACTTATGGCGTATTGGATTGTCTTGGGATGAAATCATACCCGCGAATCTGTGTGACGATTGGGTTTCATTTGTGTCTGACTTGTCTAATATAAAATCGATAAAAATCCCTCGTAAAACCGTGATTGATTTAACAGCTACACACCAGCTGATTGGGTTTTGCGATGGATCAACCAAAGCATATGGGTGCTGTGTCTATCTCCGATCAAGTATCGATGATCAAAACCAAGTTTCTCTTTTGATTTCTAAATCTAAATTGGCTCCGATTAAGCCTCTACCTAAATACTTACAAAAGTTGTTTCCGTTTATTGATAACCTAGGACTCATGCGAGTGGGTGGACGACTTACCAATTTCAACTTACCTGAGTACACAAAACATCCATATTTGTTACCGAAACAATCTATTTTATCTCAATTAATTATTAGCTATTATCATAAACGGTATTTGCACTGTGGACCTCGCACGTTACAATGCCTAATTGTTCGCAAGTTCTGGATTTTAGGAATTAGAAATCTTATTCGTTCTGTTTTAACAAAGTGTGTGACTTGCTTTCGGGTTAAACCTATACCCTATCAGCCGTCTATGGGCAACCTGCCACCTTGTAGATCTCAACAAGGTTACTGTTTTCAACAGGTAGGGATTGATTTTGGCGGTCCTTTTCTTATAAAAGAAAACAGACGACGTAACGCACGGGTCAGTAAGGCTTACATATGCTTGTTCATTTGTTTATCTGTAAAAGCAGTTCATTTAGAACTCGTATCTGAACTGTCTACAGAAGCGTTTCTAGCCGCCCTAGACAGATTCGTGTCTCGACGTGGAATATGTCAACATATTGTGACAGATTGTGGCACTAACTTTGTAGGCGCTAAACGATATCTTGAGGAAATGGTTAAATTATTGATAGATAAAAAACAGGATATTTCTGATCAATTAACGTCTCGTGGAATCTCGTGGAAATTAAATCCACCTTCAGCACCTCACTTTGGAGGCATTTTTGAAAGTGGTATAAAATCTACTAAATATTATCTCAAGAGGGTCATAGGCTCACAAGTCCTGACGTTTGAAGAACTAACTACAGTTTTAACTAAAGTTGAAGCGATGCTGAACTCAAGACCGATTTGTCAGTTATCGTCTGATCCTGGCGAAGTTGATGTTCTCACGGCCGGTCATTTTATTATAGGACGTCCTTTAGTAGCTCTACCAGAACCGTCCGTTGAGGATATGAATCCTAGAACACGCTGGCAGTTACTTCAAAAGCTTTCTCAAAGTTTTTGGCGTATTTGGCAAAGTGATTATTTACATACGCTTCAACAAAAGGTTAAGTGGATTAAGGATGATCACAAACATCCTAATATTGGTCAACTCGTTTCAATCATTGAACCTAATTTATCACCTAACGAATGGCGCCTAGGTCGAGTAGTCCAAATCCACCCCGGAAAGGACAATATTATCCGGGTTGTGACCTTAAAGACCAAAAGAGGCCTACTTACAAGACCAGTAGTCAAAGTCTGCCCTCTTCCTCTTGATTGAATCTTATTTTTATTGTTTTATTAAGCTAGATTGTAAGTTCTAATTTTAAAATTAAATTAACTAAGTTTGGTTTTCTTTTGTAGTTTAGTTAAGGTTATCAATGCACAACTTAGCTCAGATATCTATTTAGTTTATATTAATTTATATTCTATGAGCAACTGGGGACCTGGAGAGCTGCCGGGTCGATGGTTGTCTTGTGAAATCCCTAGGTGATTTCAGGTGGGAGGGAATGTTGTGGCTTCGGAACAGTCCCGATATAACATCCTTTTCCTAAGCGTTTCCTATCCTCCCGCCTCCCCCGTATACGCACTGCTCAGAATGGTGCGCCACCTAGTCGTCGAGAAAACAAGAAGCAAGATGGCCGCGCACGCATAAGACGTGTTCGTTACCGCTCGTTTAAAAATAACCCATAAATAAGTTGTAAGACTATCGTGCAATTGCTCGTGTCCATATACATTCGAAGTGCAGTGTGGTATCTGTGTATACACGAGAACTTCAGCGTAAATATACAGACTTCACCATAACCACGAGGAGTGCTCCAGTCTTGTGAGTATCCTTACCTTATCTACCCAGTTCTAAAGCTATCTTCGTTTACTTCCCGGTTGGGATCATCGGGTTAGCCAGCCCTTGGTCTGGTTGTTCTCTGGTTCCCAAAACCACCCACGAAACACATTGCGAAACATTCAAGCCGTAACAAGTAGTATATTCGTAGCACGAATGTATCGGCTCGACCGGGGAAGGACCACGCTCTCACAGAATACCAGCGTAAAATAGTAGCTTAATGCTGCTGTGTTTCGTATGATGAGTGTAGAGAATCAGAGACCCTTTTTACTGGAAACGAGGCATTCCATCTTTATCCTCACGGGTGACAACACACCTGCATTTTGATTTGTAATCAAGGATAGATGTAGATATCTATGGGCTGCAGCAACCACTTACCATCAGGTGGATTGTGTGCTTAACACTTTCATTGGTGCCAGCGGGGTTCGAACCCGGGTGACTCAGGTTCTGTTATATTAACTGCGAGCGTTAACCATCTGAGCTACCACGGCTCAAACCATGCCAACATTTTATGTACTTTATTTTTTCCTATTTTAACTTATTATAAAACCAAAGCTTGACTACAATTCCACCTAGAGGCTAGCGATGATAAAGCCTTAGGTAATAAATTTAACTCTTAAGTTAAAGGCATCAAGATTATGACATGAACCTGGAGAGAAGCAACAAATATATAAATGAAAAGGAGCATTCGCATGAAGTTTCTCAATTTAATAATTTTATAGGATAAAATATATTCAATGGTCATCACGCTTGGCAGACAGATTGACTATCGTAATCTCGCATGTTCTTGTTGAATAACTTAATGTTTCGTTGTTGTCGTTACGGGAGAAAATAGAAAACGCCGGAAATATCTTATGGCTTCATATAGTTATAGTAGTAGTATAGTATAATAGTGGTTATAGGTATAGCCATCTTGCTTACGCCTGACATATAAGTTGACAGTCTCTTGTTACACAACTTAGAATTTTGCTGTCGAATTTCATAATACCATTTGAGTCAGCATAAATTTCCAGAGGACTTTTTATTTTGAACGTACTCTAGTATAAACATTAGACTAAATTATAAACTACTTTATGTAATAAGACAGACTGTGAATACAGTAAAATATTACGTTATTTAAACCAAATTTCATTTATTCTTCTCTTAAATATTTTGTTTTGAATATTTTAGGGCGTGTTGTTTTATAAATGTTCACTCAACAACGATAAAATAAAATTGCTCTGTGCAACGTTCATCTTTATGGCAGAAGGGGGTGATGAACTAGTTATTAAGAAAAAACATACTCTTTCAGCTCCTAGTCTTTTTCATTTGCATGCTTATATTCGTAGCACTTTTTGTAGACAATAATAATTGTAGAACCAGATATTTTTATATTAAAGTAAGGGGAACAAACGAGCACACAGTCTGCCAGATGGTAAGGTGATGCTGTAGCCCATGGACAAATATTATAGAATTCAAAATCAAAATGTAGATATATTGTTACTTTTAAGGATTGATGCGGAATACCTCGTTACTAACAAAAAGAGTGTCCAATTCTCATCACTAAAATACAGCAGCATTATTTTGCTGTTTCACGGTGGTAGCTGTGGTACCTCGGTTCTACCACGGCCGAGCCGATCCACTCGTGTTGCAAATTTGTATAGCTATTACATCTGCAATATGGGTCTTCTACTTAAAATTAATTTATATTTATACCCTGTTAAAGGGTTATAAGCCATTATTGTATCTAGTTGTTTTTCAACTATACCTAATCTCTCACAGGTATCTTCCGCAATGTGGTTGACCGATAGAGATCCCTTCGAAGCAATATAAAGCCAATTAGTCAAATGTAACTTTATATAATTTGTTGTTTTATTTTCATTTGTTTTCCGTATGTAATAAAGTATGTTTATATAAAATAATTTTATTTACTCATTCAAACAAAATTAAATTAAAATATAATAAAATAATCATTTTACTACACAATACTCAATTTAAGAATCCCATATCCAAGCTCTGCTGTGTTTAATGGCGTTATTTATGTTGTAGATAATGGAGCATTCCTAGACGTAGACAAGTTGGCACCTATTACTATGAAACGTGTTTCTACAAAAGCTGTAGGTACTTTCCTTTAGTTGCACTGTTTACAATTCTACGTAACTTAGATGTAATTTAACCTATTTATATGTAATTGTTAGGTTACAGCTTTAATCACAATCATAATTATAATTTATCATAATCCTAAACCAGACCTTCAATCAGCATTTCTCTTAATTTTTTATCTTTTTTAACATTATCATATTCATCATTAGAGTAGATCTCAAGTTTACTGCCAAACAGAGGCCTCCATCATAGATTTCCACAAAACACCACCCGCGCCAACTGCATATATCGACTATCTGCATGTTTTATCAGGTGATCAATCAATCTAGTGCGGTGTAGCCCAACACTGCAACTTGTCTTAATAAGGTGGGCTGAAAAGTTCGTGTCGTTGTTATGAGATGGCGCCAATTGAATGAAATGCATAACATTTTTATTTAGTACCAACCTTTAAAAGAAATGTGTATAAATTTGACAGCTGTCTGATTATTAGTTTGTGAGATACAGCATTATGAGTGAAGCAACTTTTGTTATTTTGAAAAAAAAATGTATAAAAAGGAATTTAGTGTGTTAATGAAACACTATTTTTTGATGAAAAAAGGTGCTGCTGATATCAAAAAGTGGCTTGAACGGTATTATCTGGATTCTGCGCTGGGTGAAGCAACCATTCGTAAGTGGTTTTCTAAATTCCGTACAGGCCATATGAGCACCAAAGACGATGAACGTAGTGGGCGTCCAAAAGAGGCTGTTATTTTATTTGTACTAAAGGTACAAACGGCGGACTTAATATATGCCATATGGCATTTTCTACCAGACAACCGGAGTTATGGATGAAAACATCAAAAAACTCCACAAAATTCTTTTGGACGATTGTAAATTGAAATTTATTTATATAGTTGACACTCTAAAAATATCAAAGGAACGTCTTGGACATACCATTCATATATATTTGGGTATGCGAAAGATATGTGCAAAGTGGTAGCCGCGCAAGCGCACAATTGACCAAAAACAAGAACGTGTCGACGGTGTCGTGTCGTATCGGAACGTGTCAGTGGAGGTGTCGGTGCTTCTCAGCAATGTTTGAAACTTTTCAATCGCAGAAAAAATGAATTTTTGAATCGATATATGAAACATGGATCCATCACTACACTCTAGAGTCCAGTCGGCAGTCATCTGAATGGACTGCACGCAATGAACTGAATCCAAAGCATGGAAAAACTCCACAGTCAGTTGGTAAAGATATGGCGCTCGTATTTTGGGATGCACATGGTATAATTTTCATTGACTATCTTGGAAAGAAAAAAACGTCAACTGCGACTATTATAAATTATTAGTTGTTACACGCGGCTTCGCCCGCGTGGTCACTGGGAAATGAACTATCCATTGCTTTTTGAATTGAAAGAAAACTGAGTTTTATAGATTTGCAGAGATGCAGCCATTAAAAGGAAACTGAGCAAAATTGATTTGTCAGCCTATTTAAATGTTTTGAAACGCAGCGTATAAGAAAGCATGAAAATAGCCTGTTTATTCCAAATGGAAACGGGATATTTTTTTAATTAAAGGAAACCGAGTATAATTATCCGTCAAGGATTCAGACTTTTGAAAAGAAACTGAGCTAAATTGATTCGTCAGAGATGCAGTTTTCTGATATGAAAGGAAACTGAGTCAAATAAAAGATCCGTCAGAGATGCAGCATTTGGAATTGAAAAGAAACTGAGCTAAATAGGAAACTTTGAATTGAAAGGGAAGATCTGTGGGAATTCTGATTAATTGATTGTGGGAATTTTGGTAAAAAACTAACTGAACACTATTTTAAGACGCTACTGTACACAATGTTATATGTTTTTCCATTCAGGGAAAGAATGTGGAGATTCTGGGCATTTGACACACGCGAACATGCTACATAAAGCTGACCATGAGAGAAGCACGGTTTTTCTAAGTTGACTCCCGCTACCTGTAACATTTGCCCTTGCGCTTTATTAATTGTCATTGCAAAACTGAGCTTAATAAGGAACTGCAACCTTTTGAATTGAAAAGGAAGATCTGTGGGAATTATAGGGATCCGTGGTATAATAACATTTTCACCTTTTTCTACGCCTGTCTAAATTGTAGCACCGATTATGTTCCGTCCAAGATGTGTCACACGCAGCCTTGTCCTTGTACATAACCGAGGAGCATACCTGAGACTATTGAAATAAAAAAAATTCAATAGAAAAGGAGGCTTGGTACTACCACCTGCTTAGGACCCTGTAATTAATGAAATTAAAATTAAAACCAAGCATACCACTGCAAGACTTCAAGACACAGTAAGTTCATTCTGTAGATCGGACCATAAATAAAAATTAAAAATCCGAAGGCACTCCGGGTTAACACTAACATTGGGACGTCAGTTACCTCAGTCCGCCGTAACTATGGTGTTGGAAAGCACCCGAAACATCTGGAATTTAAAATCAAGGAAATAAAACGCGATAAAATCGATAAAAATAGTTGTTAAAAACTGCATTTATGAAAATAAAACTTATATATCTTCAAAATCCCGACTTTTTTTAAAGCAATTCCTTAACCATTTTATTGTTTTAATTGCATATTATCATATCTATATGCTTTTATATGGTAAATCCCCTTTAGCATTAAAATGACTGGGACGCCTAATTTTAATTCACCACTTCGCTTAATATATCTCAATTTATTTTGTTAACGCTCTCATTTTTGGTGCAAGAATCGCCCTTTCACATAACCATTTTTCTCCAAGCATGTTGTTCGTTAAATCTGAATAAACGCTCGCAATTAATTCGGAATGACTCTGTACTAAATTACAAAAACATGTCGTCAATTTAACTCAGCCCTCAGCATCCGTTTCCAACAGCCCATCGCCAATTTTAATAGTGTGTCAGCATATTTTCCAGCATTGATATCATTATACAAATGCACTCTCATATTCGTAGTTAAACTGAATTTTGTCACCTTGTTCCATAAAATAGACGACTTGAGGTATGCTTTAATTTCATCTGCAGGTGTGCTATTTTGAATGACACGTAAAGTTTGGCGAAAGTCACCAGCCAGTAAAACCACCATTCCTCCCATTACATCGATATTGCTGCGCAAATCCTGGAGCGTTCGATTTAGTGCTTCTACAGCTTTTTAATGCGACATTGTACTTTCGTCCCACACCAAAAGTTTACATTGTCGTAGCATTATACCTCGTGCACTATTTTTGCTAAAGTTGCAGATCGGCGATTCTTCCTGGGCTAGATTTAGAGGGGGTTTAAAACAGAATGTGCAATGCGGCCCCCGCTTAGAAGCGTGGCGGCTATACCGGAGGAAGCTACGGCCACAGCAATGTTTTCATGAAATAAATTATTCACAGATGTCATCCATGAATGAAGTTTGTGAAGTTTGCTGGGAATCGAGATTTGAGCTTACATGTACCAGAAGGACCACAAGAAAGAACCCAGCATATTGTGTTGCCCAATATAAGAATTTCCGCTTTCATGCAATATACACTAGAAGTATCCTGAGATAGAATAAATGGTTTAGAGAGAATAAACCCAATATTGCTTCATGCTAAAATTGAGTCCCGCCATTTTTCCACTGAAAATTGTATTTATAGTTGCAGAAACAAACATGATTGGGCGGAACGCAATCAGAAGTTATTGCTGTAACTGCATTATAGGTTTAAGAGCAGTGGGATGCTACTCACGTTATGAGTATTATTTGGTACCTAAGCCATGCTCGCCATGAGGGTCTCCTCCCGGCCTCCCCCATCTTAGATGAAGAATTTATTTTAATATATTTTATACTTAGAATTTATTAAGAATTCATTAATTATAAGTATAATAAAATAAATGAACTTAAAAACAAAATATTTTTATTTATCTACACTCAAAACCCCATCAGAACTTTATCAAATGTTGCAGTCCGCTGCTGAATATAGGTATCTTCTAATTCACAACGCTGAGTAGATACCGATCCTCATCTCAATCTACCTACTTAATGATAGAACCACGCTGTAGTTATAATATAGTTGTAGCACGAATGACTGCTCGACCGGGGAAGAACCACGCTCTCACAGAATACCAGTGTAAAATAGCAGTTTAATACCCTACAGATCTGGAGACCCTTTTTTTACTGGAAACGAGGCAGTCGATCCTAGTCTTCAGATGTGACAACGCATCTGAATTTTGATTCTAAATCAAAGATAAATGTAGATGTCCATAGGCCACACTAACCATCAGGTGGACTGTCTGTTCGATTGTCACCCTTGTTCAATTAAAAACCGGTTAGTAAAGCACTAAGGAGTAGCGAAAAGCAATATAGAATATTTATTTTATCACAAAAACAATGTTTATTTGCCTATATGTAACATACGAGTAGGTACACTAGGAGAGGTTTTGGCTGTCGACGGATTGTTGGACAATTTGTCGCTCCTGTTTTGTTGCTTGAATAAGGGTTTGAGGTAAATTTTAATTTGAACATGTGATGCGATTTTGTGAATTATCTGCGCGTGTGAACTATTAGAGAAAACGACGAAACAAGTGGTTTGATGTGGATATAATCTCCCTATGTAATAACTGTAACGCATCAGCATATTGTGAAGAAAAAATATACAAAAACGAAGATTACGAAAGAAATGATAGGCTCAGAAGGTTTAGAACCCAAAGCTGTAAAGCCAGTTAAATAAAAAAATTGTAACACTAGTTCATAATATTATATATAAGTCTATGGTCTATGTAGTTAATCTTAAAAATTAAAACTGGTTATAACTTTTATCTCCCAAGTTCTAAAAATATAAGAATTTAAAAGGGGTTTGTCTATCCCACTATCTACCAATAAAAACCAAAAATATCACAAAACACGATATATTATTAGCGGTACGAAACTCCCATACAAGCCTGCCATTCCCCTTTAATATTTGATAATAATTTACTGCCGCTCCCACGTTGCTGCCATATCTATATGAAATTTATAGATTATGAAAAGTGAACTATAAAGATGGGAAACGTACGAAACTACCTGCTACCAGTTTTGTTGGTTTTTTTTTTAATTTAAATTAGTATTACTTGGACACATTTATTTTATTACTTATTTTATTTAAACGACATATTTTAATCCAACCATGTTTGAAATATTTAAATAAGTTTTCGACATTGTTAATGTACTTTTAAAATTAGTCGGCTATCCCTTACTTCCAGTACGGGACAGCCACTAATTTTTAAGGCGAGTAGATTCATTTCCCTTCGAATATGTATACTATTTTCGATATATCTCATGTAGTACTCACTAATTACAAAAAGATTTATATCAATAAGTAAATTACGATGTTCAGTTTTGACCGTTCTTCACTGATTGTTTATTCTATAGGCACACGACACCTTCGTACCTTTTCGAACAAAAGCGTAAGCGACGCCGTAACGGCGGCGTTTGCGACTTTTTTCTTGCGAGCGTTGATCTTGGTGATAACATCTTTCAGCAATGTAGCGCTACCTGTTGTTTACGCTTGACTAGACGGCATAATATTTTTATAGCGCTGTAGCTAAAGTAAATTTACAACATAACCATAATTACTGCAAATTTTTTTACAGATAGCCGCTCTAGTGCGTAGCACATAGTATATCGTGTGATTATAGCAATCTTGCGGGTAATGTTATATTCTCTCAAAAACAAAGGCTCGTCAATTTTTTGGAAATTCTATGAAAATCCACTTTTTTGGAAGTTCTATGAAGCTTAGCGCCCGTTCTCAGTAGCAAAGAAACAGCACGTGTATTCCGAGGGTTCAACGAGCACAATATCCTTCGTCACTCATGGTTCAGCTTGGAGTCTTATATTCAGGCTTAACTGAGGTGTTTTGCTGTGAAAAACGTTTAAAACCATTGCCTAGGTGTACTAAATTACCGTCCTAATAAATATAGTGGAACTTTTTTTTCAAACACTTTTCAAAAACAGACATTGAATAATCCAACAGGACTCTGTGCCAGCTCATAGGGCACGAGGCACGCTAAACTTGTTGACCGCCCATGGAATTGACTTTATCGGACATGAAAACTGGCCCTCTTTTAGTCCAGATATAAGCCCACTGGATTATAACCCACTGGATGAGATATAGCAACATTTGAAGAAGAAAATCTGCGCTAAACCTCATCAGAATTTGGAACCTCTCCAAGCATCTTTGGCTAAAGCAGCAGCAGAAATAGATATGAGGGTAGTACGTGCTGCGATTGATGATTGACGCGATCTATTAAGAGCATGTATTCAAAATAGGGCCTTTTTTCTGTGTTTGTTAATTCTCTTGCATCACGAATTTGTTCTCTCAACCATTTGTATGCAGATTTTCAAATTTACTCTCATAAATCGCTCCAGAATCTTTCCAATGCCATCAATAACACTAATACAAATCTTGCTGCAATACATGACTGGAACAGGTCGTTCGGGCTTAATTTAAATTTCAATAAGACCCGAGCCATTATTGTTGGAAATAGCACTATAATTTCAAGAATTTGTGGAGATAACCTACCATCTATTATTTATTAGTCATGGTGTTGTGATACCTTTAAGTAATGACTTTGGGCTTCCTTTAACAATTAAGGAAGTTCAAAGTATGAGCCTTTCAAAAGAGTGGTTAAAAATAATATTTAAATATGTGTTCTACTTAATATACAAAAAGAAATATATTCCAAGTATTCCTTACAGACTATTATATTATAAATTTAGTAAAGAAAATGTATGGTACTTTTTTTGCACAAAAAAAATCAATTTTTATCATGAAATTTCATAAAAAAATAATTTTGAGTTCGAGAGCCTTTCGTGAAAAAAGTTTGAACACCTAAGTGGCTAATGATATTGATTCACACTGTAGTATATCCTATTGAGAAGAAATTGCTTCAATATTTTTTAAACTTATCTATGTTGGAGCATCTCAATATATATAATTGTCAAAGGTTTTAAGTTCGAGGGGCCATACCAAATATAATGTTGCTAAGTTTTTTGTAATGGAAAAAAATTTTGTGATTATTATGTTTAACGTGTAGGAATTCAAATAAAGAAATATGCATTGTACCAAAGATGGCTACCTCATGATAGGCATGGATGCGTTGACAGATTCAGACCAATAAAAAACAACAACTTTTACGTTTACAACTATCTGTCTGTTATAACCTCACAGTGGCCCTTAAACATCTCTTTTGGGCTACAAATATATATTGTCTACAAAGTCATATGACATTTCATTGTCTACAAAGTTGCCCAAAAAGATGTCATCATATCTAAGCACTGATTCTTTGTAACCGTGGTGCGCAGTGATAACAGCGGATTTATACACAATGGTTCCAAGTCTGTAAAGTGCATAAAAGATCTGGTTGAGTTTAGTTTAAATATCTTCCGCTGGAGATTTCCATTTTAAATTTGAATTGAAATTGACACCTAAAATTTTTGCATTTTCAACTTTAATATTTTGTTTCGTTTATTTAATCCGTTGTAGCACATATTTAGATCTATTAAATTATTTTTCATATTTTTAATGTCGTTAAATTTGTTTTGTTTAGATTATTTAATAAATTATTTATTGATAACCACCGAATTATTATGTTCAGTGTTTGATTTACGATAGATATCATTTAATTTTTGCTTGTGATTGCAGACATCATTGTGCTATCGTCGGTAAATATAATTTGGTAAATCGTGTACATTAACAATGAATAATAACGGACCATGAATATTTCCCTGGGGGACTCCTCGTGTTACTTCACGATATGTCGATGAATGCACTATTGTCTATACGTTTTTAGGCATACGCGAGTAATTTTTGTACATTGTTGTCAATTTATTAGGTATGTTTTTAGGAGATTGAGGACATTTCCTCAGATTTCGTACGCTTCTAGTTTATTTAAGATGACACTGTGATTAACATAGCCAAAATATTTAGTTTAATCCATATATACAGCCGGTACTAATTGTTAATTATTAAGGTTTGACATTACAGTACGTAAAAAATGAAATACAGCTAAATTTGTACTTTTATTTTTCCGAAATCCGACTTGTTTCTCTTTGCAGAATTTATGTTTTACAAAGAATTAAGTAGAAAAGTAATAAGCAAGGACGTACTATCTTCACAAAAAATTTATAGAATATCAGTTTGAGTGATATTTTTCTATGATTCTGTTATACGGGACCTCGTAATTTAGGTTTTAAAAAAAAACACTTTTATTTCATAATAAGAAATGGTAATATTAAAAAAATATAAAATTAAGAAAATAACAAAAGTTACAATATTTAATTGGCCCGGTGTCGAAACTGGCAGACACGCAAGGATACAGAGAGAGATGTTCGGGATTCAGCGGCCGGGCAGAGACTGACTGCTCACCGGGAGCGGGAAGCAGAGCTGCCTTTAGATGATGTCATGAATAATTAGTGGAAATCTATATAATCAATAATTATCCAAGACTAAGGGTTTTCCCTAGCATTGGGGAATCGTAACAGCCCCCCGATTTAGAGTAAACTACACCCTTAAAAGTGGAGTTTATGTTAATGAAGTGTGAATTAGCAGATTCGAAGAGAGGGTCCCATGTTAACGTTTGAGGGTTTAATGTCATCTAATTCAGTGTCATTATTTTCAGGAGTTTTATTTGTTCTAGATTTTATTATTTTCTTGTGTATGCCAGTTTCATACATCTTATAAACGATAAAGCAAATAATAAAAATTACAATTACAATTGTGATACCTGAATAATATTTTTGATACAGCACAATATGCGGTTTTTCAATTATACTGTTAAGGCATTTCAGGATTTCAGGATCATCATAAGCTAAGGAATCTAAGTTAACATTCTTAAGATTAACTACAGGTAAGTTTGATACAATATTATTATATGCTACAATATTACAACAGGAATCATTTAAAATATTAAAATTAGGTACAATGGTTTTCAGTTGAATTTCATAATTTTCGTGTGGTGTTAAACGAGTGTCCTTACAGTAGGCGATACATTCAGGAGGTAAGTACAATATACCGTTTCCACTAAATTAAATTTCAGTAATTTGGGAGTTATTACATTCAATACTTATTTTAGTTTTTTCAGACATTACAAATAACCATCTATTATAACGTAGTGGCTGCCAGATGCTTACATGACAATGAATGAATTTGGTTTCACAAATCAAAGGGATTGAGGTGAGTACTTTTGTAATAATTTCGGTTTCACAAGAAGGCGTCGCGGAAGAGGAATATAGTATTGGTGTTTGACAAAGGTAATGATCATTTTTGATTACTTTACAATAGTCTAGATTGTCTAACTTACAATACATTGATCTATCTCTGCTTATACCAATATATTTAGAGGATGGGATGATGGTCGAATACGATTCAGGGTTATTTTTGTCATGAGGGACTAGTGACGGTAAGTTGTGATATATGTTTAAGTGTATAGGATTAATGAGAGGGATTTTTACTGCAAACACTATTTTTTCTTTATTGAAGTAACTAGAAATCTCTGATATGTTTAAAATAATGTGCATGTTGTCGAGATTTAAAGGAATTGGAAACTGTTTGGATTCGGGTAAAAATCTGTAGTTTTCGACTAATTCGGTGTACAATTCTTTAGGTGTTAGGATAATGGGATATAGGATATTATATTTACTAAACATGATAGCGTTAATTATGTCCTCAACTTTAAAGGACAAGGCTAGGAGGCTATTTTCTATCATGGAAGTTAATTCCAGCATGCGAGACCTAATACCTAGTTCCTTTGAGACGTAAGTCAGGTTTAGAATGTCTTGTGACAATCCATCAATTGCATTTTTCAGATGGTTTTCATTTAGCTTAATTCTGTACAGAGTTTCATTAAAAGATCTAAGCGAAGAAGTAGTGACTAATATATTTTCCTTCATCAGGAGGGCTAGCTTCTTTTGGTCTGTTTCTATCTCTGCGATGGCATTGTCGTATCGGATGGCGTCGTCTTCATCCATTGTGCCGAATAACTTTTTTGATACAGTGCCTACGAATCCTAGAAGTGCAGACCTTTTGGTCTGGCGAGACGTAAGATGAAAGATGGCTTCGTTATCATTATAACGGGTGTTCAGCGGTTCAAAGAGATTAGTGCATTCTAAGCGATCAAAGACTTTGCCATCATTACATACTTGTTTGGATTTATCGAGGACAAGACGCAGATTTAGAATATGTGGATTAATAAAGGATACATCGTATGGGATAACTACACTAAGATAACTATCAACTAAACTTAAGGAACCTAAGGGGTCGAAGTAGATACCAGGACTGTTCGTTCAGGACGTAATGAACTCTTGCCTCAGCGCGGAATAACTGTAATAGAATATGATTAAGATTAATAATATGTGTATAACTAGGGCTACGTTTCAGATCTAGAAGCTAGTTTAACTTCGTCATAGTGATGTGTCACATACCGTCTATTTATGAGTAATGTCAAGGTGTTTCTGCCATTGATTTTTACGACTTTATATGGTCCTTTCCAAATAGACGAAAGGGCTTTACGCAGACGCACATGATTTTTGAGATAAACGTAATCTCCGACTTTGTACTGAACAGGCCGTGAACGGGTGTCGTAATATTGTTTAGATCTCTCCTTAGATCTTTGTATGTTTTCTAAGGCTTTTTCGCGTGAAAGTTTTAGACGATGGTGTAAAGATTTGAGATATTCCGGATAAGTAAGATCAGCTTGTAATTCGTAGACGGAGTCCGGGATGAAAGGCTTCTGACCGAAAAGGAGCTCGTATGGTGTGAAGTTAGTAGTGGAATGGGTTGAGGTGTTGTATGCTAACATAGCGGTGTATACGTACTTATGCCAGTCGGAATGATTTTCATTAACATAGGACTTAAAGTATTCCTTAAGCGTGGAGTGGCTGCGTTAAAGTGCACCTTGAGTTTGGGGATGGTATGGGGAAGACCAGATTTGTTTAATTTTCAGGAAGTTGCAGGTTCTTTTGAATAATTCTGCGGTGAAGTTTATGCCTCGGTCGGTTAAAATAGACTTTGGGATGCCGAAAACGGAAATAAAGTGCACTAGACATTCACATGTCTCTTCTGCAGTTGCATTAGCGATAGGATAAGCGAGGGAATATTTGGTGAGGTCGTCCTGTAACGTGACAATAAATTTAAGTTTATTAAGACCAGCTTCTGGAAGTGGACCTACAAGATCGAGGCTGACACGTTCAAATGGCTTGGTAGAGGTTGTAGTTATTTGCATAGGTGATTTATTAATTTGTCTTAGGGCTTTGTTACTTTGGCATAGGGAGCAATTCTTTACATAAGTTTCGATATCGGTTCGCATATTTTTCCAGAAATACCTCTCTTTTACTCGATTATACATTCGCGCGGATCCCAAATGTCCGGCAATTGGAATGTCGTGATTTTCGCGGAGTATTTTAGGTATCTCGGAGGGTGTAGGGTAAATTATAGTGTTGTGATAAATATGAACTGATATTTGAGTATTGTTAAAGATATAGCAGAACATGTTGTATATTTTCGTCCAGATGTATCTGTCGAAAGGATTTTGGAAATCGGTAATGGCTAAATTTAGGTTGGAATCGGTGGAATTACGTAATATTTCGCGTCGAAGATTTAGGAGGCTTTTATAAATGTCTTCATAAGAGCTATTATGAAAATGGTATACTTTGGTGAACAGGAGATATATAGTTTTCCCTTGTGATCAAATGAGATGAAGGAGTAAAGAGTTCTTTCCCTGTCTGAGAGTTCTTGAGAATTTTCTAGGTTGCTTAGGATTTCTTCTACATGAGGGTTGGAGTCGTCGAGGTCGATGGAGGTAGGTATGACAATGATTTTGCAGTTAGTTTTCAGGATGCTTTCGTTATGTTCAAGAATGTTAGCGTTACTATTAAAGTTTTTGTTACTCATTGTTTTTAGGAATTTGCTATAATTATCGTCGCGAGGAGGATTTGGTGTGAGATCTTGTGATTTGTTGGATGTGGTAGGTGTAGGAGGGTCGTCGATTCCTGGTAATGAATCGTCGTTTTCTAAGAGGTCTACAGAAGGTAGTCTATCATCGAGGTCTAAGGAATCAGTAGGTAATTGGATATCAAGATCGTCGAGAGTCAGAGGGCTAAATTGAGTTGTGGAATTATCTTCATTTTGATTAGAAGTGGATGGGATAGGATCAGAGTCTGATGGCTGAATTGGGTTTACGGGATATCGGGATAGGGCGTCAGCATCGGCATTGAGTTTTCCTTTTTGATATTCGATTTCATATTCATATTCCATTAGTTTTAAGCGCCATCTTTGTAATTTGCTACTAGGATCTTTATGATTGAACAACCACTTTAGTGTTCTATGGTCAGTAATGATTTTGAATTTTCGTCCATAGAGATATGGGCGGAATGTTTTACAACCGAATAAAATAGCAAGGGGTTCTTTTTCAGTGGTGTTGTAGTTACATTCGCTTTTGTTGAGGGTTCGAGAGGCAAAAGCTATTGGCCTATCCTTGCCAATTGGACCTTGACTGAGTACAGCGCCGATAGCATAATTTGAGGCATCACACGTTAAGATGAAAGGGATGGAGAAATCTGGATAAATGAGGATGGGAGCAGAGGTAAGTTTGTGTTTCAATTCGTCGAAGGCGACTTGTTGTTGGTTTTTCCATAGGAAGGGGACATCCTTTTTTAGGAGTTGGGTTAAAGGTTTAGCAATTTTAGAGAAATTAGCAATGAAACGGCGATAATAGGATACAAGACGGAGGAATGACTTAATGTCCTTTGGGGACTTGGGAGTAGGAAATTGAGTTACTGCTTTAACTTTTTCCGGGTTAGGTTTTACACCATCTTTAGTAATTTGATGGCCAAGATATACGACTTCACGTCGGAGAAACTCGCGCTTGTCAGGTTGGAGTTTTAAATTGTAATTTCGAAGCCGTTGGAAAACTGACGAAAGGTTATCGATGTGAGAGTTCAAGTCATGAGAATATATGACGATGTCGTCAAGGTAGACAAAACACCGTATGCCTTGGAGGCCTGTGAGAGCGGTGTTTATCAGTCGCTGGAAAGTGGTAGGAGCGTTTTTTAAGCCAAACGGCATCCTGGTGAATTGGTAGTGTCCTTGTGGTACACTAAAAGCTGTTTTAGGAACGTCTTCCTCATTGATTAAAATTTGGTGAAATCCTGACGCAAGATCAAGGGTTGAGAAGTATTTACTCTGTCCTAGCTGATCTAAAATTTCGGATATCTGTGGTATGGGATAGCTGTCACCAACAGTGATGTCATTTAGTTTCCGATAGTCGATAACTATACGCCATTTTTTTGTCCGGATGCGTCGATCTTCTTTGGGACAATCCAGATTGGTGAAGACCATGGAGACTCTGAATGTTTTATGATTCCCTGGTCGAGTATTTGGTCAATTTGTTTTTGAACTTCTTGTTTATGTACTTCTGGGAACCGATAAGATTTTACGTTTATGGGATTTTGATCACTAGTTTTTATGTTATGTTTTAGAGCATTCGTGTGGGAAAGTTTATCGCCAGGAATAAAGAATATATCCGAATATTCAGAGCAAACATCGTGAAGGGCGTTTGCCTCTTCAGAATTGAGGTGGGAGATTCTAAGTAGGTTTAATACTTCTTGTGTTCGGAGATAGGAATCTGTGTTTTTTAAATGACAAACGGCGCGCGGTCAGCCGCGCGGTCAGCCGCCGTAGAGTCTATATTACCTGAGGATGCCTCGTGTAGAGGCGAAACACATGTCGTATTATCGTCGATGGTGTGTCTTGCCTGGAATAGTGGTGTTGAGAGTAGTGGTGCTTGGTCTAGTGGTGACGGAGTTAGTGTATGCAATTGAGGGAGGGCGGGAGGTGCGCTTCAATCCAGGTAAGACACATCATTTTATATGTTTAGCGGAAAGTTGCAAAGAAATTTATATTTTTATTTTTTTATTGGAATTATGTGCTTTTCACTGACACAATCACACGTAGAAATGAATTTATTTAATATATTTTCACAGAAATGAGGCGTTCCGAGGATTTACTTATTTCTTAAAAAATCCCTTAAGCTGCCACCAATGTTATACGGGACCTCGTAATTTAGGTTTTAAAAAAAAACACTTTTATTTCATAATAAGAAATAGTAATATTAAAAAAATATAAAATTAAGAAAATAACAAAAGTTACAATATTTAATTGGCCCGGAGTCTAAACTGGCAGACACGCAAGAATACAGAGAGAGATGTTCGGGATTCAGCGGCCGGGCAGAGACTGACTGCTCACCGGGAGCGGGAAGCAGAGCTGCCTTTAGATGATGTCATGAATAATTAGTTGAAATCTATATAATCAATAATTATCCAAGACTAAGGGTTTTCCCTAGCATTGGGGAATCGTAACAATTCGCAACATTACTCCTATTATTTTTTTAAATACCACCGTTTCTTTTATTTATTTGTGAATATTACGTAGGCTATACCTAAATTTACGATGTGGGATAAAACGGATAACACAAAAAGACAAAAGTTTGCGAGTTTACTGCTAAAAAGAACCCCTTTGTCGTAAATCTTCAGTTTCAGGGCACTCCCCTTGTTGCCTCAGCCGGTATTGGAATCCTCGGTGTCGACATATCGATAACAATACCGTCTTTGTCAACCCACCCGCCAAGCGTAGCGACTATGGCAAGTATTTGCCTTATAAAGCAATCCATGGGGGATGACTATGTCTAGCAGTGCATTACTTTCGCTATCTATATATATATATATATATATATATATATATATATATATATATATATATATATATATATATATATACATATAAAGTGATGTAAAAACAATCACAAACAAAGTATTAATATATTATACCGTATTCATCCTGTACAATAAGTACCACACTCTGCATTGTGTTGTGAAATTAAATTATATGCGATATATTATGAAGAATACAAATATGTTTGCTCATTTGCGAGATTTTTTTCATTTTGTAATATTATCTACTTTAAAACTTGAAGTTTTATAAAACACTTTGTCTAGAGTGTGACATCGTGAGGTACTCTGTGAGTATATTGAATGGGACTTGCAGATAAACCTCATTGCTTCCAATAGATTATGATAAACATAAACCACTAAGACCAAAACCGTGACGAAAAGTCAAAGATGTGGCACCTCCGGCACTACGATCGTCAAACTTTCCAAACGTGATCATTAAAGAGTGAATTAAAGTAAATCCACAACGAGAGAGGCCCATGTCCAAAAACGTACCTACTCGTAAATTATCACTTCATTTTTTTGGACGATTTTTGAAATGTTGTGGATTGAGGCTTGCTTAGCTATAAGTATACGCTTGCTAGTAATAATTTGTTACATTTTTATACTTTCCTCTCACCGTATTTTGCTTTGTAATTCAATTTGCTCTTAAGTATTGTATCGTTTATCTTTGTCATAAGGTAGATTTTGGCTCAAATCTGCTTTGCTAAAAAGTTTACGTGAACGCGTGTCTGTTTGGTGGCATATTCTCAAAAGGAGTAGCGTTGATTTAAACTACTTTTACGGTATTTATCGCGCTTAATATTTATAATAACTATTTTTATTTTCCGACGTTTCGGGTGCTTTCCATCACCCATGGTCACGGGAGACTGAGGTGACAGCTTTTTTAATTAATGTTTATGGTCCGATCTACGCATAGAAGGTGCTCCGGGTTTTACAATGACATCGGGACGTCTCTGCAAAAGTAGTTTTAATCATTGTGTAGTGTTTTCGTCAATATAAGAAATCAGGATTAGTGTTATTTCGGTTGTATATATATATATATATATATATATATATATATATATATATATATATATATATATATATATATATATATATATATATCGTCTCTTAGCATAACTAAGGTTTTTATTATATGGTAAATAAATGTATGGTTAATAGGATTTCATAAGTCAGGGAATCATTTTTTTCGTAATTGTTTTTATGTTTAATTGCACTTAGAATTATATTTTACTAAGGTACATAATAAGTAAAATGAGATGTTACGTTACTGTTTAGAAACAAAATGTTCTTTTTCTAAACATTAAAACTGGTAAGTGAACTTATATTAATGTTATTGGGAACAGGTGTTTGACGACAATGTTTAGCTCATAATTTAAAAAAGCACATAGATCATTCCTTTAAATTAATAAACTTTGAATAATATCATTTATAAATGAGTAATACTGTCCACTAAGTAAACGATAATAAATATTTATATGTAATATTATTTCATTCGTAGATATACATACTACATAAAATTAATTAATTTGTAATTTTATATTGTGATATTCCATGTGGTTGCGCGGAAAAAACCATTGGATTATTATATTTGACGGTAGAGGTGCCAAGCCGCTTGTTCCTTACCGACAAAACGATATCATTCATACCCTCCTCGATCCTCCATCGACACATCGGGGTGGTGGGGTGGGAGGGGCAAGAAGATGATTCTAGAATGTCACGTAATCATCGGGGCCGAGGACATATAAGGCACGCGCGACCGTTGCGCGGCCTCTTTCCTACCGCGCCAGTCATTGGAACAACAGCTCTTTCCGTCACAGTCGTCGTTGAAACCACACCGCTAGTAGAAACCGCTTTAGCCTGGAAGCAGTCGAGCTCCAGAAAACCCGCCTCACCTCGTGTGAGATATAGTCGCGCACCGCCTCTCTCCGGAGTGTTCCAGAAGAAGTTCCAGAAATTGCAGCTATAGTGCTCAACAGGATAGAAGAAACCCCGGTGAGTCAACACTCCTTTATTTACTGCCTTATATAGTTTAACCCGCTCCAATTTTGTTGTTCTCCTAATAAGGCAGGATTCCTTTTCAGCGATTTGGCACCATAACAGTTTAGTTTTAGGGAAGAGCGAGTGCATTATACCGCATGCTATAGTAGTCGCTTTTACGTAAGCGTAGAAGCATCCGCATATACAGTCCACTTTAGTTAATATCTCGCGTAATAGGTTTAAGGTTCGACCGGGGAACTAGACTTCGGCAGCCTTAAACACGTGGCTCCACCATTTTATGGTCACTTCGAGCAGGATTTTGGTCGAATTGTTGAATTAATTAATTAGATAATGCACTCCAATTTATAGAATAGACTTAAATAGTGTTCGTTTAAATTTAAATTTTGATTAGGTACTCGCAAACAGAATTATTCGTTTTATAGCGCTCGTATTTGATTAAATTTAAAGCCTATTAAATAATTGAAACAGTGTAATAGGAACCGTTTGATACGCTTACCCACAATCTTGATAAAATTATTGAATGCAAATGACGCGTCACCTCGACTCGCTGCGCAGGTGTTCGATTTAATTACGTAATACGGCATACCGAGTGTCCATCCTTTATTGTTTGTGCGTTGTGAGATTAATTGTGATTGATATAACTTTATTATAATAGTTTAAAATGGCAGTTAGTGGAAGTGAAATCAAAATTAAAACGCTTTATGCTAAGAGGGACATACTCTTTTCGCGTATGCAGAATATAAGTGATTATATAAAGAACATTCATATAGAAGCAGTGCGGGAAACTTTTTTGACCGAAATTGAAACGATAGATTCTCTACGAATAGATTACGAAAAAATGTTAGACCAAATTAATCATTTGGAATTACAAATCGACCCGAAATACATAGTGAACTACCAACCGCTGCTGGCATTCGAAGATATGTTGTGTCGCGTGAAAAAAATAGCGAGATCCCTATCTCAAAACGAAGCAAAGCCGGAAAAACAGGTACGTCCAAGCGACTCGATTAGGTTGCCGCCAATAGATATTCCGGTATTTAATGGTGATATTAAGACGTGGCCCTTCTTCTTCAGTAGTTTTCAAAACAATATACACAATAACCCATCGTTATCGGACGCCGAAAAATTATATTACTTAATCAGTAAACTTAGTGGCAGGGCACAGTCGATCTGCTCTGGTTTTACACCTACAGCAAACAATTACTTATTAATATTCGAAACGCTTAAAACTAAATATGAAGATAGGAGAATGTTAGCTTCCGAATATTTGAACCAGATATTCGATCTTAAACCTATATCATCCGCGAACATCAACGGCTTAGAGCAATTTCTAGATAAATTTGTGGCATCGGTGGCTGCACTTAAGAATTTGAAATTTAATGATCTTATGGACGTGGTGTTTCTCCATATTGCACTGAAGAAGTTGGACCCCGACACCGTGCGTGCGTTTGAAATGGAGCATCGTAGCTCGGAGATGCCTTCCTTTCATTCATTAGCATCGTTCGTGCGAGATCAAATAAAGGTGATGCAGCGCTCTCCGAACGTTAAACAGGAGAATAAAAGGTGCGTCGACCGTAGACAGACTCAACCATCTAAAATAGCAGGGTCGTTAAGTTACGTAACCGCTACGCCAACATCACTCCAGCATACTTGTTTAGTATGTAAAGATAGACACGGTAATTTATATAATTGTGCGACTTTTCGTAAATATTCACCAAGCGAGCGTTATAAATTAGTAAAGACAAACAACCTATGTTTGAACTGCTTAAGCGATAAGCATTTAGTTGCAAAATGCAATTCGAGTTCCGTATGTAGCAAGTGCGCCAGGAAACATCACACGCTATTACATTTTGAAAATAGCAACATAGCGGCGTCAAGTAAAGCGGATAAGGAATTCGCCCCTACTAAAGTCAACGATTCTAGCGGTCGACCTGGTGATGTCGCTCTGTGCTCATTGGCAAATATGGGAGCACAACCTCCTTCAACCGTGTTACTGGGTACGGCACGTATTTTGGTTAGGGATTCGCGTGGAAACGAACAAAGCGTCCGCGCACTGCTGGACAGCGGAGCCCAAAATAGCTTTATAACGCGACAATGTTGTCAGCGCTTAGGCTTAGTAATAAATAGGTCACTTTCATGTCCTGTAATTAAAGGCATCGGAGGCACTAGTAAATCGACACAGGGATATATAAATTTAAAATTTTATTCTCGGATAGATCGTAATGTTAACTTTGATATAAATGCACTAGTAGTAGATAGGGTCACTGAACGGTTGCCAACCGTTTCGGTTGACACCTCGGCAATGATTGAATTTAAGAATTTGACTCTGGCGGACGACACTTACAACGTTCCTGGAAACATAGACATGCTCATTGGAGCATCGCTTTTCCCTTATCTTTTGTTAAACAATAAGGTCAAGGGCAACTCCTCGCATACCGCGCCTTACGCACTGGAAACCGTATTGGGATATGTTATCCTTGGCTCCGCCCCCATCATAGATAGCATTTCGGCAACATCCTGTTGTTGCACCGTCGCTGTCGAACCTCCCGAATTATTGACTCGCAATTTTCGGGAAATAGGGGAGGGGAACATCCCGCGCTCGGGTAATAAATTATGCGAAGGGTCGAGAAGCAAGACGTTAGAGTCTGTTGTTAGTAAACCTGTTGTAGTTTCGTCGCAGCCGAAGGGAACGCCGAGTAGGGATAGCCCTGGAGCTAGGTTTACCGACACCGCGAACAAGGCCCATATTAGCAAGATTAGATCGCCCCGCAACCCGTCAGGTGACATATTCAGTGCTCGAATCGATCTAGTTAGCGGAGGCGCGTGCGGAGCGGATCGAGGTCACGGTCGCGGCGCATGGAGACACCGAGCCGCTGCGACAGAAAGCGTGCCTCACTGGAGGCTACGGAATAGACCTGCTGAGACCAATCTTGATTGGCGGGAGGAAGTGAGACTTCGCGAGCAACAAGCCATATGCAGTGTTGTTCCGAAGCGTTCATCGCATAGTTTCACCGCTTATTAATAATTATAGCTTAGTCGCTTAGAAATTGCATACTTGTGATTGGATAGTTTTATTATTTAAATATTAGTTTGTCGTTGATAGAATTATATATTGGTATTTCCTTAGTGTTTGTTTAGCTTGTTGGTGTTCCGTAAAATTAAAAATAAAATAGTATAGTTTGGCCGCGCCACAGCAATACGCTGTGTTATATTTAAATCATTTTGTCGTTACAGTGTAGCCTTTGTAGTTTAAAAGTCGATAAGTAGTGTTTGTTCGTATATCGTTACGTCCGATTACAACTATGCTGAGTCGCTAGTATTACGTGAACTTCAACGTGCGCACTTCTCTGAAGAAATTAGAAGATTACAATCGAATAGAGCTTGTAGTCGCGCCTTTCAACGCCTTAAGCCATTTTTACAGGATGGGATTGTAAGGGTAGGTGGACGCTTGTCCAACTCGCAATTGAGTTTCGACCAACGGCACCCTATTGTTTTACCGCGTAAAGACCATATCATGAACTTATTAGTCGACTACCATCATAAATTGAACTCGCACGCTGGCCCCGACTTGTTGATGTCGATTTTGCGTCAGAATTATTGGATTCTTTCTGCACGTAGTTTAATACGCAATCGGGTGCACAGATGTATAGCTTGCTTTCGGGCACGCCCCAAGCCGTCATTTCCGGAAATGGCGGAACTTAGATCTTGTAGAGTAATACAATCAGTAAAGCCCTTCACGCACACCGGGTCTGATTTCGCTGGTCCGTTTAAGGTCACGCTCACTCGCGGGCGTGGTATAAGATCCACAAAGGCTTACGTCTGCATTTTCGTATGTCTAACTACTCGAGCGGTGCATATAGAACTCGTTGGTGATCTAAGCACAGCAGGCTTTATGGGTGCATTTAAAAGATTTCTTTCCCGCCGTGGCCCTGTAAGTAGATTGTATTCGGATAACGGTACGAACTACGTCGGTGCAAAACGTATTCTATCGGAACTACATGAGCTCTTAGCTAGCAAATATTATAATTCGGAGTTCGCTCACATTCTAGCCGAGAACCGCATTGAGTGGTCTCTGAACGTCCCAGCCGCGAGCCATTTTGGGGGCAATTTGGAGACTAATATCAAGAGTCTAAAGAGTCATTTATACCGAGTAATAGGAGATCAAATTTTGTCCTTCGAAGAGCTAAGTACGGTGCTCGCTCAAATTGAATGCGTAATGAATAGTCGCCCACTTTGTCGTACGTTGTCTAGTGACCCCTCGGAACCGCTGGCTCTAACTCCAGCACATTTTTTGAATTTAACGCCTTTAAAGTATTTGCCAGCCGCAGGTATGGATGAGAACAGACTTAGCATTTCCGCACGCCACAAATTATTAGATCGGTTAGTGCAATCGTTTTGGAAACGATGGAGGATGGAATACTTGCATACTTTGCAGTCTCGGCAAAAATGGAACACAGCAACTGAGCCTTTAGCTGTAGGAACTGTAGTTGTGCTCACCAAAGAGAATACGCCGCCTCTCCACTGGCCGTTAGGAATTGTCGAAGAGGTCTTTCCCGGTTCCGACGGAGTAGTTAGGATAGCTCGCGTTAAGACCACGGTTGGGTCTTACTTGCGTCCGGTTGTCCGTTTGTGCCCCCTGCCTCTTCCATAATTTAAATTAGCTTTCTAGATTAAATTGTAGTTGAATTTAGGTAATCTTAGCGTTAGTTAGTTATTTTGTTAGTTGATCTTAGCTCTAGTTGTATTAGTTAATTTTGAAGGAAATCCTTCAAGGGCGGGGGAGATGGTTGCGCGGAAAAAACCATTGGATTATTATATTTGACGGTAGAGGTGCCAAGCCGCTTGTTCCTTTCCGACAAAACGATATCATTCATACCCTCCTCGATCCTCCATCGACACATCGGGGTGGTGGGGTGGGAGGGGCAAGAAGATGATTCTAGAATGTCACGTAATCATCGGGGCCGAGGACATATAAGGCACGCGCGACCGTTGCGCGGCCTCTTTCCTACCGCGCCAGTCATTGGAACAACAGCTCTTTCCGTCACAGTCGTCGTTGAAACCACACCGCTAGTAGAAACCGCTTTAGCCTGGAAGCAGTCGAGCTCCAGAAAACCCGCCTCACCTCGTGTGAGATATAGTCGCGCACCGCCTCTCTCCGGAGTGTTCCAGAAGAAGTTCCAGAAATTGCAGCTATAGTGCTCAACAGGATAGAAGAAACCCCGGTGAGTCAACACTCCTTTATTTACTGCCTTATATAGTTTAACCCGCTCCAATTTTGTTGTTCTCCTAATAAGGCAGGATTCCTTTTCAGCGATTTGGCACCATAACAGTTTAGTTTTAGGGAAGAGCGAGTGCATTATACCGCATGCTATAGTAGTCGCTTTTACGTAAGCGTAGAAGCATCCGCATATACAGTCCACTTTAGTTAATATCTCGCGTAATAGGTTTAAGGTTCGACCGGGGAACTAGACTTCGGCAGCCTTAAACACGTGGCTCCACCAACATGTGTATTGAAGTTCATGAATATAAAAAATACTGGTGATTCATAACAGGCCACAATTACATTTTGTAACTAGTTATTTGAATATTTCACCATATAATATGTTATAATCTATACATTTATTCACATGAATAAAATTGAAGTATCTGCCTGTAACATTGAAATACGAGTAACTGCCTGTTTTTTAGCTCAGTACGTTATTTGATTTGATTAGATTTGATTAGAGCCGTGGTAGCTCAGCTGGTTAACGCTCGCTGTAAATATAACAGAACGCGAGTAACCGGGGTTCGTTCCCCGCCGGCACCAATGAAATTGTTAATTGCAATTTTAAGTGCTGATTTACTACGTGTTCGGCGGTGAAGGAAAAACATTGTGAGGAAACCTGCATGTCAGAGGAATAAGAAAACAAATATTTCGAAGACATGTGAAGTTCGCAAACACGCATTGGGGCAGCGCTGCGGACACTTCCTTTGCCAAAAAACCCTCTCAGAAATGAGGGTAGGCCTGTGCCCAGCAGTGGGACGTATATAGGCTGTAACTTTACTTTACTTTTACGTTATTTGCATGCCATGAATTATCTATTAAATAATATTATCTATTTAATTATATTTTTAAATTTGCTTTAAATATAAAGTGACCTTTCTCCATTAGAAAAGTAGCCAACATGCCTACTTTTTTTAGTGGAGAAAGGTCATAAATTTTCACACCATTCACATGATAGTAAGTGGTTGTTGTGGCCTATAGACATCTTCATTTATTCTCCATCAATAATCAAAATGCAGACGCGTGTCAATCCTGAACAATAAGTTGGAATACTTTGTTACCGTATACACATAAATACGGAACACAACAGCACTAAGCTGCATTTATTTTATCCTCATGTTATGTGAGGGCGTGGTCCTATCCTGGCGTAAATATACTATGAGTGATCTAGGCTATATTTTTTATCTATAAATCTTGAAGATTTTTTTGCTCAATCAAAACAAATAAAAATAAATGGTCTTTGTTTATTATCTTAAAGTTAAATGATCACACATTAATAGATCGAACCGGGGGCAGGTCGGTGATTAAGTATAAGTTCCTATTGGCAAATTTAATTCAGCAGTTGCTTAATCTTCACGGATGATGTTCACGGTTCCTATAGGATCCATAGGATAAATCTGAAGAGTATTTCAATATAATTTTATAATTTCATACTAAAATGGATTATTACGAATAGGATACTTCTTATCCATGAAAAAATGATAGTTTCTGTAGGGAAGTTATATATCATAATTCTATAATTTAACCCACTTAAAGTTTAAAAGAGTTTTGATGAAATTTGGTAGGGATTTTGCGTGAGCCCTAAAATAACAAACAAAATACTTTTTATCTTTGAAAAATGCGTTTGAAATTCTTGTAGAGTTTAATTTAAAAAAAAAATTAAAATTAAAATTTTAGACGTATTTGCGTGTGTGCATACGTTTTTAATAATGACATTTATGTTAAACATTCTTACTAAGCTTCTGCTTCTTCTACAGCTGTGTTATTCTGTTAGTTGCATATATTATATGCACTATTAGAAGATGACACCCAGGAACACAAGTCACGAAATGATTAGATCATTAATTAAATGTTAAAGTCGTTAAGTAATGTATTGGCAAAAAATTATTTGTTTTCGGACCGTTTCTACACCACCAGTTGACATGTTCACACAGTATAATATTATTTGTTATATGGATTATTCATAGAAATGCTAGAATTCTATAGATGGAGGTGTAATTAAATAATTGCAAATTCTATTTTTATGAACCGATTAACCTAGGGGGTTGAGACTAGCGGTCGCATGAGACCCCGTGGCCATATTCCGTCAAATCCCTAGCGGTCTCATGAGGTCGCACTCACCCACAGCACTTTAACCCATAAAAACTTACGTATAGAGACTCCTTTTCTATGAAGAAGTTTGGAATTATATAATCAATATGAAATACTCTATCCTCTATTGCAATAAAAAAAACTGTTATCCAATGAAAATTTATTAATAATCTACGTTCATTTCGTACGCCATTTTCGCGTGAATGTTATTGAGTTGATTTTTGGATTTTTCTAGTGTATTAGTAAAATGTTTTACTATAAAATTTTAATGAACGTTTTTGTGTGAATATAATTTATCGTTTTACGTAAATGATTTCGAGTAATATATATTGAAATATTAATATATATTAAGTATTCTGTGAGAGTGTGGTCCATCCCCGTTCGAGCCGACTTACTCGTGCTGCAGCCATATATATCTGCAACATGGGTCCACCACGTAACAAAAGTTCCCTTTTTAAAATTTCTTTTTTTTTTTGGAAAATTAATATTATTTTTGGCTGATTTAGATATAACAAGCTGACTTTGCGCTGAATATTAAAATTAAGATTAGATAAATTAAAATGAAGGTGTTTCTGTAATTAAAACTAATCAACCCGAAAATTATAAATGTCTACTAAATTAAAAGAATAGTCCTTTCTTATTTTTATATAAATATTTTGTTTAACAAACTTGGCAACAATGTTACATACATTTTTTAAAATAATTTTCTAAATTTTTCAATTAAAATAAACCATGAAAACCTAGCACAAGTAACATGTTTGTTACTGGCACACCTTATATTACATACACCCCTCTTACTTTTCTCAGATATATGAGGTGGCTTGTGCCAAGAAGTGTGAGATATGAATTAACATAATTTGTGTTATACTTTATATTATGAATTAAAAATAAATTATAAAACCCAAGGTGTCTTTTATTTATTTTAATATTGAATAGATAATTTGCTAACGGGGGCATTAGATTTAATAAAGCAATGGATAAATTTTGCGGAAAATTTTATCTATAGTCCAACAAAGTTTGTATAAGATGAGAGAACTACATTTCCAAAGCTATTGTAATAGTCTGTAAAAGCATTAGCGTCAGAAGACTGACATTATCGTCTATGTTGCCTAACTTTATTGCCCGCACAAGATTAAAATTTGGTAGTTTTCTAACGTAATAACGTATACCTCAAGTGTTGGAAATAATATAATCATAGATTATTTGTATGTGTAAAAAAGGAGTTAAGACATTATGTTTAGGACCAAACACAATCTAGTGTTACCATTTACTCAACTCCATAGAGTCAATAATTCATTCAGAGTCTACTCAGATTCAAAGTACCTGAAAATGTACTCAATGAAACAATACATTTTATAAAACTCAAACAGTATAATAATTTGTTTGAGTTTTATAAAATGATTTTTATAAAACTCAAACTATTTCATTCTCTGCACTGTCGTTTACTAAACTTATCCCCATTGATACTTGTACTTTCAAGTGTGATTTTTTATAGATTAAAGTTGACATGCTAGCATACAATCCACCTGATTATAAGTGGTTGCTGTGGCCTGTAGCTATCTACGTCTATCCTCGATTACGAATCAAAATGCAGATGCGTTGTCACCCGTGAGGACTAAGATGGAATGCTTCCTCTACAGTAAAAAAGGGTTTCCGTTTTACTCTCACCATACGAAACACAGCAGTATTCAGCTGCTTTTTTACGCTGGTATTTGGTGAGAGCGTGGTGCATCCTTGATTGAACCGACCCATTCGTGCTACAACTATACTACTAATAAAGTTGCAGTATGGTTCTACCACGTTGAGATGATATGGTTATATATTTTGTATGGTTCAATGTCGCGCGTGGGTAACTGCTTAAGACTTTAGAGCAATTTATTCAGAAAGTGATTGAAGTTAGTTTGCGGTTGTTTCGGTCTAAAACTAGACTGATCTATAACCGACTTTAAAAGAAGGAGAAGATTTTCAATTTGAATGTGTGTGTTTTTTATATGTACAAAACACACATTCCAATTGAAAACCTTCCCATGTTACGCGAAATCTTCATAAATTGTAAACTGATTTTGATGGTTCTTTTTAATTCAATAGGTTGTAATTCATGGATGATCCTGTATAAATTTAAAAAATCCATAAATTCTAAAATAGGGCATGAAGATTTTATTTGAACTATGTAGAAGATATTAAGATGTCTTAGTCCCTTCCCCACTCAAATACGTGCACTGTCATCGTCACCACTAGTCCCACCATAGCCGCCTCCAATAGCACTATACTAAGACGATGTTACGATACGTGTTTGCATTTCAACGAGGTATTATTAAGACAAATAGACTTTCAAGACTTAAATCCGGGAACAGAGACAAAGAGCACTTTTTATTCTATTATCTATGTCACCTATCGGAAGCAGAACCCAGCTATGGCCTGGTCGCTACTGCAAAATTGCATGAAGTCATAAGCAGCAGTGCTACCAGGCCTGGGCTTACGCATCGATATCTTGGAATGCGTTCTTTAAACAAGTATTTATCCGCCTCCAGGTCCTCCAAAACTGTCAGAGCACATCGGCAAAATTGGCGAGAATTTATTTCAACTTCGTTTTGGGAACACGTGTACTCCGGTCTTTCGATAAGGCTGTCCAAGGAATTTTCTGTCAGCCATCTCTCCCATCTCTTTACAGGGAGGACGACTCACAGGCCCATGCCACAAAGGACAAAGTTAATCTGCTGGGTTCTCTCTTTGCACCCAACTCGACTCATAATGATAGGGTGAACATACCGCCGACCATCTCGCGGTGTGAGTGATCCTTGCAAGATGTGCTGTTTACTCAGAGCTCGTAGCGCAGAGCATGCCTCTCCCTAGACAACAACAAGTTGAGTGGGCATAATGGCATCCCTCATAGTATCCTGAAGACGTGTGCTGTGAATTTAGCACCGGTTTTACCGCGTCTTTTCTGGTAATCCTACTCCCTAGGCTTTCACCCGATTCCTAAAATAGGCGACCACTCAGATCCGTCTAACTACAGGTCTATCTCTGTCACCTACTTGATATTCAAAATAATGGAATCCATTATAAACTGCCAGCTCATGAGGTAACTTGAGGATTACCGGCTGATTAGTGACCACCAGTACGGTTTGTAGAGGTCGTTCAGCTGCTGATCTTTTGCGTTACGTATTTCATAATTAAGCGGAGGCAGTAGAGTACGGAGGGGAAGCATTGGCCGTTAGTTTGGATATAGCGAAGGACTTCGATCTGGTTTGGAATAAAGCGCTTCTCACCAAGCTTCCTTGCTATGGGCTTTCCGAACAATTGTGCCATTGGATCACCAGTTTTTCTGCAGATCAGATCATCAAGGTCGTAGTATACGTTGCACGCTCCGATTGCAAGGACATTTGCGCTGGTGTTCCATAAGGCTGCATGCTATCACCGACGCTGTTCCTTCTGCATATTGTGACGGCCCATCATTATTATTAATAATTTAATTCAATATAAGGTGGCGTCAAAAATAATTTTAAAAGATATATATTAAATAATAACATTACACTAATGAGCATAAAGTTAAAATAAATACATTTCAGATATTAGACAAATATTGTAGTAAATTAAAGGCAAAAAAATTGTCTTTCAAAATAAATAAATTTATTAAAAAATTTGTACAAATGTTTAAAATATGATAAATAATAGAAATACAAGTCGTAAATATTATAAAAATTAAGATAAATAACATTTGTAAGATAATTGCAAAATATCTATATAAAATTTGTTAAAAATTGTCTAAGTCATGGAGGGAGATCATGTATAAAAGAAAATTTTCTTAATTTATGGAGGGTGTTCACGTACAGATGATATGTACGGAGGAGTTGCCGGAGACGCATACCCAAGGTCGTACATATATACGTGGTAGTTGGGTGCCCGACTGCTTGAAGTACTGTAGCACAATGACTAGCCCTATATTAGGGACTTATGATTGTAAGCTCTATTATACTAAAGCATTATTATAGAAAGTATCCATGATGCATAAGCATTATGATACTAGAGTTATGGGTTGAAGTCCCATATATTAAAGACATATAATAATTAGGTCTATGGTACAAAAACAATATTATAGTAGGTCTCCATGACGAATTCGCATTACAATAGTAGGATTGTGGGTTGAAGTCCTATATATTAATGACTTATGATAGTGAGGTCTATGATACAAAAGCTATACTATAGAGGATCGCTATAATGAATTAGCATTACAATAGAAGACATTGATTAAAACTACTTTTACGGATTTTATCGCTTTTAATTTAATTTTTATTATTTTTATTTTTAATTCCCAACGTTTCGGGTGCTTTCCAGCACCCATGGTCACGGGGGACTGAGGTGACTGACGTCCCGACGCAATTGTTAAACTCGGAGTACCTTTAGCTTTTTTAGTTATTGTTTATGGTCTGATATATGCAAAATGAACTGATTATACCCTGAGGTCTTGCAGTGGTATGCTTGGGTTTAGTTTTAATTTTATTGATTATAGGGTTCCTAGCAGGTACCCAACCTCCTCCTCTATTGACATTAGTATGTTTTTTTTAATTTCAATAGCCTCATATATCGTCCTTGGTAGGAATCGGTGTTCTTTCGCGAGGATTTGTTGTCTATCAAATCTGATGTAATGGTTGGGGCCGTCTGGGATATGATCACAAACGAAACGTCGGGAATTAAAAATAAAAATAATTAAAAGTAAAATTTAACGCGATAAAATCCGTAAAAGTAGTTTTAATCAATGTGTAGCGTTTGTGTTAATATAATATATAAATAATATATAACAATAATATATAATAATATATATAATATATAAATCATACAATAGTAGAGTTGTGGGTTAAAGTCATATATATTAAAGACATATAATAATAAGTTCTATGATACAAAAGCAATATTAAAGTAGGTCTCCTTGATGCATAAGCATTATATTGGGTGGTCGGGTAACAGACTGTTCTTAGTGTACAGGAACGGGAGGCAGGTGCTCTTCAATGATTGATATATTGAACGTTTGTTGGTTATATTTAAGTCGTCTTATTGCTTACAGTGTGTATCAGGTAATAATCAAAATTTAAACAGACAGATCTTATAACTAATTGCACGACGTGCTGTGATTGGTTGCCAACAATGACGAGCTCTGATTCGTAGATAAAAGTTTGGTGTTCCGGTGCGTCGCTAGACGGCGTTAGTAGTCGCGCCAACATGCCGGCCGCCTTGGAAGCTCCAGCTTCCAATTATGTATCTATGTTGCCGCTTGATTGGAGATGCCGCAGGCTGCATTCATGTTGTCGTCCTCTGCTGATGATACAGGCAGAGGGCAGATTTTCGAGAACGCTCGTTGTACAGGACCCGTAGCAGTTTGGATGGTGGCGACACGCGACACGCCGTCCTCTCCGGGGAAAATATGGGTAACTCTGCCCATATGCCATCTAAGGGGTGGTAAATTGTCCTCCTTAATAACGACAAGCGTGTTTAATGCTATGTCTTGACTTTTTGCCTTCCACTTCGTTCTTGTCTGAAGTTCAGCAACATACTCTTGTGACCAGCGTTTCCAGAAGTGCTGTTTTATTTGTTCCACTCTTTGAAACCGTGTCAAGCTGTGAGTCCGTGCTTCGGTGAGGTCACTGCAGGCTGGTGCAGTGTGTGGCCGGCCGATGAGGAAATGAGCTGGGCTTAGTGGACGAAGATCATGTGGATCTGAGCACATAGGACTTATAGGACGGGAGTTTAGGATTGCTTCGATCTGTGCCAACACAGTGCTGAACTCCTCGTACGTCAAGTTAGCGGTACCCACGACACGCTTAAGGTGGAACTTACAGAATTTTACTCCTGCTTCCCACAATCCCCCAAAATGAGGAGCATAAGGGGGAATAAATTTAAATTCAATATTGTCAGTTGATAATTTATCAATTATTTGCTTTGAATTTCGCTCTAACATTTTGTTAATCTCTTTCATGGCTCCAATGAAAGTTTTACCGTTATCTGAGAAAATTTGAGCTGTTTTACCTCGTCGTGTGATAAATATTTTAAGTGCTTATATAAATTCTTGAGCAGCTAACGTACTGACAAGTTCTAGATGAATGGCCCGGGTAACAAAACAAACGAATATGCAAATATAACCCTTTTCCAATTTAGCTCCCCTTCCTTTGCGATTCAGTACGTTTATGGGATCCGCATAATCCACTCCACATTGAATGAATGGGAAACCAGGTTTTATTCGTTCAGACGGAAGGTTGCCCATGATTGGCGTTAGGGTTTTACCTTTCATTCCAGTGCAGCGGACACATTGGTGGACAACCTTTCTAGCTAGGTTTCTACCCCCTAACGGCCACCAATTCTCACACACGGTGGCCAATAGCAGCTGGGGACCAGCATGAAGAAGCTCTTTGTGTTGATATTGAAACAACAATTGTGTGAAGTTGTGTTTACTTGATAAAAGTATCGGGTGCTTCTTGTCGTAATTAAAGTCAGGCGAGTTACTAAGACGGCCACCTACTCTAATTATATCCCTTTCATCTAGAAATATATTAAGCCTAGAAATCGAACCTGAAGTTTTTAAAGGTAAGTTACGTTTTAACTTATCATATTCCATCGGAAACGATTCGCGTTGAGCAAGACGCGTTAACGACTGTAATGAGTCACTCAATTCATCTACTGATAACGGCATCTGTGTACGATCTTTCTTTGGTGTGCGTAAGTTATGTATGTATCGGAATAGGTAAGCGCCGGCACGCACGATACGCTGATAAGAACGAAACCTTTCAAAATTAATAATTTTATTCTTTGTTACATCACAAACCATAACCGTTGTCGTTTGTGATTTTATTTCTGGTAAGTCGGAGTGTGTAGTCGAAGATTGCTGTGACCATGCCGACTCAGAAGTTTTTAAGAACTCAGGTCAACTCCACCACAGATTACTGTCAATGAGTACATCAAGACTAAGACCGCGCGAGACCAGATCCGCTAGGTTATTTTTGGTTCCTAAATGTAACCATAACGCATTACTTGTTATTTCATTAATCTTCACTATCCTATTTTGAACGAATGTTTCTAACGAATGTGGTGACGTACGTAGCCATCCAAGGACAATAGTTGAATCTGTCCAAAAGTAAATTTTATGGAAATGAACACGCAATGACTCGATAATTTTCCTATATAATCGTGCGCCTATTAAAGCCCCGCACAGTTCTAGTCGGGGTATGCTGACTGGTTTAATTGGTGCAACTTTACTCTTTGCACACAATAATCTAATAGTCACCGATGAGTCATCAGAGTAGGTGCGAACATATGCGCATGCACCATACGCACTCTGCGATGCGTCCGTGAATACGTGTAATTCTACAAAATGTGTGTGTGCGCTCATAACATGACGCGGAATACGTAGGTTATGCAAATATTGAAGTGTGTCAATAATTTTTTCCCAGGATAACGCAACATCACTGGGAACGGGATCATCCCAATTTATCTTGCACAACCACACTTTTTGCATCAATATTTTAGCTACTACGACAGCCGGTGTTAAAATTCCTAGAGGATCGCATATTTGTGCGATTATCGACAACATTGTACGTTTATTTAGTAAATTCGGTCTAACTACTTGTGTGGTAAAATGAAGTTCATCACTTTTATTATACCAACCCACTCCTAAAGTCTTAGTTTGGCAATGTTCGCCTAATGACAAATCTTTATATATGTCGTGGTCACTGATATCAATGCTAAACAACCACTTACGCAACGGTAAACAAGCCGAGTTTAAAGTATTTCGTAACTTTTCACAGGTATCGAGTAAGCTATTTAAATAATTGTCACCTAGGAAGACGTCATCAATGAAAAAATCCTCTCGGATTACTCTCGCAACCTGCTGATCATTACATTCCAGCGCAAGCTGGCGTAAACATCTCATACTAAGGTATGGCGCAGACACAGTGCCATACGTCACGGTGTTTAGGCGATATACACGTATTGGGTCCGACGGAAGTTTACGCCATAATATTGTTACGAGCTTGATGTTCGTGACAATAAAAATTGCCGATAAAATTACCTAAATTAACACTTTAATTTACTTTACACAAATTAAAACTTAAAACACTAATAATTAAACACACTAATTCACTTTATTCCGCTCCGAAGCTTCGCTTGTCTCGCCCAAATCCAATACTGCCCCGATCGCATCTTGCAGCGCCTATATATACAAATTAGCAATTAAGCATCCGGAATATTCAAGTAAATGCGCGCAAAGCGACGAGTGTTCGAGTGTAGATTTTCTAGAAACTTAGTTCTTCGGATGGCGCTGTCGGTTGAAAGACTTGTGATGTCATTTTCTGCAAAGCTCCCCTCGCTCTCGTTCCTGACACTAGATGGCGCTAGTGTATGGCGATGACTTATTACGCAACACTGCCCCCTCCTAAGACATGCTCGTCCCGTGCATTATCGGTCCCAAAATAAAGCGCCAAGTGACCCACATGGACGATATTAGGAGTCCCTCTTGCGCCTTTCTGCAACGGCTCCGCAATGTCAAGGGATGTCCTATTCCGTGGTGCACCAACATTGTACAATTTCGATGCTCCTCTACTCCGTGTCTGAGGTCCCCTCACAGCCGCACAACTTATACATGTACGATACCAATCCTCGACATCGTCACGATAAAGGACCCAGTAAAACTGTTCTCGGACCTTCAGTAGAGTTCGTTTAACTCCCAAATGGACTCTTGAACGACCATTATGGCACAGCTGTAGAACATTCGGCACTTTAGCTTTAGGGACAACCATTTGCAAACGACAGCTGTCTCCTCGACCATTGTCCCATTTACGGCACAGGACTCCATCCTGAAGCAGCAAGCTGTCCCATTGGTCCCAATAGCTTTTCGTGGTTGAACTCCTCGCTGAGACGTCCCTCCGCTTAGGCTTGGTAGCACGGGCCTTCATCCATCCCAGAATCGACTTGATGTCCGGATTTTCCTGCTGTGCATGTCGTAGGCTGTCCTTTCACCCGTTGCTGAGGTGGTCTGTCCTGAGCATCCTCACGGATACCACTTCCTTACCTTGCCTACTACAATGGTTGCAATCTTCTGAGAAAAGGTCTTCTTGACAATGCATCTGCGTTGCCGTGAGATTTCCCGCTGCAGTGTCTGATAGTAAAGTCGTATTCCTGTTGCCGCTGGGCGGTGCTGTTAGCCGCACTTCCTTTCTGAGACCGTTCACCTTCCCTTCCTAGGGTGTGCTTAGGGCAGCTGGATCGAAGATGGCCCCTTTCCCCACAGCCATAGCACCTAGGGCTGTATCCTTTGTTGCGGTCGCGAACTGTAGCTGCTGCAACCTCTCTGACGCGATGGGAGCGAAGATCCTGCTGCACGGCTTCCACCTCCAGTGCATGGGCCAAGGCGTCCTTAAGCGTCTCGTGGTGCCCGAGCGTCACAGCAGCTCTGACTTCCAGGTCGCGGATGCCGTCGATGAATGTCTGCACCAGGTTCCCTTCAATGAGCGCAGGTACAGACCGGTATGCTTTTCGCACCAGCTTCTCAACCTCTAGAGCCCACTGCTGCAGGTCTTCGTAGGTGCGCTGCACGCGATCTTTAAGCTGCGCATGAAAGACGTGTTCCAGGTGAGCGTCGCCATATCTCACCTCCAATGCCTCAAGGAGTTGCTCATAAGTCACTTCCTCACCGAGAGCTTCCAGAACTGTTAAGGCCTGGTCGCGCAGGCCTAGTGTGAGAGCAGTCTTGGCCTGACTTTTATTCCAGCCGTTCGCCTTCATAACAGCCTCGAACTGGATTTTGTAGGCTGACCAGGAAGAGGTACCGTCGAACGGTGGCACCTTGAACCCACGGGGCGAAGGTATTGTAGCTACTACGGGAGCTGTAGCTCCATCTCCAAGTTTGAGTTCGTCCAGTGATTTCTTCATGTCAGCCATTACGTTGTTAACCCGATTGTTTACTTGGTCAATTCGGGTTTCAGCTTTCTCGATTCGGGTTTCAGCTTTCGCGATTTGGGTTTCAGCTTCTGACAGGCGGTTGTCATGCTGAGCAACCCTATCCTTCACCTCCTTGATCTCCTTCCCGAAGGTAGCGTGAAGGTCCTTCATAAGGAGCATCTGCTCTTCCAACCGACGGGCTTGTTCCTCTTGTCCGCCCCGAAGCTGCTCTTCCAATCGGCGTGCCTGTTCCGCCTGCTGGCGAGCCTGTTCCTCCTGTCGGCGAGCCTGCTCCTGCAGCATCACCATCAGAGCACCTAAGTCAGGTGCTGCAGATGTAGGAGCTACCGACGGGCCTGCAGCCGGTGGCTGGCCCTCCGACGTCTGCGGCTTTGCACCACCAAATCTTCGTTGGTCCGTTTCCTGCTGGCGTTGACTTCGGGTACGGACACCCTCCGTTTCCTCCTTAGGTAAAATCGGCATGATTTTATCCCACTTCCGACACCAATTGTTACAAGCTTGAGTTTCGTGACAATAAAAATTGCCGATAAATTTACCTAAATTAAAACTTTAATTTACTTTACACAAATTAAAACTTAAAACACTAATAATTAAACACACTAATTCACTTTATTCCGCTCCGAAGCTTCGCTTGTCTCGCCCAAATCCAATACTGCCCCGATCGCATCTTGCAGCGCCTATATACACAAATTAGCAATTAAGCATCCGGAATATTCAAGTAAATGCGCGCAAAGCGACGAGTGTTCGAGTGTAGATTTTCTAGTAACTTAGTTCTTCGGATGGCGCTGTCGGTTGAAAGATTTGTGATGTCATTTTCAACAAAGCTCCCCTCGCTCTCGTTCCTGACACTAGATGGCGCTAGTGTATGGCGTTGACTTATTCACGCAACAATATCAATTGTAAATCTCGTTGATCTGGTTGTACAAGAAAATTCCGAAAAATTTTCTCAACATCCGCACAACCCACGTATTTATATTGCCTAAAGCATAATAAAACGCTAAAAATGTCATTCTGAAGTAGTGGACCAATATGTTGAATATCATTCAACGACTTACCAGACGACGTCGCTGCGCTTGCATCGAAAACAGTGCGCAGTTTAGTCGTACTGCTATTTTAATTAATAAGGCCGTGATGCGGCAAAAAATAGTGGGGTGACTCATAAGTTTCAACGCAACTCATATGACCGAGACTTCATATTCCCCCATAAAATCTACGTATTTTTCCCTAAATTGTGGTGAACTAGCGAATATTCGTTCTAACGACAACAAACGTTTTTCAGCCGCTGTATAACTGTCTCCGAGCACATCAGCTGATTCCTTTAAAGGAATGCGTACGGAAAACCTACCATCTTCCATACGTTTTGTCGTTTTGACAAAAATGTCTTCACACGCACGTTTGTCAGCACTAAGGATGTTTTTATTAACGTTTTTGTTTATCTCTTCGAGTTCCCAAAACAATTTCAACTGTGTGTCAATTTTTTGGGAGAAATTTTATTGCACACTCTTAACGGGAAGTGGGTTATTATGTAAAGATCCCGACATTATCCAACCCAATTTTGTATTTTGTAAATAAGGTCCTTTATTTAACTTAATTTTGCCATCACACAATAATTCCCAGAACTTATCCGCGCCTATCAGTATATCGATGTCTGACGGTGAGTGAAAGTTCGGATCCGCAAGTTGAATATTATCAGGTTAACTCATATTATTTACATCGACACTAAATGTGGGTAATTGATTTGTAATGTACGGCAACACTAAACAATCAATGTTCATAAAAACGAATTTAACCTTGAATGTAATTTTATTTTACAAATGTGGTGGACTGCGAAATTGTTTGACCTACCCCAGCAACGTGATAAGTGGAATGTATTAACGGTGCATTTAATGTTTCACATAACGAGTTCTTTATGAAACAATGTTGACTACCATTATCAAGCAGAATGCGTACAGTGTGATATTTGTTAATATAAACTGTTATATCCACTGACGCTGTGGACAGCAAAACGTTGGGTAATAACGAATATTCCTGATTACTGTTTTGCGATTCTGAATGGTGAGCCGTAACGTGTAAAGATGACGAGACAGTGGAGACGTTAGCGGTGACCGGCTGTGCTGATGCACTCGACCCGCTCACCTGTGATGCGCCGTCTACCTGCCCATCAATGTGAAGCAAACTGTTGTGCCTTTTATCACACAACCTGCATGGCCCAAACTTGAATTCGTCAAGTGGGTGGGTTGCGCGTTAACAATTGATGCACAGCTGATGCGTTTTAACTATCTTATTCCTTTCTTGGACAGACGAATTAAGAAACCTTGAATAGGAATAAATCGCGTGATTACCATGACACATCACACACACGCGGCTTTGTTTTAGTTTCGTATTCCTCTTATTGTTATTGTTAGTAACGTTCGTAGCAACATGAGTATGTGTATATTGTTTCTTAGAGCGCGTTTGTTCGCCGCCTTTGTTCTCGTGGGATTTGTTATGGTTCACTTTTATCATTTCTAAAACGTCGGCGCGGTCCTTGAGAAATTTAAGTAAGTCATCCAGTTTCAAAGCTGACCTTCATTCAATTATCGAACTAGCTGTACCTTGAAAATCTTCCCATTCGCGTTCAGTGGCCTGATCTAATTTGGAAACGACCATGTAAATGATTTAAGTGTCCCATGAATCTGTTGGTTCGCCTAACGTTTTAAGGGCACGCAAATTTCTCAAAACAATATCTATTAAGTTCCTAATCTGGGAAGCGGACTCTTTATTTAACGATGGAATTTTGAATAATGCCTTCACATGATTATGAACCAATAGTCGCGGATTATTAAATCTATTCTCTAATTGCTCCCATGCGTGAGAATAGTTGTTAGCCGTAAATTCTAATGCACCTATGACATGTGCCGCGGTACCGGACAATGACGATTTTAAATAATGAAATTTTTGAACAGAACCTAAATCATCGCGATCATGAATCATACTAACGTAAGAATTTTTAAACTCTAGCCAGCAATCGTATTAACCGTCAAAAGATAGTATTTTAATATCGGGCAACTTTATGCCTATCGGCTTACATGTTGAAACACTAGACTTGTCAGCTACTTCCTTTCTCAATAAAAGTTTTGCGGAAGCTACAGCACGATAAAATTGATTTTCGAAACGATCTCTCTCTTCCAGCTGTTTTACAAGATCGAGATCTTCCTCTACCTCTTCTTCAATTTTAGTCTGTATTTCACTATACATCTCTATCAAACTCGAAGTACTCTGGACACGTAAATTTAATTCTAATGACTGTCGATCAGTCAAGGGTAAAGTGAACTTTTTAACATATTTTTCAAACAGAGTTAATCGACCTTTTAAAACTCCTCTTTTCTTAATTAAATCTGACAATTTAGGCTCACTCATTTTGGGAAATTAAGGAAATCAAGAGTACTTACAGTTGCTAATTTGTAGATGCGTGCGAACCAAGGTGGGTGCCGTTGTGCAGGTAGGTACCGCCACCTGAGCACTGCCACTCCTGTCTGTCGATGCCTTAACGTTGCAGCTTTTCGCTCGATACGTGAATCTCCTCTTCGTATTTTGATGCGAATAATCTTCGGAGATTTCAAACTTGAACTCCTTATTCGGCTCAATAGGACCACTTTATGTATAGGAACGGGAGGCAGGTGCTCTTCAATGATTGATATATTGAACGTTTGTTGGTTATATTTAAGTCGTCTAACAGTCGGCTAACAGTGTGTATCAGGTAATAATCAAAATTTAAACAGACAGATCTTATAACTAATTGCACGACGTGCTGTGATTGGTTGCCAACAATGACGAGCTCTGATTCGTGGATAAAAGTTTGGTGTTCCGATGCGTCGCTAGACGGCGTTAGTAGTCGCGCCAACACTTAGTACTGTAGCAAAATGACTAGTCCTATATTAGGGACTTGTGATAAAAATATTTATTATGAAAATAAAAGGGACTTATGATAAGGTTTATTATACTAAAGCATTATTACAGAAGGTCAGATAGAATACTAT